>JAUESR010000200.1:6310000-6910000 GCA_030914345.1 Drosophila koepferae
GCTTATAATATATATCCAAATTGTCCCCCAACTCCCTGAGTCAACTAAACAGTTAATATAGAATGCGTATGTGTGCGTACGTTGCTTGGTATGTATGTATAAAAGTTGAAGTGTTCAGGGAATCTCCTAGTCGAGCAGTCTCGCCTGAAATTATAACTAAGTAAGACACTTTTAAAATAGCAAAATAAAAAAGTAATTTGACTTTATTCTACTCGCGATACATTTAAATAAATAAGTATTACAATGTTAATGAGCCTCGTATGCCTATGGGGAGACATTGCGGTTGCTAAAGGGAACCGTTGAAAAGGCTGACAGTATAGAAATATAGAAAATATTTCTACGGTGTTCTGCCGTTCATTGGAACAATTATATTTTGACAAACATGTTATATTAATCCCATTTCCATTCATATCAGTGATTATGCGCATCTTCCATTGTATGCTTAGTGTTTAAGGCTTCTTCTAAGCCTATGCTCAACATAATTCTAAGGAGTTGCGCCTTTTAGACCGGTTGTAAATTATTCATTTAACACGATTATCGCGCAACTGACAACACTCCTGTTGCTCCAATAGTGGGTGAGCGGAATGTCCTATAAGCCTCATATAAGAAATGAAAATACTAAAGGGAACATTATACCTGGCTGCAAGAAGTAATTGGCACGCCTATGTAAAAGTGCGAAGCTACAAGCACTTAATGCATTTAATATAAGTCCAAGTGTTGCCTTACCGTTAAGTATGGTGGATGAGGACTGCTGGAGCAGTGGCGCAGGGACGCAGGGGCGCAGAGGCGCAGGGAGAAGCGACAGCAGAGAGAAGCAATTTAAATCTCACTAATTACTTGGGCGACAAATTACGCAGCGAGACAGCAGCTACAACAAGAAACACCCACGCACTCACCCACTCACCTGCACACAGTCGTGGAAGATTGCTTACCTTAAACGGAGCGAACAGGTGTCGGACGGTTCGCTCAACTAGTTTGCTCAACTAGTTTTCATCCGTCGTGTCGCCGTTGGAACTGTCTTCGTTTTTAGGAAAAATTAAGTGTCATTTAGTTGTTCCCCTAATTTGTTCCCGGCTCGCACCAAACGCATTTTGTTTTTGCAGCTTTTTTTGCTGAGTCGGACTTGAGTTTGTCGGCTGAAATAATGTTTTCCTTTTTGCAATATTGCTTCCACTTTCGATGATAATTAGAAAGCGACGGGTAATCTCTTAGGCGGTACGAGTAGGCAGCGTTAATTGAGCTCGGATAATTTATTCATGTAACATCTATAAGTTTCATAGATAATCCTAGAACTTCTCTGTTTATGTTAATACTTTGTACTGAAGGAATATGGAAGAGAATGTAGTACCTCCATATATAATATAAATAAAATATTTAATCATAAATAATATACTATAAAATAATAAGAAATAATATTGCTTGCAGTTGGTCTACAAAATAGACGATGAAATCTTAGTCTTTAATATTAATCATACAGCCAACTCTTATGTCACAGATTTAAAAGAGCCGTTAACTTTGTTGCGATTTTGCGAATTTATTTTAATTACAATTCAGTAACATTCAGTGTTCCAAAACTTGGTGCAAAATTTTTCAAATGCTATTTACCTTCTGTGGATCTCCTATTATAATCTTCTGTGGATCTCCTACTATAATCTTCTGTGGATCTCCTATCATAAATATTTCCCGTCTGCATTAAATTCAAGATGTTTTCATCATAGCGCATAGGGGTATTCCTAAATTCGTGATCCTCGTCAACACCAACAAAATAGGTTGGCAGAATCCCGAGCCCCTTCACAAATGTCAAGCCACGATAATCACATTCTATTCCGAACTTGCGCAATATATGGGCAGTATCCTCACATACATGTATGAATCCAGAAACCCCGGTTGAATCCATGCGCGAGGCCATATTCACTGGAGTGCCCCAGATATCGTAGTGAACCTGGGAGGCGCCAACGACTCCGGCCATCACCTCACCACAGGATATACCAATTTTCATATTGCCGTTGAACACATCTCGTTCCAGTATATTTCTGTGGACATTTTCCCACATCCAAAGAGTTCGCAGCAGGTCCAATGCAAAGGTAGTTAAAACAAAGACCACCTCCTCATTGGGTATAGGCTGACCATCGGTAATTGTTATTGAGGATGCCAGAAATCGCTGAGCACGTGTCACTTTAAATAGCAGAGAGTCGCAATGTCATCGAATATACATAAGTAATGTATGAAAGGATTCAATTTTACCTTCAACGATAATGGAGGCCTTATTTGCGGACCGTTCGTTAATGCGCCCCATGAAGCGCGGGTCTAAGCCACAGGCTGCCATATATGTACAGCCAACAATTTTGATCTTATCCACTAGATAGTCTTCCTTATAAAGGTACAACTAACCAACAAAAAAAAAAAAAAAAAAACTCAATGTGTTGCAAAGTCAGAGCAGACTTGTATCACTCACTATTTGATCGAATTGAGTTATGATCTCATTCAGGATACGCAAATTGCGCACATCCATTTTAAAGTCCTGAAGGGAGGCGAACATCACTGCCACCATTTTGTAGTTTTCAGCATAGAGCTGATGCTTCGCTAACGACGTCAAATATATGTTCACTGAGAAAATGAAAATTAATCGAATTGAATGAGTAGAGACAAGACAGACAAGCAATCACAACACATTCCTACCGACATGAGTAGGTAAAATATTTTGCAGCAGAATTGTTATCGATTGATTGGTAATGTCTGCGTCATTCTGTTTTCTAAGCAGTTCCAATTTCCAGCTAGACGCAAGTGCAATCATCTTTAGTACTTTGGCTGTCGAGTTGTTAAGTTAGCTACTCACTTATAGTTGACTCTGCTATTGAACTCAGCCTGACGTTCCATGAAGTAGAGACATCCTAGAGTAGTCATGATATTGAAGCCGTGCGCGTAATGTGGACGAAAGTAGGGGTTGGTTGTGCTGCTTCGATTAATAATATGCTCGAATTGACTAAACATGATTATCATGTATGTAGTGCCTTCCAACACGCTTACAATGATCTTCACCATCCAGGGGATTCGAGTGAATATTATGCTCAGGGCAATCATGAGGGACATCATGTTAGTGAGATTCCAAGGATAAAAGCATACGTATTTGTCCATTTCGTAGTGGTATAGCTTGCTGTCGATAAGTTGAAGTTGGAAATCATCGTAGTCACATTTGTTCTAGATAGGATAGGATATATCGATTAATAGCAAAAAAGCTCTGAAAACTCATTACGACTGTACTTACGAGGAGCTGAAAAATAATGAAGAAGTAACACACAATCATGTTCATGTAAATGCACATTCGAATGATGAGGCTGGACTGAATGTAATCGGCTGTCCGAAATATGAAGCAGCTGCACCTTGAAAAGATATGTCTCACATTCCCATATCGCCAATGGCAAATCTTCTTGTACCACAAAATGATCACCGGCGTCGACAGCAGAGACATAACAATAAGATTGTGGTTGAGGTGGCTGGTTTCGGCACTGTGGCTAATTTTGACAAGGTATACCAAGAATATTCCAGCAAAAAAAGCCAAAAGTACGCTATATCTTAGCATGTAGTCTGGTTGCTTTATATAGTTCAGCTCGATGCGGGCATCGCGAAAGTTTAGAAATAAAAATCCAATTTGTGGGCGTGTAGTTGCATGCTCTGTACTGACTCTAGCTTTTTTTTTCTTCCATATCGTTGTAAACTTCTTCTTCATGCTATAGGAAATGATGAACGTAAGTTCAGCCTGCAGATCGGCTCACAGTAAACTTACTGAAAGGAGCCAACAGGCAGCTTTTCAAACTCAATCCGGAGCTCTTCCTCTTTTTGCTTTTCTATATCGTTAAATGTGCTAAGAGTTTGGACTGAAGTTTCGGGCTTCAAGACTTCCTCGTAAGCGAGTGCCGCAATCAGAAAGGTTTTAATATGTTTACTCGCAAGGTGCGGATGCAAAAGAGCCTTCTCTGTGCCAGGAAGCAGCTCATAGGGGTTGTCGATTAGCATTTTGCTAGTCCTTTCGCTTATGTGAATGTGGCCTGGCCGTCCGGTTGATTCCAATATGCCTGCAATAATGACATCTTCTCCTGCAAAAAATCAAATCAAACAACATTTTGCAAGCACTGTTTTTGTTCGTCAAGCCTACCCCAGATGTCGTACTGAAGCTTGGCAGCACCCATGACACCGGCCATCAAGGAACCCGAATGCACACCAATTCGCATGTCGATATCCAAATCTCGATTTACTCTAATCGTATTAGGCACTTACACACAAACACACACTCAGCAGTAAGCATCCTCATACTCACCGAACTGCCCGAATGTGAGCAATCATACTGTGGGCCAGCTCTATGCAGCATTTGGCATGGTCGGGATCGGGTCGCGTCAAGCCCGCTACGCAGTAGTAGCAGTCGCCCAAGAACTTAATGCGCTGCACCTTAAAAATACGGGCAGCCACGTCGAACCTGCCATAGAGATCGTGGAGCAATCCCACAAGAGCGTTGACCGTGAGTGTTGTGGTGAGGTGAGTGTAGTTGACAACGTCAGCGTATAGGATGGTGACGTCCGGATGGTATTGAAGGGCCATGATGCCTGCCATTAAGTTATTGTTTTGAAACTTGTTTCGCAGCTTGTTAGATTTGCCGATGCGAAAGCGGATTTCCTTTTCGAATGGGCGTGCTATGTCGGGTGGCAAAATGCCGTGAAGCAATTGCTTCTCTTTATTTTTCGCCTCTCGCAGCCAGATCTTCTCCATCACGTATTGATGCCTGTCAATGAAAGACGAGCGCACAGTAATCTCGTTCAGCAAGCGATAAAACAGCCCTACCAAGTGACAGCAGGTAAAGTGCAGAATCTCCACGATCATATATGGAGCTTGTTGAACATTGATGAACTGATTGTTAAGTGTATAAAAGTAAATAATAATAAGGTAAGTAATGGATACGAAGGTCGCCAGTATAAATGGGGCTCTCAGGGCGGGTATAGGAAAACACAAATATATAACATATATAACGTATGCGTCGTAAAACGGTAGAACGATCCAGTTGTGCTTCTGACGGTGGTACAAATAAATAATGATATCTGAGGATGTAAGTCATAGCGAGGATCAATGAGTAGGCTCTCAACATAGATCGATACGTACCCGCACAAACTATTAGTATCGAGGCAACTGCCGAGGACAGGTAGATAACCCACTGGTTGCGCGATACGACAGATTCCGAGAAGTTAATGCTCAACACGGCGACCGTAAGTATGGCGGATGTCAAATAAACGCCAACATCCACATGAATGAAATCCGAGTACTGCGAGTACACAGGGATCAATGATTACTGACTGGGTTATCATAAATAGATTGAATCAGTGCAAACCTCACACGTCACCATCAGCATGATACATTTGATCACGGTCACGGCGGAGTGTACAAAAAAGAAGACGCCGAGATGATTGATGCATAGACGTTTGTCGTACAAATTATAGTCTTTTTCTAAATTCAACTCCTTGCATTTTTTCTAATTTGATAGTAAATAGTTAGAATCAATTAGGAACGATCTAGTCGGCAATATCCGAATAGCAAAAAATCACGAATCCATTACGAATCCACTACTAAGTGACGTTTGGGAACGCCAATTTCAGTCTTATAAGGAACATATTTGTACTCGATGCGTTTCGGAATATTCAATTTTGCAAACAACACAAGCAGTTCAATTCGATTCAGTATTATATATTGAAAGTTACCTTTAAATAACTACGTTCCCAGACGGCCTCTTTACTAAAATCCAATCTGCAGGGTCTTTCTGTATTTGAGCTCATTTTTCAAATTTGTATTATGTTTTTCTTTTTTTTTTTTTTTTGCACTTTGCACTAATATTCATGGAGTAGTAGATGTACAAAAGTGTTATAACAATTCTACATGAAATCTGATCCTGTTATGAAAAGGTAGCTTCTGTCTGAATTATCAGTCCAGAGCTATCCTGAGCCCTTCGATCATATTCCAATCACTCAGTGCATCATTCATATATGTATGTACATATACGGTAAATATACATGCATATACACATACACACACATACACATACAAACTCTAGTTATAAAACACTTAACAAAAAAATCTATTTTAATTTTGAGGTCTATATACATAAGTATCTGATTATAATCAAGTATTTTTTATAAAAAGAAAATTAAATTAAATTTATTATGTGAAAAGATGTCTTCCAAACTGTATGGTACTTTATTTTCCAATCTGTGAGTTTGCTGCGAATCAACGAAGCAAAAATAATGAAACTCATAAAAACCAGCATGGGCGAAGCTCGAGGAGTTATAGAAACAAGAGTGAATGCAACGTCAACTCATTTTGGCCAAGCTAAGCTGTATTCATAACGTCTAAACTATGTTTTTTTTTTTCTTCATCCTGCGTAGCTTTTGTTGCTGTTGTTGTTGTCGTGCTTACTGTGCATAAATGTCGAACGCTGTTGTTGGCGCAGGGATTACAGTAGCTAATGTTTCTGTTGGCTGGCTGTTTGGCATGGTACAACATTTATTGATGCTTGGTCAGGCATAATAACAGCTCTGAGCGGATGCAGCAGAGGGAAATGGTTCAGTTTTCACGATTTACATGCAGATTAATAAGCAATGGCGTCGCCAACGCTGCATTTTATAATAACGCATAATAAGAGACCTACCAAGAGCTCACTGAATATGCCAGCTTTAGCCAGACAGACGATCGAGATAAGTATGCAAGAACTACCATTTGTGACTTTATTGGCCACGTTATACCCTTCCAATACAAAATGGAAGCCATGCCGGCTTTATAGTATATTGCTACTTAAAGGAGCAAAGCTCTCTTAATGTTCCTATAGAAACCAGACCGAAGATGACATTTAAGGCCCTCAGCACTCACATATTAAACTTGCACACAAATTTACAACGCATATCACTATGCTCTAGTCGGAATGTAAGGATGACATAATTTGCTGATTGTCTTAAAGAATATTTGTAAAATAGCTCTCATACTTTTAGCTAGTTGCAGATCCAATGTAACTAATAACGCTTATCGAATTATTTTTCTATCGAACACCAGGAATCTAGATAAATATATAAATATAAAAATATATAGATGTATATAAACAAATATTCTCTAAAATTATTCGGATAGTTTCATATATTATTGTTAAGTTGCGTGAACTCTATCCCCACTTGGAGTAGTCAATGAAATTATAGTAAGTAGTAGTTAATTATGCAGGTCCATACACGTGGATAGACTATTAGCATCTCTCACATCTAATCTGGCTAACTAACAGCAACATTGGACGGGTAATATGTATCGTAGAGTTCACGACCATAAGCTACAAGAAATACACTGAATACAAAAATGTATAATATAATGTCTGACCATATCAAGTATATATGCTAGCGAGCCGATCCATCAGTCTACTGCACTGTTAGTCTGTATTAATTTACCTAGATTCAGATTCGCATTACTCATATATATATTCGTGTAAATGGAAAATCTGAAGTTTTATTTCAGTTGCAGGGTATGCTCATAATCGGGACTGCCTGCTGGATAGCTGCGCCTAGTTTATTATATGTATAGAGCTTTTAAGTTGGCTTTAACTGCAGTCAGCGTCTGCACTTTCGAGTGCCCCAACATTTCCCAAATTATGCTCAAGACCGACCCGATATTCTGTGCCCCTTCATCCTTCACCCTTCGCCGTCCCCCGTCCATTTGTCAGCGGCAGTTTTTGTATGTTGGCTGGAATTTGAGTTTCGAGCTTGAGTTTGGCTAGCGCCTCAAAAAAAAAAAAAAAAACAAAGTTTGCCGCTTGTTTGTTTGGCTGCCGTCGTTTATTATTATTATGTACTTTTGGGTTTCAGTCCTGGTTCGCGTTCTCGGTTTATACGGTCGGCGAGCGCTTGCCGCGCTTTATTTAACTTTGGGCAGTTTGATGGCAGGAAATAGAATTTAATGGATTTTGTAATAACGTTGTCGACGACAACGATGGCAACGGCAACGGCAACGGCAACGGCAACAGCAACACCAAAGGAAATGGCAATTGCAAAAACTTTGCGTTTCTTTGCAGCTTTTTTTTTTGTTTTTTTATTTATTTTTATTTTTGTAAATTATTTTTATGTCATTTGCTTCAAAAGTCGCGATTTTCTTGCTGGGGACATTTCGATATAAAGTGGATGGACTAATCAAGTTTTCTCTTTAAAATTTGTTTGTCAGGTGCTCAGCTCTGCAAAAGTTTTCTTGGCTATATGAATTATATCATGCAGCGCCAGCCGATATTCGGCCGATGGAAGTTGCTGACAGTCAGCGCTTGTGGCCATGAGCGGGCAATACGTCAATGTGAGGCAAAGCCTTGAAGGAGATCACATAGTCAAATGTTATAAATCACATGATTTGTTCATGTCCCAGCTTGAAGTTTTTACATTCTCCGCTTGGTGCATGTGTTTCTCCTGCTAATCGTGTCAATTAGACTTCGATTCCTTTTACTTCGGGTCCCTCTGCGCGTTGGGGGGAGTCGGGCGTATAGATTGCTATAGACCCACAGCTATTTTCCGGTTTCAATGTCGCCATTGGCATTGTCATTGTCGCCTCCCCAGCCACTTCCACGTCTGCCCTCATTCATCAAAGTGTCTGAGAAAGTTCTGCCTCCTGCAGCCAGTGCGATGTGCGATGGCCCGCACTTTGGCTGCCTTTGATCGTTGGGCATTTCTGCGGCTCATATTTTTAAAAATCAGACGCATTGTCATCATCCCCTTAAAAAATGATTGCTACTGTTTTTATTACTTCTTTTTTCAAAAACGACCTGGGGCCTATGGGGGATGGCATGAATGGAGTGTGCGTGTGTGGGGCTGACGTTGATGATTTTTCATTGCTTGAGTTTTAATTTTACACTCGAGTTGAGTTTGGGGGCACCACGAAAGCGGCGACAATAATTGTACAGCAACTGGAAACAATTGAAACTCAGTCATAGATGCCCCACTCAGCCCCATGCACGAGGAGGACTTGCACAGAAGTTAACCAATGCCATTCGGAGTAAGCTAGATATCTAGATCGAGATTATAACTTTGGTGCCGCAGATGTCGCCTCGAATGGGTTGCCACAACATACTAATTTAAATGCCCATTGGAGCTTAAAGCTGTGCAGCCGTCACAAAAATAACTTTAAAATGTACAAAACTTATATCTTCGCTGTGCATGGCCTGAGTCCTGGCCCCGTTTTGTCGGCTGGGCATTCTCTGGCCCATCCGTGATTTATGGCCACGACGCGCGTTGCTTTGACATCGGCCGACATTTGACAAAAGCTCGACGAGCGGCATCGCCCCCAGCTCGCAGCCAGAAGGGCTGCTCGGGCTACCACCCGCTTGGGTTGGTTGTTTAGCAGGTTGCAGATAATTCATCGCTGACATTGCGTACCAATTTAAGGGTTGACTGATTCACCGGGTGCCATGCCAGCCAGTCATGCCAGCAAACGGGCTGGCCGTCAGTCGTGCAGCCGGTCTTGGAACGTCTATTCGCTCTAACAAGGTGCGGCGTCTGGCGAGTGGTGGCGAGTGTCTGGTGGCTGGTGGCTGGTGGCTAGTGGCCTTTGGCCCTGGCAGTGGCCCTGGTCTGCCACAGCCGAGCTCTGTGGCCAGTGAGTCAGAAAAAAGGTCCGCCAACAAGCTGCGCAGCGAGCAGCTTCACATGTGAGATACGAGATATTTTTGGCCGTTGCCCCGTTCCCTTTCCCGTTACTGGTTAATTAGACATGTAAGTTGGGATATTCTTGTCTTTAGTCCTTCCGATTTTTGAAGTGACTAAATTTTTAAACACATATTAAAAAGGGAGCTGCTCCCTCCCGCTACCCCTCCTGTGGGTCGCCCTTAATTGCACCAATTGAAATCAAGTGTTACCCTTTTAGCAGTCTCTGCAGGGGCTCGAGGCCATAATGTGGGCTTCAAAGCATTAAGACCACACTACACAGTCACATGGGCCGTTTATGACCTCGTTTCGGGCCTGGCTTTGTCTGCCAAGAATACCATTTCACACTGGGATTATCTTTGGACAGTTGACCTTTTTTTGATGCTTTCACAAGCTGTAATAGATTCAAATAGTTTTCGATGCGCAGTGCTTTCTGCTATGTAACCAGAATTAAACTTTTGCAACTCCCGAAGTGCTTGAGCCAGATTAAATGAGCACAAGCATAGCTATTTCCTGAATAAACCTCCTGAAAGCTGTTAGCATTGGGCTAAGAGTGGCCCAGGTAACCGCCTGATGACCCATTCAGCAAAATGCCAGCACTTAAGTCCAGTAATTGAATGCCCAGCAGCAGCAGCAGCGGCTGGCAGAGGCGCTCCTCTATTCGCTGTCAAGTCAGACTTCAGCGCTATATTAGTTTATTCAACTGTCCTCATTATATGCAGGAAACAAAGTTTTGAGTTAAAGTAAAGGAAAACAGCTTGAGGATGAGACCGAAAGCTTTTCGCTCCCAATGCAAACGTAATGCGCTTTGACAGTTTCACTTTGAAAGCCCCCCGAACTGGCTCCCACCCCCAATTATGTGGGTTCGGTACGGGTTGATGCTGGGACAATAAAGATTGACACGTGACCGTGCAATGATTTCCAGTTTAACGTTGTCACATGCGCTCTTCGCAACCCTCCTCGGAAGTCTGGCTGCTTTATGTGTGACAAAAGCGAGCATCCAACCATCTGAGAACCTTTCTTTCAGTGGCTCCTTGGTCAACGCCAGATGTCCCAGCCCCTCCCTGTCTTGTTATGGCTTCTGCATGCAAGTCCTGTTCTGGGCTCTCGGTCGCCTGTATTTGGTTTCGTCAAACGTGCAAAGCTGCCGTTGATCCTATTTTCTTAACATTTTCCATGCTTGCTGCTTCGCTCACCTCTCTGCCGCCCATCCTGAGGCATTTGTTATGTGGCTCAGATTACGCGCTTCACTTAAGTGTGCTCAGTTGCTTCCGCTTCCTCTACTCCCACTGACTGCTGGCAGCATGGATGAATGTATTTGGAAGTGTGAGCGTTCTGCTGCTGGGCTGTGAGTCTCTATGCATTCTTGTGTCTTTGCTCACTCTCTCTCGGTGTGTGGATTACAGCAGCCGCGGCGCAAGCATCAGGAATGTCTTCATTAATGACAGGTTTCATATGTATTTTTCCGAGCTGTGACAGACACTCTAACTGAAACTGAAACTGAAACTGATTCTAGCTGCAAGCGAGACAATTGATATGGGCAGCCTAGTCACAGTTTCGCTCTGGGTTTTCCTTGTATAAATATATCGACTGCTAATGGTTGTAGAACTAGAATTGTGAATCAAGCTCATTATGTGATTCTCTCAGTTGGACCAAAGCTCAGTTGTCCGCCTTTAGCTTTATTGCCAGCCGTCAAATCCCGGAACGCATGCCACTCTAATCACTGAGGGCATCATGCCTCACATCACATGCCAAACGCGGCACGATGCGCGCTGCAGCCTCAGTGTCCAGTGGCCAGAAATGCTTAACGAGGCCAACACCCAGTCGATGTTCGATGTTCGATGTTCGGTTGGTCATGTGCGGCTCATTAAAATGTTGCCGGGCACAAAAAATATTTTGCGAAGCTGCTGAATTGGCCATGGGGTCGAACGAAGCTTTACGCTTCACATGCAACATGCGCCCTCATTTGGGGTTGCAACGTCAATTTCGCCAGAGAAAGAAAACTAATTTCAGCGCAAATTTGTTTCGCACCTCACAGTTCAATTCAATGGATAACTAAATGCCATTTTGTGAGTGTGCGAGTGTGTGTGCGTGTGTGCGCGTGTGCGCGTGTGTGCACTTAATAAGCTGATCGAATCGTCAACACACAGAAACCCATTGAAATTCCAAAATCAACAAGCCACCGCTGGACGAACTGCCTCCGCCTGCTACAAGGCGCGGCGCACAGAGCAAAAGAGCAAAATCAATGAAACACAATATGGCCTCAATTTCCGCTGGCCCAGATTCCCAGATTCCAGCAGCTATGCTGCTGCCCATGCGAGGAAAACGGTGCAACGTAATGAAATCTCATTCAATTAAACATAACACAGGCGAGAGGAAGTGCACATCAGGTATTACGTGAAAGGCTGAACGTCCAGCTAGGGGCTCAAGTTCAAGTCCTAGGCCAGGACAACATCATCATCACCATCATCGTCATCATTGTCATCTTTTGCCCAGCGTCCTCAGTGTCGTTGCTCTGCTTCTTTTTTTTTTTTTTCTTTTTACCCAGCGCTGATATGAACGATGATATTTTACTATCGCTCACTTGCTTTCAATGCGACAATTTGCACACTCTTACCGAGGCACACTTCGACGAGACAATAAACTGAAAAGAGGTAAAAAAAAAAATAACTGAGGGCTTTTGAAAAGAGAGCAGTCAAATTTGGTGGGCAGTCAGCCTCTCGAATTGATTGCAGGCGAAGGCAAGCTGCGCGGCTGCGAGTGGCCGGATTGTCAACCTGACTGCATGAATTGGCAGCATTATCTGCAGCTTGTCGAGCCGAACTGACTGGATTCATTTAAGTGAGTCTGCACAAAAATTGACAGTGTAAGTTTATTACAATATGCACATTCTTTTTGAATAAAAGTACTGCTAAAGAAATACTAAATAAAAATACCAATATAGGCGACAAAAAGATATCCCGAGCCTCGACCAATCTCCGTTTATAAATAAGAAAAAAATAACAGAATCAGAGTAAGCAATCGAAAACTATTGAAATTGTCCGTTTCAAGGAAATCGCATCGTGTCTTGACTATATTCGCAGAGAAAGTCAATCGTCTAATTTGTGTTTCAGCTGTGAAACTTGTGAAAATACCCAAGTCAAGTGTATAAAATCAATACTGAAGACTCGATATTCGACAATCGAAGCCTCTAACAAGTATATGTTTTATTTAATTGTATAAGACAATTGCATACATAAAAGTATATTTGTTAAGCTTCTACTTTTAAATAGGAGTTTAAATTTAAGCAATAGAGCATCTCTGCCTTTACGGCGCCTCTATCCAAAGTCTTTCCATATAATATTTTCTAATTAAGTTCACTAACTAAATATTAAGGCTCTTCGATGCAGAGATTTGTGTTATTCTATTTGTTGGAGACTTAAAGCTCTCCAGAAAGAAATAAAAACTCCATTAATATTTTGTCGTTGATCTATGCTCGTATGTATATATTCATATGTAGGAATTTTCTTTCTGGTTAATTGAAATGTCGATTTGGAGATTTTGTTCCAATTAAATTCTTTGTATACCCTGAGCCCATTGAAAATGGTAAATCAGGGTATAATGGTTATGTGAAAATGTATGTAACAGGCAGAAGGAGAAGTCGCAGACCCCACAAAGTAAATATATTCTTGATCAGCAGAAAAAAATAAGTTGATTGAGCCCTGTCCGTCTATCCGTCCGTCGTACGTCCGTCCGTCCGTCCGTATGAACGTCGAGATTTCGGAAACTACAAAAGCAGTACGCAGTACGAGTTTATTTTATTTTTTCGATAACTCATCCCATTTCCAAATTATCGATAAAAAATCGAAAATTCGTTTACATTTTTGAGGTTTTTTGAGCATAACCTCTACACCGTTTTAGCTAGAGACTTAAAATTTGTTTATTTAGATAGATATTATGACACCCTAAAGTATTTTGGTTCCAGTGCAGCTGACACCGTTGGCAACTTTTCTCTGTTCATTCACTCAACATTGCTTTTGTATTTCATTTCATCAAGTTCTATGATCCCCAGCATTACTGCTAGAGATTTAATTATGTGATTATATTCATATATATTCAACAAAACCAATTAGTGATCAAGCGTAACAATATCTTAGCTGCCGAAAGTATTGCATTTAAAAGGACATCCAGAGACCACACTTCTTCTTCTGCTTGCATTTTGGGTATATGAAATAAGATTGATGTAAATTGCACATAGTACGAAAGATGTTCGGCTGATAGATTTATCATATATATATATGACATCAATGTTGGCCACAATCATATATCATAATATATATACATACCAAGAGGCTGCCTGACTAACGCGATTCGCCAAAGAGGACTTACTGGCAGTCGTAGCAGAGCAAAATAAATACATAGTTGCCTTAATTCTGTTTCTTCTTCAATTTCCAATTAGATATTCTAATTACGCAATTTTCTATTCCTACACAACTGTCTCTTGAATGTATTACGAATGTATTATCAGCTGAACTCCATTACGCTACTTACCAGCTACTTTGAAAGCTTCGTGAAAAGCCTGCAGCTCTGTAAGTAAGCTCTAACCGAAAAGCTCCATTCTCACAGTCAACTTGGATTAAAGCATGCAAAATTTAGTTGGAGTCGTGAGGCGTCGCATCGTATCGCGTGGACTCATAAATATTAAAATGGGAAATTTTTCGTCTTATTAATTTAACGGTGGCAATATAGCAGCAGCGGTAGTTTGGCAGCCCTAGGTGCAAATTATGCAGAACAATGTCGCAAAATCGTATTGCCGGAGGCAGCTGTAGTGGCCAGTGGAGCTGTGAGTCTGGTCGCAGGCTGCTTGAATGTTGCTTAGTTTTTGGCCAAGGATTTGCATAAATTTGCATCTAGCTGGCTTAATTGAAAAACAGTCTCCCACCGAAAAGTGACATTTTAAAGAGACACATAAATTATGTGCTCCTTGGCGGAGCTGAGAAGCCGAGAGGTCTCGACGCCCTCCCCCAGTGGTTTATGATTTACTTGATGCCTGACTGCAGCTGAATCATTGGCAAATCTGCAGCCTGCTGTCTGCTGTCTGCTGTCTGCTGTCTTGTGGGCAAATCCTTGCCAAGTGGCTAGTGGGAGACTCAAATCATGCTGCAGTCAATCTATAAATAGCCAATCAGCCCTCCGCTGGGAACCCGAGCAGCTGACACTTTAAGTTGTGCACTCCCAACATCCATCCTATGCCGCACTTAATGTCTGACTGTCGCATCGATGCCAGAGCTCTAATGAGCTGCTGTGTGGTGGCTGCGCGGTGGCTGTGCTCCTTGTGCTCGTTGCGGAATTCAATTTTAGTTCGCCTTCACGAGGCCCACGAGGCGCCCTTCCCACCTTTCGCACAAATTACTCTGAGAAATTGCAGTTTTCACACGTGCTTCCCATTAAATGAAACGATTACAGCCCGATTTCAGCTTACATATAAGTGAAATTTATTTGCTGCGCAGTCTGCCAGCATCAAAATACACTGCCAGTGCCCATGCCAAAGACGAAGTACGTTCATAGTTCTATGATTTAAGTCGACAGCAGTGCACAGCACTGACTGACTGCACATGAGCTTGAGGCATGGGATCGATGCTGCTGCATGCCTCTGGCCTGCCTGCGGCCTGAGGCAACTCCGCATAAAGAAGTTTGCCATAAATTACAGATACTAATGAGTTATGTATGCAAGCATTAAATATTTCATTTACATCTGCTTAACAGGCTGACACTGACAATCGGCGACGCAAGAGAAAAATAACAAATAAACTTGAGCTAACCTGAAGTAGGATTTGATGATGATCTCATCATCCAATCCACACTATCCACTGTAAGAACTTGTTGGGCTCTTGCAGGTTTGACCCTTCATATGGCTCAAGGTGTAGCAGAAAGGCAAATACTTCCTTGTGAGCGATAATCAGTGTGTGTTGCAAGCTAATTAAATGAAACTTGTATGTAGCAATCAAATGGGCTGGCGGAATAGTTGAATGTGAGAATTGGGTTGAAGTTGAATCGAATCGAGTTGAGTCAACTCGGGTCGAGAGCCCCTAACAAATACTGGCACGAGTTTACGTACGGAAAGCCGCATTAATTATGCATTTATGCCGTTGCAATATGTCGACCACACACTTAGAGCACACACATTTGCGGTCGGGCACCATTACAACAATAGATCAGAGCAGCGCCGAAGACAATGACCGAAAGTCAGATGAACCTGTCCTGCCCTGTCCTGCCGAGCACATTTGACCGCAAACAATAAATGCTTGCAACTAAATGCACTTTAGGGGCCACCCAAATACACCTAAGTATGTGTGTGTGTGTGTGTGTGTGTGTGTGTGTGTGGGTGTTTGTATTGGACACAAATTAAGCACGACGAGCACACAAAATGGTTACCATCCCCGCCCAACCCTGCCCCGTTCCCTTATTCCGCATTCGCCCATCCAAAACGTGTCATGAGTGATGTTGTTTCAATTGCTGATTTAATGCACCCCTGCAACTGCCCCGAGACTTGGGACACTGGCAAGGCGCTGGCCGTTGAGATAAGGCGAAGGAGAAGGCGACGGCTGAGGCGGAAGGGTTGTACTGTTGGCAAGACAAGCCACATGCATCTTCTTGACAATACGACAAACGATGACGACGACGACGACGATGACGACGACGACAACTACAAGCAACACAGCTCCAACACGACCCCAGCCCCATCAAACGAGCAAACAAGCAAGCCCAGCGACATATATCAACAGCACCCTAGCAGCCGTACATCAGAGCATTTGCTCGTCTGTCATTGTTGACTGCGCCCGTTGTGGAGCAGGGCTGCCACACCGTGGGCCACAGTCCATGTCTATTAAAAGAATTCACGCATTAGAATCTCAGAAGTGTGTTTACTGCCATGTGACAGGAAAGGCATACACTGCAGAGCACTAAGCACTAGAGCTTGTTGATCAATAAATTGATGTACTTAGTATCTGCATCGATATCGTTCGATACTATAAGTGAGCAATAATTATTTTAAAACTAACTTTGAAATTTCAATGAGAGATATGAGCATTGAAATTTATTTATGAAATACAATTCGGGCTCCTATGAGCTCTTATCGATTCCATATTTTTCGATACCCAAATTATCGACTATCGACATTAACAATCATTCAATCTAGTACTCGGGTTGCACTACGAATTAAGATTATATTTCTAATGTGTTCAGTTCATTTTGCACCCTCAAATATTAAAATTAGTCGATTATTATAGCTATCGAAAATCCTTACAATTGATTATAATCAATTTAAGATCGTTCTTAAAGCTTATGCACAGCTATTCTACTATATTTTAGTTTCAATCCTTACTTTTTTTTAAATATAAATATAAATTCACGAATCAAATAATAATGAACTGAAATCAGTCAGATTTTACACTAGTTCAGCTAAAGATTTGCAGTATCGATAATACTTATCGATTACATAGTTTTTTCTATCGAAATGTGTCCACTGTGCATGCCTTAGCTCTTTAAGCTAACCCGGACTTAACGAAGGCGCTGCTCTTACCGGAAAGGGTTAACCTGATGTTTATGTTTAAGTTGTTGTTTTTACTTCAATTACTTTGTTGTTGTTGTTGTTGTTGTTGTTGTTGTTGTTGTTGTTGTTGTTGTGTTAGTCGCTGCTGTTGCTGCTGCTGCTGTTGCTTGTTGCTAGTCTTTTGTTTAAAGATGATTAATAGCCAATGTCGCTGGTTGCAGCACTCAATGCAATTCCATTATCATCAGTGCACAGCCATCATCCTCATTCTCATTCTCATTCTCATCATCGTCATCATCATTGTCATTATCATAATTATCGTTGCAATTTTGGCCAAATTACTCAAAGTTCAGAAAAAACTGCCCCATTCTTCTTGTCTCTTTAAGAGAGAGAGGGAGAGCGATTGTGGGAGAGGGAAAGAGATGAATTGGGAATGAGGATCTATGCTGCTCTGTTTGGGCTGCCCACTCTAGCGCCAAGTCAAAGTCGTTTGTTATTCATTAATACCCTTAGTTTTTGCCCTGCTTTGCCGTGGAGTTGCACAGTTCTCCTTGCTGATAATTAGCTGCTCTGTCTGTTGGTTTTGCCCCAACACTTTTCAGTGATTCGTGTTGCTGTTGTTGTTGTTGTTGTTGTTGTAGTTGTTGCTGTCGCTTGTTTTATGTATTTTGTGGCTGCATTACTTCCGTTGATGTTTATTCTTAGCTGTTTGCATTTGACAAATGACATTTTTGGCATTGTGCAACTGGCAAACGACGCAGCAAAACTTGCCACAGCCACAGCGACAACTTTTTTTGCCTTCAGCTTCATCTTCAGCTTCCCAGTGCTTGTGCTTCTGCTTGTGTTTGTGTTTGTGTTTGAGTTTTTGTCTGAGTGTGAGTGTAGAGTGTGCTTTTGTGCTCTCCTTTCTGCAATTTCTAAAGGAAATCTAAATTATTTTTCAGAGTTATTGCAGTTGCCTTCACAGTTTTTATGCCCTGCTTGATGTTTGCCCCAGTAATTCGTTTTGCTCTGACATCGGACACGTGTCGTGATTAATAATTCTATGATAAAGCCGAAGCCGAGAGCAGCAAAAAATATGCACTGGAGCAAATTATTGTGGTATATTTTGTCGATTCAATTAAATTCAATCAACACAAAATAGTTTTTGCACTACGGGCGCCCCGAACCGTCCATCCTCATAGGAAAAATTTTAAATCCACTCTCACTCCCTCTATCAGTCTACATAACCTACTTACCATATTGATTAATTGTTATGCAGTTTTTTCACCTCAATACTGTAGTTAAAGTAAAGGACTTAATGTAGATCTGAGCCTACCATAAAATTACACGCAGAGATTTAATGACAGCGCAAGCATTTACAGAGGAATTAAACAATGCGAATGCCCACAGAGCTCAACGAAAACAGATAAACATCCGGCGAACTGCAAGGCCATGAACTCATTGATCGCATTATTATGGAAGGGCTTTCAAATGGTTTTTCAATTAATAATATTTAATATGTTATTTACTTAATGTGACCATGAGTCCATTTTTCGACAACGCTGACCCGGACAACAGCCCAGACCAACTATAAGCCAATCGTTTTACTTTTATTTTAAAGTCCTCCATTAAAATAAATAATTTTTTATTCGTCGATCTTTAATTCCTACTTAATTTAAATAATTAATTGTCAATAACAGAAATAATTATCTATTGACTTAATTATGATTACAATATTTCAAGTATATAAACATATCTATAAACATATTCTTAGAAAATGTTAAATTAGTCAAACTCCAAAAATAATTCTGAGTTAGTTACTCGTTAGATAGCTTACAGATTGATGAATCAACTCCTAACTAGATGTGAAGCTTATGTTTGACAATGTACTGTTCAGTGAAAATTCTATAAAAATGTATTATATTATAACTGTATATCAAAAAGATATTATATTTGTCTTTTAAGGCATTGTAATTGGGAACAATCTATATCTCATATTAAACATAAAAATCTATTTATTCAGTTATTGTTGACAAGCTTTATTGGTTTATTACAAAAAAAAAAAAAAAAAAAAAAAAAAAAAAAACTTTTTTCTCGTTGATTAGGGATGCGGCAAATTTACAGAGCCACAGCTATGAAACTAAAGCTTCAAAATTTGACAGATTCATTTCAGTTAGAACAACGAAGAATTCCAGGATTTCTAAAAGTAACGCTAAACTAATATCGTTCCATATTCATATATCCATTGCTACCAAACGTCTCACTAGGTACTCATGTATGGACGTATATGCCATTTAGTTTCATATATAAATGCATTTATTAAGCAATTTATTAAGAATTGAATTCACGTAAAATATAAATCACGACTTCCGATGTTGTTGTTATTCTTTTTGCTTTCTTGCTGGAGCAGAAAAAAGTATAGAAATTAGTAAAATGCGCGTAAAAGTCGTCTTAAAGTTGTCAAAAACTTTGCCATGTCTAGTTGCATTACGACTGACGAGATGCTCTGATTGCAAAAGGGGAGAGGAAGCATTAGAGAGAGAGAGAGAGAGAGAGTGATAGGGAGAGAGCGAGAGAGGGGGAGAGTGTAATAGAGAAAGAGATGGCACAAAGTATCATCAAGGAAATTAAAAATTATTAATAAGGCAGCGCAAGACTCTTGGACCCGCTTCCATTTTATAATTTAGTGTAGTTGCTATTTACTGTTGCCCTGTCGCCCAGTTACCCCTCTCTATCTCTCTCTCTCTCCCTCTCTGTCTTTCAGCGTCGTCTTGTTGCAGTTGGTAAACTTTTTGTAGATACTATAATTTAACAGTTATAGCTTTTTAGTGTGCAACTATTTTCGTGTAAAACTTTTAATGGATTTCACAGGACCCGGGACTCGGTTCGATAGTGGCGAGAGCAAGCGCGTCAAAAAATAGACTCCCTCTGAATCGCTAAGGGAGTTGAGTTCGAGTAGTAAAATGAGCGGAAATGAATGGTTTTAAATAACAGCAAATTATGAGCTAAGTTTTCAAGAAATGGGAACAAGTTCATGGGAGCGAAACTTTTGCTCTGTACAATGTGAATGGCTTAATAAATAATTTGGGATTCTCTCACTGGTATTTCGCCTCCGAGATATAAAGTGCTAATTGTCTGATAAGGAACTGACCATTAATTAATTCAGTATCGCCATTGTGCACAGTGCTACTCATCTTACAGGCACAATTAGGAACTCGTGGCAGACAGCCGAACGCTTATCTCAACACAAACTTATCTCCCGCATCAAATTAAAGCAGTTGCCCCAATAACGAGCACACAGCTCGGGGCTAAAGTAAAGAAACAAACAAAATGCAGTTAATAAATAAACAAATAAATTTAAACTACATAAACGAAGTCTTCCACCACCAGCGTGTACCAAAATATTTGACCTAGCTTCCACCGAAATATATAAAAAGCCAGCACATTTAACCAGGGAACTAGGGTGAGGTTGCTTATAAGGCTTGGGGCTATGTTTATTTTTGCAAAATATGTTGGGCACATATTTACACAAATATGTATGTAAACTTATCAATACACACACACATGAGGTAGATGGATGGCTTCGCTGTTGTTTGTTGCCTGGTTTTCTTTTCCTGGCTCACTCTCTTGCAGACACTACCCAACCACCCAAACAGCCCAGCCAGCCCAGCCAGCCCACCACCCCACCACCCAGTCGCCCAGTCACCCAGTCATCCAGCCATCCAAGCAGCCATCCATGAACCCATTCTCTGTTCGACTCTCGCTTACTGTTCAACCAAACATCGTTTTTGCGTTTTGGCCTCGCTTTAAATTGCTTTGGCACTTAAGTGGTTTGTGCCAGGCCTCCGCCCCTGAGAGGCTACCACGTGTCGTCGTTTTGCCGTTAAACTGAAATTACAAAATGTTTGTTTAATTAGAAGTTGTGCGTGCCTCCAACCCGACACATCGAATGATTACACTAGTCAACATCATTTCTGAATTCCTGCAGACGTTTTACTTGATACTTCAACAATTCAATATATAGATTACGGTTGTGAAACTCTTCGTACTCAAACAAAGTGAATCACAGAATTGGAGATATTCTCTGCAGAGCAAAAACTTTCTATTATGCATAGATCAAATTTTAATAAATTAAATTAAATTACATTGGCTGGAAAATGCACTATTCATATGGCTCTTCACAGAATATTCAATAACTTTTTCATTCCAGTACCTACATTTTACATAGACATACATACTCAAGTATACATATAAAGTTTTTGAATTTCTGTATTCCTTTTGTCTAAGACGTATTTACTTACAACATGAGAGATGTAATGGAATACAAAGCTAAAGAAATTTGTTAGTCAGTGTATTTTATGAAAATATGACCAGCCAAGTGGACTATGCCACATCTCAATCAGAAAACGGTCCGTATACCTCCACCTGCCTCCTCTACTTACTCCCACAATACGTACACATATTCACATACATGCACACACATGCACATATTCACACTTGTTTACATGCTATACGTGTGTCTCTGCAGAGTGGTTCGGTTGGCCCAACCCTGCGTCCTATTAAATACGGTCAACTTATCTAAGAAGTGCCCTCTACTGCGGTTTTATTCTGGCTTTTCCGTGCGTATTCCAGTTGTGCTCCACGTTGCTCTTGTATAATTCAATTCGTGAATTAATTTTATCCGTTTAGCCGGGTAGCTTCAAGTGTTTTGTGGCTTTTTTAGTGCAGACAATCCGGCTGAAAATGAATTTAACCTTAATGCATTGAATACACATGATATGATGAATAATCTGTGAGCCGTAAGCAAAGCCATTCAATATAAAGCTTTAGCCATTTCACAAACTTTCAAAGAAATCACTAATAATTTAATTTATTCATCTACTTTCAGGTGAGTAACTCATCAAATACTATCTGATATCAGTTGATCAACGACAGATAGGTAAGCAGTGTATATCCATCTGTGCCTTTATTATTAATCACCGTCGATAATTACTAATGCCTATCGATAAATACCATCTTATCGGGATTAGTGAGTGCAAGTGTTGAGAAGTGAGTTATTTGGAATTAGTGAAATAGTTTTCTTAGCACACTATGCCCACAATGGATCTTAGTTTTAGACGTGTTTTGGTGTGTTTGGGAGTTATGTTCCGATTGAAACCGTCCAAAACTGAGGCCAATTGTGCGGTAAAAGCATCCAGAAGTAAAAACGATATGTGCGATTCTTGATAATTTTTTTAATAAATAATTTACTATAGATGCAAGCGGAGAATCCAACAATCAACAGCAAACTAACAGCATATGAAAAGTTATTTTTAAAATGATCTTTTATTGGCTTATGAGAGCGAAAAGTGATTTATTAACAATATTTCAACTTAGACCGTTGTTTGCGAACATTTAATTTGAGCGTGTCAACAGTACAAAGAGAAACAAAAAGAATAGAGAAATCGAGTGTGTCAGCAAAAAAAGTGCCTCGAGTGTTGTAGAAAGTGATAAATATTTGGTGCACAATGAAAGTGTCTAAAAAACACGTATAAACAAATAATAAAGGACTATGTCGAATGCACAAACCATTTAACAATTTGATTTATGCTTTTTACAAGCTATTTACTTTACTTTGCATGCATTTTATAATTTTTCACATTTTCTCTATTTGCCTATCCTTTCAATACCCTGTTTATAGAAGGCCTGGCAAAGTCCGTTATTTGCGTGAGCTAGAGCATGAAGCTCCGCATGTAATAAATGTTGAATGAAACAAATTTAAGTACACGGTATCCTTGACTCGACTCATTATTGATAAATATGTTTTTATAGTTTGTATTTTCTCTTACAATATTTCATATGTACTGTGTTTTCTTTCTTTTTATGCAATCATAAAATATCCCATACTTTCACGTCCAAATTCCTATAATCAATTTATATGTGATCAGAAAATGTCAGTAAAATAAATTACATGCTTATTTTATTATTATTTATTATTATTATTATTATATTATTATTGCTATTAATATTTTTTATTATTATTGCATTGCATCAGTATATTAGTAAATTAACCCAAGGCACTTGTCCGTTATTAAAGCTAAGCGAGAGATTGGAAACATATAATTTAAGCGTGTGCACATCATGTGCAAGGTGTTAAGCTATTTTAGAGTCTGTGACATACAAGCGAGAGAATTGATTCGCTTGGTACTAAAGTGTAATTTGATTAATAATGGTCAATGGCTTAAGATATCTTTCAATACGAATTCAGCTTGCATTAAACATTATCAAGCTCTGGCATTAAACTCAAATGGACACGGAGAAAGTACCGTAAGTGACATATACAAAAAAAGAGATTGAAATTTTGGCACGGGGGAGAAAATTTAATGCATTTTTCTTGCAAAATTTATTGCCCAAATAAATTATCGTAATAATATCAAATAAAAAGCAGCGCATTCGAACGCAGCGCACTGTGCGAAGGATAAATGGGGGAGGGCAGGAGAGAGATGGCATATACATTCACACTGCGATAGAGAAAGAAAGAGAGGGAGGTAGATGGTATGCGTGCATAAACACGCACCAATGCCAACGCTCTCGGTTATTAACATATGCACGAACAAAGCGAGAGAGAATGAGCGAGATTGTGTGAGAGAGAAAGATAAAGAAAGAGAGAGAGATAGAGAGACAAAGGGAGAGAGAGAGAGAGAAGATACGTGTGTTATTTGGTTAGCTTGAGGAAGTGAGAGAGTGAGGTGACAGAGAGAGAGAGAGAGAGCTGAGCACTGCCAGCTAAAGGCAACGAGTGCGAAAGAGTGGGAGGCGGAGGCATGGCTGATGGGTTGGATTGCGTTGGGGGGCAGTGTTCTGGAACAAAAATCCTTTGCATGCACAATTTAAGCAGGATTTATGACTGGCAATATTGCCCTGCTGGAGTAACTAGAAGAAGACGAACATTCTTGTGCGTGAGTAAGTGTGTGTGTGTGTGTGGGCGTGTGTGTGCGTGTGTGTAGGCGTGGCATTATGGCTTAGATCGTCGATTGTGCGTGCAAGAAATTAAATTGCCAAATGCCCATTACATTGCAAGGGTTAAGGACGGTTGAGGTTATGAAAATGGCTAAATTATGTTAATCCTTTCCGAAAATATTGAAAAATTGTCGAATCACTCGTCTACATGCCTATACAATACATGTGTATGTAACGACCACTGACACCAACGAACTTATTTCCTATGCATGAGGACATTACGAGACTATTATCATCCCCTGCGTATGTACTGCATCCATCTATATATATATAATATATATATATATATATATATATGTATATACACATATATTCTAAGTAACCTGATTATACTCAAATTCTCGACCCATTGAAATTCGTGTCTAGGTCTTGAGGGTAGAGGAAATGATGGGATAACCGATTTTTATTGAGTTTCACTCGTATGAGTGTGAACGATTACCATTGCTTAGTACTTCTTCGCGAATCTTGTGTAGCAATGGCAACCCTGGAAAATACAGGAAAGTCGTTGAAAATACTTCATATTGATTTGATTGTTTAAATCTAATCTCATCTAATTTCTGACTTTTTATTTATTCTACTTATTTTTTTCGAGGATTCAGAAAAACTTTGACACATGGGACTACAGTGCCTTCGTTGGTTTTCAAATAGTGGATTTATGGCTAGTATTTTTGCGTCTCAGCTGTTGAGCAAATCTCTAATAGGGCTTATAAGTCGATCTACATCTTCATTAGCAGTCAATGCCATCTAATACCACATACAATTGTAAACGCTTAAAAAAGCTGCAACGACGGGATCGACAACAAAAGAGGCACTGACAGCCTTAGCTCTGACTCTTTTGTAAGTTATTCTGTAGAGGAGGCAGACAGACAATTTGCCAGACAACTAGCCGACAGTCAATCTCAGGCCGAGCACCATTATTACCATAAACATAATGGCATAGCCGTCTCCGTAGGGCTGGCTGCTTTCTTCCCCTATGCCGAACTCTCGCCAGTTGCCAACCTGCTTGTTGCCTGTCTGCGTGTCGCTGAGCTATTGGAAAGTTAAGTCGCGTAATCGATTGATTTGCCGGGCATTTCTTTTCAAGGTGCGTCCAGGGGTATAAAGTTATAGCCTCTGTACCCACCGCTGGCTCGGCCGCGCCCCTCGTCGCGTGCGCCTTGCGCCTTTGTGCTGAAATTGAGATTTATTGCAAAATTTGAATTATAATGCAATTTATAATGTATAATGGCAGAGAAGAGACGCAATAGCAGATATTGAGCATCATAATGATGATGAAGCTGTGCGTTCCAGCGGATGACGACGACAACGGGGCATCCTTTTTGTTGCTAATGTTGCCGATTCAATTCAACTATAGCCAGTCGCAGCTACCTCACAAAAGCCGTCGAAAGTCGTTTAACATAAGAGGTCTTTTATTAACAATCACTTTGAATTCATTTTATCATTTGCCCTACTATACGACTGTTGCAAATGGAAATTCGAGATTATTGTATAATAGTTAGATGTACTCAAAAGCAACTAATTTTGAATAGTTCTAGTGCAATAACAGAATGGTAATCACGCTTTGCTGCAGTTAATTGCAGCAAGTTCCTGGCTAAAGGAAATCAAGGGCAAAAACTTGAAGCTAATATTGATGCCGATGTTGATGGGGCTGTAGATGTTGATGTTACTCCTGTTTTCAATTTCAGCTTGTTGGCAACACATTCAATATGTAATTTTGATTGAAATATGCCTGCTTACAAAATAGCAGAAACACAAGCAGAAGCCAGACAGGGACAGAGTACTTGCGTCAAGTGCTTGTGCCTTTAGAATGAATAACTTTTTGGTTTGGTCCACTCAGAGAAAATAGTATTTTCAAAATACAGTCAAATACTAAAGCGAATAGTTTGTAGAATTAATTTTTTAGGCAGGAATTAATGAATTAACGCAATAGTAGTTCGGCTTGATTTACTATCCATACTCCATTACACTTAACGCTACTACGAATTTCTCTCAGTGCAGCACTGCACAATGAAGGGTGTGCGTATTTCAGACAGGCCGTCACTCCAACTGAAGGCAGCAGCCGGGCGGCCAAACTTCCAGCCTAGAGCCAAGAGCCAAGAGCCTGCGTATTTGCTAAGCCCTGTCGTCCCGCCATAGCATGGCCTCAACCTTTTTCTCTCTCTCTCTCTCTCTCTCTCGCTCTCTGTATGTGTGTGTGTGCGTGTCTTTTTGCTTGTAAAGCAATATTTCAATCAAAACAAGAAATAAATTACGGGCTTCACAAGCAGATAGCAGCAGGCACAAGCAGAGCAGCAACGAACTAATGCAAAACTAAAGTGAGAGCTGTACAGACAGACCATAGCAGTAGGGAGAGTTTAGGGCAATCCATAGGCCTGCCGGATGGGTGGGGGAGCGGCCACATACCAGGCAAGTGCAGTCAAAAACAGTGCAGGCAAAAAAGTTGCGAAAACTCTTTTACTCTCGAGCATAAGAAAGCACGCTAAAGGGTTCAACTATAAGTACATAACTATTTCGAATGCACGCACACACGCACGCACACGGCAACACACATACACACTCGAAAGTTGCAAGCTGAAAAATAAAATGTTACGCAGGTGAAGCAAAGTTGCAACTGCACGAGAAATGCCTAAAAACAAAAGCGACTCTGACAGCAGGCGGCAGTTGCAGGCAGCCCGAATTGTCAGTCGTTGCTTAAACGTGATGGAAGGGTAAACTTAGAAATGTAAGCAAGTTGCTAAAGCCATCCAAGCGGACGGCACCAACTGACGTATACTCTGTTTACAGCAAACCAGCTGTGGGCCTGCTATGATGAGAGATGATTGTAATACTTTAATTACAATTAATTATATATTTGATAATATGAAAAATATTCATTCTAGTATAATTTTAATGAGTAACGCGCATAGCTCGCAAATAAACTATTATTCGCGTCAATTCTCCCACTCTACTCTTGAGAGAAACAGAAAAAAGCATACACGCGCTCTTACTCTGAACAAGATTTTTTTATTTCTTGAGTTTCTTCTTCTGTCGAGAGTTCTTCGTTAAGCTATTCGTGTTACACTCTTTTAAAAAGACTTATTTTGTGAGTTATACGATAGACGCTCACACACTACGACTTACTCGGAGGTGGAGATCTCAAAAGGTCAATGCAGACCGACTTGAACATTCACGCACGCATGCACACAAGACATACTCAACCAATGTTTACCTGCATTAAGCATAGCAAAAACGTCAACGAATGACGATCACGGAAAACACTAAAAAACAGATCGTTGCTGTCTGACTACGAGCGAGTTCATTGAAAACAGTTGCAATTTGTTCCTTCTTTTTTTTTTCAAAGTGCGAGTGAGCGTGACTTTCAGACTTTGAGAAATGCTGAACGGATACTTACTTACGAGCTATAGTAAAATCTCACTTTGATTTGCAAACAAAGCTAAATATTGTAGACGCTGAACGAACTTAAAGCCACTTTTGGAAAAATATACTTTATGCTGTCTGATAATTTTACCCTTGTGAATCTAACCTGGCGGTATGCAAATTTGAGGTATAAACTTTGTTTCATTGCCAATACCAGAAAACACATTGATCAAATCTATTCCTTTTATTTATATTCCTTTACTTATATTATCATATTCAACTCTTAAGCAAGTATTGTATTCCCTTAGTTCATAGTTTCCATTCCATCCCATTTCGATTTTAATAATTAAGTAAGCATACATATTACATGTTGCTTATCGAGGATAAATACATAGTTTGTTGTAGCTAATAAGCATCAGCTTAGGGTTGGATAGGGTTGAATTCATTGAGTATCAACCCAACGCAATCTACTGTTGCCGCTGCTTTGGTTTCTCTTCGGATCTAGTAACGAACAACCTTTAGTATAAGCCAATAATTTGATTATAATTCATAAATCGCGCGGTTGAGGAGAGACAAAGAAAGCGTCTGACATATGACAACCCGAAGCCCTTCTGCCCAGCTGCCCAACTGCGCCCTGTGCCCGGCGAATGAAGTCGCAGAAAGTAAACTTTTTATCAAGTCAATTTTGTACGTTAGCTGCAAACCACAACAGCCAGCAGCAGCCGATGATGAGGATGGCGTCGGCGACCATGAACCTGACAGGCCAATCAATGGCATGGCCAAGGAAACTGCAGAAAAGTTGTGCCTTGGGTTCAACTCGACAACGTCATCAGATCCCGGTCCCAGACTAGACGGCGGCCTTAACCTTTGCTGCCATATTTTCTGTTGCCTTCTGTGCCTTTTTAGCATTTTTATTCAATTCTGGAGTCTGTGCAATAAGCCTCGATTGCAGTTCAGTCAATAAGCTGGCTGGAATAGGAGCCCTGGGACTTAACTGGCCGATGTATCGAATTATTATTCATTGCATCAAGAGTGCACATTAATAATAAATCAGCCAGCTATTGTCAGCGCTGCTGTCCAAAGCGATTAGCTTTAAGAGCTTACTAAATTGCTTAATGTTAAATCAATTTCATTTGCCGATGACACAAAAGGGAGTCTCAACATTGAAAGAGTTTCTGCTGCTGCTGCTGCTGCTGCTGACATTATTGCTGAAAATCTTAGTTCACTTGGCTGTGAAGCCAGTTGCCCGCAGGAGCTGTCCTGTCAGCTGAGGTGTCTAGCTGACTGTGCACTTCATTAACACGTCCACTCTTTTCTTCACTTACTACTTTAATTGTAGTAATAACTATTATATAGAGCTCACAGCTAGTTGCTAAACAGATCATGCATTTTAATTAACTAAAATAGTTGAAAGTGTTTAGATAAAAAAAAAAAAAAAAACTATTGAATTACAACATCAGATTGTAAATAGATTGTAAAATTTATTCTAGGAATTAAAAATTTCAACTTGTATTTTTATTAAATTTATTTTTAAATTCTTTTTGAGTATCTCTTTCTCTTTTAACATTTTTGTTATATAGTTGATTTATTCTATATTGAATCTTTTTTACGATCCAGTTTCCTTACAAACTATACTCATATATTTCATTATAATTATATGTTGTATACATTTTTGATCGCTACCTTGCTTATTCTTACAAAGGTTCAGCGGAAACAAATTCCGACTAATCAAGACATGCTTGGCAGTCGAAACTAGAAATCAATTAGAGAATATGGATAAACGTCTGAGACTAATCAAAGAAACCAAATAATTTGTTAACCAAATACACGTATCTCGAAAAGAGCATCACGCTGGGGGGAATAAACAGCTGGCAGTTGGGGCAGCTAACATATATGAAGTCGTGACAAAAGTAGCGTGTCCTGTCGAGAGAATCAAATCTCGGAGCTCACGTAGCCAAACAGGCAAAATAGCTCGGAGCAAATGATGGTGGGGCATCGAATATTTCCATTAGTTAAATAAATAATCAACAGCGAAATAAATGATTGAGTAGCCTCGTGCATTGCGGGCGGACAGGTTCGCAGAGAGAAGACTTTAATTTCTCTATGTCACGACCAGGCGCACCCACACCCTCGCCAAAACCCAGGTGATTGCTACAGAGCACACCTAAGAAAGGTCAGTCGAGATCATACATCAACCAAATGCATACCACAAACAAGCACGCCTGCAATCCGGCAAAGGACTTATAAGATGTCACTCGATGTTGACTTGGTGAATATTACATGAGTATCTCGGCCGCCCCAGCCAACGCAAGATAGAGACACATATTGACCCATTTTAGCATCGCCACACAGTCTCCTAGGCGCACGCCATCACGCCATGCAAAGAGCCAACCGGATGGCTGGGTGGCTAGCCAACCAGCCCACCAACCCACCTTGAAAAGCGAATCTCTGCTTAATAAACGCCACCGAAATCAAAAGGAAATGCCACTTACGCCTAATGGCATTAAGAAACTCTGTAGCTGACAGCGCAGCCAACAGCCACAATGAGGCCTGCAATATCAACAACAGCTGGCTGTATGGCAATGTCAGCTATCGTAAGTTAATTGGTTGATTTGAACTCCCTTTAGTAACTGGCGGTGGCTAAGAGAGTTTATATTATCCAGAGAACATGGCACATATATAAAGTTTTGAGAATTGTGTATAATAAATCGCTTTGGACAGATCTGAAAAGACATTAAACTATTAGTCTTAGGTGCGTTGCGTTCTATCAGATACATTATTGGACGTGGATACATGCCAGAACTAGTCAAAATAATAAGACAAGTCGTGTTCAACTTAAAACAATACTGAACTCAAATTGGAGTAGCCAACTCTAATTTATCAAGTAAACTCTATTCTAATTGGGAGTGTGGGTCTCAGTAAGAGATGCTGAATCATACGAGCATATTCAAATCATGTCACGATTAATTGACATATAGTATAGTAGATAATAAAACCCTTATAAAACTGGCTCGCCTGTCGCAACGTCTCTCTGTGAGTGTAAACACGGAGAACGACAATTTAATGACAACGAGAAAAACCCAGAATACTTAACATGTAAAAAAAAAAATATATATATATTTTTTTATTTAAATCTATTTACGTTTTGGTTTAGCTGAGAGGAAGCTGCGGCTATCAACCGCTGCACTCGCCATGGCAACTTTGGAAATGTGTAATCATACCATAGTTATCCCCTTCAACATATGGTAGCAACACCCATTAATATGCTCAGAGGTCGCCTCCCATTTTCGCTACAACTCGAGGGACATCTGGCTGCGTGGTTTGTTGTCGGTTTGCGGGCGGTGCGGAGGCGGTTAGTAGCTGGCTAGTTCAAAGAAAAACTGCATTAGTTTAACTTGCAGTTAAAACTAATTAGACAAAACATTGAAAAGAGTTTTCGACATGCTATGCCCGAATTTGTAACGACTGAGTTTAAATCATTTTAAACTTATCATACCGAAAACTTGTTCAAACATTAAATATAACAGAACCTGGAGATTCGAATGATTAACTTGTATTTTATATTTTCCTTTTTGTCGTTAAACTTTACTTCAGAAATAAATTTATTTATATATTTTATTTTTGTTATAATGAGACTATATTATTTTAAGTTAGCAGATCCTCTGAACCCATCAAAGAACTCATAAACCGAGATCCGCCTGTATGCATAGCACACGCTTTGATGTTTGGTTTGCAGTGCATATGGGCGCTGTTGTGGGAACTAATTTGCAAAATAAATCTTTTTATAGATTGAAAACTTGCATATTATGATGATTACATTCTTATGCATATGCCAATCCATACCGTATGACTCTAGTATTTGAAATATATTTTTTACACATTTGGGGGTGTGGGGATAAATTGAGAGTCGATATCCAAAATCTTACAAAAATCAAAATTGCATTAAATTTTCCTCTATACATACAAAAGACTTGGAACCTCGTATCTCTATCGATGAACGAGATATAATTTTAGAACTGATTCTCGATATCTTTTGTAGCAAATCGCCACGCTATATCACGAATTCCCTGCATGGTTTCTTAATATAACAACATCTTGGTCTCTCTCAGCAACACCAGGGACTACGTGCAGCAGCACCTATATTTGGCTCACTCTCGTGAATTACCAATTTGAGTTTATCAGGAAGGGACCTGCCAACTTAGGTAACAACTTCGATACCTACTCTAACAATATCACGGCACGGTATATTCATGCTACGACATACAAAATAGATAGCGGCTTCCACGTCTCCTTCTGCTTGTTACACACATTTTCACAAAGCAATTATACTCTGATTTCCCTTTTTGGTTCAGGGTGTAAACAAATAAATAAATAAATATATGATTACAATATTAATCTTTAGTGCGTGTTGCAAACTTCATTTACATAACTATGGAATGCCAAGCGGAGATCTCCACCTAACAGCATTAAAAAGCACATTTCAACCGATCCACCCTGGCCCCGAAGGACACAATGGACAGATTATTATTGTTCATTAGAGCTGAAGTATTTTCGCAAACGCCTGAAGCAATTCGCAATTCACATTCCGGAGCTGTGCAGACGCGCAACTTTTGTGTTTAATGCTTAAAGCAAATAATTGCAGATAAATGGCTGTTCATTGGAGAGCACAATGACATGCATTGACACTGGCATCTTCATCATTTTTATCACCCAGGCCCAACAGAATATTAAAATGTAAATTACAAAATGTAAAATTGCAATCCACTCGAGTGCAGCGAAAATCATATTAATAAAAGTAATGTGTGTCCCTGCTGCAGTAAGCAGCTCGAAACCCGATTAAAAATTGAAATTCACTTTGTCGATTGTTAAGTAGAAATGTCAATTCGACAGCTTCTCCTGGGACAATGGGTGGAAGAATCGCATCGCTGCGTTTAATGAAACCAGCTCATAACTTCCACTGCTATCTTGTTTTAAATATCGATTCCCTTTTGTTTCCCAACGAATTATAATCCCTTCGAGAACAGACTAAAACAATTGGGGTTGACGACATGTTGCAAATGCAATCATAATTTCAGTATAGAATTTTTAAGCCCTGTTGGATAGGGGAATGAGTTAGAAAGGTTGAAATTATTGAATAAATTGTAACATTCTTAATAAATTTACAATAAAAAGGATATTTAGACAAATTGCATCCTTAAAGGAGATAAACATAAATAATTAATTAATAATATTTGTATTTGCTTCCTAAATTGCACAACTTGATTTCGAAGCTAGAGAATGAATATACGATTTTAATATTCTTATACAACAATCGAATGAGCGATTGACTAACTGACTGGCTTAAGGCAGGAACATTTGAAAAGCTTTGATTATATATGTAGATAGCAAAGTAACCTTTGTTGACACCGCACAGTATGAGGTAGGAGCAGAAGACACTCCTTCATACAGCACATGTCACCAGAAATTTATGGCCGCGGTTGACAAGAAACAAAGGAAATTATTTTCTAATTTCTTCTAATCACGCGCTCGTCTGAAAAGCGTCGGCAATCGATAGAGTCAAACGTGCGGCGGGCGGGGCTGCGATCAGTCGGTGTGGCGTCCTCACTGTCGCTTCGGCACAATCAAAATACATTCGACATTGATTAGTTTTCCAAGAATTTTTAATACACATTTCACCTCAGCTAAGGGACATGGGCTCAGGGCTCAGGACTCAGGAGCCAGAGCTTCTCGTGCGACCGTGTCCCCCGAAATGCGAGTTCCGAGCGACAGCAATCAGGCAGTCCATTAGACGGGCGTGTTTATTTTTACGCTTCATTTAAGCATTTCATGCAACTTCTTAATATCAATTTCCCCTAATTTTAGTCCTCGCTTACTTTTTGAGACACGCAATAAATTTCGTGGCTGCTTCGTCGCTGCTCGCTGTTGTCCTGTGAAACTTTACACACACGCTTACAAATAACCCTCCACTGCATCGAGCTGGCCTGTAGCGGCAACCTAAATAAATCTTGGAATATTTCTATACTCGATTGCGAGCCAAGAAAATACCTTTCGCCCCACGTTTAGTAGTTCGTTAGCTGATTGGCCAATAAGTGAGTGTCGCCAAAAGCCAACTAGAATTCACTGTGAATAGTTCTTTATTTAAACTATGGAATTTGTATATTATTAATTTACCACTGCTGCTGAGACATACAAAATTTCGTATTGAGACGAAACACTCCTAAAATTTGGCATTTGGATTACATTCACATTTGGATATACTTGATATAGCATGCCGTGTCCAGTACTTACAGCATGCTATATGAAATAGTTCGGAATGTAATCGTAGTCCATATGCCAAATTTATGAGACACCAGCTCGCTGCGAGAAGCAGAGAAAGCGGAGGGATCGTAGCAATCGTCTGCCACGATTTTGCAGTCCAAGAGTGGCCCGCGTTTTCGACGTCGGCATAATGCAAAATGGATTGATCTATAATGCGAAACTTTGAAGTCCTCGTGTCCATGCAATTGTCTGTGAGCTCCCCGATGTAGGGAAATGGATAGACGAAACAGAATATTAAAGACAGCGCAAATTTAATATTATATTCCGAATTGCACTTGAAAAGGTTGAAGTCTAGAATCGTGAGGTTATCGCACTCCATAATCGGGGAATGGTGCATTGTGACAAAGGCGAACGACATTATCGGGTCGGGTGAAAAGATGGCATACGGAACATTCGTATGAGCATAAGAGTCCGGATAATTAACGTGTAGTTGATACGGCAGCCTCCCACGGCACACTCGGTGCATTTGCGTATCGAAGTACATGGTACAGTTGTTAAATGAAGATCGCGTTGCCAGCAATAAATGTAGTCGACCCAGTATAAGAAGAAGGCTTAATTTTGATGCGTTGATTAACATGATGCGTATAAATTTTGGACTGACTGAATATTCTCAGAGAACAATTTTAGTATGAAGCATTTTAATTACGACGTTTGTAAAAAATACAGATCCATCTAATTACTTATTCATTATCGACTCGTACGATCAGAAGCTCATCTAAATATAGTTAATAATAGACACATTTGAATGCTATTAATCTATTCTGAAAGTTTCATGAAGATCGTACATCTAGAAAAGCTAAAAAAAAAGCGTCCTAACTTCAGCCCAACCCAACCCCAACCCCAAGCCACGACACCAGCTGCGTAAAGAAGAAGAGTATTTGCAGGGTTCAGGCTTTCTCGTAGTTGAGCCGTCTCGACAAGAGCCTTCACACTTGTTTTGTGCTGATCAAGAATATATTTACTTTGTGGGGTCTGCGACGTCTGCTTCTGCCTGTTCCATACCTTTTCACAAAACCTTTATACCCCTAATTCCCATTTTCAATGGGCTCAGGGTATAACAAATGCATTTCTAAAATAAAATTAAAAACTGGCCAAACTTGCATATGCGTTGAAATGTTTTATCCACAAGCAAAGCAACTGCGTGAATGAATTCACGAGTCTTGGATTTTTGAACTAGAGATGTCTTTCAAGCACTCTAACTGCATTCGTGAATCAAGCCCAAGTGTTGAAGCTGCGTTGAGGAATAACATATGGTACTTTGCACTTTGTGTAAAGCTATACGTGTCGCAGCCATGAAAATATTTTTTTGAAACAATATCAACGAATAAAGTGTCAATTATCATGGAAATTGGTTTTGCTTGGTGATGGTATTTAGAGAATTGAAGTTTGGGGCTTCAAAGCATGGAGAAATTTTGAAGGTTATTAGCATAGAACCAATCAAGACGGTTGTACAAGCAAAATTACACTTTATATTGGTTCTTTAAGCATTTTCATATGTACAAATTGTGACAGTTCGGTCAAACCACTTTTTTACATTGATTTTCGTGTCTCATTCTTGAACAAATTGTCAAAAATGACTTTCAAACTATTTGCTGCAATATTCTAGGCCATGCCAGTAAGCCCCCAATGCGCAGGAGCTTACATTATAAACTTGATTGCTTTTTGGCTGCTTCTACTCCTTCACCCCGCCACAGTTTCCACGTTAGGCTTAAAGAACTGCTCCTTCATCGACGGCCACATACTGGAGTTTGTGTGCCACGGAAAGTATGAACGCCAAATCCGGCTGCAATATAAGGATCGAAATCCCGCCATTAACGCGCCTTACACCATCTGGCAGCGCGCCGATTACTTTGGCTCTTCAATGCTGCTCATTGTATTCTACGAGGGACCGTTGACTAGATGTTACAACATTGTGCTCAGCGAGGGTCTCTTCTATTGTAATGGCCACAATTATCCTATAGAGCTGGATGATTCCGTTATTGTGAACTGCATTCCCTTCCAGTTAACGTACGCAGATGAGCTGCACAAGCAGTGTAAGAAGAACATGAATAAACATGCGTCAACTATTTCGTCAGTCATCATCTACATGGAGTCCAATATAATACCAGGCTCATGCGCAACGAAGTCTCTGTGTTCGAATCTTCTTGTTATAGTTGTTTTGCTTTTACGATTTTAAATCTAAACATGAAAAAATTAATTTGGTAAACAATAAAAATGAGAATACTACAAATAATATAATGGTTTCAGATCTCGCGAATACACATATATATATATCTACATATATATTATATTATATATATAACATATTTTGTCTGTGGCTTGTGGCTTTTGTATAGAAATTAGATAAATAACTAAACAATTTGTATCAATTCAATTGGAATATATTATCGTAATTGTCTTTGGCCTTTGCTGCACAAATTACCTTTATTAAGAAATAATATTTTGATTTATTTTATTTTTAAAATTTGTAATAAAAATATATCGCTAAATCCATGCTATTTATTCTATTTATTTCTAATACATTTATTCGTAATAAATTATCATTCATTTGATTGCATTGAAGATTAACCACGAACACCTCTCCACAGCAGACTACAAAACCTATATTAGGAACAATTAAAGTTTACTAGATAAATTGAGAAGCAAATGTTCATTAACTGTGTGCTTTATCTCTATTATATATGTATACCAAGTGGTGCATATATACACATGTTGGGGATTACTTTATCACACGCTGCAACTTATCAATATCGCAGTACAGGTCGGAATTCCCACTCAATTTATGGGTATATATTAACGAATATATCTTAACTATATGCTGCAAATAGTGCTAAAAATATTAAGATATATATTAAATCTGATTTGTCATGCCCCATAACTTAGTGAACAATTCAATCACATCAACTGGGCTAGTCGGCAAATACGAATAGGTTGTGGATATAGCTTAGAGCTGGGCTGTATTTCATTAAATGTTTCTTTACAATAGAATTCACACAATTTTACTGCGTTTATTTACAACATTTTCGGAGGGCTTGCTGAAAAATTAGGAGAGGTTGACGTTTCACCGTAATTAGCATTATAAAGTTGACAGCTGAGGTTCGCAAATCGAGTCTGCGAGTAATTTCCGCTGTGTGGAATTCATTGTTGCATTTCTTTTTGACTATATAAAGCAGCACAAAGATGGAACAAAAAGGCATTTTTCTGGTACTGTCTGAAATTTCAAAATTTAAATGAATATGACATATGAAGCAAGACTGCAAAAGTATCAGAAATGAATCAAGATCTTAGAACTAGGAATAAGTTTCGGAATATAATTGATTTAATATGTATTTGAATTTCTAATGCTAAGAATATTGAAGCTAGGCGCCACTGTCTATATCATCCTTATTTACGGAACACTAATAAATCTTCCATATTAGATCTCCAGCTGCAGGACATAAAATAATATGACTTTTTTCACACATAGACATGGAGTATGTCAACCGTAATTACTCTGTAATTTTTCAACTCTGAAACCGTATTTAATTGGGATTATAATCCGAGTCTTATCCATTAGGACACACCATATACTATGCAAAGTAAAATACCAGCTGACAAAATTGATTTGAAATATAGAATACTAGAAACGCACTCAATCCAAAGCATGTATGTGTGCATATGTATTTGAGAAATTCTTATAATTTTCACAAGGGCTTTTACCAATTGACCAATCGTTCTAATTTACATGTGACAAAGTAAAAGACAGATAAACAAATTTCAAGATGATTTTGAAAAAAAAAAAAAAAAAATCTTAGCCTATGATAATAATAACGAAATTTCAAATCTCTCGATTCTACAGGTTCCAAGAACGATACATACGGACTGATAGACATATCCTTATCATACATACATAAATATACATATACACTTAAATATTTAGATGTAAACAAATATTCTTTATTGGGTCTATTACGACGCCTTCTTTAGGGAAGCTAATATACACTACATTGCAATTTTATAATGGGTAATAAAGAATCTTATCAGGAAGCTAACCCTTCTGTGATGATGTACAATCATCAGTTTTATGCACTTGAATTATTTAATTCTTATCTAGAGATTCACACTCAAATGGAGACGCACAAAATGTCGCGATTCTCTATCAGCAGGCAGGCTTCGGCGAGCTCAACTCGTTTTCGGCCTGATCGAATTCAAACACTCCTAGGATATTGTGAATTCACCCACAAGCAACGCAGGAGATTATCATCATTAGTTGGGTGTGTTTTGTGCCAAATACTGAATGTGGACAATAGATTTAGCTCTCACGCGCTTGGCCTGATTTTCACGCATGGCTGCTAATGCATACTCTGCCATGGAAGAAGGACGTCAAAGCAAAGTGCGCAGTGCTGCATGGAATTTCTGAGTTTCATTTCAAATGAGTATTTCGCTTTCCAAACAACATTTCTAAATAAAAACTCACACACACACATGCATATATACATAATGCACACAAGTGTGTGGCAAATGTGCCAACAAGGACGACACGAAATGATAAAAGCATTAAAGTCAATTTTGCATACGAGCTCTGAGCGCTCTGAATAAATCTGTGTTGATGGGACACAACATTTAAAGGCTCGGAGGCAAAAATTTGACTTTTAAATTGCAATTTCGAATAGTTTGCCTTTTGTAAAATTTTCTTAAATATAGAAACTAACTATTCCAATGCTTAATCCATGCAACTGTTTGGTTTGCTTGCGTCTAGTTTAGTCATACATATAGTATAGTTTTGAGTTTTCAAGAGGAACGGGGCAGGAAGAAGAGAAATTGCAATGCCGTGCAGAGCAATATATACTTGATTTGATTTAATTTACTTTGATTGAATAAAATATTACAAAAGCACGGAAAATTGCGCAGCTTGCTCAGCTTGTTCATGGCAAAGGCCACTCTAGTTTTTATTCCATTTTGAGCAATTAAACTCTTCATGCTCTGTTTGGCGCTCCTTTCAGCAGCTGCTGGCGCTGAATGCTTTACAGCGACTAATCCTTTGGCTTTTTGCCTGCAACATAAATATTATGTATACGCGAACAACTTCAAATGGGACAACGCGGCATATGCGTTATTCTCGTTATTCCTATTGGAATTGTTTCTCTCCTTGTTGTTGCTGTTACTGTTGCTGTTGCTTTTGCTTTTGTTAGGTCGAGCATATTTCACTGCACACCAGTTGCCATTTTAGCAGCAGACAGCCATAGCGTACATAACGACATATCCCTCCAGAAACTGGTGGATCCAATGTACCGCGTCCACGTGTCGGCTTGCGTGTGCTTGTGTACCTATTAAATACGCAATTAAAATAGTTTCTAGACTCAACACACCAGCTCTTGTCCTTTTGTTTTCCCCACATGCCTTGCTGCATCCTGCTGCATCAGCATGGCCGTGAGTACAGGGTCATTGAAAAAATATCGTCTATAACAATGTAGACGACCAAGACTTGTTAACCCTCGATAGAGGGAATAAAAGCATTGCCGGGACTGAATCTTCAAGGATAACTTTAACGCTTTCCATTTCGTAACATTTATTTAATAAATATTTATTTAAGCCAATACTGTCTTGTTTAATGATTTAGTTTCATTTCATTTGATCCCATCAGAATATTGACACTAAACATATTCTCATTCACTGAACAGAACAACGTAGTTCGTTAAAGACAACATATCTGGGCGTCTGATATTCCATACTATATCTTTGTGAATAAAGTTTTCCATCTTCGATAAGAATATAAACGCTTGGATATAAACTTTGTTCAAATCTGTTTGAAAATAATAGAAATCTGTATGCTTTTTAAATGATCAATGAATGTTGCAATACCTACAATACATGTATATCTGAAATGAAAACAGTCCAGCAATACATAAATTATAAAATTACTATTTAATTAGTCAGTAAGTAGATAGTAAGTAGTTAGTGGATAAGTCAAATCAAGGTTTCTTCTCACACTTCCTTGTCATATACTACAATATAAAAAAAAAAAAAAATTATAAAAACAAAAATCAGTTAAAGGGAGTAGCTACACATATTGATGGCAAACACAAATTTTATTAATCTATTTAAATATTATAATATCGATAATAAGATTATAAATCGAAATTAATAGAACACCGTGGAAATAATCGATTAATCAAATCATTTCTTAATCGTATTTTGTATTTTATAAGATCGAGCAAAAAGTGACAAATATAGTAGTTATTATTAGTTATTTAGTGTTGAATTCAGTATAATCAATCATCTCCACAATTTTGGCATCTTGGTATGTTTGGAGCCACCCGAAGCAAAGCTATGCACATTTGGAAATGCATCAGTAATGTGTTGCTGTTTTCAAGTGTATTTGATTGCTAGCCAATTCCATATAAGCGCATACAGGTCCTTCAAAACCGAGCTATGCGGCAAATTACCAACTGCCCCTGGTATGTGCGCGGCTCTACCCTGCACCGTGATCTGAATCTGCACACAGTAGAGCAACAGATCGCTAGACACACGAGCAGATATAGTGACAGACTGGTCAGACACCGCAGCAGATTAGCGAGACAACTGCTCCCTATGAGACCACTAAGGCGACTAAAACGCTTGGGATTCCCCAAAAATATTAATTAAACATTAGTATAATTAAATTAAAAATTATTTAAATTAGGTATAAGTCCTTCTGTATACAACAAAAGGTTAGGTCATTATTTTAGTATATAAATGTGGGATTTCAAAAGTTATAACACCCCTGGCATATGAATAAGAGAACTAGTGTTGCGATCATAATAGGAACTAGTGATCGGGAGCGATAAAGAGAGAATTAAGAAGCAGTCAGTCGCATAGCGTCAGCCGTAGTGAGTGGTAGCAACTAAGAAAATGCAATTCGCATAAAACTACTGTAATTAGAGTGTAACTAAAACTAATCCCATATAATAAGAACAAATCAATATAATAATAAAATATAATATTTACTACAAATGGGGGCTCAACCGGGATTCTGGTCCAAGTTACACTAAAAATTAATAATTTAGCCGCGAAAGACAAAGTTGGTGAAAGAGAATACAAATGAATTGTGAGGGTGTGAGCGAGAGAGAAAGAGACGCTCAGTGACAATTTCAAGTTCTGGTGAAATTCTCTTTTCCGATGAAAACCGAGATACGCATGCAAAAGAAGGGAAAGAAAGAGTGTGCATGCAACAACGTCGAAGAAGTGTACGTTAGAACTTGCGGATACGCAGGCAGATGAGCTGGTGCGTAGGAAGACGTAGTTGACCGAAAATCGCAGTTAATCAGGAGCGCAAGCAAGGTGGCTGTGCGTTGCGATTAAGTACTGGAAGCGGGCAAGGAAGACATAGCTGATCAAGAACGCAAGCAAAGTGGCTGTGCGTTACGATCAATTACTCAAAGGTGTTGCTGGTGGGAAGATTCGTCGTGGGAATCGCAGTTAATCAGGAGCGCAAGCAAGGTGGCTGTGCGTTGCGATTAAGTATTGGAGGCTGGCAAAGAAGACGTAATTGATCAAGAACGCAAGCAAGTGGCTGTGCGTTAAGATCAGTTATTCAAAGTTGTTGCTGTTGCTGAGATTCGTCGGTGGAATCGCAGTTGGTCAAAGACGCATGCAAGGTGGCTGTGCGTGCAAGGCTGGTACGGAGATTCGTCGTTGGAATCACAGGCGCATAGAAGAACTGGACGTAGCCGATCAGGATCGCAAGCAAGGTGGCTGTGCGTTGATGGAAAGTGCGTCGAGGGAATCTGTGACAAGGTCATGAAAGTTGGTGAGCTGTAATACAGCGACAGAGAGAAACAATAGTAGAAGAAGCAGAATTAGCGTATGACGAAATTCGAGTTTGTAATTGCGCGGCAAAAGTCTGTATGTATAAGTAAAAGAACGCCATAGCAACGAGCAATTGTACGCGACAAATCAGTGTTAATTAACAGAATTTATATGTACATTCACAGCTTGGGCTGTTGAATAATATAAACGGTATAACTTTAAATAAGCTAACAAATAATTATAAAATGGAACGAAGTGAGATTTTAGGGCTTGTTGTTAGCCAATTAAAAGGAAAACTCGAAGAGTTGCAACTGAGTACGAGTGGACGCAAAATAGAACTGCAGAACAGACTGTTAGAGCACTATGGTTTGGGAGTCGCAGAAGAAATTTCGGAAGATGAATCTGTGAATTCAGTTCCTTTGGCGCGTAGTTTAGAGCATAGCAGATCGTGGTTTACACTCAAAGACGTAGAAGATAGTGTAAATAAATTTGATGGCTCAAGTTTAATGGATATAGAACAGTGGATTCTAGAACTAGAAGAATGTGGAGCTACAGTGCAGTGGACAGAATTACAGCTATTCGTGTATGCTAAGCAATTACTCAGTGGTCCTGCTAAGTTGTTTATTCGCAGTCAGAGAGGTATAAATAGCTGGGATAAACTGAAAGATGCATTGAGAAGTGAATTCGAGATACGATTATCATCGGCAGAAATTCATAGACGGTTGAGAAAGAGACAGTTGAAGAAAGACGAGACTCTTCAAGAATATTTGTACACGTTAATGGAGATAGCTAAAAACACTGATTTAGATGAAGAGAGCTTAATTGATTATTTCATCGAAGGAATACCAGATTCGAAAACAAATAAGATGCTTTTGTATCAAGCTCAATCAATCAAACAGCTAAAAATACAGATAGAAAGCTATCAGAGGTTGCGAAATTCGAAGGCGGTATCGAATAAATTTGAATCAACAATTGTTAAAAGCGAGAATTTAAACAATAGAAATTCCTCGGCAAGCAAAGAAAGAAAATGCTTTAAATGCGGAGCTGACTCGCACATTTTGAAAAATTGTCCTAAAAACCAGTCTTGTTTCAAATGTGGTAAGCCCGGACATCGTGCCATGCAGTGCAAGGGTGAAATTGAAAACAATCAGAGTAAATCGGAAAGTAGTGTTAGTGGAAAAGAGTCGATAAATAAGCTATCGAGTACATTCACGCATTCTGGATTGGAATTGAAAGATATAGCTTGTGGCACAGTGATTTGCAAAGGCTTAGTTGATACCGGAGCGGACCTGTGTCTCATACAGAAAAGTGTATATCGAAAGTTAGAGATAAAGAAGCTATCCAGTCTTAGTAAAACTTTGAACGGCATAGGCGACAGTCAGATCATGACATTTGGAAGTTTTATTATAAAAGCAAAAATTGATAATATCGAAATGAATATCGAATTTCATGTAGTGCCAGATGAAGATATGGTTTTTGAGGCTATTATTGGCAGAACGATTCTAGATTTTGTCGACTTAGTAGTGACTAAAGGAGGAACGATATTGAAACCTAAATCGGATAAGGTAGATGCAGATACAAAAATTGAAGGTGTTTCTTGTTCCGAAGTGTTAAATGAGTTTAGAGACATCTGTCTGTTTACTTCAGACCAAGATAAGGAGACAGTAGATTTAGAGTTGCCACACTTGACTAAGTTACAACAACAAACGGTGAGACAAATAGTAGACTCTTATCAGCCAGTAAAAAATCCAACTTCTCCAATTGAAATGAAAATTGTATTAACTGACGAGTTGCCGGTATATCAACACCCGAGAAGAATAGCAGAGTGCGAACAAGAAGTTGTTGACAAACAAATAAAAGAGTGGTTAGCAGAGAAAATAATTAAGCCAAGTGTTTCGGAATATGCCTCTCCAATCGTGTTGGTGTCTAAAAAGAATGGCAAGAAACGTTTATGTTGTGATTATCGAAAATTAAACGAGAAGGTGATCCGAGATAATTTTCCTATTCCAAACATGGATTGTGTGATAGATAAATTACAAGGGGCGTTTATGTTTACCACGTTAGATCTGACCAATGGATTCTTCCACGTTCCAGTTGAATCAAGTTCGCAGAAATACACTTCGTTCGTTACTCAAAAGGGGCAGTACGAATTTCTCTATGTACCTTTCGGAATTTCCAATTCTCCAGCGGTGTTTACAAGATTCATAATGTCAGTTATGCGTGAATTAATACAAAATGGCGATGCTGTCGTTTATATGGACGATGTCATTATTCCGAGTGCCGATTTCGATGAGGGTTTAATAAAGCTCAAAAAGGTACTGAGCGTTGCAGAGAAAAGTGGTCTACGAATAAATTGGTCAAAGTGTCAGTTGTTGCAGGAAAGAGTCAATTTCTTAGGATATATTATCCAAAGGGGTACAATAAGTCCAAGTAAAGAAAAGACACAGGCAGTTTCGAATTTTCCAGTCCCACAAGATAGGAAGGCTGTTCAGAGATTTTTAGGGCTTACTTCTTATTTTCGAAAATTTGTGGAAGGATATTCAATAACAGCAAAACCTTTGACGGATCTACTTCGAAAAGACGTTCCATTTAGATTTGAAGAATTAGAGCATATTGCTTTCGAACAATTAAAAGCCGCGTTAATAAATAGCCCAGTGTTGAAATTGTATAATCCGAAATTAGAAACTGAAATTCATACAGATGCAAGCAAGTTCGGATATGGTGGGGTGTTATTGCAAAAAGATCCCGAAGATTGTTCACTTCATCCTGTTCAATACATGAGTAAGAAGACAACGGAAGCCGAAGAAAAATACGACTCTTATGAATTAGAAGTCCTAGCTGTAATGAATGCATTAACGAAGTGGCGCACGTATGTCTTAGGCATGAAGTTTAAAATTGTAACTGATTGCAACGCATTTACAATAACTATGAAAAAGAAAGACGTTCCTTTGCGTGTAGCTAGATGGGCAATGTACTTGCAAGATTTTGACTATGAGATCGAACACCGTTCAGGATCAAAAATGCGTCACGTTGATGCGTTGAGTCGAGTTTCATGTTACATGTTGACTGATAGTTTAGTACATCGTTTGAAGGAAGCACAATTAAGCGATGACTGGATTAGAGTTATAAGAAGCATCGTGAAAGATAAAACCTATGAAGATTTTTATATAGAGAATGAAATTTTGTTTAAAGATCTAAACCGTAAATTGATTGTTGTGCCGTCACAAATGGAAATTGAAATCATTCAGATTGCACATAAACAAGGGCATTTTTCAGCTGCAAAAACTCAAGACCTCGTAGAGAAAGATTATTTTATTCAAAATTTGAAAGATAAAACAATAAATATCGTGAACAACTGTATAGAGTGCATAATTAGGAATGCAAAAAGTGGAAAGAAAGAAGGATTTCTCTCTCCAATTGATAAAGGGGATAGACCATTATGTACATACCATATTGATCATGTCGGACCAATGGAGTCTACAAATAAGCGCTATAATCACATATTGGTCGTAGTAGATGCTTTCTCAAAATTTGTGTGGCTATACCCAACACGTAGTACGGGTGTAGATGAAGTCATTTCGTGTTTAGAAAGGCAAGCTGTGGTATTTGGAAATCCTGAGCGAATAGTGTCAGACCGAGGTACAGCATTCACCTCGCACACCTTTAAAGATTATTGCCAGAAACAAAGTATCGCTCACTTACAAATTACTACTGGAGTACCTCGTGGAAATGGCCAAGTTGAAAGAATGCATAAGATTGTAGTGCCGATGCTTTCAAAGTTAAGTCATGACTGTTCCGGAAGCTGGTACAAGCATCTTGGGAGAGTTCAGCAAATAGTTAATAATACCACACCACGAAGTACCAAGGTGCCACCTTTCACAATTTTAACAGGTTTAGAAATGCGTTTGTCAGACGATCTTGAATTAAGGAAGTTGATTGATGAAAGCTTGTTTGACGAATTAAACAACGAGCGAAATAAAGTGCGAGTACGAGCCAGAGAAAATATTCATAAGATACAGGAAGAAAACAAGAGAAATTACAATTTAAGAAGGAAAGCAGAAATCCAGTACGATATCAACGATTTGGTAGCCATAAAACGTACCCAATATGGTACAGGTTTGAAATTGAAAGGAAAGTATCTAGGACCGTATAAGATATTAGGAAAGAAAGATCATGGCAGATATGAGGTAGAAAAGGTAGGAGTCGGAGAAGGACCACATAGAACGACGACAGTGTCAGAATATATGAAGAGGTGGAATTCCTTCGGGTCGAAGGACTTGTCAGGAGGGCCGAATGTGGGATTTCAAAAGTTATAACACCCCTGGCATATGAATAAGAGAACTAGTGTTGCGATCATAATAGGAACTAGTGATCGGGAGCGATAAAGAGAGAATTAAGAAGCAGTCAGTCGCATAGCGTCAGCCGTAGTGAGTGGTAGCAACTAAGAAAATGCAATTCGCATAAAACTACTGTAATTAGAGTGTAACTAAAACTAATCCCATATAATAAGAACAAATCAATATAATAATAAAATATAATATTTACTACATAAATGTGTCGTTAAGTTACTACAATTGCAATGTATGGGTTCAACACTTAAATAAATAAAATTAAGAAAAAAAAAAAAAAAAAGCCAATTCCATGTTCCTCCTCACAACCAAAATTTTAATTGGGTGCCTAATGAAGCAAATCTAAATAAAGATCTGTTTATCACTAGTAAAGCATAAAACTTACCTTTAGAGATGCGCACTCATTGATATGCTTCAGCTTTAAATGCTGAAGCAACTTGGTTGTGTTTTTGCAAATAAATAAATAAATAAATAATAAAATTATTTCCACACTTTATTTGTTGTTGGTGCCATTATAAACATTAAAGGTTTTTCTCTCTCTTCCAACTTACAAATGTTTCTTCTAAGTGATGCGATTATTAGAGCAATTAATCGATTAATATTTCATTTAACCCCGTTTTGCGATACAATTAAAATCGCAATTTGAAGCAAAATAATCGATTAATGGACATCATATGATTAATGTTTAACTGTATATCTACACAGCCCTAAACTTGTGAACATACACATATTCTAAAACTAATATTAATGGAAATAAAGCACTAAAATAAAAATAAATAAAATAGAAATCTATCAATCTGAAGAAAGAAATACTAAATATGAATAATTTATCCTCTCTTGCACAAACTAAATTAAGTTATCCAAGTTCATTTTACATACTTGAACTGGAGTAAGCACATTAGCTAGGGAGGAAATCAACAGCTCTTTAAGCTACTACAGCAGCAGCCAAAACAGGTTTGCTTCTTCATGTTTTGCATTTGCGCAAATCCGATGCACAATGCACCTGTGCAGCACTTTGGCTGCCCCGACAGCCGCATGCAGTAACAAATTGTTCAAAATTGCAAATAAAATAAACCTGCCACGGGAATGCCAGGCAAAACGAAGGAAGCTGCCGGGTCTGTCGCTTCAAAATGTTGCACTTGATTTACGTTCTCAATGGCCCGGAGCTGTTAAAATGCGTGCGAAACTGGTAGCTCCTCGGTTCGTGACTCCTCCATTCAGATGCAGCCGCCGCATGGTTCCTTGTAATGATCAAGTGGTTGTCCCACCCCAATGACTAGGGCTTTGACCTTTCATTCGAAAGTGCTAATTGCAATACTATGAATGGGTCTTTGCAATCCCTCTTATTGGAAATATCTGATGCAAAAGCTTCAGCTTCGTAACTTGTTCTATTGATAAATCAATCCATACATTTAAAATGAGATCTTCAATTATTAAAAATTTATAATGTTGCAATTGGGCAATAGAAGACTTTTCCTCTCCAAGCCAAAGGCTTATACATTCACATAGTCTAGTTTAAATGTTCATATAGTGAGAAAATATTGGAATTAACAATTCAAAATAATGGGCAATACAATACATTAGCACTTAACATTTATTTATTAGTTGATTATTATTAATATTTTGTTAGAACTTTGAATTTTAATGGACTCAGATATGCATATAATATATGTATATAATTTTGTATACCCTGAATCGATTGAAAATGGGAATTCAGGGTATAATGGTTTTGTGAAAATGTATGTAACAGGCAGAAGGAGACGTCGCAGACATAGAGTAAATATATTCTTGATCAGCATAAAAAATAAGTTAAGTCCGTCCGTCGAGATTTCGGAAACTACAAAAGCTCGAGTGCTGAAATTTGACATAAACACTCGTATGTCAGCTACGCAGTACGAGTTTGTTTTGTTTTTTCGATAACTCATCCCATTTCCAAATTATCGATAAAAAATCGAAAGTTCGTTTACATTTTTTAGGTTTTTTGGGCATAACTTCTACACCGTTTGTTTATTTAGATATATATTATGGATACGCAGATTATGTAACTTTCAGATTTTGGATGCCACGCCCCTTTCGCCCCAATTGGAAAACCCATTTCAAGTACATGAGACTCGCAATTTGGCCCATAGATACATTAATCTACCCCGAAAGTTTCATGAAGATCGTCCATCTAGAAATAGAGTTATAGGCGTCAAAATTGCAGCCCCACCCACCCCCAAGCCGCGGCAGCAACTGCGCGATTAGCAGAGCGCGCTCTCATAAGTGCGTAAAGAAGAAGAGTATCACATTTTTTGCAGGGTTCTTACTTGTTTTAATGGGTGCTATTCGGCATGAATGAAGGAAATTTCACAAAGCTAATATGCCCTTTCCTCTTCTAGCTCATACTTAGGGAAGTCTACTCCCATCTGCCAAACTAACAGATGACCTTTGTATCTCAGCATATGATTTAGTGTCTCTGGTGTTCAATTACATATATCGTATCGTTATCAGGCATGAGTATGCGGATTACTATACATGTTGGCACAACGGTGTTTCAGTGATCAACACATTTGGGCTATAAAATAAAAGTTTGTCTGCTCACTTACGAATTAAGCCTTAAAAAGAACAAGTCAAGCTGCTTATTGTTAAGCTTCTTCAGAACTGAAATGAAATTAAATTAAATATACGACATATAAAGCAGAAGTACTGGGTGGCCTTAAGAGGTAGTAAGGATATCTGCAACTTTTGAGGTAGCATAATAATATTTTAAAGATTAAAACTTAGAAGATAAATGCAATTTCGTATGCTAATAAAACATCAAGCAACGCCATTGATAAAGCAATCCACTGAAATACTGATATAATGGTAAAGAGAGTGTCATATTTGGTTCAATCGAGAAATAAGTCCATTGTTTATTTCAAGATCTTTAAAAAATAATATCTATAAATAGAATCCGAATGCGATAAGAAACATGATTATGATTGAAATGCTTGAATCTGGATAGAATAACATCATATTGAACAACAAATCGTCACTCGTTCAAATTAAGTTGATTATAATGTAATATGATTGTTAACATTGATTTCGATTAATCAATCGAATAAGAGTGTAAACATAATATTCATAGAGCGCTACCTGGCTACATGATAAAATAATAATATATACATGATAGTATCTGAGCTATTTTCATATTTTGGGTTTGGTTGACAGGATCCGCTTGCATTATATCGGTTAATATTAATTGCGCCTTGTCGTTGCCTTGCACAGGTTTTATGTTTACGTCGCACAAACTGCATTTCCTGCTTCCTAATCAGTTTCTTCATTTAGATGCTAGCAGGGGTAATGTAAAGTCTGCACGTTTCTGATCATCGATTTAAAACAAATTAGAAAGAAAACGTATGATTATGGACAGACAACACTTCGCAGCACTGCACTGTAGGCCTGTACTATGGGCCTCATCATATAAAATAATATTAAATATTTTAAGATGGATTTTTGGCTAAATTTATATTTACTTTTTTAGCGGGTTTATATTTGCAATTAGCAAAGATAGTCAGAATAATTATTTGCTGATGAACAATTTATACTTAAGTATTCTTCAGTACTAAAGGAAAAAAATCAATTAAAGTTTTAGAATAGCCTTCATTTCTCATTTTACGATGGGAATCTCTCGCTATATGTTCGCTGAAGTTCCACTGTGGCGCTCAACTAGTTTCCGCTTTAATTGCAGCAGACACATAAATAGTAAGTTGCAATAAGAGTAAAAATAACAAGGATAGCAGGAGGCAGGAGCAGCGAGCAGGAGTGGAGATGGGTACGATAGAGTGAAAAAAAAAAAAAAAACAACTTGCGCAACAGCGAGTCAAGTCCTGGGCGAGGAGTTGGCTATCAAAAGCTCTGGCATAAAATAAAAGCAAAATGTTGTAAAACGATTGCAAAGTGAGATTGGAAATTACCGACACATAAACACAATGCACTGCACTGAGTGTGTAGTGCGGTGCGCTGCGGCGCGATGTGAGGTGTGTGTGGCGAGACGAACGTGCAAAAATAACTGGGGCCAAGTGGAGGGACGGGTCGCAAGCAGGAGTAGAACTTGGGGTATACCTCTGGGTGGTTGCTATTTCACATTACAATGCAATTATTTAGGGCTACTTCAACTTTACAGGCAAACAGGCAAACTGGTGAACTGGCGAACAGGCAACAGCATGAGGTGCTCTGATTGCCAGCCAGCGTTGCAAATAGAGCGTTCTCCCGAAAGTCAGTGGTAAAGGGTTAACGATCGACCAAATTAAAGCGAAATGAAAATGTTTTTCACGACGCCCGTCACGTGACTGGTCTCTTCTTCTTCTACTTCTTCTTCTTCGTCTGCAGCAAGCCAAACAGCCAAGCAACCAAGCAGCAGCAGGCCAATCGCGTTTGCAAACTAACAACAAGCAGTGTTGCCCACACGATTCCACTTTGAACTTGACTGACGTGCTGAAGAGCCAGCTGACTTGAACATGCCAGTGCTGATTTACTCGGTTGTTGGCGAGTTGCCGGGTTGACTGCGATGGCAGCGATGCCAGCGATGGCTGCGATGGCTGCGATGGTGTCGCGTGCTTGAAATAATTTTCGAAAAATGCCTCGTTAATGTTTCTATTAACGGATTAGAGAGACGACTGTTGTTGGCCACGTCAATCAGCCAGCACCCAAGCTGGCTTATTCTCAATATGTGAGCCGTGCCCTGGCCCAGTTTTCAGCTGCCCGCAAGGATGGCTATATTGCTTCGCATTGCTTCTTAGTTGCAGTCTCAGTTTTAGCAGAATTTTTTGTTTGCTTAGCACATTGACACGCTTTGCATAAATTTGCATTCAAATGTGCCATGCCAAATAAATTTGACAAGTTTTTATTCAAGTTTCTTTTGACTCGCAATAGTAGAAGGTTGGTGGTTCGGATATCCGTCTACCTTGGAGTGCTTCTCCCCCCTCAGGCTTTATATGCGTATATTTCTGCAACTATATCATAATAAGAACTATGCATGTTTTGCCTGGAAGGCAGGACAGCTCTTAAAATCCTAGCTCATTAGCGCAGTGAGCTTTTAACGTAGCATGAATAAAAAAAATATATGTATAATGGTATTTTTACTGAATAATCTTGCACAGGTGGTTCTTGCAGCTAGCAAAAAGCGCGTTGGTAGAAAAATGTTGTGGACCGAACCACATTTGCATTCTTTTTGGCTGTATTTAATTATTCAGAGAGTGCACACAAAAGCCGAACGCGGGCAAAAAATTGTAAATGGAGTAGCCTCCACCTCCACCTCCACCTCCACCACCACCTCCTGCTTCAGCTGCGTCTCCACCTGCACCTAGTTGGAGCAGCCATCCGTTTGCCCCAGTGGCAATGACAATTAAGCTGCAACTAACATTGCTTCTGGCTGCCACACATCGCCATTCGACGAAGCGCTTGTGAATATGCAACAAGGTCTTATTTAAATACCACTCTATTTTTAAATCAAATCCTCGCACAGGCTGTGTGCTCGGCTTTGCTTCAGTTGTGCACTGCGTCGTGTTGCCGGCTTTTAATTTTCATCTTGTTTACTTTAACGTCATTTTTAACTGTTCGGTGTTTTCTTGAGCGCTTTTCGCGCGCTTTGTTTGTGCCCAGGCCCCGCTCGGCTCAGCCCTTAGCTCTCTGCCGACGCTTACCTCTAAGACTCATTGTCGTCGTCGTTTTTGTCGCGTGAGTCGTCTTGCTCCTTGTGCTGCTCATGAAGTGGCACTCATCCGCACTTTTAAGCCCTACTGAATTCCTTTTATCCCTAAAACAAATATATTCATCCACAGCAGCCAGCCAGGCAGCCGCGTTGTGTCTTCGTCTTGGCAATATTTGCTACTGCGCCATTTTTGTTGCTCCTGGGCGCTAGGTTTATATAGTCAAGGCGACAACTTTGGGACTCAACCCTATTGTATTCTGCCGCCTGCCTCCTGCCTCCTTCCTCCTGCCTCCTGTCGCCTGCCTCCTGCCCAGCTACCGTTGAAGTTTGTGCTGCTGCACCTACTCCATCATCTCGCTTGTACTTCGCGCGCTCTAAAGGATGTTTAATAGAGTTCTTGCAGACATTTTCGATTGTCTTTGTGTATGCAACTTGGTGAAAATTAAACTCTCGCCGCCTCGAGGACAGCCTTTACTACTCACTTACTCTCTGCAGGAAAATTAATAGTTTATATGAATAAATTCTCTACTCTCCCATTCACCCCGAGTCTATTAAAAAGCAGACTCTTCTTTAGATAACAACCCTTCGATTTAAAGCCGAGAGCAACGACCATGTGCTGGCCAGCTGCAAATACATGGGAGTCAAACTGCTTTGATTGCCATTAATTTTGACCTCCAACTGGATGAGAGCATATTGAGGACACCGAAAACTATTCGCTTGATTTCAGATCCAGTCGGGGCGCTTAAAAAGACCCAAATGTCAATGCAATGCTAGCAGCAACAGAGATGGGGAGCAAAAATACAAAGCAAATGTACCGCAAAACTGAATGAAGTCAACAAAGGACCACCAACTGACTAATGGACTGGGGCACCAACTTTCGCAGGACATGCGACCCAAAAGGGGGAGTGGCGCATAAATTGGCGAATCCCTTGGGTGCAGCTGCAGCACAGCTCATGGTGTCTGTCAGGAATGGACTGCATTGTCAAATGTTCACTTTCATTGTTCTCGTATTCATGTGTACGTACGTATGTGTGTGTGTCTGTGTGTGTGTATTCATGTGTGTGTGTGTGTGTTAAGCACATAAGCTGAAATATTCCAATTGAGTAACTTTCATTATTGCAGCAGCAACAACAAAGCGCACATTTTGTATAAATAAAACAATGACAACGATTTCAACTCATTTAAATTCTGTGCTGTAATAAATTTGCCTGCATAATTTCTATAGATACCAATAGAAATCCAACGCACAGCATTGAATTGAGGCAGGCTTTTTAGTTTGTTTAGCAGACAACATTTTAATATGCATTTTGCCATTTTACATTTTAAATGCGTAGCTAATATGTTAGAAAATTTAATTCAGATCAAATACAGCACACATCTCTTAAAGAGAGATGAATTTAGATGAGTTTGCTTTAAAGTTGGATTGTTGCTTCTATATCAAAAATATTTCTGTCTGATCTGATACGATTCTGAAAACATTTCTGAAATAATAAGTCCCATAGAGAAGCGTTTCAAAACCAGTTTACAACCTTACTTAAGCCAGCAGAGTTTTCCGAATTAGAAATGTAAATTGCAGCCTCTGTGGAGGCCCTATTCGAGTGTCAGACATGCGAAATGCTAATTGAAGTGCGGACGCAATGTCGTGGAAAAATGTTTACGGCAAGTGCCACGAAAATGAATACTTTAAGGTTGCTGATGGAGTTGTTATTGTTGTGCTGCGACTGGTGCTGCTGCCCAGCTGGCAGGATTTCCTATCTACATTCCGTTTTTCTTCGCTCATCATTCAGTGCAGTCAGGGAAGCTCTCAGCATTTATGTATAACGTGGAATTTAAAGCAAAGAGTCACAAAAAATTTTACTCGATTTAATTTTCCAGTCCAGTTGGCGCCAAACGTTGCTGTCCTCATCCTCGTCCTCGTCCTCATCCTGGTGCGGCTCTAGTTGAGGCTCTCTTTCGGGTTCGGTTTTCGGTGTCAAGTTTGATTGCGTCGTCGGACATGGACTATGGGCTTGGGCTTGTGCTTGGGCTTGTGCTTGGGCTTGTGCTTGGGTTTGTGCTTGGGTTTGTGCTTGGGTTCAGACTCGGGCTAGGGCTTGGGCTCGGTCTCTGGTTCCGGTTTCACAGTTGACGTTATGCATTGAAATTAATTAAATCACAGCAAACTGCGCCGCAGTCGCCTTGCTGTTTGTTTGTTGTCTTCCCTTTGTTTGCCCATTGTTCTTGTTGCTGTTGTCATCTTCCTGTTGTTGTCAACCAAACACCGAACACCAGAGCACCACAGCATGAGAGCCAGCCGCGTTTCCAGCCCTTTAATTAGTTCGCTAGACCACGAACACAAACAGTAGATGGAGTAGAGTTGCAACTAGCTATTTGTAATCGTTGACTTATTGTCAATGGATCGCTTGCCTCTCGGGTGGGCGCTCTGACTTGGGCTGAAAATATAAGTTAAAATCAAGTCATTAAAATGTTACGCATTTATAATTGATCTTTGACTAGCGTCAATAACGGAAAGAGTTTTACTTTTTCACTTATGGGATTACCCATTAGATTTTGATCTAATGATATTCAGGAATATTTCATGCAGTCAAAAACAAGTTTTCTTCCCAATAGAACTTTCTCGTATAGAATATGATAAGTTGACAATAAAGTTACTCCATTGAATGTCATAATTAATTACGGAACCCTATACCACTATTTAACAGAAATGCTTATAATTCAAAAAGACTTGGGCTATAAAAAATATGTATTATTTATTACTATTATTCTCATAATAAAATATTAATTAGTATAGCTTTAAGCTCATTAATATTTAATTATGAAATATTAAAAAAAAAAAATACTCTTCTAGAAAATGATAAACTCGGATGACTGTAACCCTAAACCAGTGCAAAAAAAAGGGAAAATTTTGTCAAAAAAAAAAAAAAAAAAGCTGAAGTCTTAAGGTTTTTTTTAAAGAATTGTCCAGTGTTTCGACCTATTCTTGATAATTATTAACTTTATCGCATTTTTCCAATCATATTTTAATATTTTTATTGTTTTTTTTTTTTTTTTCAACTCGTAGTCCTTGCAGCATTTCTTCTTCTCCTCCACTTATCAATCAATTATCTTGTGTCGCCAATATCGAAAGCAAAGTTATACAAAAAAAGTTTTTAATAATGATTTTGTTTTGGAATCTTCACAGAACTCTCACATGCATTACTTAAATACTTCAAGCACAAATTTGTTATGTGGTCAACTGGCAGCAATGCTGAATGAATATAAAATATCTATAATCTTGTCTTATCATTGAAATCTTTCCGTAACCAGCATTTGAATTCTTGGCTGTTGGCTCACACATCCCCAATTGGGGTTTCAAAAAAGACAGATTTGACGGAAAAAAGCTGATTTGGCAACACTACCCTGAACCAAAGACTATCTGCTTAATCGAACATTCATACACAGACAAACTTTCATCTACTTTTTGATATGTATTTAGCCTCAAAGTAAATAGAAATAACATAATATTGCATTCTCGCTCGGAATCGAGCTCGCAACACAATGAAATTACTATATATAGGAGACTGGACAACAAAGTTTATATTTATATTTGAAAAAATATTCACACGCTTGCCGGACGTTCACATGCCTTGGACATGTTGTCGTAGCAGCTGACAATTGAAATTAAATTTTCGACTATTTTTAAAGAAAACTCCACCAAGAATGCAAGTATTTGAATATGTGTTCATGAATAGATAAAATGCCTGGACTGGGTTTCAATTGCTGCGTGGTTTTGCCAATTGAGCACATTTTTACTTTGACAGATCTTATTTTAGCCAACCTAATATTCAACCTCGTTCAAAGATCGACTTTATTTGCAACGAAGCTTCATAAAAAGGAACGCATCTAAACACCAAAAACCAAAAATTATACGGAAGGCGAGAAAAGTTATAAATTATTTTGATTTCAATTTTCAAACTCAGAATAACTGACAGACAAAGCTAGATCGCCTTGTCCTCTGATCAACAATGTATATATGTACATATGTTAGTTAAATTGTTCATACTTGCATACATACTTGAATAATATCTACATTTTAGAGATGTAAGAGAACAACTACAAAGGAGATTGGTCTCCAAGTGAATATTAAATAATATTCTCATATATACAATTTTCGATTCTCGTATATAATAATAATATGTAATATTCTCATGAGCAAAGTTTTCTAATCGCGATGTTTCCTTTGATTTTGTATTTAAATATTCGCTAGTTACTTATAAAACAATTAATAATAATAAAAATGCTAAATTCCATTTACTTTGTTCTTCATTTCAGGTATGTTTGAAATGTAATCATCAGCATGAACAATCAGCATTCGGCGTAAGTTAATCTCCACATTTGCTTTTCGCTCTCTGCACGTACTTTTTATCCAAGTAAAATCAAAGAAAATTCTGTCGACTCACGCTGATTTGTGGTCATCAGAAATTTGGCTGCGGTTTGAGATTGCTTTGAGTTAAGAATTAAATTTATGTAAATTTGATGTTTTTCTTCTATTATTATCTTATTTTTTATTATCTACCGCTGCGCCGCCTGATAAATTGGAGCCACAGTCGGCACAGTCGGCGCAGTAAATAATGGAAGGGCCTTGCTCCGAGCCGCAATGAAACTCATTAAAGTACATTTTCTTGGCCATTTTTGACTTTGTGTCAGTTATGGGCCGAATTTATCAACTTTTTTGTAGCAAGGCGTTGATTTTATTATTTCAAGCTCAGACAAAAAAAAAAAAAACTGCGGTTTAGCTTGGTCAGCGATTCGAGGCAACTCGTGAGGCCGCGTTCATTAGCGAAGGTTGAATTAGGCGACATCGCAATTTCGCGGTCTCCAATTTCACTCTCTGCCTCCTGCTCGTTGTGGAGTGTGAGGAATTGTAAGTGTTTGAGCTTTAACACGGATGTAATTTGTTTTTCTTTTATTTATTTTTTTTTTTTTCAGAGCTTAAAGGCACAGCTTAAAGCTATTCTAAAATATAAAATAAAAATAAATAAATTTAAGATAAAAGGAAATGCTGTTCGAATCTCAGCTTTATTTCATGATCAGGGAATTGCAATAGCTGAAATATGTTAGTCTTTAAATTTAGCCATACGTAATATACGAATTAAGGAAACCTGTCACAATAATTTTCTCTTTACAAATTTGAAATGCAAAAACGAATTAAAGTGCCAAAGTGCCCAAAGCAGAGCGTGTTGGGATGTCCTTTAATTACGACAAAGCCAAAACCGTTACAAATCGCGCTCGAATTTACCTGCTCCAGATGCTGGGCTATGCGCGAGGGGAAGCCAGCGGCAGGAGCAGTTTAGAAGCGAGAACACAAAACAACAACCACCAACAAGGATGCGATAATTTATAGCGTTTCATTTGGCTTTTGCTGTTGCTTTTGCTTTGCCTCTGAATTCTAATTTGAATTTTCCACCGCGACAATAATAAAATTCGGCAAGGGGCGCTGAAATCGAATAGGGCTGGCCCAGAAGTCAGGGAAAAAAGAACAGTCTGCACACACACAAAATATACACACAAAAAGAATATATACATATACATACTTATTTTTTAGCATGGTCTATATACATTTATATATATATAAGTTAAGCGCACACACACTACGTGAGTAGCGACCATGTGCACTGAGTTATATTCCCACGTAGACAAATACACTTGGATTCCATGGAACGATATATTTAATATAACTTTGTATGATTTGGAATAATAGGTCTAAACCATGTCACATCCGAATATAAACTGAATAGAAATAGCTCCGTACGTTGTATTCTCCTCCCATGTCTGATAGTAGAATCCAGCCTACTACGTATCCTTAACTCCTTCCCGTTGAAAAATCTGCGTCCCGCAGATCAGGGTGCATTTGCTCAGATAGCGAGCATCTTGAAAATAGTCGTCAAGATTCCCTAATTGGATGCAATATTTATTGTGGCGGCGTCATGATTAACCTGTTGCGGAATTCGGAGACTGTCTTCTGAGGTAGGAAAAAAATGCTTTATGCACCGTCAGTCAGGTCGTCACTCTGACTGGTGTGTCGGACTGCGTGACTGCCTACCGACTAAAAAAAACCTCCTCTTCTAGGGTTCCAAATCCACCATCCAACCAGGATCTTCAAGGTGGAGACCCATCGTGTGCTCTAAATGAGCGTTGCTCTCTATGTGTACTTCCTCCGCCGCAGAACATTTTTGGCGAAGTCACAAACTCAGATAGGGAGAGCATTTCTTCAGATAGTGAGAGCCTCTTGAAAGTAAACCGTCATCGAGATTCCGGACTTCTGTCTTGTCCAATGTTTATAATGGCTACGTCTACGTATGTCCAAGAGCATGTATTCTTCTCCAATTTTGTCGAATTACTTGTCGATAGCCAAGGATCTTCTAATCAATGTGGGGCGTCACATTACGGTTTTCTTCCACCACGTCCTTACTAAATCTGTTCTTGTCTTTACTCTTTATTTGATTATTTCCAATAAACACCACATCTCCTTCCTTGTAGTCGACAGGTGTGGTCCTTGTCTAACAAACTAAATTTTGAACAGCCAGGTATCGTGTGATTCGATGTCAAGGCCTACTTCATTCAGAGCATAAAAAAAGAAATAATTCAATTAGTTTTAACTTGATTATCGTCTTAAGGCAGCTACTCGTCACATTTCTTCCTGTGGAGATAAAGATTAGTAAACGTTTTCACAGAGTTGTAATGTGTACAAAATTTTGAATATAAATTGTGATTTTAATAATTTTTATGATTTTGACCATTATTATTATTATTTCATTATTATTACTCTTATTAAATTATTATTTTTTTATAAAATTATTGTTCGACTTATTTAGTTATATGTTCGTTTCCGATTCTTCGGTAAACGATTTTATTTGTTTATATGGCTAGGGAAGCCCCCAGGTTCCTTTTTGGTACAAGACCTACTAAGGTGAGGGTTGTTCCACAGTCATCTGGGCAGACTCATTTGGGCAATTCTTTTTCTTTTGTTTATCCTTATATTATTTAGTTATATATTGCACAACTGAACCAAAACGACAACCAATGCCTAGGTTGGGAAGTCCTTATTTATCCTCTTTAGTTCTAGAAGAACCTACTAGGGTAAGGATGATTCCACGATCGAATGGGGCAGTCTAACGCAATTCGTTTTATATTGTTTATATTACATATTTTATGTTTCTTTTGGTTTATTTATTGCACGTCCTATCCAGACAACCGCCTCAATTTTGTTATATGACCACCCGCAATAAATTGCTGCGGTGGTTTTTATTATTTTATAATTAAACTTACGGCACCCATCATTCGACACAGTAGAAGACGCTTTTTTATTTTATAAATTGTTATAATGTTTGTCTGACGGTAAGGATTTGAACCTCGATACGTGCATACGCTCAAGGATCGCTTGACGTAATACAGAGGTATCACCATTTTACCTGCTAACTTCTTTTATGTTATTTTATAATATTTGTGACAACACTTGCCAACAAATTTCTTTTTGGTTATAGAATTGACTTACGGTAAGGATTTGAACCGAGATACGTGCATATGCTCAAGGAACGCTTGACATGATACAGAGGTACCACCATTTTACCTGCAATTATGTTATTATTTATCAGTTACGTTTTGTTATCGTGGCAAGGCTTTGAACCCCGATACCCTGCAAATCACAGAAGTACCACCGTTTAGCCAACAATTGTTCATCGCAAGAATGAACAATTTATTTGTTATGGTTTTTATTGAATTATCACTTATTTAGTTATTTTTGCGCCATATTTTACTTTTAATACTGTGAAGAATGTGGGTCCCTGCTCGGGCGCCAGTTAAGCGCACACACACTACGTGAGTAGCGACCATGTGCACTGAGTTATATTCCCACGTAGACAAATACACTTGGATTCCATGGAACGATATATTTAATATAACTTTGTATGATTTGGAATAATAGGTCTAAACCATGTCACATCCGAATATAAACTGAATAGAAATAGCTCCGTACGTTGTATTCTCCTCCCATGTCTGATAGTAGAATCCAGCCTACTACGTATCCTTAACTTATATATATATATATATATATATATATATATATATATTTATATGTGCCGCTTAATTTATAGCGATTGTAGAAAAAGTTCAATTACAGATTTTGAGTCTGCTGAAAGAATACGTTGAACTGAAAATACCCTATACTAAAATATTGAATTGGCATTTAAGACAAGTCTGGTGGACTGCAATTAGACCGAAATCTTTCATTTCATGCAAAATATTTCCGCTATTATATTAATGATGTTTACATAATTGGATTGAATAGTTGATGTTCAACGAATCTCTCGAGTGAATTCAACGAAACTCATAAGAGCTATTATCGTTAATTTCAGTCTTTCAGTTAGTCGGGATATAAGCTCAATCAAAATGAATAAATCGGAATGGAAAAAAAAAGCTTTTTGATTAATGTTTAATTAATTTTCAATATTCAATCAAAGATGTTCAGAAAATATATTTTGTAACTAAACTTTGTAACTGTACAACTTTTTACAATTTGAAAACTTCGCATAAAACTTGCGATTTTTTTAAAAGTCTGCTTTTAAATATACTTCAAATTTATCTTAGCAAATTTGACTTATTTAACAATTATATCATCGAAAAGGATTTCATTTCATATTCCAACTTCATTAGCTGATTACTTATATGACTTTTTGCAAAACATTATGACTACAGGGTATTAAACAATAATAGGGAAACTACGATACCCCCTTTTAAGTGACGCCTCATCCCGCGTCCTGCTCATTTCACATTCATTTTAAGCCAGGCACTCACATTTCATGTTGTTGTTGTTGTTGCTGTTGTTGTCACCAAGTGCAATTGCCCCTTACGGGAATTTTTCAAATGTTTTACACAGAAAATATTTGTTGTGCTTTTTGTTGCGTACAATTAGTTTGGCAACTACAATAGAGCAACAACAGCAACAGCAACAGCAGCAGCAGCAGCAAGAACTACAGGGCATAAAACAAGAAGAATGACAATTTGAAAGGGACAAGCGGCGCGCTCGACGTGAATGTGGTGCACGTCCCCTGGCAACAAAGGTGACTTTTTAATGTCATTGTTGTTGTTTTTGTCGCTGTTGTGATTGTTGCTGGCTTGTTGCACACTTACACACACGCACACACTCACATATACAAATGGTTAAGTGACGGGTTATTGGTCGTGCATGGGCATGCCTTCCCCTCCCATTGCGACCTCAAGCCCACCCAGCTCTCGTCCCTGGTTGCTTTGTCATGGCTTCATGTTTTTTTATCCACTTTAATTGTTAAAATTATTGCATGAAACAGCAGCAACAACAACAACAACAACCTCGGCAATAACAACAAAAAAGGGATGAAAAATGAACTATAAATAGTAACTGTAAAAAGTCGTTGAATGCACTCATCGCACAAGTGCTCCTTTGTGTCAAAGATAAGTGCTCTCGCTCAAAGAATGCGACTAGAAAATACCCTTTACGTACGTTACCTTACGTATGTGGCATATGAAAATTATTAAACTCTAAAAGTTCTGAGGGAAATTTAAATATAATAATAATAATAATAATATCTAAATATATATTTATATGGATGTTATTAATTTGTATATATAATAATTTTATTTAATATATTCTTATATATGTATATTAAATATAATTGCATTTTTTTAAAAGAAATTTTAAAGCTCTAGTCATTCAATTCTTCTTAATAATGTATTTATATATAATAATAATAATAATAAAAGTTAATGCTCCCGCACTAAGAGATTTGTGATTAGGGCTGCTGATCTATATAATTGTGTAAACAATTACTAAACTCTGTCTCGTCCGAATATAAGCTGCATTAAGTCAGCTCCATAGATTGTGTTCTTCTTTATGTTCTTCCCTTAACTTTAATGTATATACTGAAGCAGAAAGTTTGTTTTGAAATAGTTTTCTTGGTTTGCTTTGAAGGTTGCTATGATTTTTTAAATAGATAATTAGTCATATATTAACATATTAAAACTCCGTATTTGAAGCTGAAAATCATAAAACGTTTTAGTATTTGTACATATAAATAACAAATATTTAGTTTGTCTTTGCACTCGGCCAAATGCAGCTTGTTTTAACTCACTCAATACAATAATAATAATAAGAAGTCTAACTGCATATAAGGGGTAAAATGGCTTTTTTGTTTGAAATTTAAAGTGTTATTCCTATACAGATAATAGTTCCTATATGAAAACTATTTTCGTAATGATTTAAATTTTTCTTTTGGGAGAAAATGATATGACAGTAAATGGAATGAGTCTCTTCTTCTTGCGATTGTCAGTGCCAAGAGGTTTTTAAGCACTCCACAATGCATTTGCACTGCTGCCAGCTGGATGTAATCTAATGATTGTAAGAATACGATGGAGGCACACTTTGGAGCTCAAACAATTGCAAAACTAATGCAAAAGGCAACTTTTCTAATCAACACACGTGTTGGCTGCTCAAACTACGCACGACATATGTGCACAGCATTCGTAATGCTGGTGGGATGGCGAGTTTTCTTTTTTAAATTATGTCCTGCAGGTACTTTGCAGCCGAAGAGTAGGTGTTGGCGACTAATGTGCAAGTTATCAAAGCAGTGGAACCGGACAGGGGAAAGACGGTAGGGCAAACGAGTGCCGGATGCTCTAATGGAAATTTGAACAAGAGTTGGGGGGGCAGTTGCGTTGGCTGAATGGATAGCGTGAAGCTGACAAATCACTGGGCGGTGGGGCAGAATGTGTGGGTGGGGGCGTGGCATGCAAATGAAAATGCATTTATTTATAAAGCAAACGACAAAAGTCCCAAGTGCCAGGCATTGGCATAAACGTGAGCAAACCAACTCCGTGTCAAGCAACAGGATGTATCTGTATCTTTCTATCTATCTGTGAATGTATCTTTATCTATATCGCAGCACGGCAGCCAAACAGGCAGATGCAAAACTGCATTTGTCTGCTCTCTTCTCTGTATGCCGTCTAACTACCTATTGGCTGTGCACACTCGGCATCCCATTCGCATGTCCTTCCGTGCCCACGCCCGGCCCACTGCTGGCTCTGTTGGCAATTTTATTGACAAGCATTTGCTGCGAAGGCGACGTTCGATCTGTTGGGCAGGGCAAACCCTTTCGCTGCGAGTGGGCGGAGGCAGGTTGGGTTGGGTTGGGTTGGACTGGGTCTGGCAAGTTGCTTGCATTTTGTGACAATGTTTATTTAGATTTTGCCTTGCTGCCAATTGCTGACATTGCAATTTCTATTCCTGGCACATGCATAGCCCAACCTGCACACACACACACATACACACCTTCTCCCATGTCCAGTGAAATGTGCTGCGTTTGCAATGCGCAGCGTTGCGTTCTATTTATCCATATATCTGTATCTGTAACAGCATGTACATATGCATCTGTATCTGTATCTGCATCTGTATCTGCATATGTATATGTAGTTGTTGCTGTTGCTGTTGCTGTTGCTGTTGCTGTTGCAGCAGCAACTGCATCTGCATCTGCATCTCGTTTTTGTTTTTGCGGTCATGTGCTGTACTTTTCGGCATTTTAATTTCAAATTGTCAATTGGATTTAAGTACACTCGACAGCAACACGACCAGATAATACTTATATGTCGGTATGGGAGCTCTTTTATGTTCGGATTTCCTGAAACATACTTACACACATATGCAGACACATATGTATATATATACATGTATGTAAATATATAAAGTATATGTATGCATGCTTGTTTGATTTTGTTCTTCATGCGATTCTCTGTGGCGCTGCGATTGTCTTCATCGCTCCCTGAGCGCAAATTGCTGCCAAATTTTTGCCTATTATTATCATCACATCACATCACATCGCATCGCATCGCATCGCATAGCCTAAGCTTAACACAGATACACACTCACACGTGCATACTGAGCTTGGCTTTATTGGCAAACGTTTTCTGGCCATAAAATTTGATTTTAAAATGTGTCGAAAGTGCTTTAAATGTGACAGAATTTGATTATGGCTTCAGTTGTTGCCCTCAGCAGCAGCAGCAGCAGCAGCAACAGCAACAGCCCAGGGACTCAGCAGCCTGGCCAGGCAGCAATGGCATTTTGATTGCTAGGCGCCGCCGAGGCACATGGCGAGCATTACAAGCATGCTATTGCAGGAGCTTAGAGAGATTTGGCACGCCAATTGTTTAGGGACTGCCACTGGAAATTACTTGCAGACATTTCACAATTTAATGCAGCAACAGCCATCGAGGGCACAGCAGCGCAGCACTCCTAATCACTGCCAGAGAGATATACATTTTTAATACGAGTTCACATGCAGCAGCAACACTTTCAATTGAGTGTGTCACTAGCTGCTGTGCTGTCTGCATATTCTTCAAGCAGCAGAGGCCAAACAACACACTCAAAGCCATTGATGAGCAATTTCGCATAATTGCATCGGCGCTAGACTTTGGGCAACTTTTGAGAGTTCTGTCTGCGGCGGCTGTGGCCAGCTGTTGCTACACTAACCATTCCTTATTCAGCTTTGCCACGCTAGGATATTGTTTGGGAACCCATCGAACCCATTGCACATTCATTTAGGGCATAATCAGTCACAAACCGACTGCCTCTCTCTCTCTCTCTCTCTCTCTCTCTCTCTCCTATTGATGACTTTATTGCAATTACTCGCACCAAATGATTTTCAGCTATTCATTTGCTGTCTGTGTTTTCTGTAATTGTTGCTGGCCCGATAATCAGGCAGTGCCATAAGCCAGAAATAACAACAGCCCAGCTCATCCCAGTCCAGCCCAGAGCAGAGCAGAGCAGAGCTGGCAATTGTTGTTCGTACTGTTTGCAATTAGTGTCAATTAGCTGGCGGCTTTTGGCTGGTGTCTGTTGCGTTATGTAGTTGGAAAACAGCGGCAACTATCGCTGAAGGAATAAATGTATTTGGGGCTAATTGTGAGATGTATATTTGTGGTGTCTGTTTCGGTGGATAAACTTATAAATGAGTTATTTACAGTAAGTTAGCTTTTATAATAACTTTCTAAAACGCACAGCTCGACAGAGCCCACACTCCGCACTGCACACTCATTAGGAATGCCAAGCGCATGCTCAACAGCTGACGCACTACAGGAGAATTATCTGTGGATTGCACGGGGGGTGAGTGGCGAAATCGCATTATAAAGGTTTTACGGGGCGAACCCCTTAAAAAATTGCGCAAAATATGCGAACTAGATGGGGATGCTGACGTGCGCTTCCCCTCCCTTACCGGTCCGGCTGCTACCGCTGCCGATTAAATTTGAAAACTTGCCAAAAGACAGCGAAGGACAACAACGAAGGATATTTTGCAAACAAATAATAAAAATCCAATTTTACATTTAATCACGCGCTCAGTCGAATAAAAAATAAAATAAAGAGCGAGAAGAATAAAGGAGCAGAAATAAACTTTCGAGGCGACGCCTGCTGTCGCACAAAATACGCTGGCATCCCTTCTGGGCCTGACTTCTAACCCAGCAGCCATCAAGTCGGAACGCGGCTCAAGGATCAGGACTCAGGACTCAGGACTCAAGGCTCAAGGTGACTCGAGTATTTTGCTTAATTTATTGCATTTTCTACGCTGAAATGCGCAGAAACTTTGAACAGCACTCGTCGAAAATTAGGCTGCTTATGCTGCTCATGGACCTACCCCACCTCCAACCCCTTCAAGCAGCCCTTGCATGCGGCACACTGAAAAATGTCATTATAAGTTTCAAAAGCGTGTTAAATCCGCCAGACAAAAAGGGGTTTAAGCCTGCACCGAATCTCAGCCCCCTCTCGCCATTCTCTCGCACAATGAATTCATTTTTTCTTCTATTTCATCACTGCAATTTTTAAGCGTAATTTTTCGTACATGTCGCACATAATTCATTCGCCCTTACGCCGATTCGTGCACCCTGAACTCCGTTGCGACACACGGATTAAGTGCCGTGAAATGCTACCATATCCACATCCTCCTCCAGCGCATCATGTAATGCCACAGGAAAATTAACAAAGAAATGCTTCTATGCGCCTTTGATGTGAATTCCCATCCCAGTCTTCTATGCGAATGAATTGTCTCGCTTCGCAAGAGGTTTCCCCACCAGTTACAAATAAATGATTTTATCTCTTGAACTTTTCCAAAATACAATATATTATTGCCAAATATACCAAGCTTCTCAAATGCAATATATATATAGATATATATAAATATATATACTTCTCATGTTCTCAATTGAAATACTCGAACAAAAAGTAAATTTTCATTTTGTATAGCTTTTTGAAATATAATATTAATTTAATTTTTTATTTTATTTATTTTAAGATATTGTCATAACGAGAGTCAACTAAAACTATAATTAAATAGCCCACAAAAAAATACAGCAAATTATTACAAGAGTATCACCAACCCGATGGTTTTTTTTCAGTCCAGCCAGCTATGCCCCAATTCACAGCCAAATCTGGTCAGTGATAACTATTGAAACTATGAAAAGAAAGTGTTAAATGAAAAATTAAAATATAGATTAAAATAGATTAAATATAATTAATTTAACTACAATTATAATCATTGCTAAGATAAAAATTAGTAAAGAGAAGGGAAAGATAGTTAGAAGAACAATAAGAAATGAGAAGAACAGGGTAAAAGAAGAGCCATAATAGAATATTGATAGGATTGATATAGCAAACAACATATTTTAATTCTCAACCTCAAACAATTGAAAATGGGAATTCTGGGTATAATGGTTTTCTGAAGTCGCAGACTCCATAATGTAATATATTCTTGATCCGTACAAAAAAATAAGTTGATATAGCCATGTCTGTCGTGGAGATTTCGGAAAGTACGAAAGCTAGAGAGCTGAAACACACATAAATACTCGAATGTTAGTTACGCAGTACGAGTTTATTTATTTATTTTTTTTTTTTTTTTTTTTTTTTTCGATAACTCATGCCATTTCCCAATTATCGATAAAAATTCGGAATTTAAAAATACATCATCAAAGTAAACACATTTTGTTGTGGGTTTAATTAATATTTTCTATACATGAGGATCTTCTATTCAATAAATGCTAAGATAATTTAACAAATGTTATTTAAAACAAGTAAGAAAGCTGTAGTCGAGACTGCTCGACTACGAAATCCCCTGAGCCCTTCTTCGAACGAATAATATTCCAAGAATTATTCGATTCGTTTCTGCACGCATAGACGCTGATCTACGCTTGTAGGCATGTATGTGTGTATGCATGTGTGTAAGCATTGCAAGAGTCTTGCTGTCTCGCTGCTTTGCTGCTGGGTCGCATGGGTTTTGATGAGAAAACTTTGATGATTAATAATTCTGTTTCTAGATGGACAATCGTATTGATTTCTTCAGATTATGATTATGATATTCATATCTATATGCTAAACCAAACTGCATGTCTCTAGTATTTGAAATTCATTTTTTTCACATTTGGGAGTGGTGGGGCGAAGTGGGGACCGGAATCCAAAATCTGACAAAAACCGAAATTGTAATAAATTAGTATCTATATATATGCAGAAGACTTGGAGACTCTAACTCTAAAGATGAATTAGCTAGAATTTTATAACAGGTTCCCGATAAGTTCGTTTATCGATAACTTTGTAAATATATAAGTTATCGAATTTCTGAAACAAACTCGTACTGCGCGTGCAATATACGAACCTAACACAAAAAGAATGAACTCTCTAGCTTTTGTATCTTCGGAAATCGACGCGTTCATACATACGGACGGACAGACGGACAGGGCTAGATCAACTTATTTTTTTATGCTGATCAAGAATATATATACTTTATGGGGTCTGCCACGCCTCCTTCTGCCTGTTACATACATTTAACAAAACCATTATACCCTGATTTCCCATTTTCAATGGCTCAGGGTATAAAAAAAAATATATATATATATAAAGTTAGTTGTGTTAATATTGAACTGCTCTTGGCATAATCTAATGAGTCTTTTAACAGTGATGCATATGTATGTGTTGTTTATTATGCAATACAGAAAAAAAAACGTAGAATTATTGGAATATCAGTGCCTCGAAGGGCTCGCAGGATCTGCTGTTCAGCAGTCTCGACTAGAGCTTTCTTACTTAATTTTGTTCATTTTCCTTAATTTAGAGCAGAGTTCCATATGAAAGTTTTGAACTGGGTGCGAGTCTTTGCGAATCAGTAAGTATTCTGATTTGTTTGCACGGTTGTTTGGAAATACTTTTTATTAGGTTATGCAATGGCAATCTATGACAAATGTCATCAGCGACTTGGAGCCATTACAGACGACATGTCTGCTTGGCTGGCTATGCGGCGCCCAGACTGATTTTGACAGACAGAACCAGAAATCATGACGCATATGATAATGACAATGATTGCAGCACTGCCAACGACGGAACGAGGAGCAAGTTAATGCCTGCTTCCCCCCTCGATCAGCTGTGGGTGCTTCGAGTTGCTGATGCTGATGACAACTGCCTTGGTGGGGCAACCAGCCAACCGAGAAACGGAGAGAAACATGTGTGCCGCTGCCAATGGGCGGGTGGAGACATAGACATAGACACAGACACAGTCGCCGTCGCAGTCACAGTCGCAGTCGCAGTCGCAGTCGACGTCAAAGTGGATGTTGAAGTTGTGGCGGGAGAGGGGAAGAAACAGACCAAACGAGACATGGATGTTTCTTTTTACTGTCCCCGCCTCCTAGGTATTGCTGCTATTATTTTGTTGGTGCAGCTGCCCCGTCTGTGTCTCAGTGACAGTTGTACAAGAAATACAAATTTGCAAAATAAGCAGAGGGCGGCGAGCACTGTTGGATAAATGGCGACATGCTCAGGGAAGTGTCAACTGATTGCGCTGAGCTAGGCAGGCGTAAAAAAGCATTCAATGGGAAGACCGAGGGTGGGGGCTCACAAAACCTAAAGCAAAAGCAAAAGCCCTGCCTTGGCACCCTGCGAACCTGCACGTGACGTATACGCCACGTTGTGCGTGTGACGCGACAAATGACGAACAACTTGGCGAGTCTATGGCAGCTCCTCTTTTTGTGCCGACAATAAAACACAATAAAAAGAAATTATGAATAAATAATACGCAAAGTAGTAATAGCAACAGCGATGGCAATGCCAACGGCAGCAGCAGCAGCAGCAGCAGCCCAAAAAACGCACAAAAAAGCGTCATCTGTTTATGATTTATATATTTTTTAATATTTGACGGCCAGGCAGACAAAAGACCTGCATTTGGGCCGCTGCCATTTGCCATTTGCCATTTGACATTTGGCAACAAGCAAAATCAGTGTTCATTAGAAGGACATTTGTTCGCCAGATAGTCAGACTTGCTTGGCCTGTACTCTGTGAGAGGTATTATGATTTCGTGTAGCCTCTTCAAGAATAATAAGGTCTTGTTTCCTCTAATGTAAAATTATGGGAGCTGTCTGTCCCACATTGCCATTCGCATAGCTATTCCAAGGACCTCCTACATCATGTTGTACTTTTATGAAAAACTCTGAAAATCTGCAAAGAGTCAATAAAAAACTTTTAATTATAGATGAAGGATTTAAGCCCTTTTCCTCTCAAGTCCGAGTGTAACGTAATTGCCAACATATTTTTTTTTTAATGTATTAAAATGAGAGAAAATGATTTGCTAGAGTATTTGCTCTTCGGCATGCTGAGAATAACTATTTCATTCATTCCTATTTTATTTTTGTTATTTTTTTTGGAGTAAATTTAATTAATTTTCGTGCTATTTCCGCTCTCCATGCAACGTTCAATTGGGAATGGCGGACGATGGCGCTTGCCTTGCGCTTGGCACCTTGAAAAGGATTCGGGCAGACACAAATTTCTCATTAGCAGCTGCTGTGAAAAGAAAACACACTAAATTTGGCCCTAATGAAATGTTTGCCCGACACTTGTGACATCCGCGCATTCGTTCGGACATCGGAGAAGCTGTCCTAGCAGCCCGGAAGCTCTGCAAAATGAATCGCATTCAGCTGGCAACTTCACTTCCTGTCGAAGCTGGTCCTTGATTAGTGTTAATTAGATTTGACCTGGCGCTGACTTAAATCCACTTTCTTTGGTTCAACTTGCAAAAATTGTAATTGCAAATTTCCAAGGATCAAAAGAAACTTTTGCACAGTTCTAAAACACTTTTCAACAACTGTCTTTATCGCTTTCATTGTTAGCTCATGCTTTTCCTACCATCATCGACTCTCTCAAAGCGCTATATACTCTGATTCCCGTATATCGAAGCAACGTAAAACCATCTTGATTCCAAGCAGGCGAGGCTTTCCCAGCAGCAGCACTGACAGCTCGTCTCCATGTTGAGCATCTGTTGCCGTAGCTAATCGCAATGCACTTCCCATTGGCTGTGGAATGAAGGCTTATACTATAGTTCCTCGCTCTATTCCGTTCGTTTTTATGTATTCAATATCAATTCTTAAATAATCATCGAGGAGCAAATAGCCTGGACTATTGATCCTTGCAATTTTCTGTCATTCCAATAAGATTATCAACTATGACAACATCTAAGATCTAAGATATTGTTTAGTTAATTCAAGCTCAAATAACAAATATTACTCAATGGTAAGCCCACATTTTGCATGACTGCAGACTCAGAGTGAGAGAGATTCCTACTTGGACGGAAAAGGAAAAAGAAACAATTTGTGCAGCTGCTGCCTGAAGCGCGTTACACGGAAATTATGAGTTGCAAATTAAATTTGGCTGCATTTTACACCACATTCGCTGGCTGTGCTTTTATGGTTTATGAAGTGTTGCAAAAATATCTGCAGATATGCGCCAAAATAAAACAAACACAGCGAGAGTAAAAAGGCATGAGCATGAGCGGGCGGAGGAGCTAGAGCCAGAGCCAGAGCCAGAGCCAAGACAAGGACTTGGAGTCCTGCTACGTGGCAATTGCTGCTTGCTGAATCAGCAAGCGAATGGCAACGTATGGCAAGCGGATGAAGAGCCAGCCAAAAGTGGCACTATTCGGGTTTTCGGTAGCACGGATTGAAGTGAACACGAGAACTGCGAGGGGGACGCGCGGCGACTGCGTCCTGGCCACTTGTAACAACATGCAAAAGGATTTTCGTCGATTTTCGCTGCGCTCCCCTTTGCCACATGTGCGCGCTGCTCCCTTCCTTCAAGTGTTAAAATGGCCGCTGCTCCTCCTTCGGCTCCAGCCTCTCTGTTTTTTTCCTTTTTGAATGGCCATTTGGCACTTCTGCTGCTCTGTTGTTACCCTGCAGTTGTTGTGCTCGTCGATAGCTGCTGCTGCTGCTGCTGCTGCTGCTGTAGTATTTTGGGCCATTTATTGTTTTGGCGTCAGTTGTTTCATTTGTTGCCAGTTTTTCGCATTTTTTTCAGCTCTTTCCTCGCTCCTTGCTCCTATAGCTCTTCGGCTTCTATCATAAAATCGTGCATACTGAGCACTTTTAACAGTTTATTTGCCCACAAAAAGAAACTATCCAGCTGCAAATCCTGCCAAAAGCTGCTAGAGCCATTTGAAGGGACCAGATTGTTGGAGCCTGCCAGAGTGCAAGTGCTGAAGTCTACGATAGATCGATCAAGTACGCACTCAACATTGGCGATCTATTTGGAATTTGTTGTCATCATTTTTCTTTAAGCTGTTATTTAAGTTCTCACATTTTACTCCTTCTTCTCTTTTTGCTATATCCTTTATCCGTTTTCATTCTTTTTCACACAATCAACTGGTGCAATTCCGCATAAATCTCGGCAATCCTTGTCATAAATTAACCAACTGACAAATCAAATTCCTATCAATGTACGTACACAACTTTTCAAGGGCTAAAGCAACAAACCCAAAGCACAAACTATGCAACAATAAATCCGCACGAAATCCTTTAGCAATTACATCTATACAAGTGTGCCTGTGGCCATGTATGTGTGTGTGCCTGCGTGAGTATTCGTGTGTGTATTCAGCGAGACAGGACGAGAGTCAACCAAATAAAACAAAGCAGCCCAACGAACACAGAGCACAACTGCCATAAAAAAGCCAATGGGCAAAAGACTCGCTGGGGCCAAACTGCAAGCGCAGCAAAGCAAAGAATCGCACAATTAACAGAAAGACGACCAGAGGAATGGAATGGAATGGAATGGAATGGAATGCTGCAGAGAGCAGCAGAAGCAAGAGAGGGGCCGCTGGCCGTCTGAATCCTTTTTTATTTTAGTAATTTGTGCTTTATTTTATGGGAATCGAGTATGCAGCATTTGCCAATGCTGCGCCACCAGACAACATTTTTTGATGTCCCACAAAACAGTCAAAATGTGCCTAAAAAGTGCTCAACTGCGAGATACCCTCTATCCAAATTGAACTAAACTTACTATAAGGTACACAATTTCTTTGCTGAAATAAAAACAGATAGTCGCAGGGTCTAAGCAATTGATATGACTGACATCAGCTGGATGTATTTATATCTTTATTATATTATATAGATATTTGTCTACAGTTTAAGTGCATTCATTCAACCAATCGATTCTTCATTCAGACAGACAGGCATATTTGTTGGGATGTAATTTATCCGGTTAGCAATCTTTTTAGTTTAGTTTCTTTGTATGGATTTGTGTTCTCACATACATACATATATGTAATTCAGTATTTGTATATATTACACAATTGCATTGGCAAATATTATATTATTATATTATATTTTAGCTTAAGAGCTGAATCGATTTGTTGACAGAAGATGTAAAATATATTCCCATAAGATATATTTCTAATCAAGAATGTGGGCAAACAGAATCTAAATAGAGGAATAGCTGAGGCTCACCGCTTGCTTAACCTTCCAGAGAAAGAAGAGTAATTGTGTTTAAGTGACTAATGCTCATGTATATCGATAAATATCGATACATTTCAATATTTATCGATGGCTTTGTAACACATTCAAATCGATGACCCTGCTTAGTCTCAAAGCAGGGTATCCTCTGGCTGTTCATTCCCAACTACTGAACTCTTGTAATTTCTTTTTGACTATAGCAACATATTTTATATGCGATGCAGTGCAGTGCCATTGCATCGTTGGCAAGAGTCAGCGCCGCCCGCTTGGCAAACTTTATTGCCTTGCCAAATAATGGGCAGCATCGAGAAAGGCGGAGGCAGAGGAAACGCTTCTCAAAGCGCTATTCGTTTGTCCGGTTTTATTTGGCAGGAGCGCGTGCTGCTCCAGCGGCTGATGCTGACGATGTTGATTGCAGAGGCATCTTTGAATGTCCTTCGAGAGAGAGAGAGAGGGATAGAGAGGGATTCTTTGAGTGTCAGTGAAGTCAGGAAGAGGAAGCGAACATGTGCTTAGAATCATGAACCTGATGCTATAAACTGGGCCCAGTTTTGACTTTGGCGCTTCTGCTGGTGCAGCATGAAAAATAATGAATGCCTCGGGCTGTTATGGCAATATTTCTTCATTTCTCGTGGCACGTGCACTTTGCAATTTCTTGACTGAATGATGGGAGATTCATGCTGATCCTTCGCATGTGCTATGTCTACATACATATATTGTGGATTATATAAAGTGTAAGATGTTCCCTTTCAGTGGGCTTAAACGTTAATATTTATTTAGTGCGCTCACAACTAAATATTGTCAGTAAATGTTGAAATATTTGGTTCTAATATATACATATATATGCATGTATTTATTATATAATATATTTTATTTATTTTTTTTTTTTTAATTGAATAGAACTAGAAGAGAAAGTCTGCATGGCAGTGTGGCCAAGTATAGCTAAATATAGTTGTCAAATATTAGTTTTGTATGTATGTATGGAGTATTCCATCATTAAATTAAATGCTTGAGTATATTGGTTTTGTGAAATTTCCGTCTTTCTGTCCGTCCGTTTGTCAATCTGTCCATTCGTCCTTCTGTCCTCAAATCATCGAATCGGGAAAAAATTGTGTTTTGTACAGTATTAGCTGGAGAGCTAAAGACTTTTAATTTAACTGTTGACGTTCTCTATTGATTTGCCTATAAATAATATATACCAACTGAGGACGAGACAAATTTGAAAGTCGATATGACTGCGTTTATGACGTAAACGTAACGCCCGACTGCATCGTCCACTCTCCCCATTGCCTAAAAAATAAAAAAAAAATAAAAAAGTTCAAAATGTCTTTAATGTGTCACAGTAAACAGATCTGATGCTTATTGTTGTTTTTAAACACATATATATATTCCTATATGGATTATTCCAAGACTGTTGAGTCTGCCTGGAGTGATCACAGTTTATCCTTATTGAACCCTGCAATCTAAAGTAAGAGAATTTGTATAATTTCTAGGAAAAACTTACATACAATATTACTCAACTTTGAATAAATAACTTATTTTTCATAAACAATTACGGAGAGATTGAAGAGCACTTCAAGTGCTCTTAACTGAGAAACAGAACTGCAGAAGAGATTCAAATTCAAATAGTCTTAAATGAGGTATCATATTTTACTCGATTAAATTTCTTACGCATTCTCCCAATATTGAATATCAGTATTTGCGATATACATATAAATATTTTTTTTTTTATGAATTGCTCTTGACATGGTTTATTGCGCTTTAAAGTGAGGCCAACAACACATATGACAGAAACTCTCGTGAGAGCAGGAATTTAATGCTGCCGAAGCGAACAATTTAATTCCTAGCGATGCATTTCACCTGCAAATGGGCATCCAACTGTAACTTGAAGGCGAACTGTAATAGTAATCGCATTCGCAGGCCACTCATCAACGGCAGCTCATTTTCACACGCTGCCTCTGCAAAACAGTTGCCCGCAGTGGCCAGACAAAAGTCGTTGGCTCTAATTGTGCCATCACTGGGGCCAATATGTTGGGGCTGTCGGGACTGCTGGCCAGTCAACATGGCATTCGCGGCGCCCAGGCCGTGTTTGGTAATCCAAAACGTTGGCAGCTGTTGACCCAATAGCGTAACCAATTTTGTCGGGCGTCTGCAATGTGACAGTGGCCAGCAGGCATTTGGGTGTTGGATGGCTCCACTTCATCATTACCCAGTCGTTATCGCTTTTTTGCATTTAAATGATGGCCTAGCTGCGTGTGCCTCACTCTGGGCTCTGTCTCCCTCTCTGTGCGATTTGAAATGCACCCCCCTCCCCCTCAACACACACACACACACACACACACACACGTCCGACGTCAAATTTTGCAAAGTTGCTTTTGCCCCACGTTTGCGCTCTAAATGCTCTGGGGACTTGTATCACATATACGACGTGTGGGCTGCGGTCGCGTGCATAATATTCCACTCGCCGCTCAGTAGCTGCCATGCAAATGCATATTCACATTTCCGAAAATGTACGCAAAATGTTTCTTTTTTTTTTAGTACGTTGCGTGTCGATACATGAATTCTTCTTATTCCAGCAGTATTCAGTCAATTCGAAGATAAGAAACTTTACCTTAGTCCAGTCAAAAATAAATACATATCAGCTCCAATGCCAATGCCGTGCATTCAAATGAATTTGTTGCTTTATACTAATACCTACATATATCAATTATGTTTATGGGAGCGCGATGTATTAATGGAAGACGTGCTCATGTGGTGATATGAAACTTCTAAGAGAAGTTTCAATAAGTGCAATATTTGAAAATATTCTTCTAGTGTAACTTGTTTTCTTCTGCGTTCAACTCATATCCATTCAGATAACACCTACACGTTCTTCACTTCATTGTTCACTTTAGTTTAAGAGTTCATTCCCATAGTATTTCGATTTGCCACCATTGATTAGCCAGAAATTGCTAGGAGATTTGAGCAGGACTCCGTCCTATAGCCCCCATCCGAAATTATGTTTAAGTATGCAAACAAGCGCATCCTGGTCTCAGCTAGTCGCTATGATAACCCGCTGATGCCATATAAATAACAGATTTAGTGGTCCCGGTCTGGCCTGTTGGCCATTTTGTTTGTTTTGGACCTTTTAGTCGGCGCAAACAGCAGCGTCAGATAACGGCAGCTTTGTTCTAAGCCGGGCAGCCGGTCGAAACAACCAGCCAGGCAATCCTCTGGTTCAGCTGGCCTGTTTTTATGTGCCAGAGCGATGGTGGCCCTGACGTCGAAGGCGGCTTTTATAGCCACGCAGGCGAAGCGAGGGGACGAGGCAGGGCGCGTTGGACAGAGGCAAACAATAGCCTCGACTTCATTGACTGCGTTAATTGCTGTCATTCGTTTGAAAAGTCATACGCGCGATTTTTGCGATCAAGCTCAGGACGACCACTGGTCTGGTCTGGTTTGGTTTGGTCTGGTCTGCACTGGTCTGCTGTGGTCTGGAGCACCGTTAAAACTGATGATGATGCGTTTACCCCTTCGCTCTCGTCAGCACGACGAGACCAAGCCCTACATAACATTCAAGATTGGCATTCCATAACATTTAAGAACCGCACTTTTATGTCGTCATCATCATTGGGTGCAGCAGTAGCTGGAGCAGGAGCTTTTGCTGCTCCTGTGAGCCCTAATCTCCCATTGCGACTAAAAACAATCGAAGCTTTTACTTTTACACAACACAACGCAGCCCTCAACCAATCATTTATGTCATATTATCTGGTTATTTGCCCGCCTCGAACCATATGGGACCATCAGAATGGGTTTGCCACTCTGCTCTTTCTTTGCTATTTTCACAAATCCAATTTAGCTGGTAAGCCAAAGAGAAAGGGAAGGGTTTATACCCTGCATCCATTTGCAATGTGTAATAAAGACTGGAATGGGCTTGCTGCAAATGTATGTACATAGTTGTGTATTCATAATTTATCCCGATTTACCGAAGACCAACGAAAAGAATTTACTTCGAGAGAACCTTTCTTAGTAAGTAGGAATGTTGATGTCGGCAGCTCGGCTCTGGGCACATTTCGTTGTCTGGCATTCCCGACTAGAATATTTGTGCTTGTCTCTATTCAATTATTGATTTTCCTTGGTCCCTCTAAGGGTTAACAAAAAAACAGCTTAGCAGCGACTCTGCATTACACAGACTACATCTAGAACCAGACTTTGAGTGAAACAAAAGAGGATTTAGGGTTTCATATATAACGTGTAAACATATTAAAGTTTCACACTTGTTAGCGAAACATAAACTACATTCATAGGATGGCAAATTAACACCTTATCAACTTTTTATGACACTCTTTTCAGCTCAATGAAGTTTTCTATTAAACTGGTATATTTACATAAAAAAAAAAAAAATGTATAGTAAATTTATTTGATTTCATATATTATTAACCTTAGGCTGAGCTATTAAAAACTGGTTATAAGAGAATATATATATATATGTGATATTATTAAAATTATGTCCTAAGGTGGTGTTAATTACATAATTTTAAATACATTAATTAATAATTGACTGTGTTAATATCCTGAACCCATTGAAAATGGGAATTCAGGGTATTATGGTTTTGTGAAAATGTATCTAACAGGCAGAAGGAGACGCCGCAAACCCCAAAAAATATAGATAATCTGGATCAGCATAAAAAATAAGTTGATCTAGCCCTGTCCGTCCGTCCGTCCGTCCGTCTTTCGGAAACTACAAAAGCTAGAGAGCTGAAATGAATACTCGTATGTTAGTTACGCAGTATGAGTTTGTTTTGTTTTTTCGATAACGCATCCTATTTCCCAATTATCGATAAAAATCGAATATTCGTTTCCATTTTTTACGTTTTTGGGCATAACTTCTGCACCGTTTGAGCTAGAGACTTCAAAATTAAATATATTTAGATAGATATTATGGATACTCAGACTTTGTAATTTTAGATTTAGATTTTGGATGCCACGTCCTCGTCGCCTCCAATATGTAAAAAACGCATTTCAAATACTAGAGACTTGCAATTTGGCAAATACACACATTTGGATGCTATTAATGTTTTCTGAAAGTTTCATGAAGATCATCCATCTAGGAATGGAGTTATAAGCGTCCAAAATATAGTCCACCCCACCCCCAAGCCATGCCAGCAACTGCGCAGTTAGCAGAGCGCGCTTGCACGTGCGTAAAGAAGAAGAAATTTGTTTTTTTGCAGGGTTCAGGATATCTCGTAGTCGAGCCGTCGCGACTAAAGCCTTCTTACGAATAATATTGCAAGAATTATTCGATTCGTTTCTGCACGCATAAGAAACTGTACATGCAAAACCACGCGCACACATACGATTGTAGGCATGTATGTGTGTATGCATGTGTGTAAGCATTGCAAGCGTCTTGACGGACATGTCAACTTTTCTCGTCACCCTGATCAAGAATATATATACTTTATGGGGTCTGCCACGCCTCCTTCTGCCTGTTACATACATTTAACAAAACCATTATACCCTGATTTCCCATTTGTATTGGGCTCAGGGTATAATAAAAAGAAAGCATAAGAGAACCAAAATTTGCTTCATACCGTGAATAACCCTAGCTTATAAGTTATCTCTTCGGAAAGGGAATGATAATTTATAAAAACGAAATTATTTCTTAAAGACAAGAATTAGGTTAAAAGGCTCTGCTCTTTGGAACTAGGCTCAGTTCATCATAGATGATACTTATTTTCATTTTAGGAATAATGTTTTTACAATTATGCCAGAATATCTCCAAAGTTTTTGCATTTACAATTTGATGTGTCTATTGATATATCTTCCGGATATAAGGTTACTTTACTGCTGTTTCCTATATTCACAAAACATTAATGGCTACGCTATCATTATTTTCTCATTCAACACTCTTTCCAAGTACTATTCATCATTGTGTATATTTTTTAGGACTCTCTAACTCAAATGGCTATATACTTACTAAAGTTTCGCTGCAAGTTGCTTAAATTTGTGATTTAATTTTAAGCAAAGATAGTGCCTTTTAAATGGATACATGCTCCGCCTTAGTGACCAGTGGGTTCTGCTGCAACTGGCCAGCGGATGCACATAAATTCCGCTCGTGTGGTTTTGAAATGCATTACGAGCAACCCCTCGAGCTGCAGCTGGGGTAAGCTAATCAAAGACTTTGCCAACAATTTACTTATCCTGCACTCTTAACCCCAGTCCGACCTGTTGCCTGGGTCGTGGTTGGAGTCAGAGTCGGAGTCGGGGTCCGGGGTCCGGGGATGCATTCGAGCTGGTGTTTCCATCATATTGACTCCCTTCGCGTGAATTTCCTTACATGCAGGCGTTGGTTGGCAGCTTTTCGAGTGCGTCCGTTTTTCTGTGCGCTTGGGCAGCTCATGCATAAGCCAATTTGCATTGGCCAAGCTTAGGCGCACTAGGGACATACAAGTATGGAGAACGAATTCCTGGATGACGCGGCCAGCTTGGATTGCGCCAATTTCGGCCGTTCTCCTCCCACTTTATGCATTTATGCTCCTTTGTCTGCGGTTTTTTGTGCACTTCGTCTGCGGCGCCGGGTCATTAATTTGGAAGCGAGTGCTGCACCGACTCCCCCATCTGCAGTGCCCCGGTGCCAACGTTACACCAGCTGGGTCAATCAGCTGGACAGTCGAACATGTGGACTGGGTCTTAACAGCATTTCCCCAGTGAGAAATTAGGAAATTGCATTTGCTGCCAGAACGTAGCAAGGCAAAATACGTACGAGGCCAACGAACGCCGACGGTCGCAAGGACCCACGGTCCACATAAAGCGACGTGGTAACGGAATTTACGCGCTGCACTCCAATGAAGATTTGCAATCAACGATAGGCAAATATAGCCGACCAATTGAACTGAGGCGTGAGGTGAGTGCGAGGGCTCGGAAGAGACTGCGAAAACTGGAAATTGCCAAAATGTAAATTCATATGCTGCTCGCGGCACTGCCCTGCCGGAGTGCAGAGCCGGTCATACAAATTTATTGCTCATTCGCGGCGTGTGCGGTCAGCGTCATCAGCATAATCATCATCATGACGTGGGTTATCATCGGGCTTGGCTTTCGGCAGACTCTGCTGAAATATTCATAATCAACGCGGCATTAGAAACGGCAGCTGCATTTGAATCTCGTTTCGCTCTGTCCATGACCAATCCCATTCCCATTGCCCATTTCCGATGCGACCAAGTCCAAAATGAATCTGCGACTATTCAAATATGAGTGCAGTACGATATGAGAGAACTCTGGTGGAGATCCATACTATTGGAGCTTTAATTTTCGGCAGAAGAATTTGCAATTTCAGTTGTTTTTTTTTTTTTTTTTGGATTTCAATAAGTGCAAGGATTCGGTCTGTGCATACTGCAGTGCCTTTGCGTCTGTTGTCTATCTGTCTGTTATGCCGGGAAGGCGACAATAACAGCCATTAAGTCTGACCAACACGTAACCGGGCAATAAACAAGCGTGACAAATGATGCTGCTAAATGAAAGTTGATTGCCAGTTGACGGCCACACCTGTTTTGACTGCCCGGACAGGAGCTGCTCCGACTGGCAAGCAATCAAAATTGTCGGAGCGCCAAGCCAAGCCAAAGCGAATGGCTGGAAGGCAGGAGGCAGCGTGAAAAAATCACAGCACGAACGCCACGCAACGGAAGTTAGTGCAGAAGCAAATGTCGCTCACATCGTTATGGCGCACCCGGACCCGGATCTGTTGTCCGGGTCGGTCCAGCTTGTCCCGTGCCATTCCGGCCGTATTAATAATGATGGTGGCAGCGACACAAAACGCAAAATGGCTGACGCTTTTGCCGTCGACGTCACGTGTCGAGGCTGCGTGTGATTTCTGGACAGCAGGGCGCAAAGCGACTTCGAATACCGTGCGGCCGCACGGCTCCACAAAGGACCAATGGCAAGCAGAAATTGCAATCCGACTTTGTTTCCTACCGGTTCCATCCCTGTTCCATCTGTAAGATTGCCGACATCCCGCTGTCGCCTTCTGATTGCATCTGCCATGCCAATGTCTGCGGGGGGGTCATCGTTCACCATCGTCCATTATTATAGACGGTGTCATTGTTGTCGTTGTCGTTGTCGTTGTCGTTGTCGTTGTCGTTGTCGTTGAGCTATCGCATTGTCACATTGAACTCGCTCGTCTTGTCAGTCGATAAAAATTAAATTAGTTAACAGCATGGGAGCAGCATTGCTGCATCGCTGCAGCAGCAGACCCGACAGCATCTGATAAATGCACTGTAATCTGTCAACTAAAGCTTGCTTGAAAATTAATTTAAACAAATTGAAAATGAATGGAGGATAAGCCAAGTAGACCGCTCGCTTGCGTTATTGCAGTCAATCTTTCCATAGAACTGATTCTACACAATAAATCCCAAACAATGTAACGCGGCCAATTTTAGAGAATAACCCGAGCTGCAATTGGCCAAACTTTACAAATTAAACTAACGCCACGGAAATTGTCATGAAATTGAACCAACTCGATGCTGTTTTTAAATCACCTCCTCAGGCTGTCAGGCTCTCTCTCTCACTCTCTCTCGCTCTCTCCCACATATTCTCTCAGTCTGCCTCATTCGACTGCTCGTCCTCAAGTCAACCAGGCGGCAAACAAATTACTAATTGGCAAGCAAAACGCTCTGCTTGTTTTCTAACAAACAACACAACGACCACGAGGGCGTGCTCTGGGTGCGGTGGAGGGGTTTGTGTGGTCTGGGCTTGTCTGGTCTGCCAGAGCATATTTCGCAAGGACACCAAGGTGGCAGCAAGGATGCATGCACGGCACACAAGCTTCATTAACTCAAACTATGCAGCTATGCTGCATATTGCGATTATCAAATTGTCTTTACACACACATGAAGCCAATGAGGACGCAGTTTACTGAGAACGAGAACTAACAACTGACGACAGCCTGACTGCCGGACTGCCGGACTGCTGATGGCAAATAGCAAGTGCAAAAGTTGCTAGGATGGCGTCCCGAGACCCATTCAAATTCAATGGACAAACTGGCAACCGCAGAAATATGAAGCGCCCGGTGCGACGATGACAGCATTAACAACAGCAACGAAAACGGAATGCAAAACAGAATGGCACAGTTGAGATACTCTTTCGAATCTCTCTAAAGCGAAGCATAGTTGGAATGTCTTGGAATGAAATAAGCAAATCATACTAAACGATCAAAGGAAACAGAAAGCTAAATGCATAAATGCCATCAAGCTGGAAATGTTATCTATTACCAATACATAATCAATGGCATTGATGCTAGAGCGCTGCAAAACAACAGCTATTGACTCTGAAGCTAAAGAAGTGTAGAAGTCCCCCTAAATAGCTTCGGGATGTTTTGTAAAGCAGACAGGCAAAGAGGCATGCAAATATGTGGCAGGGCAGGCTATGGCTGTGGCTATGATGGCTACGATGCTTGATATGGCAGAGTGACAAACTGACTCGACTGGACACAGACTGAAGAGGAAAGGAAGGTAGACAGGCATTATCACACCTGACGGTGATTGCAGAGACGCTGCCGCTGCCGCTGCCGCTGCCACTGCTGCTGCTGCTGCTGCGTTTGCAGAGGGCGGGTTGACAAATCTCTAGTATGAGTTAAGCGAGCTGTTGATTGATGGTCATGACAGCATGAGGAGTTGCACGAAATGCTGAAAGCACGTCGAATAGCCGATAATGAAGCGAAGTAGATCTCAAATGAGTGGACAGACAAGCGGGTTGTAAAGTTGAAATATGGAACGAAATACATAGCACTGGCAGACCATACAACTAGCTACAACTGACAGTATTTCGAGACAGACTAGCTCAGGTGCATTAAATGGACACAAATTGTAGGTAGACTTGAACTTGTTACGAAAAGCACTTTAAGTCTACTAATTCTAGCTGCTGCTACCTTCTACAAAGCGTTTGTTCGTGCTCTTCTTTCGCTGCCTGGCGCAGGACAGGCAGCCACAGTGAGGCCTTCTCAGTTACTATTTGTTGTTTTTGCTTTGAGGAAAACAAAACTTTCGCTAATGCAGAATATGGGTCACTTCATTGGATTGCTGGGAAACTTTAGAAGTAACCGCTTTCCGCATGCTGCCTTCCGCTCCACTTTGCTGTTATGTGCAAATATTTTCCATTTAATTAACGCATGGAAACTAGCTGCAAAGATAGTTTCGACGCTGGCGGGGAGTCTCTGTCGCAGCAGATTAAAATAAATTGCATAGAAATTTATCATTCGAATCTGGAGCTAGACAACAGCAACAACAACAGCAACAGCAGCAGCTTGACACAGTTGCGAAACTTGGCAAGAAACCGAAGCTTGGGGTCAGTTTGCGTATCTCTCTGCTGGTGTATATGTGTCAGTAATTGTGCGCTTGTGCCATAATTAATCATAATAAAACCAGAGGCAGAGGCAGCAGCAAGCCAGGTAAATGCGATGCCCGAGCGAATAAAAAAAAAACACACTTTGCCAACATATTCTTTGCCATCAAAATAAATGAGCCAATTAAGCGGGCCACAAGTGAAAATGGCTGGCAAGAACTTCCGTCTCCTGATGAGGGTAGCCCTTAATCGTCCGAGACTCGAGCACCTATACCGAATCTGAGGCTCAGGTGTTGCGCATCATCATCAGCTTCTCGGATTGTTCTGGTGAATCCCTTGGTTATGCCAATTTATGCGCCTGCTGCTGAAATTTATTTATTCCTCTTAGCGGCATTTCCTGCTTTCTTTACCGCCTCCTGCTGGACTGGACAGGAGAACAGGCGTACAGGAGGACTACAAAGGGCGGGCTAATGGCGTTGACTGGGATTAAGTCATTTGAAAATTTGTTTCTAATGAAACTAAAAGAGTCGCTAATTGTTGCACCGTTGTCAACGTCGCGACTCGTCTGTGTCTGCGGCTTTCAATGGGTTTTGGTTTGTGGAATTCGCCAAGCTCGCTAATTGCAATCAATTTGCTGTGGGCGACAAGTTCCTCCCATTAAATTATCTGTGGTTTCAAGCAATGAATAAAGTGGGCGACATCGCAATCGCAGCATTTACTTTATAGTTAGCCAACTTTTATATGTATGTATAAATGAGTTCAACTCGAATGTAACTGAGTTAACTATTCAGTATAAATTATATATTAAAGTCTTGCAGCAGTTAAACAAGTTATCCCGCAAATCTATTGAAGTAATCTGAAATCTGTATTTGATCTTAGCTTTTCCACCCTCAATTATCAAAATATATATAAAACCAATATAATTATAAATAAATATTCGTTTTTATTATTTATTAATTTTGGTTTTTTCCCATATCTCCTTAAAGTTGAGTCGAATGTTGTATTTTAGATCTTAAACATTGGCACTGAAGCTATATCTATATCAGTTATATATATATATATATATATATATCTCTTTAATTTAAATAATTATAAATAGGTTTCAATTACTGTTTCTTATCAAATAAAAATTTCCATTAATTTGAATTTGTATTTTTAATTCTTTTTCAGGTATGTAAACAATTTTCGAATTCGCGTTGGTAAGCTAATCCATAGAAAATCCCCTAACATGTCATATTATTATTAAAAACACATCAGTTCTGCCAGCTACTGCTGACTGACGTCACATTTCAAAATATTTACACGGTTCTATAGTGTTTATACGCTAAAATATGCGGAATCATGCAGACGCACTCGTACTCGTATGTAGATGCCAAAGTAAATAGAATGCGGACTTAATCTGTGACTACATTATGCCGACTATAATTAGCGACGTTTCGTTCGCCTTATCAACTAACCCATTGTTTACGCTGGATTACAGAGATACCTCCAATTGAATCTTTTAAATTGAAAACAACAAATTACACTTTTAATTGTCCATCTTTACTGTCTGTTATCTTAACAAGCTAGGGTTAAAATGCAACTAAAACTAATTAGAGCTATGGCACGTAACTTGACACAAATCATGCGGCAGCTGTTTCGCTCCGGGGTCCACTTCATCGGGCACTCCTGCAGAAGCAGCAGCAGCAGCAGCAGAAGCTGTGGCAACAGAAGCAGGAACAGGAGTAGCTACAGCAGTAGCAGCTGTTTTGGTTGGCAATGTATTTGCATTTGGCCCTTTGCCGCTTTCTAGATGCAGTTGCTCGTCCAGCCCCGCCGCCCGGACAGCCGCAAAGGCAATGGCGGCGCCCAGCAGCGATCCGGCCACAACATCTGACCAGTGGTGTTTGTAATCCATGACACGGCTAAGGCCGACAAATGAGGCGAAGCAGATGCAAAACAGTTGGCACACAGGACGCAGTAAGCTTCCAGGCAGCGGCCAGCGAATGCGCTCTAGGTGGAGTGCCATGAAGACCAGCCCATAGAAGGCCCTGCTGGAGTGGCCACTAGGAAAGGAGACGTGTATGTCTACGAGCATCTCCTCGGTGGCACCCGAGAGATCCGCATTGCAGCTGTACACCATATGGTAGACCCCACCGTGCCGATGAGCTTCATCTGAGCATTGGCCGCTATCGGGCAGCTGTGGCCGACAGACCTCAAAGAAATGGGGACGCAGTCTTCCAATAACATGCTTGCCCATATCCTTGAGCAGAGATTCCGCTATATATCCCATTACGAACCAGCGCAATGTGTTATACACACGCCAATACTGTCGGGAGCCCTGCCAACTGCGGCTGGCCTCTAGGATCAGCAGAGCCATCATCGGTAAATAGAGACTAGTCCATTGAAGCATGCTGGAAGACACTGTACTCTCCCGATAGGGGTACATTAGTGACTCGTCGTCGCAGAAGAAGCCACGCTGTGTTATTAGCGGCCAGAACTTCTCGAAATTCGTGCTCAGCAGGAGCAGCGAGCCAAGCAGCACAGCATCCAGCAGGAGGCGAAAGTGTCCACTACGCAGGGATAGCCCGCTGATCTGTAGATCGAAACTCATGATTCGTTCGGTTCGGCGTTTCGCGCGTCACTGATCACATCGGACACACAAACGCGACTTTGAAGCTCAGATTAAGATTTCAATTTAATAAAGTTGGGTCTCTCTGACGATTCAATCTCTGCTGAGTTCAATTTATATAAATAGCACTACAAAAAAATGGAATACTCTAACACACAAATTGCAGTCAATTATTCAATCATTACTGCTGACTCCTATGTATAGGAGTGGTTATGAAAAGATAACTTTTAAAGCTGTATGTTCTAGTATACCATTTCAGATAGTTTGTCGAAAGGCGCGATGCATATTTATTTGAAATAAAGTCATTATACTCCGAATTCCCATGTGTTTCATTTTATTTAAAAGTATATTTTTTTATGAATTATTCCTTGAGAAATATAATGTTATTTTCAAATCATAATTTAAGACTCGTTACTAGTATTTTCTCTTTTATATTCCCTCGGTATGATACGCTGGAAAAGTCCAATTACTCTTTATAAGACCTTGAAGATTGCGAAAATAAAAATACCAAAAGCATATCAGCTATGATTCATTTATTGTCAAGTGAACACAGCTACAGTATTTAGAAGTGGAATGGCAAAGTATGATGAATATTTGAGTAACCATGGGATTAACGACAGGATGAAATAAATCAAATTGATCAACAAGGCTGAAATCTTCTGATTGGATATCGACTCAATTTATGATCAAAGCATTTAGTTTAATTTAATAAAAGCTGCTTACAGTTAGATAAATAAATTACTTACTTATAATTTCTGAAATATTACCCACATGCTGAGAAGAGACATTTTCTCTACATTTGAGATCAATGAGAGATATTAGAAATGATAACAGCTATAAACTCTCTTGATCAGTTTTGATTTTGAGGGTATCAAATCTGCTGCTCTTTCTATAATGATTAAATGTGTTTTGTCTAATCAGTGTCTCTATATAGGCTCTAGCTTCTACAAGCTATTGGCCTTGACAGATAAGCATCAATTGCACTCGCGCACGTGTTGGCGCTCGGGGATTTTGCTAGTTATTTAACAATGTTTTCAATTTTGTCATTTGTCTGGCCTTCAAAGTTCAAATAAATAATACTATGTATAATCTAAATATTCGCAAGAAGCGATTGGTAACAGAAATGTGGACTTGTGATGAGCTTTCAGGCAAAGCTTCCAGACTGATTGATCGTGACGCTGGCACTGCATCGAAAGCTCAATATACCATTTAATCAGAATCCAAATGGAATTATCCGAAGCAATCCAGTCACAATGCCGAAATTTGAGATGAGCAAAGCTTGTGCTCAACTCGAGCCCCACGAATTCCCACGATCATTCAAAGAAAGACCGAACAAAAATAAAGTTTATTATCTATGCCATTCCCTTCAATCGCGCGCCGTGTGGCTGACGCAGCATAAATATTTGCCACAGAAGTTAGTCGAGTATATAATACCCTGTAATACAGCGTCTTCATAATTATATTTTCAAATATAAATAAATTGCAAATAATGAGGACTGGCTAAATACCGAAATATCACGCAACTCATTTAGCATCAGCTAACTAATTCCATAATCTTTTACCCTAGCATAAAGCTGAGCCAACTGGAGGGTGTGCTCAACTTCTATGTACATTTGGTGATTCACATAGATAACACAATATTTTTAAAGTAACAATAAAACAATTAGGCTATTTTTGATGCTACAAGGTGCAATTTGAAGATAAATTGTTTTCAAAGAAAGGTAAACACGAATAAAAATGGAATTATACAGTTTATGAATATGCGGAACATAACATATAAGAATTAAATTTGAAATTTGAATCATATGCAACGAAGCGTAAGCTTTGAATATTACTCATCATCAGTGGAATCTTTTGTTTTTGCACCCTCATTAAAAGGGATTTATAAAAGGTATACAAACATATTTTCAAATTTAAGCGGGAGGCACAGACTCATTTACTCATTATATATACATATATATATATAAATATAGATGTGTATTCGTAGCATATGCATGTACATCAATAATAAGTGCCTATATCTCGGAATTAATCACTTATAATTACAGATTTATATATTCATATTCATATACATATATATACACATATATAGAAATGTTTGCTTATCGATATAGTTCATATGAAAATATATAGCTTATTATGCACGTACCCAAAAATACTTTTTAATAAGAACAAATTTATTTGATGCGAACTGCAATTGAAGTATATCATAAAAGACTTATATGTGAAACTGACAACTATTTATTTAGTCATTAGATTCACAGATTCACGACTCGTACTTCTGATATATACATACATGTATGTATATGGTTTATTACAAAGTGCTATGGGCAACACGTAGACATTTGAGTGAATCTTAATTCTAGGAATACATGAAATGAGTGAAATGTTTACAAATGCATTTGAACGATTTGGCAATGGACTGACTACAAGAGACTTATGTGTTATTTATAATACTACAAAGTACAGGTGGGGACTACGAGCTACTTAACTGTGCTAGCGTACATATAACTCTCAACTCTGTTACACAAATATGTTCATTCGGGCTGTATTTTATTTGATTTGGAATGTTTAATTACAAATTTGCACTTTGGCGAAGCTCTGCCTACACTTTGGTACAATACTGATCATCGTTGTAGCTGCTGTTCACGCAGTACGGAGGCGGAGTGCTGGGACAGACCTCCTGCAGCGTGGCCGAGGTATCCTCGCGCCTCAGTCCGCCGCCGAGGCTGACGTTGTGGAACGGCGACTTGAAGAGCTTGGCAATGTAGCGGGCAGTTATCAGGGCTCCTGCCACACCCAGCAGCGAGCCGGTCAGCACGTCGGACCAATGATGCCAGCTGTCCATGACGCGGCTCAGCGCAGTGTACCACGCCAGCATGACGAGCACGAATTGCAGAAAGTGGCGCATGAACTTGGAGCTGCGCCAGGTCAGCTTGCGCTGCAGATAGAGCGCCATGTAGAGGAGCGCATAGAAGGCGATGCTCGAGTGTCCGCTGGGGAAGCTGAGGCGCGCCTGCCTGACGTCCGCAATCGTGAAGCCCTCTGCGGCGCACTCGTAGTCCTCGACATAGCGATGCAGATTGATTGGATCGCTGCAGAGGCTGCCGTCGCTCAACTGCGGCTGGCACACAGCCATAAAATGCGGTCGCAGCCGTCCAATCGTGTACTTGCCCACCTCGGTGGCATCGAAGGTCAGCAGCATGCCAAACCCGAAATAGGTTAGCTGCCGGCCCAGCTCCACATACCAGGCCGACAGCTGCCAGCCGAGCAGCTCCACTGTGGATGAGAGCTCGCCGGCGCGCATGGCGTCCACATACTCGACTGCGACAAGGATGAGGAAGGGGAGGGCGCCAGTCAACAGGCCGAGCATCACGGGCGTCACAGTGTTGTCCTGGAAGGGATAGCGTATGCTCTCGTCGTCGCAAAAGAATCCGCGTCGCACTGGCTCTATGGCGAACTCGCAGATGTAGATGGGTATCGTCAGCACCACGACGACGAGCAGCTCGGTGAGCAGGAGGCGCAGCGTTTGGCGCTGTGCGGCAGAGGCTCGTCTCGCCTCCCTCTCCGTCCGGCCGGCGGCGGCTGTGCTATTTTCGTTGTCGGCGTCGCGCATTTTTCCGCTTCTCGCTGGTCACTGGATCGACGCCGGTCTCAATGCGTTTTTAATTAGTTAATATTCCAATTTTTATGCTGTCTAATTAAGTTTGGGTTCGTTGGTTTTTTTTATTTTTTATCTTTTATTATTATTATTATTATTTTGTTTTTTTACCCGACGAATTCGTTGGCGTCGTTGCGGGTTCGTTGTCAGCGGCTGACTGATCTGGCCTCGAGTGGGTAACGTTCTTTTAATTTAACGATCATTTCATGCGCGACGAAACTCCTCTCATATTGTTTCCAAAGGTCTCTCTCTCCTTCACTGTGCCGCTCCCGCTCCCGACTCGCTCTTTTTCTATTTCTCTCTCGCACTGCGTCACAGTAATATTTTACTATGGATCAAAGCAATTGGGGCCTAAGTAGCTACAGTATGTAGTATACTTGGTTCTAGATTAGACAACAAACAAATTGTCTTGTACTTGCACTCGTGTTCTGTGCACTGTAAAAAAAGAAACAGAAAAAAACATTCAGAAATTAGACTCAAATATGACAAAGTAGCAATTTTTCGAGAGAGACTGCAGCCTTTCGCTCAGTGTAGCAATTTCATGGCAATTGATAAGCGCTTGTAGAGAGCCGCTCAAGATCATTTTGATAAGATAAATAAAAGCGTGTTCCAGATAGCAGTCAAAAAGCTGCACAGACACGCATGCGACGCCAGATTCGTCACCCGGACTGGGTTTTGTGCCAATTCATTGATGCTCAGCTTATTTGAGTGATAAAACTGGGTGGCAAGCAGTCGCTGCTCTATCGCTTTCACCTGCCATGAGCGTAGCATATCGTGGGTCAAGAGCTGCCCCGCGAGTGACTCCCTCGATATACTCATGACTGGCTAACAATAGGCGCCTTAGTGTTTTGAGCAAATGAGCCATAAAACGGGCGCGCCGTGCGTGCACTCAATTGCAGATTCGCATTATCATCTATGAGGCGGCAGCTAAGAGTGCAATGCGAACACGCTAATCTGTTGCTTCTCCAGCCTCTCCAACTACAAGAATGGCCCTCATTGTGTGCTTTGATCTTTGGCTGAACTCTGCGCTCGTAAACGGCGCGCCGTCTGCCCAATGGAGCTGAGTGCTGTCCCCAAAAGCATATGCGACATGCACTTTGTATGCGCAAAGTTAAACAGTTAATTGTATTAAAAGAACTGCATATGGGCTGCAGCAGACTGCGTGATACTCGCCCGGGGCACAGTTGGGTTGTCAGCTTCATTTGCTTAGATGTGGATGTAAAAAACTAAAATAATTTAGACTGCAGAGCTCAACACGATACACTTAATGAAGAGCCTGAAAAAAGCAATTCGCTAAATTTGTCAAGAAATTATTTGTAATTTAGATAAAGACTTAATGCCGATGATTAAATCCGACTGCCTCATGCTCGCTTCAGCGTGGCAACCTCATTACTAGAGAACTGTCTGAGACTATAGACTAGGGCACCAATATACCCTGCTTCACTCGGTTAACTATTATAAAACAGCATACTCTGATATATGCAGCGACTCCACCCACCCGCCAAGTGGCTACTCGCACTCACACTCGTATCCATATCCATATTCGTATTCGTATTTGTATTCGAATTTCGTATTTCGTATTTCGTATTTGTAGTCGTTGTGGGACGTCAAATGGCGCGACCTTTAATTGAATGAATAAGCGACATTTGATTGAATTAAGGCTCTCGTCTCTGTATGCTTCTCTTTTTTGTTGTTTTTGTTGTTTTTTAGCATATGTAAGCGCAGCTCGACTGGAGCAACTGGCGCTTATTTTGCCTCTGTTTGTGCGGGTCAACTGCTGGCATTTTAAAATGCACTTTGAACTCTGTACGCTGTTAAATGCATTATTATTATTATTTGTTTTTTATTTTTATTTTATTTTTATTTTCTGCATACTTGAAATCGAGCGAAAAACATTGTGAAAGGATGTAAAAGCTTTCAATGTAGCTAAAATCAATTAAAGTCATGATGCCTTTCCATATTGCTCATTGCATCGCTCTCAGTCTCTACTCACTTGTACTATTTCTTTGTTGAGGCCCTCTATTTTATGGCTTCCATTAGCAGCATTCATTTCTATTTACGGCTCACATAAACGCAATATTCAACTTTACGGCTATTTATTAGCCTTACGTCTGCTGCCAACGAATCTATCCGAATGAAACTTCCAAGCGTCGCTTTCCGATCGCAACTGATTGAAAACAAATGCATGCGCGCTCTCCCTCTCTCTCTCTCTCTCTCTCTCTCTCTCTCTCTCTGTCGTTGGCTTTGTAAACAAATCGCTTCTGCTGCCCACTTGTTGCTGCTTCTGTCTTCATGAAGTCGAAGTGACAGAGAGAGAGAGAAGTAAGACGAGAGCAAAAGAGTGCGAGAGAGCAAACGAGGGCTTGCTGAGCAGAGAGTAAAGTGGATTGTGAACGTGCGATAAGCGATATTCCACTTGCTGTGTGGATCGTAAGCTTGGCGTGGATAGGTTTGATTGGTTTAGAACTTGGCTGTGCGACGATTACTTAGCTAACTTACGAAATCTAAAAGACAGTTGTTGATAGGCAGCTTTAACAAATGTTTTTATTCAATAGCCATATGTGGCGCGATTGTAGTAGCCTGCGTAGCCGTAGATCTGTTCATTCCGCGGCCACTGACGACGCTTGGCGCGCACTTGCCTGAAGAGATGTAATACGAAGATGACCATGAACGAGGCCAGCATAAAGCCCAGAGCCAGGCCGGCAACTACATCCGACATATGGTTCTGGAAGGTGGTGAAGCGCTCCAGACACACCAGCAGAGCCACTGCTGCGCAGGCCAGCTGAAGCGTAGCACGCAGCACTCTCAGCCAGGGCGCAAAGAGTCGCGCCTGTATATAGTAGATCAGAAAGACCATGGCGTAGCCAGTGGTGGTCACAAAGCCACTGGGGAAGGAGTGGCGCACCAGTGCGAGTAGCTCTGGCGAGGCAGCGAACTCCGTGCAGCTGAAGTGCTCGATGTAGCGAGTGGCATTGCTCATAGCCCATGGCGAGGCGCAGTTCTCCTTGGTCTCCTCCTCCGCGTCGCTCCAGCTGGGCTGGCACACATCGAAGAAGTACGGCCGCAGTCGGCCAGTGGAAAACTTGGTGATTCTAATCACCAAGAGCGTCAGGCCCAGGCCGAACAGGTAAACGCCGATGACCTTGTAGCACTCGCTGATGAAGCTGGGAATGCGAGCGCCGACGAACACAAAGCGCTGCCTCAACTCCACCGAGCTTGGCAGCAGAGCAGCCCGAAGCATCTCCACGAGCAAAATGAATGCCGCTGGCAGCGCCACCACAGCCAAGGTCAGGTGCGCCTTGGTCAGCCAAGGCTGGTGATACGGATAGCGTAGGCTGGCGTCGCTGCAGTGGAAGCCTCGCTGGGCTGTCGTCAGCTGCTGGGGCAGCACCACCAGAGCGGCGCAGTAGACAGCCAGGAGCAGCAGAAAGTCGATGATGAGCCGCGAGAGCAGTCGCGTGTTGGGATTGCCGCACATTTTGACACTGCGCCACTGTGGCCGCTTCGCTGGTGTGGCCGGCGTGTCTTGCAGCTGAGCTCGTGCCTAATTTACATGTCTATCGCAGTTGTGAGGGCCGCGCTAGTTGCCACCATGCGAAACTTGTTTCAGAGCTACAGCCACAGCCACAGCCACAGCCACAGCCACTTGGCTCGCCACGTTCTTTGTCTTGGGCTGGCTGTTCACTCGAAAACTTGGTAACAATGCACAGCCAAAGTCCGAGTCTACGAATCTACTAGTCCCCGAGTCGAGCTGTCGCATTCCCATGCTGCTTATCGATTGCTCAAGTATGCAAATCTTTATTAATTTATTCCTCGTCTCTTAACCATGGCGTCGGCTTGGCAATATCTAAATTGGGCTATTGAAATGTGCTTTGTTGACTTTCTGCTACTCCCGAGAATTCAATCTGCCTAACAAAAGCCAGACTAACTGTAAAACTATAAGAATATTCTAAAACGCGATTAAAGCAATCTTCAGCTCTGAGCTTTAAATTGTAATCGAATAGGAGTTTCAGCTGCAAAATTGTAAAACATATTTCAGTCGAAATCCTTCAGTTGCATTGCGACTTGCTATGCGTGTATATCTGCTCCGATCGGTGCTGCGTTCCGCTTAGCTAGCTTTGAGTAAATCTGCTTTCGTTCGGAATCATTCATCAACTTTCTTTCAAGTGAAACATTCCGCTACATCATCATTATTAATATCGAATTTTATTATGCTAAATATATAAACAACGAAACAGAGATTTGTGTGAGACTATTCTTCTACTTCTTCCACCTCGGTTGAGTGGCCCTTGCCGCAGATGCTGCCAGATCAGGGCACGTACCCATAGTTGTGATACGTCTGGGCATATTGCGCTTGAGCCGGATGCGCCGCCAGGTAGGGCAGCGTGCCGAAGGTGTAGGCGGGCAGGGCAGGCGAAACGCCAGTGGCGGCAACTGCAACGGCGGCGGCATTGGACTGTGACTTGGTGGAGCTCTTGGGCGACACCTGGCTCTTCTTCAGCGTGCTGGCCGAGTAGCCAGTGCGATTCCAGCGCTTGAATGCAAACAGATCGGCCACATACACGCTGGTCAGCCAGGCGAACAGCACGCCGAAGAGGGCGCCCGCCAGGACGTCGGACCAGTGGTGCCAGTAGTCGGTGATCCTGGTCAGCGAGACGTACCAGCCGAACATCACGAACAGGAATTGCAGCAGGTGCTTCATCAGCTTGGAGATGCGAGTGCTGAGCGCCGCCTGCAGGTAGATGGCCAGGTAGAGCATGGAGTACATCATCAAGCTGGCGTGCGCGCTGGGGAACGACTGATTCAGCTGATCGAAGTGAAAGTCTGTCATATTGGCATTGCTGCAGGTGTAGCTGTCGATGTAGCGCCCCTCGTTCTGTGCGTCTTGGCAAGTGGAGCCGTCGGGCAGCATCGGCTGGCAGACGGCATAGAAGTGTGGACGCAGCCGCCCAATGCACAGCTTGCTGAGCAGCGTGGTGAACGTGAGCATGGCCAGGCCAAACAAATAGTATCCAGCCTGCTTGTACAGCTGCGCCATCCGATGCAGCAATCGGCAGCCATCGCGCTTGCCCCGAGCTCCCGCCTCCCGGCTGGGCAGCTGCTTGAACAGCTCCACCACAATAATGACGGACGTGGGCACGGCCACTGCCACGGCAATGAGCAATGCCACCCCAATGGTGCTCTCCTTCAGGGGATAGCCCAGTGACTCATCGCCGCAGAAGAAGCCGCGCTTGAAGGGCTTCACCAGCTTCACCAGCGCCAAAATGCTGCCCATGAGGGCGACCCACAGCAAGAGATCGCAAATGCCGCGGAACAGCTTCGTGTACTTGGACATGGCGATCGTGCTACTCCGAACTGAAGATGCGTTTATAACAGAGGTCTCGACCGAATGCCAAACCGCGCTTTACTAACCGAGCGTCGCTGCTTCAATATCTTGTCTGCCTCTGGCTCTGGCTCTGGGCCCGACTTGGCCGTGATTTCTCCTCTCTATTGCTCTCTCTCACTCTCGCTCTCTCCGCCGCTCTCTGTTCTCAATGACTGCTGTGGCAGCTCTTTGCGGTCTGTCAGTCACATGGGACTACAAGTACTCAAATACTCGTATTGCTACCGCTCTACGCGTGCTACAATCGCACCCACTGGCCCCGCAGCTCCCCGGCTTGCCGACTGCTAGCTCAGCTGTTGCCTGGTAACGGCAAAGTCTGTCTATCAACAAGCTATAAATAATTACAAATTATATCGTTTGTTTTCATTTAACTGAAAATCAAGACTGCGCTGTGCCAGGTGCCAGCTGCCTGCCTGCAAGTAGGGCAGCCCTATAAAGTCTGATCCGAAGAGTGTCTAGGAATCCGAAGAGTGCCTAGGAATCGTTATTCAAATTAGTTGGAGATCAGCTCAAACCATTTACCATCGAACTTCTTCCGAACTGGGCCCCACACAGCATCGGCGTGGAGAAACTGGTTTCACTTGTGGCCAAAGAAATTTTTAGCACTGCTCAAAAGAAAACTTGTTTACTGCATACATATTTATGTACATATGTATGTATTTGTGGAAAGTCCTGCCCCCTTGTGGTTCTGTTTTGCAGCAACTTCACTTTTGATGCGTGTGCATAATTCGCGAGTGGATATGAAGTGGAACCGCATCGCGATGCTCCAAGCCATGAGCCACTCAAGTGTTACAGCGCTGTGGCCGGGCCTGGCCGGGCCGGGCCGGGACGGAGGCTAGCTGATTGCTGCTTGGACTGATTCGCAAATGAGTGTGCCTTGGGAATTTCTCTCTTGTATGTAGTTTTGGCATGAGTCACGAGAAGCGAAGCTTTGCATCGATATGCAATGGGCCAGGTATGCTAGTCCGCACCTGAGACTCTGACGTCACTCGCATTCTTCAGACTGCCTCACAGCTGTTGGAGCCATGACGTCCGAAAGCTCCAGTCGCAAAGCTCAATGAAGCAGAGCTTTGTGGGCAAGCGGGCAAACGGGCAAACGGGTTCCGCTTCATGAATACTCGCGGCCTTTTCAACTCGCGGCACTAACTTAATTCGCAAACGTCGGCGTCTGCGGCTCGTTAACTTGTTAAATTGCTGTTCAAATAAATTTATGATATTTATATAAAAATCATCATGTATCTATCAACTGTATTTTTCGTATTTAAGTGCTAATTCACCCATTCTGTTAACTGAGTTTGTCTAAACTGACATTTCTGTCTATGGCTTACGAGGATGAACATCCTCAAGCATTTTGGACTTTTGTGTGATTTGTTTTTGTGATTGCAATTGTCTATAATTGGAAGGGCACATAACATTTTCTATTTATAAATTATTGTTCATAAATCGCTATGATTGCTTCCGTTACTTGAATTAATCATCATTCTGCATTCGCACAACTTCCTTTTGTTTAAGTAACTAATTGTTTATGGATTATATGAAATGCGCATTCTAGGCCGCTCATAACTGGGCTGAGCCTGGGTGCATTGCACGTGCATTGAATTAAAATCAATTGATTTTCAATTGCTCTGCTCGCAGAGTGTTAATTCTTGTAGGAGTCCATTTGAATTACTTCAGTATTTCTTATTGCGAGTGTAGGACATGTTACGAATCGTAATATCAGACTTATCAATATAATGTGCATATTATTTGTGTTTTTCTTCTTTTTTTTTTTTAATGTCTCATCTAATTACTCATATGTGTCGGGCTAATGCAAGTTTCGCTATTCGACATGTAGCTTATCGAATCGATTCGCAATTATCAGTAACTCACTTCAGTTTCAGTTCACTTACTATACATATACATATGTATATATAGCTGCTCAGCTGCCAGACAGGCGACACCTGCTTGGAGGAGTTGGCTAAGCCAACACCACACACAGTGCACACAGGTAAACAAACCGCAAAATGACAATTAGCCCTGAGAAAAGTAAAAAGAAAATATTGTCACGATGCAAACAATTGCCGCTATCGCCCTCTGCGGGGATAAGTGGGCGGCTGCTGAGAGTCTGTTGGGATTGCATACGATTGCATATGCGATCGTTATCGCATTTGTACACCTTTCGCTAATCAGCCACACCTGTTGAACCTCGAGAGCAATGGAATGTGCGACACGTGTCGTACGTTCAATCTCCTTCAGTTTTACAATGTGTGAATTTTCCTCATCGAATAGCAAAATATTTTTGCCTACAACAGTTTTTATTTTCGGGATCGCCACATTACATGAATGATGAATGTGAGATATGTGAGATATGATGAGAAACTTCAATAATGACATGTGAACGTGCTATATGCGAATGTATATAGTATGTATGTGTGTATATATTTAAGCATCAGTCCAGTAGCCAGTATAAAGACTTATAGTAATACAAGACGGACAGTAGACAAGCCAATGTAGACTTCTCCGAATATAAAAACGGATTTAGAGATTGATGAGTAAACAGAAATAAGCTCAGAACTCCAATTGAATGTCGATCCTTGCCTGAAACCAGTTTAGTCTGTTGACACTTCAGTGGCTACTGAGGATTGCGATTCCACTTTGCATACTCTGTTATGCTTTACAAGCTCAGGCCCAGACCCAGAGTGAGACAGAGCACTTTCGCTTATCGATGTCGCATTGGGTAATCGCTGCCTCAGCGTGTTTGATGAATTGTGTAAAAAATGAATTTGAATTAATATTTATTTGTCATTCGCTTGTATTATTGCAGCGACATTGCGAATTTGCTGATCCAACTTATATTTATTTGATATATTTTATTTATATTTATTTTATGTGCCTCCCTCTCTATCGTCTGTTGTATGTCTATCTCGCTCAGGTCAGCATTGATCGCTTTTTGTGGCGCGTGCTGCGGTTTCGATTGATACGGCTATGGACTGCGGATCTGCGGCTTGCGGATTACTTGGAAGTGGGGCGTATTTTATTGCGATGTGGCTGCGTGGTATCGGTGTGCATAATCCAATGATATCGGCTTACAATGAGTATAAAAAAGGAACTATGTGGAGTATAAATTACGACTTAACCTTTTTTTCTTACTTATGTTCCATGTAATCAAGGCATTCAATTTCATTTTTCAATTTGAATTTGGCATTGCGCGAATTCGTGAATGATAAAATCGTAAATGTATTTTGAGCTCAACAATCGACGTCTTCTGTTAAATTATGGATCAAGGTTGTAAATTGAGCCGAGAGAACCAACGTTAACTTTTATTAGGCTGCTAAGCACAGATATTTCAGAGGTAAGGCTTTGGAATTACAGCCCGCAATTCTGGATTAGCTCGCCATAAATATGACTTCAATACAATGCAGATGAAATATGATCGTTGAATACATTGGCAGTGATGCACATGCCTCTCGCGGAGTCGATTTGCAACTCTGCTTCGCACTGAAATTAACATAAATTAGCAGCGAATGGTCACAAATGCGACAATTTCTATGTAAATTGAGCAGTTGAAAATTGCCATAAAGAAGCTATATGCGTTGTAAGACTACAAAGTGGCCATAAAGTTGCTGCAGTTTATGGGCAGCATTTGCAGTGCAACATGCCAACCCCACCGGCATACGGAGTACTTGTCCAAGAGAGTCTCGACGTCGTCGTCGTCGTCGTCGTCGCCGTCGTCGTCATCGTCTCCATTTCCGCGCACAGCTCACGGCCAGGTGCGACGACCTACATCAACAATCACTATAATACACGCAGCGAGCGATCCGAGCAGAGCCCAGCAGCCAACTTAGTCACGTTGCAATGACCTACTGCTGGGATGGGAGGCAGAGCATGGAAGTCGTCATGGTTTGCATCGCTGGCTGAGCCACAGCCACAGCCACAGCCACAGCCTCAGCCTCAGCATCAGCGGAGGCACTCCTTCATTCCATAGGCACTCATCGGGTAAATGCAACTCTTTCAGTATGCACAAATGCCAAGTCTCGGGCAAACAGGCCTAAGCAAACTTTGCAAAAGCAAACCTTGAAACAATTCCACAGTTTCCTCATTAGCGTCACACCGAAGCGAAGAAATACGAGTGCACTGATCGCAGGCCGACTCGAAAGAGCTGACGACTCTCCCGACGCCGACGTAGCTAAATTGATAAGAAAAACATAGCATTGAAATTCAATATCAATGCGAACACACAACAACAGAACCCTCCTCCACAGTCGTAGAGTGGGTTTTACGGGTTCTCTGCGAGCTACTGGCAGTTAAGCAGCGGCAGCAGCAGCAGCAGCGTTGGCAGCAGCAGCAGCAGCAGCAGAGGCAGCAGAGGCAGCAGCGCGACGGAGCAGACAAGCTCGACGGCTTAGCGGCACGATCGTCGCCGTCGCAGTCGCAGTCACAGTCACAGTCAGATTTGGTCGCCCAAGCAAAACGTCAGCGTCGTCGCATAGCTCCGGCTAGACCACGAAGCGAACACGGCCAACGAGATTGTGGCCCAGGAAACCCACAGCCCACAAGCAAAAAGCCAAACAGTCAAACAGCCAGCGAGCTGCCTGAGACGAACGAGTGACAGTCGCGTTTTCTGGCCAATAGAGTTAATTGATTTACTTTTCCACTACGAAAAAAATAAAAAAAAGCGCGCTAATAGTTTGAAAAGCCATTCGGACGAGCTATTACGGCTGCTTCGCAGCTTCTCAGAAACAATAGAAAATTGCTTTTGACGCGAACTCGGAAAATCGTGACGCCTGTTTCGAAAGCAACTCGAGTTGATAAATCTACGAAAATAAATACGCAATTTGTGAATGCCAAGTGCCAAAAAGTGAATGAGCAAGCGAGTCGATATTGTGAATATTTTGTTGTTGATTAAAGCTCTTAAGTCGATGCCGTACAGCATGACGATTGTGTAGATCAGTAATTGCCTCAGCGATAAGGAAGCCAATAAACAATTTCAAAACAAAATATAAGCTGTTTGCTGAACAATTCCATTCAGTTTCAAATATTCGGAGTAACTCCGAATACATAATGCAATTAAATTGCGGTATATCAAAGAAATAGCACACATATATATATGTTTACTTACTACTAAATAACTTCAACTTAACCCCGAACCAACTCCGAATTAACACCGAATCGACTCCGAATTAACTCGAATTCAACGCCATCATGCGCACGTTTAAGCGCGGCTTCTTCTGCTCGGATCTGTCACTGCGCTACCCGTACCACGAGTGCACCATCACGGTGCCCATGCTGTTGGTAATGATGCTGCTGCTGCCGATGCTCTTCATCAGCGTGGTGGAGATAATGCGCAGATGCAGGCACTTGCGCATGCGGAAATACTTGCGCAATCTATGGCGCTCGCAGGCGACGTTCAGTTTCGGCTTCATCGCCACCTTCCTGACCACGGAGCTGGCCAAGCACGTGGTGGGCCGACTGCGTCCGCACTTCTACAGCGCCTGCCAGCCGCGACTGCATGACGGGTCCAGCTGCGCGGATGCCCACAATGCGGATGTGTACGTGCAGCAGTTCTACTGCAGCAATCGCAATCTCTCCTCGCAACAGATACGCGAGCTCCACGTGAGCTTTCCCAGCGCGCACAGCAGCCTCAGCTTCTACTCCATGTGCCTGCTGGCCTTCTACGTGCACAGTGTGTGGCAGGGGCGTGGCAGCGTGCGCGTTATGCGCCACATACTCCAGTTCCTGCTGCTCATGGCCGCCTGGTACGTCTCGCTGAGCCGCGTCGCCGACTACTGGCACCACTGGTCGGACGTGCTGGCGGGCGCCTTATTGGGCGTTGTCTATGCGACGATCACGGCTATTTATGTGGGCGATCTGCTGCATAGGCGACCCCACGCTGCCAGTCCCGTTGGGCTGGGCTACATGTGCGCGCCGACCAACTGCACTGGCCACCACTGCCACCACCGGCAGCACCATCTACACCATCAGCTTCTGGCAGAGAATAACAATTCGACGACTACGACAAAGGTACATTTTCTAGCAGCCGCTGCAGTTGCGGCCTCCGACTCAGCAGCGACGCTGGACTATGGACCCCACAACTTCGACGAGCACGCCGATCACGATATCGACGGCCCAAACAACGTGGACTGCGACAGCGGCGATTTCGATGGCGATGGCGACGGTTGCAGCGGTAACTGCAAGCCGCCCACATCACGTTCAGCAACGCCGCCGCCAACGCCGCTGCCGCCTAGTGGAGCAGGGCTGCCGTTGAGCTTGCCAAATGCCGTCTAAGCTGGCTGATCCGGCAGAGATGGGGACCCATTCGTCGAAGCTATTTCGACTATTTTCCCATTAGCAATCGAAGCAAACGAAAATGTGATAAGCGCGCGGCGCACTGTTTACCTGATATGCACATACCGCTTTCCGTTCATGATTTACGAAATCCGCCGCTAGCCAGCGATATTGTGCAACGGCCAAGTCGAGACCGTCTGGCAACGCTGCGCTCGCACCATGGGCATAAAACGCCAAACGACCAAGCAAAAATTGATATCTCTCAAAGGGTATTCCTTATGCAGACGTCAAACGAGGCTCGCTCGTCTCCATAGCGACTCTTTATTTCAGTTTCAGCACGCTCTCTCTGCGTTTCGCAATCGCACCCATTGTAGAGTAGTCCGAATCAGCGATTACTGGGTCCGTAACCGCAACTCCTTCTGCTGTTGGCGGCTACTTTTCGGCTGCAGCTTGTTTGTTTGTAAACAATGCCGCAGCCATGTCGCAGCTGCCGCTTTGAAGTGGGCAGACGGCCTGCTGCAGCGTGCGGCTGTCCAATCAGCTGATACAATCTTTAGGCGGCAACGCTGGCGTCGGCAGCGGCGTCGACTCTCTGCCGCCGGCGTCGCATAGTTTTGAATGCCTTGTTTTGATAGCCACGCGGTTGATAGGGCATTAAAAAATATTGTACAAAGTAAAAACAAGTAAAAACGCTCGAGTCCAACCAACTGCGTAATACTCGTTCATGCTGAATCAACAAGATATAGTTTATGACATTTATTTTTCCGATTGCAGACGGCCCCTTGACAAGAGTATACATAGAAGAGACGTGCACGTTGGCAGCAGTCTTCCAATTTAAAAATTTGCATATATTTGGTAGGGTAACACTGTCACTGTTATGCAAGAAACCAATATACTCGTTTTAAGCAGAAATGTAATGCATGTATGAAAATGTTGTAGCTGTAGTTAGAGTTAAAGATTTATTGGTAGTCGAGGTTAATGATTTATGAACAGATTTATTTGTAAATATTTGTTGTATGTTAATTATGTTTAGTGTTTGTTTGTCGATTACTTCAAATAAATTTACTTTTGTAAATAAGATTTATTAAATGTTTTTAATCTACTTTATTGCAGTCATTACGCAGAGCTCTTTAGTCATTCCAATTAGTGTTGATATTCGAACACTTTCGAGGAATCCTATCTTGCAAATTCTTCAGTTCTGGAATCTGATAAGAGAGCGCCAGATAAGACAAAACCACACGCAGCCGCGATAGCTAATGTCGATAGAGCCAATATGTAATTGTAGTCATAATATACGCTGTAGACACACGCTGTAGACAAACAGCTCCACTTCTATGCTAGGTGCACTGGAGGTGTCTCGTATCTAATCTCTCGATAAGGACTTACTAGTACAAATAGTACGTAGAGCTGTGCTAAGTCAACGTCTAGTTGGCTCGCACCCGCAGTGGGTGCTCCGAAAGACAAAAGCAGAAAGAGAAGCGTGAAGCGGGTTTCGTTTTGCACGCCTTGGCTGAGACTGAAACAAAATAAACAAAGGTTCCATTATGAGTGGAGCAGTCTAAGGGTTGGCTGGCGCCAGCAACATGAACTTTCGGCTAAACAATAATTTGGATCGGAATGTGGATGAGAAGCCAAGAATTTCATATTGATATTTCTAAATAGTTTTCAATTGATATTTAAGCATTTGAATCAATTTCCTGGCCCTCTATTTGCCGTGCCACAAATTCGTGTTGTGCCCCTGGCACAATCATCAGAATTTGCCAATTTATATTGATTTTAGCCCCAGCCAGCGATTGATGTTCATGCAATTGAGGCCCATTTCCCAGTCACCTAGATATGACTACACTTAGCTGAGCACACACGCCAATACAGATACAGACACAGACTCAGATACAGATACATTACCAGATAACTGCCGCTTTGAACTAAAAAAGACTTTTGTGGTTTAGCGGTGCGCACAAAATAAGAGCCCGAAATGGAGCCAGAGCACAGAGGGAAAGCCTTGCAAATAACACGCAGACCCAAAGCCAAGCAATTTATTTTCAAGCACAGAAATCGCATTCCCCTCTCGCCAAGCACAAAACAATCGAGTGCAATCTTGCAGATAAATTTTGAATATGGTTCGAGTGCAGTGCATGGGGTGCAGTGCGCTGCAGCTGCTGCATTTGCCTCCCTTTTTCCAATTACTCGTACAATATCTGTTTTCTTGCCTTTTTACCTTTGCCACTCATGATATTTATAAATGGCAAATATGCCGAACAGTGGGCAGAAATCAAATCAAAACAGCATCCAGAGTTATTTGCTTTGCTTTGAAGTTGTTTCATTTGCAAACAGAAATCCATAAAAAAGCGAAAGTTAATCAAAAATCTGATCAACGCTGAAGTACTTTGGAAGCAGCCTCAGTATTTAATTGCAAAAGTGAATCGTCAGTCCCCTGATATTGCTGCCAACCCCACTGTACTCTGCACATACGATTTATTGTGTATCCTATGCACATTTTACCACTGTATCTGACAGCCCTCTTCTTACTACATCGACGCATAGTTTGTCTCTGCTACTCTATTGACATTTCCTCAAAAACTTTTCTCATCAATTCATGTCAGTGTGCGAGTGTGTGCGAGTGTGTGTGTGTGTGTGTGCGAGTGTGTGTGGGTGGAAGTGTGTGTTGGTACTTGTAAATACGACAACGTTTATTGTCATTGGAATTATTACTGCCACATGCGAATAGAGAAGTGGAGTAGAGAGTGGAGCGGCACGGCGGGAAGGGAATAGCCAGCTCGTCTGCCAGTTTTCCAGCCCGTCTCCAGCGTCGACTTCATTGTAGGTAGACATCACAATGGTTGCTAGGGGAAAACCTGTTTTTCAGTTTGGATTTTCTTTGCCCGCCAGCACAGCAGCGCGCTGGGTGACGAGCAGGACGAGCCGGCAGATGGGTCTAGCAATGTCTTGCGTATTTTTTGGCGTATGCGAAAATTTAACGAATCATGAAATACGATAATTGAACCATGCACAAGACTTCATCGTCGTCAGGCAGTGGAGGAGCCATCTTCAACTTTCAGCATCGGTGGCTGCTTTGTTTGCCCCTCTGTCTGTACATGCGTGCGTATGTGTGTGTGTGTGTGTGGCCACGTATGTGTCTGGCATAATAAAATTTTATTGTAACCAAAAGTTGCTACCACTCAGGAGATGGGGCGGAGATGCGGCGTAGTTTTTGCCATCTGTAGCTCTCGTAATTGTTGTGTGTGTGTGAGAGTGTGCGTATCGCTGCCTCCGGGAGCCATTGAATGCATTCAGAGAATGGCAAACTAAACACCCACATGCTAAGAAATTAGCGGGCTGTGCGTGGGAATGGGCATGTCTTGCCGGGATCTCAGTGTGTTTAACTGTGTCGCACGCAACAATGTCATGGTTATCGTCAATGTCTTTGATTTCAACTCCACTAATTTGAGCTGCGGCTTGCGGGTATCCCAAATTGTGTAGCATACTCTTGGGCGGGGCTAGCATTTCGACAACTTTCCACATGTGCGCTTCATATCATATGACGACGCAACACGATAAAAATTGCCAACAAAGAGAATATTCAATGTCACAAAAACTTGTATATAGAGAAAGGAATACAAGTGTTACAATAGAAATATGTTTTAAAAAAAATATATATTTTTTAATTGTCTGTTAAGCAATAATATTGAATAAAGCACAAACAAATATTAAAAGAAAAAAACACAACATTGAAATTAAATACAAATTATTTAACACTTGTATTTTTTTGTTTTATTATATTTCTGTGCAATTGCTTTTAAGTTATCTTACATATAGAAATATAATTTAAGTTTTATGCATAAAATCAAATCAAGATATCAAATTAATTTCATATTATTATATTATACCTTTATTATCAAATAAAATACATTTCATTCAGATAAAAGGTCGGCTTAAAATAACTCAACTCGCATTGCATAGTTATAGGAGGGGTTTGATATGTCGAACTCCATCGATCGCCGCAAATGTCCGCCAAAAGCTATGCAGTGGAAGAGTGTTTCATGAGCTGGCTTTGTGCTCGCTGAGAATAGAGTTGATCAACGTATGCGATTGCGACTGCTTTGGATCTTCTTGAGCTGCTTTTCCACATCCTGCAAGTACTTCTCGGGCAGGCAGTTGTCGCGCATGGATGCTATTTTGGAACTGATCACCTGCTTGATGTTGGCATCCCTTAGGCGCTCTTGCTCCATCCACTTCTGCATGCGCTCATGCTCGATCTCCATCAGGCGACGTCGCTCCTCCTTCCTGTCTGTCATCTGTTGCTTCAGATCCCGCCGATATGCTTGGGTGCGCTGCTCGCGCTCGTAGTCTAGTTTCTTTTGCTTCTCTTCCTCGTCCCGCATGCGTGTCAACAGCTTGTTGAAGTCTTCCTCAGCGTGCGCAATCTCTTGGGCGAGACGCTGCTTCATTTCCTCTGCCTGTTGGGCGCGACTCTGCAGCAAATCGCGTTCGGCCTCTCTCTTGGCCATCGCCATCTCCTTCTCCCGCTGGCGATACTCGCGCTCTACGCGATTGCGTTCCCTGAGATACTTAAGCTCCTCATTAGTCTGACGTGTTTCTTGGGCCTCCGAGGCTATTGTGAAGATGCGTTGCTGCCGTCGCTCGAACTGCTTCTTCATTATTTTCTGCATCTCCTTGAGCTGGCGCTCCTTCTCCTGCTTCTCCCGCATGTAGGCAGCCACACGCAGATCCGCCAGTCGCTCCTGCTCTCGGAGCATGGTCTTGAAAACATTGGACATGTCGCGAATTCGCTGTAACTCCTCGCGGAAGCGCGCCTTTCGCAGCTGTACAAAGTTTCGCTGGCGTTCCTCCTCCTCCCGCAGCAGCTCGGTCGCCTTGCGCAGATGCTTGGCTTCATCCGCCACCCGCTGGGCCTCCAGGAAGCGTTTGTTTTCGCGCTCACTCAGCTGTTGACGAATTTCTTGTGCGTACTTGGCGCGCTTCTCCATTTCGAGGCGCTCCCGCTCATCCTCAGCATTGAGTGCCTCTTTCGCTCGCTCGTTCACCATCTTGGCCAAGCGTTCATCGTCTTCGCGTAGGGCCTTGGCCATTTGCTGCTTCTCTTGGATTTGAGCCTCTCTGACTGCCTTGCACTTGGCATCGAGAATCATGCGGTTGATTTGCTTCACCTCCTCCTCCTGCTCCTGCTTTGCCAGTATAGCTCGACTGAGTACAGTATTTTGCTCCTCCAGAGCCTCGTCCACGTTACTGAGACTCTCACTCTCGCCGGTCACCGCCTTGCGAGCTTCGTCTATCTGCTTGAAGCGTTGCTTGGTTTCCTTCACCAGCTGCAGCTGCTTCCGGTGCTCCGTCTCGGCCTGTTCAATCGACTTGACCTTGTCGTGGAAGCTAACGAACTTGCACTTCTCTTTTAGACGATTTAAGTCGGCAGGCCGTAGAATCAGCTCCTTGGCGCCCTGATTACGTCTCCTTTCCCTCTCGTTGCGCTTAAGCTGTTTTTGATCAAAGGCTGCGAACTGATCGTTTCCTCTTTGGAAGCAGCCATGATGAGCAGGTCGTGATGTTAATGGTCTGTATCCTCCAATGGGCGGCCGATACGCAGCTGTCTGAGCTCGAGCCCTCAACTCCTGGCACTTCTGCTTAAGCTGCGCCTCGGCGCTCACAAATCGCACATTACAGGCCGAGAGGCAAGGCATTGCTGGCTGATCTGCTCGAAGATAGGCTCCTTTCAATGCGACACAATCAGTTTCAGTGTCAAGACATGTGGTAAAAAACAACACAACTACCTGCCCAGTTGCTATGCGTCTATTAGTTTGTTGTTTGTTGTCATGCAGCAAGCGAGGGTCGCCTTGACAGCGGGCTAACCGGGGTAACCGCGTCACTCCACTAGGTGAGGTGAGACTGTTAGCGCCCAATGTAGATATAGAAACCGCTTAAAGTAATGCAGGGACAGGAGCAGGAGCTGGCAATTGAAAGGGAATTGATTTTCTGCCTCACACAGATTTGTGATTAAGTACGAAACGCATTTACCCCACCAGCTGACATTAGCTAAGAGTAAAGAGCTTCCATTGGTCAGACATCTTGCCTGGAGGCTGTTGCGCTTGTTATCTATTTTAGCCACTAACCAAACATTTCAGCAAATCCAACGCTCCAGCATCCTTCGACATGAGCGTCAGTCATGCAACCAAGCATAAATTTCCAGCGCTTCGGGCATGTGAATTATGCGCAATGGTCAAGGACAAAACGTCTAGCAGACGTACGTACACAGCACACACACGGACTGTGTGTGAAAGAAGTCAGCAATTATGCGGCAAACAAAAGCAATAAGCCAACAAAATTCACACATTGTGGCCATTCGAATCGGAATCGGAGACCAGTGGGAGCAGTGAGCGGCGAGTAGTTCTTGGCAGCTGAACATTTGAGATATCAAAGGAGGATGTCCGAAGCGAGCAGCAACAACCACTCACTGCTTGGTCGGGCCGTGCAGGCGCTCAGCTATGCCCAGCTGGGCGTGTTGCAAGTCTAAGCTGGCAAAGTTTATGGCCACACATACAAATTAACTTGACCAGAGCAGCAGACAGCCCAACTGCCACGCCCACATTGTCAAATACACACAGAGTGAAAAAAAAGAACAAGAGTAAGGGGAAAGGGAAAGGGAAAGGGTAAGGGAAGAGCTAGAGAGGAAACCAGTAGTCGAGTGTGTGTGGAAATTTAAAACCGAACAAAATCCCATAGATTTTTGCTGCCTTTAATAAAAAGTTGTTGGAACAAAAACTTTCACTATGTGAGCATCTCGATCCCGTCCCGAATCGCTTTCCGAGTTTTTCACAGATGCATTCAGGCGTTAAAGTCAACTTAAGCCGGCTCCCAAGCCGCATCCAAGCAGCATCAGTTAGCCCATGGCTCATTTACCATTTTTCTAGGCAGTCGCTCCCACCCTTGAGGCGGCCGCAAATGTAAATTGACATTTTCGAGTGCACGATTGAGTAAATGAACGCTTTTTTGTCTGGCTCTCGGCCAGGGTCCGGGCCGAGTGTAATGGCAGTCAAGTTGTTGGCTTAACAGCATGCCTCCCAAGCAGAGAGGTCACGGATGGGCGCTTCGCACATGGGCTCTCCTGATTATATGCAAAATGCTATTGATCGGCGTCTGGCTGAGAGCCGTCGAGGTGGCACGGCCCTAGCTTGGAGTCCTCATAAGAGTGTCCTTAGCCGTGTATCACCCCTATATTTATGCCAGTGGGTTAATTAAGGTTAAGTAATACTCTTATCTGCTTATCGTTATTTTCTTAGCGCTCTCGGCAGCAGGTGAAAAGCTTGGATAAGTCTAGTCTTGAGGGAGCAGCTGACAGCCAAGTTTGCAGCCAGACAATAACTGAAGCTCAAGCTAAATGCATGAGAGACAGCGCCCACTGCCCCGATACAGACGGCCACTGAATTTGACAGACTTAAGCACAAAACTTTGGATATTTCAATTCTGTGTTGAGTGCCGAGTACCGAGTGCCGAGTGCCGAGTGAGGAGTGCCTGGATGCATTACCCATACGCCACGTAGACAAACGTGACAGTACCCAACGGGCCTATTACCAAAGCTGCTCTCTAGAATCTGCAGTAGCTGTCAAATTCCTTTAGCCATATGATTCATTGGCGAGTCGCTAGAGGGAGTGTTTGTGCCGTTGCCAGACATGCGTGGGCCGACTTATTTGCATAAATTATGTTGGCATGGGTGGCAGTGGTACCACAGCCAGCGTGGATTGAAGTAGAAATGGCGCCGGGCTACTTACCCTCTTTAGCCCTCCGCTGCTATTTATATAAATTTCTCACTGACAGACATTCGATTTCCGGCTGCAGATTTTCGATGTTTCGTTCGTTTACATTTTCATAAACATGTGCAGGGATTTTAGTCCGTCCTGGCTGACAGCTTTGCATAACTTTGTGTGGAAATTATTGATCGTCGACAGCTTTCAAGTTCGCCTGGCAACAACAGTTGCCCCTGCACACCCCTCTCCTGCCATGCCCTCCTCCTGCCCAACAACTTGCGCAATTTCATGCAGTTTCCTGTCTTCGTCGGCTGCTGCTGCTCACAGGACTAAGAGGACATCATTTTCACAGCGGCTCTGCTCACACGCATATTTTTATTTATTTCGAAACATATTTCGTAAGCACCCGGAATGGCTGCCAGTTCCACTCCCCACCCTCCACACACATATTACTCATACGCACCATTGAACTTATGTCCTGGTCAATTTTTTATTGCTAGTGGCGCCTTTTTTTTGAGGGTTGCGTACATAAATTTCCACATATTTTCATTGTAAATTAATTTTTTTATGTGCAGCCCGTTACATGCTCATTTTTTTCTTTTGCCTTTTGATACATTGAGGGCTATATGTTAAGGGCCAAAATGTTTTGGAAACACTTTTGTATGTGGCGCAAACCCCTTGATTAATTGACCCAAATGTCACACAGAACTTCAGCCCGATAATAGCTGCAATTTCGGAACTCATGTTTTTGATTAGTTCATTTGCTTCAGAGCAGCAACAATTTTTCATCCATAAATCAAAATCCGCCTAGCATACTCTGACTGCGAGCTTCGATTTCTATTTGATATCAATTAAAGTGACATCAATACAAATCGTTGTCACCCACTTCACCCACTTCACCCACTTCACCCACTTTACCCTCTCGTCGTCGACAGTACGATATTTCACATTCCCTGCACTGTTTTAATTTGCTTTGCTTTGCCCTTTTCGGCTTGGGCATGCAAACAAATTTCATTGGAATAAAATTTTTATCATGCTGCAGTACGAGACTTGTTCTTGTTGCTTTCATTTCGTTTTGCACTTGTCTGCCCTCTGCCCGTTCCCTCTGCTCCGCTGTCGGTCGCGCCACAAAAAATATAATTTATATTTAATCCAACACACAAACAAGTCATTAACCATATTTGGCGGGCCAGTCGACTGGACTCCGGCCGGGGCACTGACATCTTCTGCATGTAAAAATGAAATTTATGAAGACTGCAGCAAAGAATTACGGTGTCTGCCGGCTGCTGGCTGCTGGCTCTCCGGCTGCAACTGGCTGTTGTTTTTGCCAGGAATTCGAAAATGCGGATTCCGTTTGGCTTATTTATGGCCATGTTGATAAGATGCTGGGTCAGGTTAGTCGACTGCTGACCCACTGTGAGTCATCATCATCATCATCATCATCATCATCATCATCATCGGTTTGCAATTTGTCATTCGCTGCTCGATGCTCGATCAGCAATTGAACCTGGGACGACCTCCTCTGATGAGCGCAATTATAATTCTAGGCATTGCGCCACTGCTGAATCAACTGCAAATTCGCAGAAATCGACTAGAATTGATTGAAATTTATATTCATATGAGCTGACTGTATTATAAGAACCGCACGCGTACGTGCAACATTCCAGCCGAGACTTGATGTTGGCGCCGTTTAGCGCTAACTTCGCCGAAGGCGACGACGACTTCGATTGCGATTACGTGACGTTTTAATCAATTTTTGTTTTCCACATTTGCAAATCGTCCGTCCAGATATCCATGTAAACAAATTGCTCTGCCAAGTGCCAAAATCATTTCGAAGGCGTTGGCAAAACTTGTTATGCAAATTCTCAAATATTTTCTGTACTTGCAGCTAAACTCTTCAATGGCCCAGCCGCCAGAGAATTGCAGTGGATAAATGTGAAGTGCAACTGATCGAGTGATTATAAAATACAAATTATCCAGATAACAAAATAAGACATATAAATGAATTGGGGCATTTGGAGCTGTATCGAGTATGCGAGTCATTGTGCCTAATCTTGCTTAAGCGAATACTAACAGCAGTCTCTTAACATATGTTAGCTTTCGGCTGTTCGGATTCCTAGTTACTCCACTAATCTCTAATATATATTATATCTATACAGCAAAGTGATTCATTTATCGTGTAACATTATTGTTGCTGCGATGAAGGTGCATGAATATGATTTCGCTGATTGAAAAACTTTCCCATTACCAATTTTTTTGTGGAAACAAGGTTTAAGAAAAATGTTACGGAACAGAAATGAATTATTGTTAATGTAATGCAGTAAATTCAATATACCTATTCCATTCCACACTGAATTAAATAGCTCAATCTGATCTAATAAAACGATGACAAAAAAAAAAAAAAACACAATATACTTTTTTCTCTTTGGGAACAAAGTATAAAAACTAATAAGAAAGCTTTAGTCGAGACTGCTCGACTACGAGATCGCCTGAACCCTTTGAACAAACCGATATAATCCAAGAATTCAACGCTTATTTTCTATGCATAATACATATACAGGCGTCTTGATATCTTTCTTACTCTACATGTGGACAATGTTATGAGAACTTATTTGATGAATAATTCTTATTGTAGATGGATTTTCGTAATTCAACTTTCAGATTATGATCATGATATGTATATTCCCAAGCAAATTATATAACTCTAGTATTTTAAATTCATTTTATACATATATGTATCTATTTTATGGGGTTTGCAACGAATCCTTCTGCCTGTTAAATACATTTAACAAAATCATTATACCCAGATCTGCCATTGAGTATATAGACTGAAGTATACCTAGGCAAGCAGATGGGATCTTATTAAATAATACTGTTGAACATAAATTGAATGAAAATTCATTGAATTTTCTTACGGCCGTAGGATTTGGTTTGTTTTATTTTTCAGGCTTTGGCCACTTGCTGTGCAGCCTAACCATTAAAACTGAATATCATCCGAGGTAACAACGTTAAGAGCACTGCAGATTGCACTTTGCAAACTGTGAGCTTCAAACAAATGAGCGAAGGAAGCAACGCATAAAGCTTCCGAGGAGAGAGCCCGAAAAACAAACACCATTGAAGCCGGGGGGAATGGATGCAGGACTCTGTGGTAGCTGCTGACTGCTGGCTGCTGAGGCTTCCACGCACTTGGCGCGCTGCTGTCCAGCCGTCAGGTTGTTGAGAAATAAATTACATACAAAATAACTGCAATACATGTAAATAAAAGTGGACACCCACTGGAGAGCCCTAGGGCCAGGACTAACCCTCGGCCGAGGGACGCTGTGCATCCGTTTTGTCGTTGTTGCTGTTGTTCTTGTTGTTGTTGGAGGTGGTGGGAACGTCGACGTCAGCGTCTCATCAACTGGCAGTCGAGTAAAAAGTCAGCCCAGAGAGCAGTCAGCCCATTGTCCTGCGTCCGGGGCTTTGCGTCATGGGCGCTATGTGCTAGTGTATGTATGTGTGTGTGTGTGTGTGTGTGTGTGCTGTCCAAAGGACTTTTATGCTTGCCACATGGCTGCTGTCCTGCACAGCGACATTTTGACGTCCCCGACTCTCACGTTGGCTCGAGTGTGCCGAAGACCGAGGAGGGGGCAGACCGCCCGAGGCCAGAAGTATCACTTGTCAGATTAATTTACGTGTTTGTGCTCCCACCGCAGCACCAGCAAGGACTATGGACTATGTGTGTCCTGACAAAGAAATCAGCTGCTGCGGCGCCCCACATGCAAAAACCGGAGCTGAAGCATTTACCCGTCGTATTTACTTGGAGTAGCCCGTCTCCTCTGCCCCAGCCTTCGCCTCTTCCAGTGCCTCTGCCTCTGCCTCTACCTCTGCCACTGCCTGCTCTCCTTCCGGGGCTATGTAAATTTTGCATCCTCTGCGGAGGCCAACGGAAGCCCATTTAATGTGCTCAGAGTTAAATGGACAACGCGCTTACACAACAAGCTTTAATTTTGCATGACAACTTTTACCTAACCACACCTCCTGTCACTTTAATATCACGCCCGTTCTGCCCCATCTGCATCCTGCCTATCCCAACAGACCCGCACCATCCCGCCCCGCCCTGCCCTGTCCCTTTTCAACTTTCCACTCGACTGTAGGCAAGCCTTGACTGCCAATTTCAAAATATTTAATCATGTCAATCGATAAATCAAGTGGAACTGGGAATTCGAAAAGTTGCACCAAGCAAAAGATTGTTTCAAACTTAAACAGTTTAGAAAAGCTGTTGCACTTGGTCAGCAATATCGAAGGTTTGCCAACTTTATTATTTAGAATTAGAAAAACAAGAGGGTCAATTAGACCTGACAGATTCTGTGTGAGTGCAGTGAATAAACCTTATTTGATTTTCCAGTTCTCTAGACAAACAAACTTTCAGACTGAATATTAGTCACATTATTATTTTTTACGGATGGGCAATCGAACTAGAAACCTACTTAAGGAAGGATTACTTTTATTTTAAACCTACTCTATTTTATTTAAATTCTGCCAGTAAATAAATCATATGTTCCAAATCTATAAACTTGTGCTCAGCTTTTACTTTTGCCTTTGCAGTTATTCAGAAATCGTTGAGTACTTCAAGACAATACTAACTTCAAATATATTAAAAATTAAATTAATATAAATTCCAATTTTGTACAATTTTTTTGGTTCAATTACACACATTGCAATTATTTAAAGTCGTATTGAAATTAATATATTATTTTTATTACTTGTCATATATTTTTATACCCTGTACCCTAAATATGGGAAATCAGGGTATAATGGGTTTATTTTGTTGTCTGTCCGTCCGTCCGTCTGTCCGTACGTTTGAACGTGATATGTTTTGAACGAAGATACAAAAGCTACAAGCTAGCTTGTATATTTGCAAAGTTATCGATAAACAAATTTATCGGGAACCAGTTATAAAATTCTAGCCAATTCATCTTTAGAGTTAGAGGCTCCAAGTCTTCTGCATAAATATAGATACTAATTTAATACAATTTCAATTTTTGTCAGATTTTGGATTCCGGTCCCCAATTCGCCCCCACACCCCCAAATGTGTAAAAAATTCATATGGAATACTAGAGACATGCAGTTTGGTTTAGCATAGATATGTAGACATGCATATGTAGATATGAATATCATAATCATAATCTGAAGAGATGAATACGATTGTCCGTCTAGAAACAGAATTATTAATCAAATAAGTTATCGCAGCAAAACCCACGTGGCAGAGCAAGCGAGACAGCGAGACAGCAAGTCTCCTGCTATGCTTACACACAAACAGGCGTACAAGCGTAGATCAGCGTGTGTGTGTGCGTGTTTGTACATGCATAATTTGTTGCATTTGTTGTTTGCAGAAACGAAGCGAAGAATTCTTTGAATATTATTCGTTCGAAGTCGAGCAGTCTCGATTAGAGATTTCTCACTTGTTCAATGTTAAATTTCGTTCGATCCCATTGTTTTAGGAACTGGCTAGCCATGAGTGGTCGTAGAAGGGAAATCTGTATTCCGTTCGCCGTATTCTGTGTCGTCGCTTGACTTGAAGTTTTAATTTATGCAAATTGTCGATATTTGTTGTTGCTGATATTTTTACACATGTGCTGGTGCTCGGTCCACGCCCGTGCGTCCTATTGTTTGGCCTGGAGTCAGTCTCCTGCCAGGCCACTTTAGACGCCACATGCCACAGGCCACGCACCACCACACAGCTTCATCGGCAACGCTGCCACCGATAAGGATAATGGAAAATTTATTAGTTTAATTGAATTTCTAAGGCGGAAGTTTTACGTATATGTAATGATATCGCCCTCGTGCTTCCCCATAGCAGGACTGTCTGATGTTTGCTACTGCTCCTGTTGTTGTTGATGTTGTCGGTGGCTCCGTTGGCTTGTAGCCATCCCGCCCAGCCTCTGCATCATTGCGTGTATGCGTGTGTGTGTGGTTGCTGTTTTAGTTTGAGGTTTGGTGTGTCTCGATAATTTATTAATGAATGCATTTGCCTACTACTTACCCTGACTGAGATTGCTTTTAACTTTGTTTGGTTACCGACTGTCTACAAAATGGTAACCACCTGACTATCTGGCACTTCCGTTGAAAGACACGCACGACACAGGTGCTCCCGCAAGAGACGCTGCTGGTGCTACCATATGTATGCTAGACCATTTTTTAGTACTCGCTGTCAATTTTTAAAGTCACATGGTTAATCAGTCAACAGAAGCATGCCCGATAGCAATCTGTTCGCACAAAAGGCGCACGACAAACAAGCTGAAAGCTAAAGCGAAAGGGCCACAAAAAGGGAGAAAGTGCACGAAAGCGCAGTAGTAAAAGAGATAGACAGAGAGAGAGAGAGAGAGAGAGAGAGAGAGAGAGAGAGAGAGAGAGAGAGAGCGGGACCGGGTAGAGTCAGTAGTCAAAACACAACACTTAACAGCTGCCAAAGCCCTGACTGAGTGACCTGAAGCGAGTCCAGAGAGTCGCACGGACGTTGAGTGCCCAGGAGTGGCCGAAGAGGGGGTCCGGCCCTGCAAACGGTAGCAGGAGCAGCGACAAATGGTCAAGTGGAAACCCCTTTGGTATTGCCTGAAGTGGTCAAAAGTGGCGCCGGGGTGCAAATGGCAAAAGCCAAATGATGAAAGTGCTACTGCTGCTGCTTCTGGTGCTGTTGGTGCTGGCAAAGTCCTTGCCGGCGTGGAGCGCGCGCACATCAAAGGTGCAAAGCTGCGCTGCAGGGTTCTAGATTGGGTACTGGGCTAAGAATTGGGGGAGTGTAGAGTGTGGAGTGCACACTGTGTACTGCGGCAGGTCCTTGCGCGCCACTTTGCATAAATGACGGGTAGAAGCGAAAATAATAAACTAGGAATACGCACGAACTGCAACTGGAATCGATGGCTCTTGCTCCGGCTCCTGCTCCGGCTCCTGCTCCGGCTTGGGCTTTGGCTTGGCAGCAGCGCTGTCATCGGTCCTTTCGTGACCTTTGTGCCTTTTAATGTGGTTTGCCAGGCAGACACCCTTGCAATTTGCAATTAATCAGCAAACAGCCAAGCAGCCAAACAGCAAAGTGGAGAAACAGACAAATGGTAAACCTGGCAGTTCTCGTTGTTCCTCCCGCTGTTGTTGCATATTTGCAGGCGCGTTGCAGTCAATGCAGGCTATGCGGACACATACATAAATTAACTAGCGACCGTCTGGCCAAAAGGGTTAATTTGTAAAATATTTTAATAGTCGACACTGCAGCGCCACTTGGCTCTTGCTGCCCTGCTCCGCCCTTCCCACCTGGCAGTGCCACCCTTGCAGCGAAAGTTTGTTCAGTTTATGGCGAGGGTGATAATGTACTTTGCATTTGCAAGTCTTTAATTTCATTTGGCAATAGAGTCAATATTTGAGGATGACTCCAGTGCAGATAGCCCCCCTTGGCAAGGGGCCATTCCATCTCATTCCGAATGCAGAGGAGAATCTTCACAGTAAAATTGAAATGAATGCCTCGTGCGTATATTCGGCTTCGCATGAAAGGAGCGCAGCATATTTATAGCTTTAAAAAAATAATAAATGACAATTTATATAGTGGGACGAGACTCGGCTGGCATGTTCTCATCTCTGCTTTGGCTGTAGGTGTTTATCTACGTGCCAGGCAGGCAACCGTATGTAAGACGAAGGCGACACCCCATTCCCAACCCAGAGCTCGGATCCCAGCACATGTGCTGCTCCGGCTTGAGCTCCCAGCTGCCAGGTAATCGCGAACGGCGACTGTCGACTGTCGACTGTCGACTGCCAAAAGGCGAGCTGAGAAAATAAGTCATTAAATTGCGGATTACCAAATGCGTGGAAGTGAATTTTTGCATGCTATTTGCGAGATGCGTCGCAAGGCTTTAGACTTTGTTAGGCTTCGGATCCATTGGGTCGGATCTGCCAGGCCCGTCACTGGTCGGGGCTCAGTTTCGTGACTGACAGGGCGCAGGCCGGGAGGCATGCGAAACCGCGATAGAGTGAGCTAGCGAGGCCCGGAATAGCGCAAACAGGTTAAGCTCTCTGGCTGTCTGTGTGTGTGTGTGTGTGCTCTAGGCCTTTGAATATGTCTGAAGAGCTGAGCAGTCGTCGAGTGAAATATTTATTAATGATCCTTTTGAGACTCTGCGTGGTATAGCCACATAATTCATTTCACTCACAAACTAAGCTGCGTACGAGTGAAAGAGCACTAAATAAGACAAAGGCTCAGTTCCAGCTGAGGGTGCTCGACTCTGGGATAAGTTTTTTCCTTGTAATGTTCCTCTATGGATCATAATGCTTAAGAGGAGTAATCAACTATCGACGCGAATCACATGTTGATTATATTTCATTAAAATATAAATAATCCTTGCCTACAGACTGTAAGAGTTCTCGAATCAGTTCTTTAATACAAATATATACATATACATATATTTCCCTAGTTCATTGATAGTCTTCAGGCCACCGAATAAAAAGTTGAGTCTTAAATAAATCCACTTATTTCTGGCAAATTGAATGGCATGCTCATGTTTTCTACAGAATAGAACAGATCATATTGAGCAAGTTAAGCGAACAAATAATATTCTCATTGTCAGGCCAATTCGATTTTATTGCTTGCTAAATATTATGTGAAATTTATGCTCTGCAGGAAACTTTAAATCTGAACTGAACCCAGACATAAATTGCGACACGGACACATCAAGATCTGAACCAAAGTCAGCGCTAAGAATCCGAAACACGCCTTTAAATACCAATTAATTTTGCCCAGCCGCAAACTGTCAAGTTGTTATTTGAGGAAATATTCCCAGAATATGGCTTGCTGGATTATTCGGATTCCTTTTATTTGTGTATTTCAATCTTTATATACTTTTATTTTAAATATCAAAAATGAAAACATAAAATGTGATGCCACCTAAGCCACTTCAGGTCGTTTGTTGCCTGCTTGTTTATGGGCTTTAAAGCCTGGTTTATGACACCGCATTGATCGCTTCCAGAGCCAAAAATTGTTGCTCAACTGGCTCGAAATTAGCAATTAATTTCGAATAAAGGAGGCGTGTGTTGATTTTTATTATTATTAACCAAAGATGCTGGATCGGGCTGACTCAGCGAAGACTCCGAACTCAACTTGTGAATGAACTGGACAGCTGGACCCAAGCACTGGGAACTTGATGCGAACTGGAACTGGGCGTGGCTGCTTTGGCGTGTGGGCCAAATTTTAAACGGAAATTAAAATGAGCTCCATCAGGTGCAGTCGAGGCATCTTAGAGTCCTTTGTTATATAAATTATATACGAATGAGATATATAGTTCATATAGAATGTAAGCTTTCGCTTTAAAAGCAAACAAAACAAATGCTATGGCCAAACTCTGCAAATTCTTTATATATAGACTATATACGGGGCCATTTTTTATGGCTTTGTACTTATCCCGAGCAGGCATTTCTGATTTTAATGCCATTTCGCAGCCGCTCAGAGCAGGCCTAATCCCCATTTAGCATGCATACGCGAATATGTCGCCTTAAAAATGCAATAAATTTTCATTTTGAATATGTGTAACAAGGATGTATATACATATATAAAGAGAGAGAGAGAGAGAAAGAGAGTTGTATATAATTTCTGCAAGTGCGTGGAACAAAGGCGGGCTGAGCAACAGAAATGCGTTCAATAAATTGTGCAGTCAAGTCCGTGGCTTGGTCCCAAATCTGCTATTCGGTAGAGCTTGTTCAGCCCAGAAGTATTTCGATATGCCTGTTGTTGTTGTTGGTGGAGCCCTTTGTTTATTTAATGTAAAAACATTTCCACATAAGCGATTTTTCACGTAAATCAAAAGTTCGCTTGATGAGGCAGCCAGAGCAGGAGACGGAGATGGAGACGGAGATGGAGATGGAGATGGAGATGGAGATGGAGCCAGGATCGGGCATTCTGCTGTTCAACCGTAGCCTCCTTCTTTCACATGTCACATGTGGCACATGCCCCACAAGTTATGAGATTAATTCATTTGCTTTTTGCTCGACTGCAAATTACAAAATTACGCCATTTCCTTTTGACATTTCTCAATTTCTGTTGAATTGCGCGACATGGCTGCACTTGCTCGAATGTCGGGCGCAGCGATACTCGCTTTGGTTTTTCTCATGAATTTAAATTTATAAATATTTAAGCACTATGAAGACTGGGACAGCTGCGGTGTTTACGCAAGCCGTTAGCCACGTTAGAACAGAGGGGAAGCAAAAAATTGGAGTGTAAGGGAGGAAAAGACAATACACCAAAATACCCAGTCCACAGTCCACAGTCCTCAGTCCAGAACAGACATAGGCCCTGCCTAGACCCATAGACAGAGACCTAGACAGACATTCTCGTCTCGACATGATAAAAATGAATCTTTGATGTCATTTGGGTTTTGCATGAAAATGTATTTTTTAATGAAAAAATAAACACTACAGCAGCAGCAACAGCAGCCACAGAGTATCTAGTCGAAACTAGACTGTTTTTGTTAATGAAATTTGCCGAGGTTGCAAGCAGGTCGCTTTATTTGCCAAAAATATTAAAATCGTAAATAAGTTATGATGCAAAGAGCCTGAGGTAAACCGACAAAGGAATGCAGCAGAGAGAGAGAGAGAGAGAGAGAGAGAGAGAGCTTGGTAAATATTTTGTGAGTCTCGAGTAGATGAAAACAGTGCAAGAAGAGAGTTGATAATTTCTAAGTAATTCTCTCGCTTTCGTTTTGAGTCGTCAGCAGGGAGCAGTCGCCTCGTTCTGCTTATCATTTCATCTGTGGCTGAGTTTCTCTCATCGCTCTCACAACACCCACAATCACTTTGAAAGCAATCAGTAAATGATTATTCAATTATTTTCCCCACACTTTTCGTGTGGCATTATTCATTTTGGCCAAGCTCACAGCTCACAGCTCACAGCTCACAGCTCACAGCTCCTAGCTCGTAGCCAGCAATCCAATTAACGTCAAAACAACGCCGCATACCACAGACATATTCGTAAGTAGACCTCGAGCGAATGAGAAATCGTTTAATAGGCGCATCAATCAGTTAGGCGAACTCATAAAACACCAGACACCCAAGCAATAGTAATAGCAACAGCAACATCTACAGCAACATCTACAGCAACAGCAACAGCAACATCTACAGCAACAGCAACAAGCACGAGTGGAAATAAAATATATAAACATGGCTGCATAGCACATCGAGCAAAGCATAAGATGCACATGCACATTTTTCTTTTGAAGTGGCTGCTTGGCAGCCGCAAGCGAAACACCAACAACATCAGCAACAACAGCAATGCACACATGCAGTGTGTGTATCTTGAAGAAGAGGAGAGACTCTTTCTATCTCTCTCTTTGCTGACTGTTGGCCTGCGCTTAATTGTTAAGACAAATCATACGCTAATGGCCATAAAGCAAAGTGCGCAACGCGCATCCCGAAGATCTCGCAAAACGTGCGAGCCCCAATCGGGCCTCCCCAGCGTTCTGGTGCTGCTTCTAGCTCGCCTCATGCTCGCATTTACTCTAGTGCACACATTAAAAATTAAATAAACAATTTGCTGCAGTTTCATTGGAAAATGTGTGATTAAATGCGGCTGGCGGTTCGCCGTCGAATGCACGGCCTTTTTACGGCCAGTAAAGTAGCTGTCGACTTTTTTTGTAGTATTTGAAATGCATTTTGGTTTTCGGCCATGAATTTTATGGCGAACGGATGTGCTATTGGTTACCCATATGTGAATTGATGGAATGCTGAGTACGCAATGTCCAATGACCTGCTGGCAGAGAGAGTCCCTCACTTTGCTTCAACTGCTTCAGTCCAGATTTCCCAAACAATTTGGCTGAGCGAATTACTTAATTATAGATCAGAGTTTAGTCAAATTACTTTGTCAATCGATCGCTAATCGGAGTATTGAATAAGGGCTGCGCCAAATTATAGCTGCAGGATACGAGTTCCCATTGAGCTCTATCTTGATAGTTATCTGTGAAAGTCTTTATTTGGCTGCGACCCCAGCAGAGCACGATTCGGGCCACAGCCAAGATAATGCAAGTGCCAAGATAATGCAAGTGCCAATTGCCATGCTCGACTGTCAATCAGCCGAGAACTGTAACCCGTTTTTATATTTCCCCGAGTTAAGCCTCAAGTTGTAACTCTCGCAAATTTGTTTCCGCTTCTGGTCCTGCCACAGACACATGGGAGCTCATTCCTTCGCTCTCAATGTTTCTATCATGCTGGCTTCCGCTTCTTCTTTCTCTCTCTCTCTCTCTCTCTCTCTCTCTCTCTCTCTCTCTCTCTCTTTGTCTATCTCTTTTACGTTTCTCCTTTCGGCTGTGATGTGATGTGCGTTACCAATTTTAAAGTTGGGCATTTCGGGCGTTCGCCCTTGCAGCAATTACCAAGCCACACAACAACAATCGTTTCATGGTAAAATAAAAGCGCCTTAAAAATAGACGAGCCAACTGACAGAACTCACAGTCAGAAGCAGAACCAACGAACTGTTGGCTGATGTTACCAATGTCATGTTGTTGTTGCTGTTGCTGTTGCCGTTGCTGTTGCAGTTGTTGGAGTTGTTGTCGAGCTGTTGCTGTCGCTTGCTTCAATTTCGAGACAATCGCAAATTGACAATCAAAGTCTTCAAAGACAGTGAAAACTGCTGCGGCGGCACAGCCGAGAAACAACCGAAACGAAACAGCCAAAAGAGCCAAAAACAGCCAACATGGCATCTTTTCGAAAGCTTTTTACGCTCCCATGTGTGTACGCCTGTATGTGTATGTGTGTGTGCCTGTGTGTGTGAGTGTGCGACGCCAAGCATTTGATTTAAATTGAGTTTGAGAAAATTTTCGTTGACTTGATTGAAGCAACTAAACTTGCACCAAGCGTAACCAACTACAGTGCCCCACCACCCACCAGGCAGCAGCTCGCATCTTCCAGCTATCTCCTCTCCCATCTCACAGTACTACTCGCTGTACCAACAACTACATTAATAGCAATCCCGACGTTGTGGGCAGAGTCAGTTAGTGTTCCTATCACGCCCACGTCGATTTTGTCTGCATTGTCAAATGCTTACTTGACTTTAAAGAGAGGGAGATAAACATTCTGACCTCTTAGATAAACGCGATTAAACAGCAAATGAAAAATTAGTTACACTCGAAACGTTAATGTAACTTGTAGAAGCCAAACTTTCATTGTTTCGATAAGATTAATGGACTGCAGATGAAAGATTTCATTATCTTAGGCTGTCAATATCGGCTTTATATAATTGGATTTTAAATATTACAGCATAAACTAAAATACCTAAATAATAAAATTAAAATTCATATTTTTCAGTTGAAGCAAAATATTATTCAATATAATTTCTTTTTTATTATTATTATTTATTATTCAATGCTATGAACATTTGAACTTCTGATTAAATAAATTGTATTTAAAATATTTTCATATTATACATAAAAGACATATATAACAATAAAAATAATATAGATTGAATGATTAGCTTTTTATATTTATTTGTTTCATATTATTGTTATTTTTATTTCCATTTCATCTCACAGCAATCATTTCCAGAATATATTTATTCAAAATATTTCTTTATTGAGCTGATTCAATTCAAAGTCAAATTTATTTTATTTATGACTTACTCAAAATAATAAATAATATTTTAGCTCTGGAGTTCATTCCATTTAACCTGCACCTTGTCCGTTATAAATATATAATACCTTGCTTAAGCATGTTTTTAATTGACTGCAGAACAAAGAGAAAAAGTCGTCCATAAGTGAAGACCAAATAATAAATGAAGTTGCCAGGCTGGAGGTCAATCTGGCCGAAATCTTTTGGTAACTTGAATCTGTTTGGCTTTTTGCTAATTGCCTAGCAAGAGACATTAAAGTCGTTTGCCAGTCGCTCTCTAATCTCTAATGCTCCTGGCACTCATAAACATTTTTATTTTACGAAGATGCTATCATTTATCTCCAGCTCCAACTCCGACTCCAGCTCCAGCTCCAGCTCTGGCTTTCACCAGGCCAGTCTATGTGGGACTTAGTGCCAAATGACCAGAGTCCCGGAGTTGTCAGTACAGCAATTTTGTCACCTCTATGCGCCACATCATCATTATCATCGTTTTATTGTGTTCTCACCGAGTCTGTGCCTCGGTCTGGTGCAGCCGGAGCCGAAGACGTAGCCAGTGGGCAATGTGGCACCCACATGCCTCGCTGGAGTGGCTCATTAAGTCGTAAAATTGTTTTAATCGTCGGCGTCGGTGATGAGATCCTCTTGCGAATCCATAAAGAGTTAATAAAAAACACAAAATCACGGCGGTCTCTTAGCCCATGCCAAAAGACATGCCGGCCAGCATTATAAAAATGAGGAAATTTATATGCCTAACTTGTACTTTGAGATATTGAAACCACAATCCGAGTCTGCCCCTGGCCCCGTCCCTTGTGGCGCGGGCCGGCGCTGCTCTGGTTTTTATTTTTAATGCCCTCGATGGTTCATTACTCATACCGAAAGCGGGGAACCGCAGCCCCGCTCCAACTTGTCTCTGTAATATAAAATGTCTCATTATCGTTTGTCGGTTTGTTTATTTGTGTGCCTCTCGCATGAGGGAGAGCTGGGCTGGCTGTATACGGATTGCCATTGGAGTTGAGGCAGATTCTTTCACTGGCTGCCACACGCATATGCTACATGTGGCGATAAATCTATGGCCCGATAACCTTCATTTAGCAGTTACCTCCGGAGTTATGTATAACACATATCGCGGCTTTTAATAGCTCTTGATTGTCGTTGTTAACATAAGCCCGACTTGTAGACAACTGGGAAACTACAACAGAAATCCATTTAAATATCAACAACAACAGCAACGAGGCCCGCACGAATCAATGAAATCGAAAGACAACGCCTCCAACAGAGTCCTCCCCCCGGCCTTTGCCTCCAACCTCCAACCTCCAGCCTCCGCTCGACCAGGTCCATCCTCTTCGTCGTTTTCGATTTCTGTCATCGCTTATTGTAGTTTTGTTTTGGTTCTGTGTTCGCTGTTTTCATATAAATTATTGCAACACGAGTTGATTCCGTTGATTCCGTTAAGGCGGACAACATTTAATGCTCTGTTCGAGGTCCGAAGTCCTTCGCAGTTCAGACGCCCAGCCCAATTGCGATGCCGATGATCTTAAACTGTTGATACAAGCCGGTTAATTTATGTTTAATCATGTCGCGGAATGTTTCGTCGCCTTGTTTTCATTTCACCTTCATTTCTACAACAATGCGCATTGCTTTGCATGCCCGCTGCTGGAGCGAGATCTGTCAACCGACAGCGCGCCAAGTCCCACAGGTATATTTGTGCAGACCTCAACCAATTTCGGCTCGTTCCTGCTGCCAACCCTTGCCCAGCAGCTGTTTACCCATGTATTAGGGCAGCTATCTGGCATTGTTTGTGCCATTGTCTGGAGTGGAGTCCTCTGGGTCGGCCGTCTAGACTTTTGGCAACCAAGTTAGAGATTCTATTCGCCAAAAAATTCATTTTTATTGTCTCTGCGTTTTTGGAAACCATTCACAAGTCGCAAATTTGTGCAGTTTTTTTTTTTTTTTTTTTTTTTTGGCAAGCATGGGATAGGGTTTGGTAGTGAGAAGTAGTGAATTGAGCGATGCACATGAAGAGCTTGAAAAGAGTTAACTTTCTTTTATGATCACATTCTCAACAAGTCTCTTCTTAGCCAAAAAGTTCATTAGACCCTCGGCCAGCTGCCCATATGCTGGCCATCTAATCATAGGCCTGCCCACATGTGTTCGTGTCCGTAGGTCTGTCCAGCAATCAACTGCAGGCTGGAGACTGGCTCAGACTTGTGGTTTATGTTTTTCATGTTGCATGACTAAAGTGCAGATTCACCGCCAATAAAGATCTCATCAAGTGCAACATGCATCGTGCGTCTTGGCCTGTTTCGGGAATACTTGTGTAAACTTGTGGCTAGTCTCTTGACTTTATCTGTGGCCTTTAATTTATTAATAATATTCTCATGCACTTCCCATTCGGTCTTCCTCTCTCTCTCTCTCTCTCTCTCGCTTGCTCTCCCTTTGTCTTTCTCCCTCAATTTCTCGCTTGGCTACACAGCTTGTACATACATTTTTCAATTTGCGATCTTTGAACTACAGACAATGAATTCTTTATAGCTTAACCTTGTCTACTGCCTCTACATCTCTAGCACTCGGATAGTAGAGGCAGCATACCTGAGAGCCACGCTGCTTCCTCATGTGGTTACCCACCGCCAGAGTCTTCATGCCACTTCGCATTTTATGCCATTTTAGCTGAAGGTGAATGGGCAGCGGCATTTTCGACTCCAGCATCGACTCGGCACCAGTCACATCTGCGTCCCAGCGATCTCTACTCTAAGAGTTTGTTGAGATCGCACTGCGTTTATAAATAGCCTTTCTTTCAATTTTCATGAACAATTTCCTGTTGTTCATAACGGAACTTGCTGTTGTCTGTTGGGAAAGTACTATTTGAAGCGGAGTTCTCACTGCGCCCTGCTCTCGTAATAATTCACGCAAATACGAACTGGCTTGGCGAAATCCCTAACCTTGAATGTCTCTGACCCATTTCACGCCGTTGCAGATTTATTAAATTATTAACGACAACTTGGCAAGAAAGCAAATTGAAAACCCTCAGAAAAGTCTAGAAGAGAAATAAGAGAAATTATAATGAAAATGATAATCTGTGAGTGGCAGCCAAATAAAAACTAATGTCGCCTCAACACGACAACCCAAGCATCAGCAGCAGAAGCGAAGAGGAATGGAGAAATTTTGTTGATGTGCTACGAAATCTTCCCATAGCAGCGAGCCGGCGTGGCGGTCAAAATGATCACGAGGAGAGCAGAGAGAGAGAGAGAGAGAGAGAGAGAGAGAGAGAACAAAGAACAGGCCACAAAAATTGGAGTCGAATATCAGCAGCAGCCTCTGAATTTATTGATCATGATTATTGACGCCGCACAAGTCGTGGCAAGCAAAAAAATGAAGATGCCCCCGTCGATTGGCAAGTGCAGGCAGTGAGTATCCGCAGGGCACTGGATCCCGAGCTCTGCGAGAGAGCCCCAACATCTCCTACCTGTTACAGAAACTGCTCCGTCCCGTTCACTCTGTCTGCGTTGCCATTGCGCAATGTGCAGAGAGTGTGGGCAAACCGGAGCACAATGCGGTGGTTCCTCTGTTTCTGGGTCCGGGATCCGGGTCCCGGCGAGGGCTGCTGTGGAGTATGTTGTATTTTGTATCTTGTCGAAGTAATTCATACAATTTAAGTCGCATGGGTGGTGCAGTCTTCCTCATGTGTGTGTTTGTGTGCATCTGAGTATCTGTGTAGCTGTCTGGCCTCTGCCTGGGCCATTCAATTGAAATCGGAAATTCATAAATAAACTTTGCCTTTTATTGATAAATCAAAGTGAAGTGCAGCACTGCAGAGCAGCAGGCGGCTTATGCTGAACTCAATGTTGCAGTCGAGGCCTCCTCAGCCGCCGCTCTAAATCCCAGCTACCCAATTCTTTACCCACTGGCATGTGGCGCATGTGGTCTGGCAGGGCATCTGTCTGTCTGCGGGCATTCGAGCACACTTGTCGCCAATCTGCACTGAAACTACTTGAACTCTGCATAGGCCTGCAAAAGCCACCCGAATGGGTCCAAGAGTATGAATAGTTACTTTAGCATCAGCATCGTATCATTGCTAACCATTCGCTGCGCTGCAATTTGGTCTTTAGGAAAGTATTGAATGACTCAACGGCTTGAAATTAACCACAAAACGGCAATCATAACCACATCAAAGAGCTTCACTTTACGACTTTTCCTCTTAAATGCCGAAATGATAAAAAAAAAACTACATCCAAATATTTACATTCATCGACAAAAGCCCGTTCAAAGCGAGCATCGCTTTATGGCTTATTAGACGCCACAAGTAGACAAATCGAACGAACGAACAAAAGCCGCTTTGTTATATTTCCAATGGACCTTGCTGAATAGTTTTTTAATTCCAATCATAAAGCTGCGCTGACTGCGCTCGACCGAAATGATCGTTTTTATGTCTCCCCAACTTATTAACTGCTCGAAAGCCCCATCAAATTTCCTCAAATTACAGCAAAGTCTTCATAATGAACTGACATTGGTTGGTGAGCTGTTGCACCTATTCTGCATTATTTTATATGGGAGCCCGAAGCCCCAACACTTAAAGTGTCAATTCGTCGATTTGCATGGACAAAGCTGAGGCTGACTTTGAATCTGAGGCTATTACTGAAATGCTGACAGCTTTTCTTCACACTGACTTCATATAGCGGCTTACGATACCCTGAACTCTGTATCAGAGCTACTCTGTCGGTTGGATTGAATAATTCACCTAATGACATAACTTGAAATGGGGCGAGACTCGACTCAAATATGAATGTGATTGAAGGGTATCTATGATGGCGGATTCATGACGTCTTCTAGAAAAACAGCTGCATAAAGGCAACGTTTAAAGGTGAGAAATCGTGTAAGCTGACAGAGCTGGCGGAATAGTTAGATAACCAGGAAATAGATAAAAATGAAAGTTAGATCTGGCCCTGGGAAATAGTTGGGCGAATAAGCGAACTTACTGCAATGGAAGTCAATGAATTTCTCCCTAATAAGATTAGTCAAGGCGTCAAGGTGTCGCTGAGCTTCTGGGTATTCCCTTCCCCAGTCGCTCGATTCTTCATATTCATAGCATTTCAATGCGGATTGCAGCTTCTGCTGGCTGCAGACAGCTGTCTTCCATTTGGTGTTCGCCGCTGCCGGACTTTGGCAATTGGATTGCGGCCAGGCTGCCAGGGCAACTTTATGGGCTGAAGTTTTGAGCGCGACAACTGCGCAGAGCATACAGGAATAATAATACCCAATCCGAACACCTACACTGCGCCCCGGAGCTATATATCTGCGGCGAACACGTCCAAAAACAAAAGTCACCGTATAATGAGATTAAGAGTTGAACTTTGCAAGCCAAAAAGTTTCGACAGCCAAGCAGCAGGTAAATCATTTTACGCACCCGCAACGAAGAATATGAACTTGAAAAACTTTTGCAATATGGTTCAGTCAGCTCTGCTGCGGTCTCTCTCATTCCTTGCTGATGTTGCTTTCGTAACTGTTTGAGCTCCATTTGTTTGGAGCTCTTAACGCTCCTGCTCCAACTGCAATCGTGAGTTATGAGTCGCCATCAGCGTCTGTGTCGCCAGTTTGCATTCATTTCTCATTATCGAAATTCAATAAAAATGCAAGCAAAGTTTCTTTTCGTTAGGTATTTTTTTAGTATTTGGCATTTTGCCATTAGGACGACAACGACGACGAAATGTATTTTGGCTTATGGCTGCTAAGTTTTAGCAGACGCCATAAATAGAGCCAGCACGCACCCACGCTCACAGTCTAGCCGAGTCTGCCCAGTCACAGTCCGGGCCATGGCCATGGGAGTGAAAGATGACAAACCAACCGTACTCAATAAAACGTCGCCTTTGCGTTTGTTGTGATTGTTTATTACTGCGGTAAAGCAACTCGTTTCTAAAAAAAAAAAAAAAAAAAACAAAAACAAAAACAACGTGGAAATCAAAAACTAGTCTAGTCAAGACTAGACTCGACTAGAAGATACCCTGAAGTCTGAAATGAATTCACATTCCAATCATTCATTGTGGCAATCAAACTACGTTTAAAGTGGAACTTTATCGATATTTATCGATAACCAAATGGAAGTGGAATGATATATAAAAGGAAGGCAAGCACAAAACTCGATCGGCTCAGTTCTGTCTTGATCAAGATTATTATGTATATATTATGTATATATCATTTCTGAGCTCTGCCACATCTTTTTCTACCTGTTACATACACTTTCACGAAACCTATATACCCTGAACTCTCATTTGCAATGGATTCAGCATACAACAAGAACGTGATACAGGCAAAGCCAATCAGAGCCCAGACGTCCGCTAAAGTGAAAATGGAAACTGGAAGTGGAACAGAGATACAAAAAGTATCCACAGCCAATGTTAGACGTGTGTATATAATCAAATTTGTTTAAACACGCTTTCGTGTGGGCCACCGAGCTTCGAGCCAGCCAAGTCAAGCTCTTTCCCTCTCTCGACTCACTTTCTTTTGACTATTGTTTTTGCTGTTGACTGCAGCTGAATTTGTGCGATGTTCGTTCACAATTTGACAGGATTGAGACCAGTCGACAGAGACTGCATCGCCGTTGGTATGTCGGTTACTTGGGTCGCCTCTCGATTGACATCGAACATACAATGGTCGAAACTAACGATGACTTGATTGAAATACTATGTTCAACCATATTTCAGCTAATGTGCCACCTTTCTGGGAGGCGTGGCTCTGCCCTCACAGATAGGGTAATATCTGTGAGAATTCAAACAATGAAGCCATTCAAGCTGGAAGTATTGGTAGTAGATAGATAACATTGACTTGCTCATAAACAAATGAAAACTAGGAACTGTTTTCTTTGCAAGCTGCTCTGGAAACTAAGGACCAGGCTCAAGAGTAAATAACATTCGTATTGAAAGCGGATTAGCTTTGTCTCTCAATATCTTTCTCTCTCTCTCTCTCCCTTCTATCGCTTTAGTCTTGAGACTGTCGACTACTACCCATCATCGTGTTCTCGTCGACCTCTGTCAATTTTGCTTTCATAAAAATCGTCATAATTCATTGCTCTTAAATACCTATTGTCCATATCGATAATAACTAGTTCCTAACCATAGTTATCCAACTCTAAATGTTATTCGCCAACTAAAAAACACATTTCAAAATATTTTGCGTAAAGCCTTCGTAATGAAATATGAAATAATGACCTGATATAATTGTAATTGAAAGCAATTTTAAATTCGTATGGGTTAGCAATTTCGACTAGGAGATATAGCTTCCGGTCTACATAGAAAATGTATCGATGCGTAGAACAATCTTTTAGCTATTTTTCATACAAAAGGCAAATCGGCAAATTGATTCACAACAAGCGCTGTGCTGTGCTGTGCTGTGCTGCGCTGCAATCCTTGATTTAGGATCTGCAAAAAAGTATCTACGACACGTAAGTTTTATGCAAAATTAACGTATATGTAAAACTGAATATATATACTATATACATATGTGTGTGTGTGTACATGACTATTCCTGATTTCACTGGAAAAGTTGGCTGCACGCATTATGTATGCCATGCTCTTGCATCGATAAATCAGTCAAAACTGTCAAATGCATATAAATTATATGCAAGCGCGCTCCACTGCCCACCGGACAGTGGGTGTGTGGCTCTCGTCGTCGTTGTTGTTGTTGTTCGATCTGTGTTGTAGCTGGACTGGACTGGACTGGACTGGACTGGAGCTAGAGACCAGCCAGACAGAACAATAACAAGGCACGTATTGCATAAATGCAATATGCACAGTTGCAGCTCGTGGGCCGAAGGGAAGGTTGCTGGAGTGTGGCAGGCGGAGAGCGTGGGCTGCGGACAATGGGCAGGAAGAAGAAGCTTTTGGCCAGGTAAGCTGGCCACGTGTGGGAGGCGTCTGTGCGTGTGCCTGTGCCTGGGTCTGGGTCTGGGTCTGGGTCTGTGTGTGCCTATTAGAACTTGTTGACTGCCGTTTGAGTGGACGACGATGAGAGGACGTAGGCAGGGCCATCGTCCCTCATGAAGTTATGTTAATGGGCAATGACTGTTGGGATTTGTACTAGATAGGGTAATGTGAATGGCCCAGGCTATAACAGTTAATGCTTGAGATAATAATGGGCAGCGCTGCGAGCGTGGAAATATATGAATACTATTAAATGCCCATGTATGGGCAGCGAGAGGCATGAGCGAAAGGCGACATGGCCGCATCACTCTTCTGGGAGTTTATTCTGGCTTGGGAAGAAGGTCTATATGTCTCACCAAGACTATCTACCAATTGACATCTCAAGTATTGCATCTCAACTCTTTGCTGCTTCAATCTAATCTCGAAGCCTAATTTACATACGCAGCTCCAGCTCCAGCCTTAATGATGCTGTTGCCCCATTTCGGAGATCAACGCGCAGCTGACGGCTGCAGAGTCCGATGAATGCGTTCGCAGCTGATTTCAGCGATGATATGCCAAAAGAGAGACACATAAAAGTAAACTAAACAAAAGTTCTCTCTCTTGATGGCCTCGAATAGTGTTGCACAATGATGTGGCATAAACGCGAGGCAATGTTGTGGGCAAATCAATAACTGGATTTCCCTTTGTTTTGGTCTACAGAGCTACAGAGCTACAGAGCTACGGAGCTGAACCCAAGCGACCCTTGTTGAGTTGATCCAGCGCGCGAGTTTCGTGTGCGTGATTTGTAAGAAAATTATGTAAATGACGGTTTTACAGCGTCCGACTGCGTGCAGAGATATAATAGAGTATTTTTGTTAAAGCAATTATAGCTGACCAAATGTTTACGCAACAATTATGATTTTTATCGAACTTCGACTCGCAATGAAATGACTGCGACCAGCGAATTAACATGTTAAGACGTATGAGAAAGTCACTCGCAATATGCAAATGACAACTAGTCCATAACGAACACAATCCCTGCTCTTGGCCCACTGTCGAACGAGTCGAGAGTCATCTGCACGGGAGCCAAACACAAAATACAAACAAAATGACAAACGTCAAGCGACAAATGCCAACTGACAGCTGCTGCAGCTTATGACAGCGACAACATGCAACATGCAGCAGCAGCAGCAGGCGATCGAAGACGGACATAAACGACTGGCAGAGGCACAAATGTTGCATGACGCCAGAGTAATGCAAATGAGGCATGCTCCGCGTAGGCGACAAACAGACTCTGAGACAATGACAATGACAATCACACAGAGGATGCTGCGCAGGCGCACTCGCAGAATTCCAATCGCAAGAAAGAAAGAAAGTCGACTAGCCAGCAAGCTGCCTCGATCGGCTCTTGGCAATTTGTGCCAACTGGCAAAGTGCTGGAGTGCTGAAGTTGGCTTCTCCCTCAACCCTTTAGCATGTCGTAGCCGCGAATCACGCGCAATGAGCAATTAAATATGCGCAGTCGTGTGTTCCCGCTAGAGCGCTGAGGATGACTCCGAGGTTGCTGGAGGTCGGTTGACTGACTGTGCAGCATCTTGTGGCAGTCAAGTCACATCAATGCTTTCTTCCATTCGCTCTTCACCAACATACGAAATACATTTTAAAAACCATGTGACCCAAATTGCCTTGACTGATTTCCGCTGAATGTAACTGATGGCATAAGAACTTGTATCTCTTATTGCAGATGGAAAATGAAATTAATATTAATTAAATATTTACAACTCTTCATTAGTCTACTCTACTCTAACTTGAACTCTTTCCCTTCTTCTCTTCTCTTTGCAGGTATGTACAATCTGGGTATCTTTGTCAAGCTCAAATCTCTAACGAGCCGCGAGTATGTGATCCACGCCTCGACACGCCTGTTAGCGCGCCACACTCAATTGGCATTAGGAGAATGCTTGAATTGGGCATGGTAAACGCAGTGAGAAACTGGAAATCGTAATTCCTAATGTTTATTACTGATTTTCCTGGGATCTCGGCTGTGAGCTGTGTGTGACTTACGCGTAGGACATTTAATAAGCGATTCTGTATGCCTGTGCATGGCATGAGAGGCGGACGATGGCATGGGAACTGCTTCTCAGACGGTCCACTCTCTCTTTCTCTGTTCTTAGTGGGGAAAAGTTTGGCGCTCTGTCTATGAATAGGAAATGCAACTTAACTTAAAAACTCAGCAAACGATAAAAGTTTTAGCACATACATCTCGATTGAGATAGAAGAGGCGAAGGGCGACGGCGCCAACTTCTGCGACAATGCACAAAATCAAAACACTAATTTATTGCACATTTGGCACAAACAACACTCGCATCAGCAGCCAAGACTCAAATGCACCATTGGGAGCTGGAACTGGGCTGGAGCTGGAGCTGGAGCTGGAAAGTCAACGCTAAGTAGCTGGGCAGGCAGACAAAGACAACAACTGAGACAACGGAGACAAAGTCTCGCCGCATTTCGTGTAGTCATAAATCACTTTCGCTGCGATGTCTGACAAAAAAAGAGAAACGATTGGGAGAGAGAGTGAGAGAGTGAACAAAGGAGTATGGAAATACGTACAGCTCATACGAAATCTTCAATAGTTCGCCAGTTCAGGAGCAAAGGCAAAGCGCTTGCTCCCAAGCGCCTTGGTCTTTTGGCCGTTGTCAACTTAAAAATGTGGCCTGGCGACACAAATATTATTGCAGTTGTGTAAATATGTGGCAGGACGCAGTTCCCAAATGTGCGCTTAAAAATACTTGTATTTATATGCCACATAAACATAACCTCCGACCCGACTAAAGAGCACTTTTCAAGTGCACTTTTTGCATACGAGTTTCCTGTGTGCCCGCCGTTGCCCGTCGCACTTGAAGTCCTGCTGCATTGTTGTCCCTCCCCTCCCTCTCAGTCTCAAGTCCCAACTACTTACTCACAGTGCACATATGTTGTGCCAGAGAGCGACAGCAGGCAGGCTTTATCCTTAGAGCAAACAACCGAAAAGAGTTCGCTCTCTCCTTGCCTGGCTGGCAAAGGCTGAACTTTTCGCTTTCCTCTATTTTGATGCAATTGAACAGTGGAGCAAATATGATTGCCATGCAATAAAAATGTCGTACTTCAGATATTATAAGAGCTACAGACATAATTGACTGTATTGTCGTGTATTGCCCGAGTATTACGAGTTTGTTTCAGACAATCGATAACGATTCTCGTTTCAGAATTATCGATGCAAATCGATTATCGAAAATTAATTACAAATTATATCTCGTACATCTTTAGAGTACTTGCATAAGTTTAGAAGCGAACAATTCTTGGAATATTCTTGGTTCTTCGAAGGGTTCAGGGGTTTTTGTTTCGAGCAGTCGCGATTAGAGCTTTCCTGCATGTTTATTATATTATATTTCTAGAGCATCCGATTTTTGTTTTTATTTTATTTATTAATTCTTTTACTTGCAGTTCTTCCTCTCTCAATCACTCTATCTACCTCTATCTCTCTTTCTCTCTCTTCTTCTCTTTCTCACACTTCACAAGAGTTTTTTTTTTTTTTTCTTACATTTTATGGTGTTTAGTTTCATATTACCTTAAAATGCGGGCATGCAGATGCCGACGCCAATGCCCTCGTTGACACATTGATGGATCGTTCGGTCTTAAAAAGTAACTGATTTAATAAATATACCAGCTCACTTGGGATGAATATCTTGAAAAAGTTAGATTGCCCCAGTTCATGGCTTATAAGTAAGAATTCAATATTTTACAGACTACGCATGATCGATACAGTATTATATTAAGGAATTAAAATGATATTTATTCAATACATTTGCACATACATATGTATCTATATCTCAATTGAGGTATACAAAGTCATTTCGACGACAGAAGTTATTTACAAATCTACAGGTTTCAGTAGCATAGATCATACCTTTGAAACATATTTAGGAAAAACAATTCTTTAACTGGAAAATGTCTTCCATATTCTTTATTATCCGCTTCGTCATTATAATATCATTGAAATATGAAAATATCAATTTGATGGACAGAAACATATCATGTTACCTGTCAAAGGCTAATATACATCGATCGTCTGTTGCTTCGAGAGGGCAATTTGTTTACAAAACTTTTCCCGAAATAAAAACTAATTTCCATATGTGAAATGCAATATGTGCTGTTGAAATGGCTGTCCGCCCCCGCTTTAGTCGGCCCATAGTTTCTGCTCCGAGCACTAAACACACGGCTGCAATTAACAGTTTAAGTGGCGGCAATAAAGGAAATTAAGTCACTTGCTGCACCCGCGCAGGCATCCAGCGGCATGTCGAATGCATTTCAAATTGTGTGGAAAATTGAAAATCGGAAAAACGCTGCATGGCCTTTCTAGCTGTCCTCTCCGCTGAGTTGCCCCAACTGCAACGCCAATTACACTGAGCGCGCCAAGCCGATCCGCCAGACTCTGCGCGCTGCAGCCGTTCCTTGGGCAAAGACGTCTGCGTTGCTCCACTTTCACTTTGCTCTATGCATTTCCTTTACGATTAGTTTTATCGAGCAGAAACCAGAACCCTTTCGACCCCTCAATTATGATTAACGATGCTGCCTGGGCCTGGGCGCGTTTCCTCCGACCAGCTCCGGGGCGTTTCCAAAATTAGGATTTGTTTGTCGCCGCGTCATCTACTCAACAATTTTGTGCATTACCATTAACATGAACATTATCTGGGCTTTATGTTTTCTTTCGGCTGTTGCCTAAATGCTAATGCACATTCAGGCAACCCGCGCATTTTCAATTTCAATGTTTCCCATTGTTGTTCTAGTTGTTGTTGTTGTTGTTGTTGTCTTTTGTCATGCACATTGTTTCGTCAACTGTTGATTGATTTCTTTGGGCTGACACTTAACGTAGTCCAAAATTAGCCCAGCTCGGGGCATTGTTGGCCTTTTATGGGTTAAAGTCTGCGCTGTAAACATTTTGCTTTACAATTTACCAAAGACAGTTTCATTCCATTCGATATCTCCACTTTAAACTTGTCTCAGATGTCATCCAATACAACTATGAACTCACTTCATCACTAAAGAGCATTGACAATTTCAAATTAAAACATTCATTCACATTCATTTTACTATATATGTTTAGCATATAGGCCAGACAATCAAAGTGGTTGATTGACAAGTTTGCTCGAATAGATTTTGACAGAGATAAATCAAAATGTTAACCAGGCCTAGCCTAGGTTGAGTGATGAGGGATGGGGGATGAGGGACCAGTGGCACCGCCCAGAGCCCGCACAGCATCACAATGTATTTGTTTTTGGCAACAGCAACAGAAACAGCAACAGCAACAGCGCACACAGCCTGTAATTAGACCATTATGAGCATAACCGTTATGGCTTGTTGTTATGGATGGGGTCTGCGTATGGGGTTGCGACCCTGGCAATTGAATTTACAGTTGTGCCTAATGCATTTCACTTACCCAAGTGATAAAAACTAAGCGATAAGCCAGCGTCTTAGCAGCACCGTGAGTGAGTTCCCGACCCATCCCATCCCCACACTCTATGTACATAGACCCCATCCCCACAATGCAGGGGACTGTCTTATTGCATTACCATGCTTGTTGTTGTTGTTGTCTTGGTTTTGTCTTGGTTGTCTGTCAATCGTGCGTCGCATGCATTTGAAATCCGAAATCCATTTATTGTATGTACATACATACATGTACATACATATGTGGCTGGCTTATGACATTCTTTCCATTGAAATTCTCATTCATTTCGTGTCAGTTTTCGTGGCGCTCCTCTTTCTGTTCTTTGTGTGTGTTTAGAGTGTAACCCTTTTTTGACAATTTATTAGAATCGCATTAACATTTCGAATGCGTGCGGCTTTCTTCTCGTCAATTCAATTGAAAATTGTTTTCAGTAATTTTTTATTGCTTAGTCACGCGTCATTTGCATTCACTTACTATTCACACTCATTTATATATACATATATATTTACAGTTGCTTTTTTTTTGTGATGTCAGTTCTTTGAATTGTGGCCGCCAAATTAGTCATTAAAAATGTGAATCGATTGTAAAAACTATTTTGCATAAATTGTCTCGCTCATAAATCCGAATGGGCAATATAAATGAAATGTCGACAGCCGGTAACACGGCTTTATGGCAGGGCCCGAAGAGATTTGGCAGTTTGCATTCAAGTGACATCGCATTCGATTGAGTACACAGAAATTGTTGACTCACCATCAATAGCAGCAGATGTAAACACAGTTTTTCATTCAGTGAAATTGTGATTTAATTTTTGGAACATTTAAGTATGTTCGAGCAGGTTAATTGCGAATTACCGCCACGCGAAATGAAATTATATTGCATGGGCGGCAGGGCAGGGCCAGGAGTAAATCAGAGAGTTTTCCCGCTGCAGCTACAATAAATTCAATTTAATTTACAAGCCGAACTTGCTTTGTCGGTGTGCCCACATGCCAGGGACAATAATTCACAAATAAATTGTGTGTGAACTGCTGACAAAGAAAATGAAATTTATTGCATTATGTTTGGCACTCAAACGAGTTTATTGTGTGTCGGGATCAGAACAGGCAGAGGGCAGAGGAAGAGCAAGAGAGCTGAACAAGATTCGCTTAAATTATCAAGTTAACTATTTAATAACTGGTTCAATTTAAATGGTTAGATATATACATATGTAGGCCGTTTCCAAATGGAACTCGAATCTTCGTCAAGGGCCGCTGGCCAGGAAGCCAATCATCAAATTAGCATAATTGGCAGCCATCGCTACAAATCGATTTCAGGCTAGGACTCAATATGATTCGAATATAAATTGAAGCAGCCCTGCGTCGCAAACAAAATAAAGGCTAAAAACAATTTCAAGCTAACAAGAAAATACAATTTATAAATTAGCCATACCGAAATCAAACAAAAGCCCATCCTTGAAGCAAAGCCATACATATATCGACAGCTAATCATAAATATTACACAAGCCGAAAAAAGAGAATGGATTTGCCAACGAATTTTCACGCTTCAGCTATAACTAAAGCTCCTCCGCCCACCGTGGGCGAGGTCGGACCTCCATAAGTGTGGCAGCCAAAGGAAAATATTATAGAAAAACAAAAAAGGATAAAACAAAAAACATTACAAACAAAAAAAAAAAAACAGAACTTGGAACTTGGCAAAAGGAAAACAGCAGCGGCAAAGAGGCCGCCATAAGCCTGCATAATCAAGTGGTTTTCGATAAATAGAGAATAGCAGCAAAAAGGACCGACGGACTGCCCCGCCCATCGGCTAGGCCAGGCCCCCGGCCAGTCTATCGAATATGTTTGTGAAAAAAGTTTTGAAGCGTAAAAAGGCAATGCAATAGCGAGTCGAAGTCCTATTCTGAGCATAGGCGGCAGCCGCTTTAACCCTTTAAGGGCTGGCTGAAAATTTAATTTGGCCGGAAAACAAGGCACGAAACTTGAGAGAACTTTCCCAAATGGATCTGAGTCCACCTGGCATAGCCGTAGTCATGGCCATTGCCACTTGCCACTTGCCTATTGACCCACATTCTTCAGGAGCTGAGCCTGTTTTAATTTCCTTATTCTCGGCGAGTGTTACCATTCACTTTTATGCTCTTTCGGTCTAAATTGCATCCTCTGCCCGAAGAGCAGTAAGGCGGAAGAACAAGGGCAGAGATCCGGCTGTTGCTGTTTCGCAGTCCAATTTACAATTGTTGCCGCATTTCCGAGCAGCTTTTGGCCACCCTTTTCTCCATTTCTCCTGCCCTCCACTCCCTCTCTCTCCCTCGCCCTCTCTCCTTGCACGTTGTGAGCGTCTTCATAGTTGATGTCATCCTTCAGACGTTTTAATGATTTTCATAGTATGCATTTTTTGTGTATGTAATTTTCCTGCTTTAAATTGCTTTTGTGTGTTTTTACAGTGCTTTATTTTTCCTGTTTTCCATTGTGTACAATTTCTTTTGCATTTAGTTTGCCGTTGAGACTTTGTTGTTCTTCCAGTTGCTTAGCTCGAGCAAATAGTTTGTATCCGAATTTGGAATGAATTCAAGGGAAACTCAACAGCAGATTCCAGGGGCTTACCGATACTCAACCTTACATTGAAGGCTCTCAATTGTGTCCAATAAACATTCTCAAGGATTAATTAATTAAGTATCAAAGAGTTTCTCTTCCAATAATTTCAGCTTGAACCCATTCGAGACCCTAGTACGCTCGCACGTGCCTTACAAATCCAAAGAGCCATAAACTCAACTCTTTCGCAACAGCAGGGATGGGGCCTCTGTAGTACAATGCCTCAAAAGCCAACCCAAATACCCCCCGTTACCAGACCACAGAGGCCTCAGGAAGAAAGCCCTAAAAATATTCAGGCACTTGACAATACAAAAGATAATTAAATAAACAATGAGTAAAAGGTCTAAATGAAAATAAGAAAATGCAAATTGAGAAAAATATACAAAAAAAAAAAAAAAAAAAAAAGGAAAAATGTTCATCTGCTCCGAATACAAAATGGAAGTGTAAAGCCGTACAAAATCATTGAAGAACATAAAAGCCTCGTAATGAATAAAGAGTTTGGCTAGGTGTGAGTCCGCACAGGACTCAAAGGCGAGACAAAACCCTCTAAATAAAAAATATAAAAAAGAGAAAAAGAAAATCAGGATAAACTTATTAAGAGCCCGCCGAAATAGCCACGTCGAGAGTGTTAGATTACCTCTATATATATATATATATATATATATATATATATATATATATATATCTGAAAAAAAAATATACATTTTTACAGTGGGCCGAAATACACAAAAATTGTGCAGCACTCAATTCATATGAAACTGAATTCACTTATGTTTAAGCAGAAACACATTATTAAAATACGTAGTCAAAAAGTTGAAAATATTATGATCCAGATCTTAGTTCTATTTACAGCAAAGACTTTAATCTTCGGAAATTACAAATTTATCAAAATATTTAAATATAAGAGAGAGATAAGAAAACTTTCTTTAATTTCTATTTCTCATTCATAGAAAGTTTCAATGTATTGGAATCTGTGCATTAAATCTCGCTAAAGTCTAACTTTTTTATTAAATGGAAATCTTGATGCTGCCCCCTTTCGCCATGGCTGTGCAAATACTGGCAACTCTTTCCAATCTTGGTGACAATCAGCCTGGCACAGTGAAGCAGTCGCATGCAAACAACAAAACGAAATCAAACAAATAAAATTGTTTTGCGTAAAAATTGCAATCATGCAATGAAGTGGAAAAGTTTGCACAACGTTTGCGCAACGTTTGTCTGCTGTAAACTTGTAGCCGTTAAACTTGTAATTGTTGTTGCTGCTGTTGCTGCTGTTGCTGCTGCTCTTGTTGTTGTTGTTGTTAAAGCAACAAACAGAAAAATATAACATAGAAGGACCAAAGCAACAAAAACATAGGCTCGGGCCGAGACAAATGCTGCAGGCCAAAAAGAATAAAAAAGGAAGTAAAAAAAAAAAAAAAAAAAGGAATAGAGAAATCGGGAATGTGGCAGACCGACTACAGAGAAAGCGCCTAAAATGGCGGCGGCGTCGCAGCTCAAAAGCGGAAACAGACGCCGTCATCATTGTCATGAAACCGGTGCAAACTTTTTTCGCTGAGGCAACAGGAGGAGAAGGATTCATGAGCCTCGAGCGACGCGTCGCGACATCAGACGGAGACGCAGACGCAGACGCAGACGCATTGCAGGCACAGACGTTCGTGATAATAATGTTCATGCAACTGGAGCTAGAGGCAAGCCAACTTAAAGCGAAACTATATCGAAAGAGAAGAAGAAGAAGAAGAAGCAGCAGCAGCAGTAAATAATTGTACAATTTCGGTGAATGCTCGATTAAGCAGGTTTCAGTATCCGCTTGCAGCTCGCATCGAGCAGCTTCACCTCGGCGTGTTTGCTTAGCTGCATCAATTTCTTTTCGCCTGCGCTCAGCTCTCAATCAGTTTTGTTTTCACACACCATTTTCTTGGCCATTTTTTTCGGTAGTGGCCGCTCCTTGATCTATTCTGGCCCTCGTATGTCTTCCTGACGCTGATTTCCAATGGCTGGCCAAAGTGCAAAATGTTGTAAGTTAAATGGAAACAATAATGGGTTTGGGCTTGGACTTGGGCTTGGGCTTACCCCAACGAGCAACCCATTCTCATACACATTCTCATTCTCATCCTTCTGCTCATTTCCAGCTTTTCCACTTTCTCATCGTCATTTTCATTCTGGTTCGCATCCATATCCTCGCCAGCTGAAGCCGTCCGTTAGTTTTTTCCGAGTTTCCTTGGCGTTCCTTTGTCTGATTGGATTCACTTTTTCTTTTTTTGGTTTTTTGGTTTTTTATTTGGGTTGTGTTGGTTTATTGCTCTGCACTTTTCAGTTTGCACTTTTTCTCTGGCAATGCGTCATTGTTTGGTGCTTAGGTTTTATTTGCCCCACTTGCCTCATGCTTCATTTGCAGCACCGTACAATTGTTTAATTTGACAGATGAATTGACTTTCATTGAGTGAAGAACCTTTGCTGTTAACCTGGCTGTTAACTGCAAGGGAAAACTTTTCAGCGCTCAACCCCGCTGAGTAGGCTCTGCGAATTGCAATCTGTACGGCGACCAACGAACAAACCATAAGACATAAAAGCAAAACCGAAGCTCTATAACAAAGCCAACCACAGCACCACCACCACCACCACCATCATCATCACCATCAACAACAAACAAGTCTGAGTTGAGACTGAGTCTGAGTCTGAGTCTGAGGTAAGGCAAAGAAATAGTTTTCACAAACTATTCGCCAGCCGCCATTTTCATATGCAGCGGCAGTAGTTGGCCCATAATTTTATGCCACAGCAGCAAACTTGTGCGGTTGCACTCGCACCACTGCAGTGCACTGGGCCCCGCCTAATAATAAGAAATTAGAACTTACGACAGCCACTAAGTCGTCTGCAGCAGCAGCAGCAGCGGCAAAACTATAATCGCCTTGTCCGGGGCACTTGCACGGCCAGAGAAACTTGCAGCCGACCGCAGAAAGCGCTCCACGGGCCAGGAGTCTTAGCACCTGCCTAGGACACAGAGATCAAGCGTTGCGGATTTTCTTGTCTCTCTCGCTTGGCGTACAGTGGCTGAGTCGGGTGATCGGCATCATAGCCAATGCAAGTCTCTATCCAATCATTTCATACTTTCCGTCTGTATGTGATCCAATTTTCATCAAAGCAGCCGAGCAGTGGAGCATGAGTTCCTCTTGCTTGGCAGGCGATGTCAGCGCTCTGGTTTTTCTTGTCCCTTGCTCTGAGTGCTCTTTTGAGTCGGACTCCCTGCCACGGGTCAATTCCCACAGCACGGCGGCGACTTCGCCGTTCGCCATTCGCCGTTCGCTGTTGTGAAGTTGAAGTGAGCGCAGCGCATTATTTAGGATTTACCTTTATGTTGTTGTCAACGCGTCTGTAGTTGGCTGCCATAGTGGGAGTAGTTCGTGTTGTTCTTGCCGGCTCCTTTTGCCAACTGCAGTCGCACATCAGCCTGGGACGACGCCCAGATGGGAGGAGGACGTGTGTGTGAGGAGGCTCGAGCCGCCACCCGCCTCTCCTCACCTGCGGCGCTGGTGATGAGAAAATGCGAGGCTCGTGTGACATTTTCATTATCGTTGTGGGATGTGCGCCTTTCCCCCGAACCCCGAGCACCCGCTGGCGTGTGCTGCGGCGGCCTCCTTTGCAGGTCTGTTGTGACAGCGACAGCCAGATAAGGTTACAAAATTATTAGCTGGAATTTACAATGCTCCAGTTGTAGTTGCCGTCCTCCGTGCAGCGCGTTTGCCATCCTCGAGGACCTGCTCGGAGCAAGTGCCTGTTGCCTAAGCTGAGTGCCTGCCAATCCATTTGCCATTATAGCTCATAACTAGTTGCCTTTTTGATCAGCTCTGCTTGCAGCTGATGCATCCCACCAACTAGGTACACGAAATGTATATCTTCCGAATTCAATAAACCAAAAGTCTCTCCCATCCACTCAATGCCTCCTCCCTGCCAATACCTGAATGCAGACGCTTAAGTTGCCATCAATTTATCAGCGCCGACATTGAACGCTTTGTGCAATTTTTTGTAGAACTCGAAAGTTCAAAGATTAACACAATTTCGACAAATAATGAAAGCATAATGAAAGCCAGCCACAAGCAGCAGTGAATCCTGCGACAGCAGCCAGAGCCACAGCAGAACTCCACGCGCTGTCAAGAGAGAGGAAGGGACTATTTTCCTTTATCATCATATAAATTCCGCTGTTGCTGCCGCCTCGCTGATAAAAATGGATGTAAGTGGCGGGATAAGGAGTCGAAGAGTTGGAGAGCCGGAGAGCAGGAGAGTAGGAGAGTCGTATCCCGGGGACTTGGGAGCACGGCAGGAGTTGGGCAAAGAAAAATGCAAGCAGGAATTTGAAAATTTCAATTACGCGTGCAATGAAAATTACGAAAACCCACAAAAGTCATTTTTCTTGATCGATTTTTTCCTTTTACTCTCGTTCTCCCCTCAACTCCCACTGTCGCTGACCTCAAAAGAAACGCAGACCAACAATGCGAAGTGAAGGATAAGGACAACGAGAAGTGGGAGCTGGCAAAAAAAAAAAAAAAGAAGCCACCTGGGCAAAACGGCGCTAAAGTTTGATGGCGTGCGGGTGGTTTGGTGGCTAGAGCGAACAGAACGTAGCGAAAAGATGGCGCGACGCTCGCGCGCTGCAGAAGTAGAAAAAGCAATTTCGAAATCCCAAAGAAATTGCAAAATTCCATGCGGCGGTGCTTGGCGGCGTCAAAGGGACACAGGATGCGCCAGGACACGCTGGTCGGCAGCTGGCTGGTACTGGCTCACAGACTCACTGGCTGATGATAGCGAGCACTCGCATCCTGCTGCACCTGCGATTGCCGCTGCCCATCTGCAGGGCTTACTAAGCGCCGAGCGGACTAAAGGGTTAGCGCTCAAGTACATCCAGCTAACAGCAAGCCCCCAAATGCACTCTGCGCCCCACTACTCTCACTGCCTCCTGCTTCTTCTCTAGCTCCAGCTCCCACTCTCTTTCCAGCTTCATCTCCATCTCGGCTGCAACCACAAGCCCAGGCCAACAGCATTGTTTGTGTTGACATTTGCCAGCTTGGCTTTAGAGCACTCGGAGCACTCGGACAGCATGTGCATGGCCAAGTAAGCCATCTTTTGCGCGCAACGGAGTCTTCACCTTCGCCTGGCTCTGGCTCTGGCTGTGCGTTGCGTTTAATGTCACCTTGTGGGGCTGCTCCGCCCTGCAGCTGCAGCAGCAGCTCCTTGTAGATTTTCTTTAGCCAGCCATAATATTTTTATTTTGCTTTTGACTTTTGCTTTTCTTGCTGCTGCTGCTGCTGCTGCTGCTGCTGAAAACACTTTTCATTATTTAGTTTTTCATATTTCACATTTTTATTTGTGCTTGACAGCGAGCGGGCCACGAGCTAAGAAGCAGCTCTGGGACTGCTGATGAGGTCATCGCAAATCTCTACTTCAAGCTAACATCGTGTGCTGTTGATGGACTTGCTGCGCTTATCCTGTCCGCAGTGCTAAGACCTTTGCCTACATTTTGTAAATCGCAAAGCCGCAGCGTAGGGACCATGACTAAGAAGATTCTAGAAGTGTTATTATTTATATATCTTGGGATATAAAGTACTGTTCTTATTCGATTAGACAAAACATTCGATTTGGCTGCCAATTTTTGTGTGTAAACAAATTTGCAGTCCTACGTCAATTGAATCGTTTATAAATAGCCAAGACTATAATCGCATTGTTTATTAAATGTTATAAGCAAAAAGGCGAACGCGAAATGCCAAGACCCGCCAGACCCACTGAACTGCATCTGGGAGAGGCCCGGAGAGCGCAACATAAATACGTCCATACACAGATATGCATTGCCAGTTACAAAACATGCCTGGCATGCCAGACCCAAAAACTGGACTTGCATCAGTTGAGCCAATCCCCTCCCCTGCCAGCTTCGAGGGGCACTCATTTGTGCAGAGTGGGCTTAAGGGGCACAGCCTCTGCGGAACGATTAAATCTTTCAACGCCTCGCAACTGACTCATTCGACTCACAGCTGCTGTTCGATTGGGGCAGCAACAGAAAACACAACAACAACAAAGGAAAAAGAACAGTTGTATGCGCAATACCGACTTACTAATACCCTGGACTGGGTCTATAAATGTATGTGTTTTTATTCGAAAGAATAATTTTGATCAAATTTTTGAATAGAATAATTTATAAAGTAAAGTATATGCAAAACTTTGAATATTTAAATTTTGGAAAAAAATTAATTATTTTCACTAAATTATTTTAAGTTTATAAATGAGCTAATTACGAATTAAAACTTATAATTATTTAACAATATATATTATGAATAATATATATCTTCATACTGATTTAACATATCTTAAAACCCGGATCGAACTCTTTTGATATACTTAAAAATGTTATATAAATTTTAAGAAACTGTAAGTACGATACGATCCAAGTTTGTATAAGGAATAGAGAATTGTAGATAATAAATATGGATCCAGATTTTATAAACATTTCGAAAGTTCAATCAGAAGAATACTAGAAGCTATTAAAGAAAGACTATATATATTCTTAGGAACTCTCCCAATAAGTATATGGGAAGGTAACAACCTTTTCATGCAAATTTATAGAGTATCTGAAACGAAAATAATATAGATTGTGCAAAATCTTAGAAACTTAGAAACTAGTTTGTGCAGATGAAAAGCCGGAAATCTTTATCAGTCCATCTACACTGCCGTTTAAACAGATCGTTAATGACAAAATGCGTTTGACTTCGCGATATACCCGATGCAAGGGTATAAAGATGTTGAATTCATATTCAAATTTGTAGAACGTGCAGTGAATTTGAAAATGAAAATAAAAATGAGTAAACACACAAAAAGCAACACGAAGAAAAAAACACACAAATTGAATCGCATGAGGCGATTGCTGTTGTTTCTGTGGTTGCGGCTGTGCCAGTGTCTGCTCCGGGGTCAAGCAAAAACTTGCCAGCTTAGTCATAAGTATTCCAATTGCACAGAGGAAACCACTGAAACTGAGAAAGAGACTGAGATGGAGAATGAGAATGGGACTGCGACTGAGGCTGAGGCTTGGACTGCGGCTTTGACTGCGGCTGACCTGCCATCAAATTGATAACCTCCAGTGGAAGCAGACGACAACAACGGCGACAACTTTGCGGAGTCGCATCGTATGCAGATAACCTTTGCATATGCAGGGCCCCCTCCTCCCGTCCACTCTGATTATAGTTTTTATGATTTCTGTTCATAGTTTGCCGGGCACTAACAGCTCTCAGCGGAGCTCGTAAAAAGCCAACAGGCAAAGTGGTTCTCGTTTTAAAATGCATTCAAATTGTGATAAATTCTATTTGAAACAATTTTTCTATTCGCTGCTTAACTCGAAGCTCGCCGAGCTATTAATGTGGCTCACAAATTGATATGGCCCTTAGCCATATCAAGCTGAAGCTGGCGTCATTTATGGCCTGTTCTCTTGCTCGCAGGCGGTCTGTGGTATTAATCGAATTGATTTCTGGCATTCATCGCTTCATGTGCTATAAAATCATGGCTCTACATCTGCTCTGCTCTCTCCCCTCTTCCCCCTCTCTCTCTCTCTCTCACACACACTCACTGCTTTTTATGTCTTTAAATCTAGCTCGGGTCTAGCTGCATTTCCTGCCCATATAAATCGTCATTGTTTGCAGATCTGAGTCAAATGCAGCCACTGCTACTGAGGGCGTTCGTATGACAATTTATTTGCATTGCAAATTTAATTTGCTCACCAGCAACAACTACAACTGAGCCAGGCAAATTTCTTGTGCCAAGCAGCCACCGACATATAAGGTAAATTTCCAAATGGACATAAATTTTGCGAGCAGGCAGCCAACAATGCGGCAAACAATTGATATACCAATTACCCAGCTACACACAGTCAAAAGCTGGCTTTAAGCTCAACAGAGGAACGAGTTAGAATTTCAGAGTCACTTGTGATTGACTGCACAATACTCGCTTACAGCCAAATTCAAATTCATTATTTTACCGAATAAATTTGTCAGCAAAAGAAAATTAAATTTTCATCTTCATCTATTTATCAGAGAAAGTCTCAACTTTCTGATTGATTTAATCTACATATATATATATTTCTGTATTATAAATGTTTCTATAGATCCAGCTAAGGAATAGACTCAAGACAGCAGGAATGAAGAAATAGCTTCACTTCATTCCTAACGAATCCATTGTCTTATAAAGATATCTCAATTTTTGGCAAAGAATTTAAATTTATTATTCACTGTAGAATCTTATTTCGAATCATTTAATATAATATATCTCAAGTACTTAAATCTTGTCAAAGTGCAAAACCAGTGTACTCCATTCCTATCGTGAACGAGTATGAAAAAACTGGTCAATTCGTGGTTCCAATGCAATAGTCGATGCTCAACAGCTGCCGGGGACCCACTGCGAGTGGGGAAGGAGCAGCCCCCGCTGGGGCACAATCGCGTGGCTTAAATCTTGGCTTGGATATTGGCAACATTAGAAGATGCTTAAGCGTATCTCTCGCCTGGTCGAGGCCTGCGACCAGTGTTTAGGGTCATGTCGAGTGTGAGGCTGGCGGCTCTCTCGTTAATTGCAGCATACCTGACCCCGAAATCGAAATATTATTTGCCAAGCTGCCCAATGGCCGACCACTCGTCGTGCCCATATCTTGGCGATCTTCTCTGAGTGCTGCGCATGCGCACATTGGCAGCGCTTCAAAAGGTAAGTCGAGCCCGGCTGCGATTCGCAGCTGCGATATGGCCAGCATCCATGCAGGCAATCCAAGCAGCGACTCCAACTGCAAGCCGAACTCCCAAAACAGATGCGGTCTCATCAGCGTGCGCGTAATGAGCCATAATACCTTCGATGGCCAGAGCGGGGGGGTCAGAGCGGCTTTGGCTATGTCTTTGGCATTTTGGCCATATTTGTCGCCTGTGTGGCATAGAAGGCAACATGTTTCGTTTTGTCTTTTAACTGCTATCAACTTGTGCGTAAGTCCAATATAATTGGCTAACAGCCAAGTCTCGTCTCTTGCGATTACGATTGCTCGAAGTTACGCAATCCACTCCACATTCATCAGCCTTTCGGCTTATATTAGAGTGAGAGAGAGAGAGAAATTATTTGCACTAGATTAAATAGACCTAAAAATATATAATCATATTTGTTTTTATTCCTTTTATCTTAGCTATAACAATCAATGTCTCAACTTCGGCATATATAAATATTTATTTATATTAATGGGAACAATAAACATATAATGAGGTTTCTTAGAGAACACATTCTTAGCTTTCTAATATTTGTAGAAATAAAGTATTTATAATTTCTTGAACATTCTATCATATCCGACGTTCAGCTATCAGAAGGAATTGTTTTTTCTTTTGAATTTACTGTGTAAATTTATATAACATTTTTATCAGGCCTCGCAAGTACGTTGAGTATTTCTCAAAGTAAAAAAATAATTACTCCCACTAATTCTTTGAAAAAACGAAAGAGTAAGAAATTTCAACTGTCCTCAATGAACTCGCTCGCGCTCTCAAGATTGCGACGATCTGTTTTTGACTTTTTTTCTCGATTATCGTCATTTGCATCGTTTTTATTACGACGATGCAGCTAAACACTGTTTGTGTATGTGTTGATGTGTATGTGAGGGTTGTTTAATCCAAACACACTGAAGATTGTTTTGCATAGCCTATTTGAGATCTCCGTCTCAGAATAAGTGTCAGTGTACGAACGTCTACCGTACAGCTCTCGAAATAAGTCTCTTTAAAAGAGTATAATCCAAAAAGCTCAACGCAAAACACTCAGATAAAAATGGAAATGGAACTAAACACATTCTCCTGATCAGCCTCTCATGAGTAGAACGTGGATATTTGAACGGATTGCTGCCATTCTGGAACTATGCTTCTTATACATTGCATAATGTTTGTCAATGACAAAAGGAATATCTGCATTTATATATTTGATATATGATTAAATCTTTTAAAGAGTATAAACTATACATATGCCACTCTTCATCAACTTGTAGAAACAAAACTAACTAATCAAAAAAATTAAATTGTATTTATTCGGTATTGGTATAATAAATCGTGTCAATTTTGCATACTTTAAGTCATGTATTTGATCAATGGAGTTTAACACAATAAAAGGTTAGTAAGTTGTGTGAATAGTTATTTTAAGCATCTGCAGGCTCGTCTCGCAATGGTATACGAAAACTAAACAGACTGCAATACTTGTTTATGGTATCGACAAAATGATTTTAACAGAATAAATACGCGACTTTCTGAGTATAAATTTTAAATTGTTTTATGAAGATTTTGTTGTTTTATCTTCCATTTTGTATATGTAGGGAATTATAGTTGATAAAAAAGAAAAAAAAAACTTAAAAAAGAGGAAACAAAATTTTTTTCCAGAGAAATTTAAAAATTACAATTGATAAAAACTAAAAAATAAGAAGAAAAAAACTGTTTCCGCAAATATGTAAAATGATTTTAATTTGATTAATAAAAAATGTATTAATAATTAGAAGAAAATAAAGATAAAAATAACAAAAGTTAATGAATGAAAGCTAATAAATCGAAATTCTTCAAAGCTTTCCCTTGTCAACTTTGTATTTATTATTATTTCATTTAATATAATTATTAAAGGTTTTCAAATTGTCACTTTAATTAGTCAATATATATAACATATATATAATATTCATTTAAATATCCATTGGTTTATGCATTTCCAACCGATTTCATATTTCAATTATCATTTTTACTTTCAGGTGAGTCCCCCATATTGTCTTGCTTTTCAACAGTAATTTTCCAATACTCTATGGAACGGTAAGAAAGACTCTTTTCCAATGTTTATTACCCATTCACATAACATAAATATATATCACATTTACTGACTAGAGAGCTGCGTAAGTACAGAATGCTATATACAAATTGCTTGTGTACAAGAGTATTATTAAGCTAGAGCAATGTGCACTTCCTGTCCCCCAAATAAAAATACACTGTTTATGTAGGCGAAGCGATAACAATATCGTCATCCCAGCGACATTAACTAAATACTTTTAGTTCAGTTCTATTGCGCTTTCACAGTGCCGACTTGTATAAATGTCAGTGCTCACTTCTTTGCAAGTGGAAAAATATTTACGAGCAACGGCAGAGCGCAGTTTTATATACCCTTGGGTTGGGTATTACAAATTGTCCACTCATTTTGTTAGAGCACAATAGTAAAAAAAGCATTAAATAAAATGTATAGTTATCTAGTTTAAACACATAGACAATTCTTAGGAAGATCTACTTGCATGTGAGTCAACTTAATAATTGTGAAGCTTTGGAATTTCAGGCATCAAAGGATCTTTGAGAAAAATATTAATTTATAGAAATATAAAGGAATATATAACAGCTTCATTGTAACAGACTTTCGCTTAAGAGATACAAAAAAAATATATTAAAAAGTTTTAAGAGTGTTTTCAATTCGGCATGATGGATGCAGACTTTTAACTATTTTTTTCTGATTCATTTCTTACTATCAGCTATAAGAATATGTTATATAGTACTTAGTAAAATAAATCATTAAAACAATCACATGAAAATAAGCAATCAAGCAATGTGTGCCAACAATGAGGCTATCAGTGTATTTATAAATGTGCATTAGAACTATATATACATATATACTAAACTGTAAAACAGTCATAAAAACTGTCTTTTGAAAATTCATAATGATACTCATTATTGCTCATTGCTTTCTGAATGTTGCTGTTGGAAAGTATCAACTCTTTATTGTCCCAACTAAACGATTTTATCAGTAGAATATGTTTTTTTTTAACTGCATTTTGTATATTTGTGTGTAAATAAAAAATGTATATATATGTACATAAATTCAATAATTGATAATCTATAAGCTATAAGGAAAAACAAGAAAAAGTTTTTATTGGGGCTTGGGCCTTGGCTTACGCCTAAGCTTCGGCTTGAGCTTTGCTTGTTTCTGTGTGGCAATTACAGCGCAACCAGAGACATTTGTCCCAAAAACGAAAAAGAAAAAAAGAAAAGGAAAAAGAAAGAAAACTGACCCCACAAACGAGGCCCCTCTGGCATGCCTTCAGTCGATCGAATGATGTTTATCGGCAGTCCATTGTCTTCTCTGGGGTCTCAGCGCCTTTTGGTCTTTGTAGACGAGTGCTTTGTCTCTCTTCCTCCACCTACTGGGAGAGGTGCTCGTTACCGAAGTGCGTTGCATGACAAATGACTTGAAATTTATTATCGCACTCGAGTCGCCAAAGATACACACACACACACACACATACACATACATACATTTCCTCTATTGTTTAACTATAGTTTCAATTTTGCATAAACGAAAGTGAAAATATTGACCTGACTTCTGTGACAAGTCGCAGTCGAGTCTTATTTGTATTTAACATCATGATTAATCACCTCCACTGTGGAAATGTAAACTTTTGCGTTTTCATGATCTACTTCAACCCAGCGAAAACAATGCGATTCAATAGTACGTAAATGCCGTTAAGACTTTACTCTAGCATAAAGCACAAGCATAAATGGAACTACGAAAAAACTGCATGGCAATTGGGAAAGAGAGAGAGAGAGAGAGAGAGAGAGAGAGAGAGAGTTGTAGAGAGAAAGAGAGAGGGAATATTACTCATGTGGAAACAATTTCAAATTGAAGTACTCTTAGATTTGGCTTTGTTTTATTGAGCTCAAATGAAATACAAAAATAAATAACAACGAATTATTTATTATATTAAATTTCATTTTTTGATTCAATTTGAGTATAAAGTTGTAAGAGCATTTATATTTGAATTGAAAGGAAATATGTATCAGACTCGATCTAAGAAGTTTCTTTTTCTTAAATTAAATATTTTATCATGTTAAATTTAAGGATTTTATTCTGTTTTAATTGACAAGCAAGACTTCTTCTCCAAAGACTTTAAGCATTTCAGCTATTCCACAATCTTAGCCAGAAAAGTCTTTAATATTCCCAGGAAGGCTGCTCTAGTCTACTCTCTTTGTAGGGTAGTTGCTGCCACTTGTCTTGGGCAGGGTACTTTATTGGACTTTTATTTAGAAATCAAGTGTAAATTTCATTAACTGAATCATTTTATTTGTTATTTTTTGAGCACATTGTGCACTATCAAAATAAAAACAATTTGTTTTAGCTATTCTTAGCCTGATTTTGGCCAAATATTCCTAGAATTTTGTCCAACTTTTGGCAATTAAGTTAATTGAAACTCGCCTCTCGCTTTTCGCACTGTGTAGGATTTTATTTTATTTTATTTTTGAGTGTGTGTGTGGGCGTTCAATGTATGCCGAAGGGCTCATTGATATTGTTTGTTGTTTCTGGCCGCTTCAAATTGCGTAAATTCATAAAAGTTACAATAATTTACAATTCGTTGCATTTGCCGTGCGCAAATTTGCAGTTTGCCATTTCGAGCGCAGCTTTCACCAATTGCAATAACAACAAATGGACTAACAGCAGCAGCAACAAAATAATAAAAGCAAGCACACACACACACACATACATATACTATCAAAATAAACAGCATTGCAGTAGCAGAGTGGGTGGTTGGGTGGTTGGGTGGTTGGGTGGTAGCTTTACCTACATTGACTGCATATTAATCAAGCGCATAATTTGCTGCTCTCTGGCAAGCGAATGTGAATAACTAGCGATAAAAACTTGGCAAATATAAAATGCAAACAAAATTGGCTGTAGAATTGTGCCAAAGCTTTTTCAGATTGATAAGGGGGACTAACACAGAGAGAGAGAGGTGGGTTGAGGTGGTTTTCTGTAATGGCCGTTAGCCATTGAATTTGCAGCAGTTGTTGCTATATTGTTGGTTAACCATTGAAGAGCCATTTTCATAGCGAGCCCCGAAAATTTGGCGCTGTGGTTGCCACGCCCACACACCCACCCACCCACACACACACACACACACTGTATTTGCATTTGTGTGTGCATATTGGTTGCTAGTGTTTATTTTAGAGTTGATTTTCAAGTGAACAGTTTACTTAATGCACGCCACGCATCGAAATGCAACGCATTGCAATGCAAAGCAAATGCAAATTACGCATACGCCAGAGTTGCCAGAGCTTGCGGTAAGCCGTGCATCGAACCGACAACGACCAACCCCCAGCCACCATCACCCATCTCTCTCTCTCTCTCTCTCTCTCTCGCTCGCTCATTAAATACGCTTCATGTATTGCCCAAAAACATTTCATGCCAATAATTTTCGATAAATGCCACACCCACACACACACACACACACACACACACATAGGCGGCAGCCGGCAGCCGCCCCCTTGCGTCTGGGCGAGCTCTTCAGCGTTAAATTGGAAACACTTTAGACTCGCATTTAATTAATTAATTTAAGCAAATTGTTTGCTTCAAATTAATTGAATTTGCATTTAATTTGTGCTCACGAGACACAAGAACAGCTACAACAACAACAACAACAGCAACAGCAAATTCTAGTTGGGTTTCGTCAATGCGTCAATGGGTCAATTCGTCAGTTTAGCTCTTTGGCAAGCAGCTCCAGATGGCTCTGCCCGCCCTGTCCCCACGGAATGCGCCGCCTTCTGCTGCTCGTTAGCATTCAATTTATTAACTGAGTTCACTTATGCGGAATAAAATAAGCAGCAACAACACCAATGCAAACTCTACAATTATGCAATATTGCCAAATTGTTAATGCAAAAAGCGCACTGAGAAACCTCCACATGGGGAGATGGAATGAAGAAGGAAGCCTGCGAGCAGCTGCCAAAGAACTTGGCCAAGATGCTTTGAGAGCAGGCAAACATAATGAATAAACATGCAATTAATATCGAATATTTAATGGATGCAAGCGACACAGAGCTCAAAGCTCAAATTACAAATTATCAATTTTCAGACCTTTGTGCCACTCAGAATAGTGGAAAACAAAAAATTTGTCTCTTGTATAGAGACAATTGAAAGTACTTGAAATAATATTATTCAGACTGCTTGATTACCAAAAGCAAATATGGTGAGAGTGATTAAGGATGAGGAATAATGAACAAAATAAGCTAAAAATAGCTGAAATAAGTTATTCATTTGAGTCAAATATCCTATCAATAAAAAAGTGAATGAGAAGAGATTTGAACTTAAGTGACCTTCGGACCGTGGTTTAATATCTCGTTTTACTACGTGAAGACAGACGAACGGATATACTTCTAGTTGATCGATATTCATTTATTGGCTTTTATTTAAACAAAACAACTTTTCTTTGAAGTCACTGCACTTAATACATTCTCTAATCAGCAATACATTCTCTAACAGCAAATGTTGAGCTGTCACAACTTTAGCATATATGTATGTGAATAACCTCACAGATATACATGAGTAATTGCTCAACAATGTGAAATGTTTTTGTAATACATAAAAATTTCAACTAAATGTGATTTAATATCGAGATGCATAAGGAATACAAAGTTTCTAGCTCTGTTTATAGAGTTTTTGATTTTTAGCACCAGTCTGAGCATCTAGTCTGAAAGATGAAGCCAAACAGATGCGGATCTCTATGCAGACTCAGCAGTTTGTTTTCATCAAGTCCGAAAGTATATAGTCTATGAAGTCGTTCACAGAAATAGCCTTACTATATACTTCACATACAAATTTAGTTTGCTGACTGGAATAAGTCAAATAGCTACAGATATCAGATTGGGCTCGGAATACATAAAGTGGGAACTAAATGTCATTTACTTGGGTATTACACTGGACAAAAGACTTATTTTCAAGGACCATATATCAAATACAAACAGTCGAGACGGTTCGACTACGAGATACCCTGAACCCTGCAAAAAAGTGATACTCTTCTTCTTTACGCACATATGAGCGCGCTCTGCCAACCGCGCAGTTGCTGCCGTGGCTTGGGGGTGGGTTGGGCTGAACTTTTGACGCATATAACTCCATTCCTGGAATGATGATCTTCATGAAACTTACAGAATATATTAATAGCATTCAAATGTGTGTATTTGCAAATTGCAAAGAATTCCTTGAATTCCCATTTTCAATGGGTTCAGGGTATAACAAAAAACTCAAATATAACCAGTGGCTCCAAAGCCAAATCGGACAAGCCTTTTAAATTATTTCAATGTAATTTTTAGTAAGCAGCGGTAACTCGATTTTCCAATCAGTAACTTTTTATGGTGCACCATTCTGATAAGATATAGCCAAATGTCACATAAGCCAGTCGCAAATCACACAAAATAAAGTCTTAGCTTAAATCTTCCATGACATCATTCGAGCCAATGTTGAACTGATAGATATTAGATTATCGCGACTATCGCAACATTTCACAAAGAACTGTTATGAATCAACACATTCGTATATGAAAGATATAGCATTGTCATGTATTTCTTTTAGTTTTGGTTAGTGTTTAATTTAGCTTGTACAAAATATGCTTAAGATTTTGATTTCCTTGATTTTCCCGTATATGCCATATGTCATGCTTTTCAATAAATATCCAAGTAGAAAATGCCTAGTACTTAGTCTGAATTGTTAAATTGTTATAAGATACTATTCATAAGAAAGAAAAATCTGTAGTTATAACAAAGAGTGAAATAAATTGAAATTGAAATTGAAATTGAAATACTTGCGATGCATCACATAAATATTAAATGGACAGGAATAATCAACAGCTTTGAGCTCACTTTGAATTGTAGAATAACAAATATTAATTTGAACATTGATTGATTTATTTCCGACAAGCTGATTTGCACTTACCTGTTGGAGGTAGTACAAAGAACGTTTAGCTGGCAGACCTGGTGTCGGGCTGCTAGACGAAGACTGATTTGATGTGTGAAATAAAATATTGAGGGCCGGCGAGAGCAGAGGATGGTGAAAATGCAGTTTTCATTTCATCATGCGAGAAAAGTGCAATGGGGGCGCAGGGCACGGCAGGGCAGCATAGACGAAACGATGATAATACCAACATAAGTACATATAATAATTATTATTAATTTTAAGCCAATTAGGTTGCAGAAGTCGCCTGAAAAGCGACTCACAAAACGAGACAAACAATTTGCGCTTTTCACACTAATTAAATGCGAATGCGAATGCAAAGCGAATGAGACGAGCTGTGACAACGGGCAAAATGAATTGCACAGTGACAGAGACTTGCCGCCAAGACGACAAGACGGTGGGACGGTGAGGCGGCAAGACGGAGCGGGCTAGTGGGGGGGCGTGGCTGGGCGAGAAATTAAAGCAAAGTCGCATGCAACACACAAATGATTAAAAATGTAAATTTTAATTCAATTTGGCTTGCGAGTAACGAACTGAGATGAGAAACAAAAAGGAAACTAGTAGCTGAATAAGTGGCTTATTGTGAGCCAGCAGCAGTCGCAGAAGGCGCGCATTGTCATCTTGGCAGGACGCAGGACGCAGGACGCAGGATGCAGGATGCAGGACGCAGCTGCTAAGACTAAGACAGACGGGCCAACTGACGCGACAAGCTCCGCCGCAAGGCAGCGTGAATGAAATACGGCAAAAAGAATTGTGTAAGAAAAGCCATTGTCGATAAAGCAGTTTGCTTGCGGGCCAATCGAATGACGCCTCACGGACTGAGAGGGCCCTCCCGGAGCATAATGGAAAAGTTGCGAGGCCTCTCTCCGATGCTGCTGGGACAGGCAGTCAGGCGAAATCTTAGCACAAATCGAATTTCTATTTGCCAAGAAACAACATGTGGCATCATCTGAAAGGGGAAACAAAAGATGCTCTCTACATCCTGTAAGCATGCTAGGTGCTTATCACAGCTGTTCAGCTAGGGAGTGCGTGACTTATGGATACCCTGGAAACACATGTATTTCTGTGATTACTGTGTGACTTCTAAATACCCTGGAATACTTAAATGAAAGCATTCCATCTGTATTTGCTATTCTCTAGATTTATGAATTATATTATTAGATTATGTCTGAATTAAAGATACCCTGGAATATATAATGAAAAGAATATCAAATATTATATATATACCTGCACATAAATACAGCTGCTTAAGCTGAATAATACAGATTACATAAGCTTTAAATCTTTAACCTTGATCGTTCTTTGACGTTTTAATAATGAGTTATCCAAACTCATTTTATATTTTATAGCTATGTCATATATATTCGTTCATAACACATAGATAACTCCTAAATATGAATAATCTTAAAAAGGCTTCAATATACAGCAATCATTTCTCTTTTTATAAAAATCGTAGTTTTATCAACATGAGATATTTTTATTTTATTTTGATACTTAATCATGGATATTAAAAATGATATATTTTTAAAGATTTTAATCCCAGTTTTCTCCATATCGCTATTATTAAACTTAGCTTAATTGAAGTAAACTCTACAGATTTAGAATTCGCTGTGTTTCCGTGATGGTTTTGTATCTTGAACTTAACATACGCCCTTTAGAAAAATAAGTTAGATAAAACTTATTTCATACTCAACAGTTTTGTCCTTTGACGAATCTGAAAGTCTGTGATGCGTTTCGACACATTTTCATAAACATTTATTTCAAAATTATTTACTATATGTGTAAGTAAGCTGTTCATAAAATTCAGAGTTCTGGGCACTGTCAGCACTGCCTGCCAAAACTATATTAGTTTCTTATAATTTAACACAATATTTATTTTATCAATTTTATCATATTTCCAAGTCGCCTGCATTTGCACGACATTGAAAAATGTTTTCCATAGTAAAAATCGAAATATTGGCATCATTCCAGAGATTGCTCTATTGTGAAAAACATAATAAATCTAAATATATCTGCCCTATTCAGCTTATCCCAGATTTATTGCCTCCTCTAAAGATGCGAACGGACACCGCAAAATGCTGAACTTGCTCAACTCCAAAGTTAATAGCTCTTTACCCATTCTCTCTTTAGATTCATTTCGAACTTATTCGATTGAATGAAGATTCAGATAACACTCAATTTTACTGTCACTTAAAGTAAAAAGTTCATTCAACATAGAAAGGATTTCAGGAAAGTTCAGATTCACTCTTAAGATTTCACAGCGTGGGACTCGATTGTTTCATGCAAAATAGAGCCTTAGTAAAAGCCATAATAATTCAGAAAGAAAGGGTAGCTGTCTTTTTTTTTTAAATAAATAGAGTTAAACGAGCATTATCTTATATTTATTCTAATAATGTATCTTTATTCTAATAATAACTAATAATGTATCATACTAGCTAACTTAGGAGTATCTATGATCCAGTAATCTAATCTTGGGGACTTTGATAATAGTAATCTTACTATTGCTAATCGAGAATGTTTATCAAAGACGGCTTCGAACAAACCCTGACACAGCTTACAATATATATACAACCAGAACTATGTGCTTCTATGTGCTTCAGGACATTATCTCCCTCTCCCTCCCTACCTCTCTCTCTCTCTCTCTCTCTCTCTCTCTGTCGCTCTGTCTTCCATCTCTAAATATTCAATAGCATTGTCGTCATCTTCATGGTTGTTTTTTTTTTTTTTTGGTATATTTCTATACACGCCTCGACATTATCACGCTAGTTTTGTGTCGACCTCTGTGCTGGCTGGCCAAAAACAAGCAGGAAAATCAAAAAGAAAAACTCGCATAAAGCTAACCTACAAAGCGGGTGTCCTGCAGGACATCATCTTTCTCGGTCGTCTTTCGTCGCTAAGTGAAATGAATCTGCAATTCTATTCCATTTTATCCCCCGCTTTGGCAGCCCGGCATGGAAGCTGATGATGCCAGGCATCTAGCCAGGTGTGGATTTAATGCACGTCAGCCGATGGCAGTGGGGCGGTTGGGCGGATGGGTGGTGCGACGGAGGGATGGAGGGGAAGCTGCTAGTGGCCGATGGCATTTGGCTCGTTCGCCCTGCGCTTTTTGCCAACCCGGCTGCTGAAACACTTTCCTCTTTAGCCGCAAGCTAAAAGGAGCAACAAAAAAAAGGCACTAGATGTGGCCTGTTCTCTTCGCGGACTCTTGGAGTGAAACGGATCCAGCGGCGAATGCAAATAACTTGCATTTCTTTTTCTTTTTTTTTTTTTTGTTAGCTTCCACGGCGCTGCATGCGAAACTGTGGCAAGGCTGCGGGTAATCAACAAGCGTTTATGGATGCCACAGTTCTTGCTCCTGCTCCTACTCCTGCTGCTGCTGGCAGTCGTCCTGTTGATGAACTTGTTGATGATAGTTGTTGCATTTGCTGCCGTTAGTCGTTTGTCCCACTGCGTTTTGTCGGGAATTTTTCCCCTTTTTGTTGATGAAGAGCAGCTCTAAAAAGTGAGACGTGCAGCTGCAATTGCAAGTGCTACTGATTGATAGCGAGGGAGAGTGTGAGAGCGGGAGAGGGAGAGGGAGAGGGAGAGGGAGAGGGAGAGAAATAGCATTAGTAGAGCTCCTAATTTTTTAGGGAACTTAATTGGCTGGCCAATCAGCTGACAGCTGACGAATCGCTCGCCGCGCTTTATGTCCCTGGGATAGGGCAAACATTTGCATGAACAAATTTCCATAAATATCTTTCACAAGGCTCAGCCACGCCCCTTTAGCCCACTCTTTGCGCAAAAAGTGTGTCCTCAATGCGCCAAACTGCGAGATAATTAAACTAAATGTCAATTATTGACAGATAGAAATGAACAAGTAAGAAAGCTCTAGTCGAGACTGCTCGACTACGAGATGCCCTGTACCCTTCCTCGAACGAATAAGTCTAATAAAGAAAAGTTTGGCAGTGCGTAAATGAAAAAGACTTTTGTAAATGTCATCAAAAAGCTAAAGCATTATTTATTATGATATATAGTATTATTTATCAACATACATATGTGATGTGCTAAGCTTGTATAAACTCTTTTATACTTAAATCAGCATATACATTTTCTACTGTTTACCCCTCATCAGACATTCCCTTTTATCTAAATTTCACTGTGTTATATCACACTCTACATTAGTTAATCCTTCTTCCAATTTCTTTGAGAGCATATCTGATTTCTATATTTTCCAGCTAAATATGAAATCTTATTTATGTCTAATGGATTTGCAAAATAGGCTTTAGTCTAGAGTATATATTATATATATATAGTATTATTAGTATAGCATTATATATAAGTATTATATATATGGTATATATTACATATCATCCCAACCCACTAGCACAGTCTTTAATATTTAACACTCCACACATTCCACAATTACAATTGAAGGCAGTAGAGCTAATTCACTTCCTCATACTCACAATTGCATTCTTTTTCTCCTCCTCTTCTTCATAAACAACTAATACTAAATAAATAATAAAACTAGCTAAGCAATCATATAAAATTCAAATCGAAATCTCTTTGTCCAAAATTTGCATCAAATTATTTCAAGTCTTGCTCAAATTAACACCTCTCCATTGCTCTCGTCAACAATTAGTGTCAAAAAGGTTTAATTCCATATGGAGTCCGATAAAATATAACAAATTAAAGATTCCCGTTTTGAAATTGAATTGAATTAGCCCTTCGAATAAGATATATGATGAGATAAAGTCCTATAGAAATGTCTTCAAGATGTAAGTCAAATCTAAAGTCTAAGATAAGGTTCGATATCTTTCAGATAACAGATATAATTATATCATCGCAGTATATATGTACATACGTCCGGACACTTTAGCAATACATCAATTATATATTATGCGCTTGCAATGTAAGCAGAGTATAACGATTCCGCATTAGATTCTTCCCTGATTCAAACAGTATTGAAATAAGTAGAAGTTTCCCCAATTCCCAGTTAACCTGTGGAGCACAGGAATTTTGTTTAACCAAGCTCAAGCTCATCCTCAATTGCCGCTTGATGTCTCACATAACAATTACAAATTATTTCGGAACACCCCTGCATATGCATGCAAATATTGTGCGTGCCGAGGGGATTTCCCTGAGTCCCTGTGAATTGGCAAAGTCAAGTGCAAGCGCATCCTGTGGCGCTTCAAGCTAGCGCTCGCTCTGGCGCTGGCAAAGGACTTCCACTTTGCAGTGGGTGGGTTTTGTGGGCTGGGAAATCGAATTGCTTATCACCTCTTGGCCTGACAGACATCATCATTCGATGCGACGACGACACATTCGTTAAAGTTCTTAGATAACCTCGAGCTCCCTCCCTGCACGCTGTTCAGTCTCTGTCTTTGTCGGGAAAACCCTTTTGGCATTTTAGCATATGTGTATATATGTATGTACGTAGTTGACAAAATATGCAGCTGCGTCGTTAGCAGCGGAAGGTAAGGCTTCTTTACCCGCCTCTTCGCTCACCGCGCTCCACGGTCACCCACTCCTGCCTCCTGCGACTTCCGCCAATATACTTGCAGCGAACGATTCGATTGTCAGGCCAAAGGCAACCTCCAATTGGGTTTTGGCTCTCTGCGTTATTATTATTTCTGATATATGCGGTCTTACTTTGCGGTTGTCACTCGGTTGCGCTGTCACCACGCAGAGGACCCTACTCTGGCCCCTCCCCCCTACCCTACCCTAGCCCCAGGCAGGACTCGGCGTCAGTCCAACCGACTTTGGTCTCTACAGCTGCGCCAGCGCCAGCGTCTGCGTCAGCGTCAGCGTCGGTGGTCGTGCGGTCTATGCTCCATGTGTGTCTGTCGTGTCATGGCAACATGCAAATGAAGCGTGAGTTTTCGAAAGGTGTTGAAAACGGCTGCCAAATGTGTGTGTGTGTGTGTGTGCACAACAACAGCAGCAGCAGCAGCAGCAGCAGCAGCACCATCAGAAGTGTCTGGTTGGCTAGGGTCGGCATTCTCTGGCATTGAATTTGTTAAAGTCGCCTTCATCTCCATCTCCATCTGCATCTGCATAATTTGATGCCAACCATTTCAACTTTTATTCTCCTGCTTTTTTCATCTTTCGCTGACAGCCAACGCCTCGCAATGACGATCATTGACGTCTCTCTCTCTCTCGCTCCCTATCTCTCTCTGTTTGTGTGGCCCCTCCTTGGAGGCCATAAAGCCTGAGGCTCTCCAATTCTAGAACATGCTGTCGAAATTGTTTCGTAATTGCAATGTTGACGTTGCCCACGTGTTGACAGCATCGAAGGTCCTTGTCAGGCTAAAACTAAATGTGAGTTGCTGGCAAGCAAGTCCTCTCTTTGCTAAGAGCCAAGAGTCTAAGGCTATAGACTTACAGATTTTGTTTTGATTCGCTGAAATGGCAAAGCAATTAGCTGTCATCAAATGGATTTAAGAACGAGCAATGCTTTAAACGCGTTGCTTAATTCATATGCTCTCTTCCCTCGGCAACTTTAACGGACTTGCAACCACTTTGTGAACTTGCATGTGCCACAAAATTGCTCACATGCAGCCAGCCAGAAGCATGCGTCGTATTTTGCACAAGCGAATCATTCCCAACTGCACTTGAGCAGGAGTCGACACGAGCACGCATGAAGCAACGAGCTTGATAATTATCATTCCACTCATTATCATTATCACTCATCAACGCCATCTACCTCAATCTTTACTCTACTCATCGTCTCAGCAGTGTTTAAAGTGCAGAATGCAAAACTAACAGAAAAGAAAAACTAAAAACTAATAAAGAAGAGAAAATAAAATGAAATGAAATATAATATGAATTACAAATAAAAATGTATATTTAAATATTTTATATTATATGTCGTCTTGTGATATCTTAACGTTGTGTTAGTTATTATGTTGTGATTAACAGTTGCAGCAGTAATAAAGACAAACTGACAACTAGCGCTAATCGAATGAATGAAAGGATGTATTGTCATTAGGAGAAAGATAACTATAGCTTTTGCTGAACGTGGTCGCGGATATCGCTGAGTGAGAGCGGGAGGGACGTATGTCCTTCGCACAGAGCTGCTATGATATTGATGAACGAGAATTTGACAGGAGAGCTGAAAGAGTAAGAAAGAGCTTTGGTGATAAAAGTCGGCGACTCCGAGAACTCGTTATTACGCAAACCTATAATGGAAGGCGAGAATAGTCATTTTAACGCATATTATATTATATTAAAAAAAAAATAAGATAATTGATAAAAGACAGTTTTTCGAATAAAAGATGTTTTTAACTTTTCCAATTAAAGTTTAAATTTGTATAAAGACAATTTTGATTCTATTTGAGTCTGGCTTTAAAATTGCTGAGCCTCGATGAAGATCGCCGTCGTGTCGTGTCACGACAGGCAATTTGTGTTGGCTGCTACTTCAAGTTTCCTGAATCTCGTGTTCATGTCTCTGGACTCGCACATCTGCAGCTGCAGCTTCAGGTTTCAGCATTGCCCGTGCCCGTGCCAGAGCTCGAGCTCGAGCACGCCCACCTAGAGAGGAGAGACCACACATGTGTGTAATTTTCTTTATGAGCGCATGACGGGAGCGGGGCGAGGCGAGGCGAGGCGAGGCGAGGCGAGGCATTGGTTAGTCAGCAGTTGAATGTGTGCTGGCCACAAAATGTCGGCTGGCGCGCCAGAGTCCTGCCAGAGGACGGCTCTGTGGAAGTAGAAAATTCAAATTTGAAAATATGTAAATGCAACGAAACTGAGAATGGAAATGGAGTTGAGGCCAAGCTAGCTGCTCCTAACTGCGACTCACTTCCCTCGGAGCGGAGTGCGGAGTACGGAGTGTGGAGCGAGGCGCAAGACTGTAATTCGATTAACACCTTGGTCGGAGGCGTTGGCGGCGACTCTTGGCGTTTAATTGCTTGCCAGCGTCAATGATGGCCCACGGAGCAGCAGCAGCAGCAGCAGCAGCAGCAGCAGCAGCTGCCACCCGCTTAGCGCTTGCGGCGGCGCTTGGCTGCGGCTTATTAGGTGCGGAAATCTTTATTGATTGATACACTGTTTGTTTGCCCCGCTGACTTCGCGCTCGTGGCTGGGGCATCGTCAAGTGCCTCAATAATTCTTTCAGTGCGAGATCGTCCTTGGTCTAAGTGGCAGCTGCTGACTGCTGCGAGTTTCAAATCAGCTCGGAATGAAGACGGGAAATGGGAAATCATACATTTCACATTTAAGACTTGCCGATATGTAAAGTGTCTCCCATTAAAGTAGTTCCAGTTCCAGTTGAAGTTCATGGTTTGTTTCGTGGACTATTGAGATCATGTTGAGTTAGATCATTTTATCTACATTTAGTATGGCTCGAATAAATAATGGAAGAGGTAGATAGATGTTGAGATATGCATAAATTTATTTCATTGTGAGTGAACTAGTTCAATTTGAACTTCATAATAGGTAAATCCTACAACAAATATGTCATCTATCTATCGATCTTCCCCAGTAAAAAACTAATATTCTTAATCAAATTGTCGAGCATTCATTCATTCATTTATGAACTTGTTCAACTGAAACTTCTTATAAACAATACGATTCGAGAAAGTAAGAGACGAGAAAGTAGATTTAGTTCTAGTTGAACTTGATGAAAAAGTTCAGTTCTCTTAAAACTTATGAGCCAAGTCCCGGACTATATTTAAGATTTCGATTGGAAGGAAGTTTGATAAAACATTTTCTTTTTAAAGCGAATCATTGGAAACCTAAACTAAAAGTGAAATTCATGAACTTGTTTCTTCAGAATGTGGATGAGAGAGAACTAATTGCCATATTAGTCAGGGGGTACCGTATCTAATTATCTAGCAAACAGCTGAGGCTTATGTTTACCAGATCTTTACTTTCAATAAGAGAGATGAAGAGTGAGAGAGTGAGAGCGAAACAGAGTCAGGTTAATGGCCTAGGCCAGCATTGCATATGCGAGTAAATCTGTATTCTCGCTGCTTTCCTCTGCTGTGTTCTGCGTCCACTTTGGTCCTGGACTTCAACTTCATTTGCAGCTCACAAATTGCATTCGGCGACAATGGACGCCACGCCAGGATGGCTCGATAGCTGGATGGCTGGATGGATGGATGGATGGATGGATGGATGGAGAAATCCCCTTTAATTAGTTTGCCTTTCGTTTAATGCAATCGCGAAAATATTTTTTAATTTAAAAAGCGTAATTCAATATCTCGCGTAATTTTATTTCTCTTACTGGCGAAAGGCCGAAGCAGGGACCGCCACGCCGAGCAGGAGGCCGAGCAGGAGCAGGAGGTCAGTCGGTCTGCCGAAGCACAAAGTGCCTGCCACTCATTGTCAGCCATCTCTAGCCATCTTCCGACCGTCCAGTCCTTTTGTGCGTGTCCTGTTCGATTTTTTCCTCCATTTTCCTTTTTTAAATGTCATGCGAACAATTTTTGCGTATTCTTTGATCGATACACGCACACACGCACTGCAACAACTGCAAGGCCTCGAAAGGCGCCCAAAATGACCTGCATTCCATCGGATGACATTGCCTCTCAGCCATTCCCCAACATTGTTCTTGTTGCTGTTCGGTGTTCGTTGTTTGTTGTTTGTTGTTTGTGTTGCTTATTTTGTGGAAATTGACGCAGGAAATGCCGCAACGTTTGGTTGTTGTTGCGGCTTCTCCTCTTCCCTCCCTCCGCTGCGAAGCGGAGCATTTCGGGTCAACAAGAACAACTGTTATGTGGAACACTTGTTGTTGTGGCAAAGTCGTTGCACCCTCCCTTACCCTCTCAATCACTCGCTTTCTCTCTCACTCCCTCGCACTTTCTCCGTCTCTCGCTGATTTGAAGAGATGATCAAATTTCGTGGCTGAAGCCTTAAGTGCAATGCTCCTTTATTTTGTACTTAAACAGGATACCAATTGCTATCCTGCCAGACTCTGATAGTGGGAGCGAGCGAAAGAGATATGTGGACAGGGAGAGCGAGAGAGAGAAGGAGAGAGTAATTGCAAAACTCAGCTAAAAATGCAACAAATGTGCAAAGTCAAGAATGAAGATGCAGAAGAGGAAGTCTTTTTTCAATAGAAATTCGAGCTCTGGCTAAACGGGAAGTTCATTTCTTTATATATAGAAATTACTTTTATATAATTTTACTTGATCGTGTTCCAAAAATATGTAGAAAAAATATTTTAAATTTACATACAAATGAAACGTCTTTGCAAATAATAAATTAAATAATAATAATAATATTAAATAAAAAATAGATAATATAATTAAATCCAAATAAAACATTAATTTGCTTCACATTCATTACGAATTTTTTATTGTTTTAGGTAAATTAAACTTTTACTAATTTTAAAAAAATAATTGCAAAATAATCATTATTTCTAATTCTCTTTATTATCTAAATGTTTCTAATTAGGATTATAATTAACAGAGATTATATGAATTGAAAGGCAATTTAATACGGATTGAAAAGATTATTAAATTTCAGTTCGTTCCCCCTCAACACGTCGCTTTACTGACTTAATTTGATTTATTTGTTTCAAGATGTTGATTGCCAAATGAATTTAATTTTTAGTAAATAAACGAATCAATTTAATTTGTTAACATTATGTCATACCCCTCACATACCCTGACACAAAGGATATATAGAGAAACCAAAGACGTTTGAAAATTCAATTACGAGAAATTAATGAAGTCACAATATTAATTTTGTTATACATAGTTTTAATTTATTTTATTATTTCTCTTAATATTATTATTCATTTATTCCAAATGAATGTAGTCTGAATACAAATTTAATTCCCAACTTCGTTAGACTTCCTTTTGCATTCCCTCAATGCCTCGTCCTTAAATGTTTTGTATACTGTGAAAAAAAAAAATTTTATATATATGTATATAGTTTGCAATGTGTCAGCTGCAAGTGAAGCGCTCGATGCGTTTGGCGTCTTAAGTTCCTCTAGTAGTCGTTGTCCTCTAAATATATGACATTTTGTGCACAACAGGAAATTGACTTTTCATCGACAGGAGAGAGCAAGAGCAGGAGCAGGGGCACGAGCACGAGGAGGAAGAGCAAGAAGAATGTGGTGGAGCAGTCTGGAGAAGAACTGTATAAAAAAAAAAAAAGTATACGAAGAAATAGAAGAAGAAGCGATTGCGAAATCCTATGCAAATAATTTCATTTTCAGGCTCATCGCGCGTCATGCGGCGTTGCCACATTCCGTGAAAAGAACGTGGCTCCTTGCTGCTGCCTCTTCTTCTTCTTCTTCCTCTTCTTCGTATTTTTGGTCTTCTTCAGCGTGTTGCGTCAAAGCTGTCAAAAAAGCTTCAGCAACAACTTCCGCTACACAAGCGTATGGCTGCCTCTGCTTCTGCCTCTGCCGCTGCCAATGCCGCTGCAGCTGCGGATGAGAATTGGCCACCAAAAACCTGCTCAAAAGTAAAGCCATTAGCGAAATGTCCTTTACTTAGCTTATAACGCAATTTTCTGCTTCTTTCGGTTTTATTTTCTATCTTTTTCCCCACATTGTCTGTTGCTTCGTTAGCCAGAGTTTTGGACACACTGTGCCTGCCCCGGCCCTTGATGCTAAATGACAACTTCACTGTCAGCATTTTCAACTTTTGCTAGCCCCCTGTATCCCTACCTCCCTCCCTCCCTCTCTACCTCACTCTCTCACACACACATACATTGTCTTTGACTCTTTCACTCTTGTGTTGTCCATTTTTCGGCAGCTAAGCAAAGTTTTTCGCTGCATTCTGGTCCAAAACTTTACTGCAGCGTTAATGAAGTTGAAGAATTTTTTGTTTCGTTTTTAGTTTTATTATTTCCATTTCTATTTTCATTTTTATATTTTCCATATATAGTCACACAGGGCATCTTGGCTTTCTCAATTATATATGTATGTATAAGCCCAAAGCTTTCACATTAGGGTTACCCGAAAGGCTTTTATCTTCTTTGACTTCTGAGCTACGATCAACCATTTCAATAACTGATCCACTATGGATTTTCTACATGTTTCGACCATTAATGGGTATTATGTAGTTAGTAAGGCCTGACTGGCTTCATATTAAATGTGATTTAACCAAGTCAAAATTGATTGCAAAATCACAAACAAAATAGTTAAATTGAAAAATACAAAGGAAATAAAATATATATTAAAACAAAAATATTTAAATATTTATATAATCTCTACAATTGTTAATACAAATATAAATTCGATGAAACTGTCATTTCAATTTGAAATACATTAGCTTCGACGCATCAATAGAAAATATTTGAAGCGAAAATATGTTAAAAATAACATAATGTTAGTAATAGCAGTGTTAATGTAATTGCCCGCCAGCTACGTGTCGCGAGGTATGCTGCATTAGCAGCAGATAAAATTGAACGAAACTGTTAGACGTGCAGCGTGGACAGCGAGGAGCAACCCCTAATCGAAATGCTGTAAATGTGAACATTTCCCCTGCCTGCCACTGGCGCTGCAAGCTTTGCCAACATAGAAAAACTTCAACGCACTTTTTTAACCTTCAAAACTAATCAGCAGCGTTTCGTTAAGCGCTTTGCAGATTGGGGTCGTTGGCAGCGCTGCCAGCCGCGCTGTCGGTAGCGTCGTCATGCGCAGAGCGTTCGCAGCGACGCGTCACGACTCGACGGCAGAGACCAGTCAAACGAGTAAAGCAACAACAATGAACGCAGCATCAGAGCCCTCCCACGACACTTGCGCGCTCAGCATTGCTCTCTCTCTCTCTTTCTCCCTACGCTCCACTCTCTGAGCAACTGAAAAACTGAACGAAGACTGCTACAACAACAGCAGTCGCGCGCGCTCTCTTGCACTCGTGCTTGCACGCTGGTTCTCTCTCTCTCATTCGTTCGCGTATGTGCCAGCATACAGAACATTTTCGTGTGAGTCGTCAGTTTGAAATCGTCGCTCGCTGAATTCACTTCGCATTCAAGCCGACCCGCATGCCACGCGGCCGTCGCGCAACAAACAACCAACGACCGCCGAACTCGAGCTCGAACGCGACGTTCAAGTTGAAGTTGAAGCAAAACGCAAACAAAAATCACACACAAAAATAAAGGGAGAATTTACCGCTTGCCTCGCACCTGTGTTCTTATTCTTGTGTCCTGTCATTTTTTGTGTTGTCGCGTCCATCGCGTGTGTCTTTCAATTGAATTCGTGCAGCAAGAAATTTGGCAAACCAAAATCAATTTTAATATTGTGAAATTGCATTGTTTACCCAGCAGAAACAGGCATAAGACAAGTGCCGCAATGTGCTACGAATAGCAAGAGCATAACAAATCATAGTCAAAAATATTCAAATCGAAGCAATCCAGATTTGCGAAATTCTTATAAAATGTTGGCGCTTCGCCCAGTTCCAAGTGCAGTGCAAAAGTGCTGAAGTGCAAAAGTGCTGAAGGAGTTGAAATTGAACCACGCTACGACAAGTGCTCCTCCTCAGAGGAGCTGATTGCCTTCTGCTCCCTCTTTTCGCTCCTCTTTCCGGTTTTCTTCTCACTTCTCGTCTCGTCTATTTCGTCTCTGTCTCTGTTTGGGAGTGTCGGCTTTCCGGGCCCCACCAAAAGCCGCCAAAATTAAGTTCTCAAAGCAGAGCCAGCTCCACGCATACCGGCACACGGACAGCCTCTACGACGGTGGCACCGACACCGACGACGACGAATGTCCTTTGGAGTCGACCACTATGAATCCCTACGAGTTTGAGTCGACGCTCGACTGCCGCGACACGGGCGGCGGCCCCTGCCCCGGCACCCTGCCCATGACCGGACGCCACGCCCCCTCCGCAGGCACCTCCTCCGGTGTGCACAGCCAAACGCTCCAGCACCAGCAGCAGCAGCAAAACCAACAGAATTTACAAGCCGCAGCCGCAGCTGCAGCGGCTCAGCAATCCTCGCACTACGACTACGAATATCAACATTTGCCGCATCGTCCACCGGATACCACAGCCAACTCAACGGCGCAGCGCACACACGGCAGACAAGGTGAGTAACTCTACCTGAATCCGCACCTGAAGCAGCAAGCAGAAGTACAACCTTAGCGGTACATACATATAGCTATAGCTATCGCTCTATAGAATTCTCGTTGTATTCGAATTCTCTTTCGATACTTTTCGACTTGAATAGTCGGGATATGGAATGATCAAGCGAAACTTCCAACGGGAGTTTCCAAGCCTCAAATATTTTATAATATTTATTATATAATAGAATACTATATATACTATAATATAAAATATATGTGGTAAACACTATTATTACTATATATATATTATATGCCTTAGACTGTGAATATACTTCTTTGTATAATAGTTGAAAAAATCGAAATGTAAATACTTTTCAGGTTTATTTATTATACTACTGTAGTATATTGATAATATAATATAATATTGTAGTATATTACTTCAAATTTATATTTCCTGATGTAATTTAATAATAAAATAGTATTATAAAGAGTGTTAGCTGGGTTTATGTCTTTTTTCTAATATAAAATTTAAATAAATTCACAAAGTAGGCAAAATGTGAATATTTGCGGAAGTTTTGATTATCAATCTATCCGATTTCATAATCTGATAATATAAATTGAAATTTAATTTATGGAGAATGTTTCTTTCTAAAAAGTGAATCGTATAACTTCTAAACAACTTGAAATATTGATGATAAAGTTTAAAAAATATATATATATTAGGATGAACTTGAATATTTAATATTTGCTAAATTGATATTAAAGTATTATGATGATAAATGAAATGATCAATTAAACTTAATATTTTTTTATTCGTTCATCTATAAATAATTTATAAACCCAAATCAAAATGGTATTAATATTCAATTAAAATTAAGATTTTCTATACATTTCTCACATCATTTTTGCACTACTTTTCGACAATGTTTTGTTGGACTTTTATGTTTTAAAGTTCGCTTAAAAAAATTGTTAATCATTTTATAAAAAGAAATAAATTGAAGGAAAATTAAAGCTGAAGTACTTGGTCTTCAGAATGATATTGATCAGAATGATTCAATTCAGTCTGACTTTAATTCAATAGAGTTTATAATATCTATTTAAAGTGCATTAAACGTCATTAGCTGAAGCATTAGCGAAATTATAAATTGGGACAGCAAAGTCGTTGGCTTAGCTGAGTCTCTGATCCAGCTATTTAATTGGAGCTAATTCCAATGGAAACTGTTGGGCTCATTAGTGGAAAACTTATTGTTCATTGCATTGCTGCCTCGATGGAAATTCAATAATTATTTTGACTAAGCCAGCTAAGTCCGATAAGCCGTGTGCCCAGGGGAAGCTTTGAAAGGCAGCCAGCCGAGAAATGGAAATGCCGGAGCTGATTTTCATTTGATTTTGGTTTCCATTTTCACAAAATGTGCCAGGACGAAAAACTTGTGACAACTTTAACCGAAAAATTAACGGCGCTTATCGCTGCCAACATTTTGCATAAATTAAACAAATTAGGCTAAAGCCACGTTGCGCCCGAAAAGTGAATTCGATAATCGCGACTCGACCTGGGGCATGATTCCACCAATTTTTCCAGTTGAGCGGATTATTAATAAAAGACAGAAGCATACAGCAGAGCTAGCACATGATGCAGCAGGCCGCAGTTCCATTCCATTCCACTGTTCCATCCAATCACAATCACAATTTCAATTCCTATTCTCATTCCCATTCCCTTTCCATTTCCATGTTTAAGAATTCCAAATGCGACGCCTGTGGCTGCGGCTTCGGCGTCTGTTAGAAGAGGGAAAAACCTCGAAAAACTCTCGAGTTAGGGTTTCGAGTGGAGTTTGGTTACAATTGCGAGCCTCAGTTCTCTCAGCCCGCTGCGTTCTCTGTGTCCTCTTTGTCCTTTTTGCCTGTTGTCCTTTGCCTGCGTCTCGCAGTAGGTACGCCTTCAGCTCTGCCTTCCTGCGCCTCGCCGTCCTCTTGCTTTTGCCGCTTTTCACAACGATTTCCCGTCGTTTGTTGCCTGGCAAATTTAATTTAAGCCTTTATCTTTATCTTTATCTTCCACAAAATTCAAGCAACTACTTTTCCCTCTGACAAACTGCTTGATATATGGCTACATTTTATATGATTTTTATTTGTATTGTAATTAAATGGGCTAGAAAAATGATTAATGCACGTGGCGAACATTTTCCCAATTAACATTCTCTAATAAATAGTGGAGTAGATTTCATTTGATAAGAACGCAATGGAATGTCCGTTCATAGCCAGCCGCAAATTCGAGTGCGAAATCCTAGATCAATTTTATTATTTCCGACCATCCGCCTTCTCTTTCGCACACACGCATGTAATTTACATAACTTTATTTCTGGCATTTCCTCTTTTGCTTCATCTCCTCTTCGCCCGTGTTGGCGCTATAAAAACAATTGCTGAACAATTGAAGTCAAAGCGAATTACACACACACACATATACACAGAGACACAGAGCACAGGCAGAGACAACAAACGCAAACTCGAATAGGTAGAGAGCAAACGAGCTAGAAAGAGAGTTGAAAGCAAGAAGAAACAGTTCTATGCTGCATGCAAGGTGTTGACAGTGTTGAGCAAGAGCGAGAGCAAGACAGGAGAAGTGAGAGTGAAGGAAAGAGCGAACGGCTTGACTACCTGCTGGCTTGAGTGAAGAATCCCGCAAAACAAAATTGTAAATTTACAGCAAAAACACAGAAATAAATTTCGTAACTGCAAGCAATAAATTGCAAAACGGCTACTGCTACTACAGTAGCAACAACAACAACAACAACAAGAGGAGCAAGAGCAACAACAACAACAACAACGGCGACTTTCGGCACTTCACTTTTGGCGAATGAAATAAAATTCAATAAAATGTTGGCTTGCCGAATGGATGATGGCAGAGGAGGGGGCGCGGCTCGTAAATTTTGAACCACTTCAGCGGGCAGCTGGTAAAGGCAACTCGGTTCCTACCAATAGACACTGCTCCCTAGCTATGCCTGCCTCCCCCTCACCCAGTTCAGCACCTCCCACCACCCTCTCAGCATGCCATAAAAATTCTGAGCGAAAATGTTGCGCCTTCTTTTGGTTTCGTTTCGTTTCTGTTTTTTTTTTTTTTTCTTTTTTATGGTAGCATAAAAATGCGCAGAGAATAGAAGATGAGAAAAATTCTTCTCTCGCTTGGCAGCTGTTGATGTGTGAAAATATTGCAAAAAAGAAAGAGGCAGAAAAGCCAAAACCAAAAAAACGAAAAAATAAAAACATCAATTGCTGCGAATATTAGAAATTTTGTATATGTATGTATGTTTATTTACGGCTTCCGATTTGCATCAATGACTACATTTTTATTTTGGCCAGAACCAATTAGCCAAATTAGCGGAGCAACTTTCGAGTGAGAGCGGCACGCAACGCATTTCGAAATTAAAATTCAACAAGGTCGCATTCGAAGTGGAAACTAAGAGTGGAAGCACTTCGATTCCAATTTTCTCACACTGATTTTTCCAGCAGCGCAAAAATAATGAAACAAAATAAAAAAGTATTTGTTTATGTTGCGGCTGATTAGTTTATGATGCCTGCCCCGCCCCGCCCACAGCCAGAGAGCAGCTAATGAGGCCGCGCGCCCACATTCGTGGTCGTGTTTCCACCTTTGGCCCCAGCCGCGATTGCTGAGTATCCACTTGGCCCCCTCCAGCACTGGGCTTGTTTATTTTTCTACGGTTTGCTTTCGGGTGTTTCTTTGCGAAATTCCGGATTCTTTCTAATATTCCATAACATTTTAATGCGTTTTAGTATTTGGATTAAGTTGATTTCGTTTGCCTACTTAAATGGGGTATACTCGACTACACTGATTCTTAAGGTATTTAATGAAAAACTACAGAATGTTGATATACTTAATAAACTCGTACAGAGATAACAAACCGAATAACAACATGTTATATATTTGATTTTAAAAAAACTTATTAAGAAATAACACAAGCAAATACATTCAATATTTATTATAAATAATAATAAAAATAAATTTAAAAAATGAATACTAAGCATTAAAAATAAAAATATAAAATAAAATAAATATATTAGATTAAAAATTTACTATAAATTGTATACCCTATGAAGGGTATCTCTTAGTTGACTATCATAAATTTTCTTATTTATAAACAGTATTTGTATTGAACAACTCACATCTGTTTCTTCTATATAACCTCTATAAAGGGTATTTTCTAGTTGATCACTCTTAATTATTTTGCTTTCGTTCTTTTGGCTCTATGACTCAACTGATCAAATGTGTAAATCTGTCAATATGATTGCAGCTACATATGTATGTGACTCAGTCTACAGGGTATCCCGAGTCGACTCCCGCTCCCACTCCCACGCGCCTCGCTCTACTATAAACAGAGCTCGTTCTGTTGTTGTTTATTGTTGGCGGGTGCGGTCGTTTTCTTGGTTCGCTGCTGCTTCTTGGCAACGCATATTTCAATAGATTTGCACTTGACGTAGTGCTCCACTCCAATAGGCGCGGTCTATTTTTGGAGGGCCTTCGAAACCGCTCACTTTCGATGCTGCGTCATAGATGTAATTTACAATTGTTGGCAAACGCTAAATCGAACTTAAGCCCGAATATCGCATATCGGAAGGCATTCATTGCTTGGATATTGTGCACAGCATTCATTGTTTCAAATCGTTTAATTGTTTATCATTTGTTTCCTATTGAAATGTAATCTAATTTTCAAATTGGTTCATTGGCGTTCTGTGTTCTGACTCGAGTCATTCTCATCTGTGAGCCGAATCTTTAATCATCAATCGATTGAATAAAGTGAAGAATACAAAAATGACTAGAACAGAACTTGTTTCATTTCAAATTATTTTCATAAAAGAAGGGAAATCAAATATATTCTGCAGAGTTTTCTCTATTGATTTCGTGCCTAAATATATTTTTGTTAATCATCATATCTTTATAGTAATTACAGTTCCCAGTGTTTGCCTCTCCCCCTCTCTCTCTCTCTCTCTCTCTCTCTCTCTTTGTCTGCTTGGTCTAAGTGATCTGCCGACCAAGTGCGGATTAGAGCTGATGGCCGGACGCTTAATCCTCACTTGCCGATAAGCTGCTCAGCGGCTTATCCTTAAAATCAACCTTGTTGTCGGGCCCCGATGTGCCTTAATGATGCCATAAGCACAGCTGTCATATTGGGACCTGCGGCAAGGACAAGGGCTGTAAAATATATCAAAATTGTCAATCCTTACATTGCTTCGCAGCAGCAGCAGGAGGAACCTCGCCTTGGGGCCTGGCCATGGCAGCGACAAATGTAAAATTTCTGCAGCAATGATTTTCGCATCCTTTTTTCCAAGAGAGATCTGCGGAAACTGTCAATGACAGAAGCTGACTAGGCGCCGGCGAGCGAAATTCCAACTTGTTACTTCCTGACAGCTGTCAAAAAATTTGCAAACACCCAACAACAACAACGACAACGACAACTACAACAATAACATCAGCAACAGCAACAGCAAAAAGAAGTAATATGCAAAACTATGCGTCGAATTGTGCGCAGAATTATGTAAATCAAAGCGATTTGTAGCAGCCCAAATTGAAAGGGAAAAAGGAGTAAAAATGGCAGCGACAAAAAATTGACAGAGCGCCATAGTTGGGAAACTCAAAATGTCAGAGCAGACACGCCCGCAGAGGGGGAAACGGGCATTTGGCTGAGAAGAAAAATGTTGAATGTTGGGAAAATTACACGTAAACAGCAGGAGGCCAGACCGAGCGGTCTCTTTGTCTGCAGCAATTTTTTGGCAAAACCCACACACACACACACGAAGGGACTAGAAGGACGAGAGCAAACAGAAACACACACAGCCAAGCACATACATACATGTATATATACATATATATATATATATATATATATATATAGCATATATAAATATATAGATATGTGTATTTCGACGCACACTCAACAGGCCCTAAAACCCATGCACTCGACCCTGACACACGCTGGAAGGGGGTTGGCTCTTAGAGGCATTCGGACTTCAATGAGGCGCAGGACAACCGCAAATGAGCAATAGTCGAGCTGGCAATCCCTGGCTGAGAGATAAATTAGTACCGACAATTTGTTAGCCATGTGAAAGGTGAAAAGACAACCTGACCTGCTGCGAGTGTTGGTGTTGACTACGTGCTCTGCTCTCATCTCCAAGTTCTCTCTTTAGTGCAGTTGCACCACCACCAGCACCACCAGCTGATAGGTCGTTAATGTCGCATTGTCATTTCGAGATTAGCCTAGGGCATTATGCCGTAGACCTATTCAGTGCGCTGCGTTTTGTATGCCACGCCTCACTGCCAGACGTTTCCTGCTGCTGAGGGTCGCCAGCCGTGAAAGGGATAAACGGCATGAGAATCTGAATGAGAATGGATTCCGTTCATATTATAATTTGATTTTTGAATTGTTTGGCCAAAGCCGCTTACACGGGCGGGCATCTAATAACATTCCTGCCAGGCTTCGATCTCGCTGACTTAGTGTTTCATATTTGTTGTTGTTTAAAATAGAGTTTGTGCTGGGGTTGAGTTAGCTGAAGTTTCCAGCCAGCGGATGTGTCGACTGCCTTCACAGCATTTCGATTGCTCCCAAAGTTGTGACAGCTTCTGTTTGCCACAATCTCAGGCATTAGTCACCACATGCCACGCACAATGTATCGCATTTTATGAGCCAAACACATTGTCTGGACTTAGTGACTGACTGGCTGGCTGACTGAATGCCTGACTGATGATTGTTTACAGTAATTGCAGCAGCAACTGCTGTGAATTCCCTCTCTCTAGGTTGGCCCCCAGGACCCAGGCCGAAGCACGCAAAACTCATAAAAATATGCGAGTGTTTTGCCTTTTTATTGTCGAACATTAAATTTATTATTTTTTATAGAATGTTTCACAACTGAATGCAAATTTGTTTGAGTTGTTGCCTGGCCTGACTTGGCATGGCATAGCATGGCTTGGCTTGGCTTGGTTTGGCTTGGCTTGGCTTTTACGAGCGCTCAGCATTTCTTATTTTAATTGCATCAAGCGTTGGCCAAAACTCCAACTGAAGCTGCACTCGAAGACTTGAGACAAAGACTCCTTTCCTAGGCAGCCCATAAAAAATAATGTTTGCTCTACAGTTTTTCAGAAGTTGTTAAAAACTGTGTGGAATGACAACATTTTAGTGCGCCCCGAATGGGTTTTACATTGAAGCCTGATGATAATGATGATGTGATGTGATGGGATGTGATGGGATGTGATGTGATGCTTGGGGATTGCCCGCAACCCGATATATCTAGCTGTGGGAATGCACTTGCCAATTGTGCCACGCCCACGGCACTTCCTCTCGTCAGTTGCTGGCAGCTGGAAGCTGGCAGCTGCCAGCTGGCGGCTATCACTAATAAAATATATCAGAGTCGCTATAAATACTCGAATATATGCCACTTGAATGGAGCTCACACAACTGCAGGCTGTGGCTCTGAAAGATTTCATTTATCAGCGCTGCCCGGAAGCTCCCAAGGCAGGGCGAGAGAGACAGTGTGACAATGAGAGAGCGGGTCAGCGAGAGAGGGAGTCAAACTTTTGACCGATATATACTCGAGTGTATGTATCTTTGTTTGTGTGTAAAGGCTGTGAGCTGCTGGCGCTGTAATAAATCCAACAAATAATAATAAAAGCAGAAGAAGAAGAAGAAAAAACAACAAATCACACACAGTTTTAATGCGCCGAAATCTGGGCACCTTAAAGCGGCTTAGAGGACGAAATTAGGCAACAGATATGAACGGGACAGAGGACGGACTGGACGCCAGCTGTTGGTCCACTAAAAAGGCAAACAAAATGCGGTCACTAATAAAATTTGGCGCAGCGCGTTCTTTGGATAAACAAAACAGAATTTCCCTCCGTAACCCTGGGCCCAGAGTTTGGACATTTCGTCTTTCGAGGCGAACGATAAAAATAGCAACAGCAGAGAGAGGGAGAGAGAGAGAGAGAGCAGATAAGAAAATGAACATTTCTAGGGCTTATCAGATGGGAAATCCAGCGCAGCCACGTTGACAAATACCACAGCAGAATTAGAGAGAGAGAGAGAGAGAGAGAGATAGGGAGGTAGAAAATCAGTGAAAATCATTTTCATTTTTATGGAATAACATCGTAAGAGATAGAAGCAGAAGGAAAACAGAAGAGGATGTGTAGCAACGTCGAAGCGAAAGACAAAGCGCAACGAAACAAAACAATAAAATAAAATTTAAGATACATTTGAGACCAAAACAAATAGGCAGCAAAATAGGCGCACACACAGCAAAGGGAAAAGACGAACGTATGTAGAGAGGGTGAGAGAGAGAGGAGAAGAGACGAGCAGAGACGAGCAGGAAAATGGAAAATGTTGTTGGCTTGTTTGTAGATGCTGTTGTTATTGAAGCAACATTAAGCAGCAGTAGAAACAACAACGATGTCGCAGCTGTACATCAAGAGGCAGAGCGAGAGAGAGAGAGAGAGAGAGAGTTAGAGGGAGAGAGACAGACGTTAGATGGCTTAGGATGTGTGTGTATATAACTCGGCTCGTCTCGGTTCAGCTCGACTCATGGGTTTTTCAGCCAAGGCAGAGGACACTTAAAGTAGTTTTCATGTTCAGTTATACGAGCTGAATATAGGGGAGAATGCTTTATATGGGCACTTGAGGCAGCTGAAAGATCCAGCGATAGGGCGACTGATACTGCCAAATAATGAACCGAATTGAAGCAAGTCTGTTTTTTTTTTTTTTTTAAATTTATTAATATAGAAATATTTATTTACCGCTACCCTTTAGGCAACTCAATCTAAACAGAAGTTGATTAATTTGTATATCTACTAAGAGAGAGACTATGAAAATATGTTTTATTATAAATGTATATATTAGGGGTTTACGATATTTTAGATATTTCAAGTCGTTGTGAATGAGATGTGAGATGTACAAGACAGGATCTAGCAGGTCTTGAAGGTGGTTATGCTTAAGTCTTCTCCTCCAGGGTCAGCCTGTATTTGCAGCATCAGTGGTCATAGTTAAAGCTGCGCTCTGATCACTGGAAAATTGTATCTTTAAGATACATTTGCCGGCTACACGCAGTGCGTTCGTCTAATGGACGTTTTACGATAGTTGGGACAATGCAACATCAATTTTTATGAAGCCTCTCGCTTTTTTGTGTGTATATTTGTGAGTGTGTACATTAGGCGCTTGCATAGATACAAGATACATTTCCACGCTGCATGCAGGGTGTGTTGAACCAACAACAACAACAACAACAACAACAGCAACAGCAACACTAACAACAACCACATTTTTAGCACATTTTCGGCATATCAACTTACAATGGACGCGACACGCAGGACGAGGCATCAGGTTACTTGTACCCGGCTGTTCGTCATTTGCTCTGCCTGTCTATCTTATGCGCTCTCTCTCTCTCTCTCTCTCTCTCTCTCTCTGTCTCTGTCTCTTGCTTTATGCATATCGCATATCGTATAACCTGCTTTAGGCATCTTTTGCCCACCCTCGTCGCTGCCTAATGAAAGGCCGTTAGTGTCCTGCGTCCGGCTGAAAAATGCGGGAGCAGGCAGTCGAGAGTCGTAAAATAATAATAGTGTCTCAAAAGAAGAGAGAGAAAGAGAGGCAATGCAAACATACGCATAAAGAAAAACAGGTCTTAAATTGAGCCACATCTCTCTCCCTCTCTCTCTCTCGCTTGCTCGCTCTCTTTCCTTTCTTTGGCTATCAAAGTGTAAATGTTACCTAATGTTTTTATTTGATTAGCGTTAGCTACGTGCCGCATTTGTTGCTCGTCTTGTTTGGGCCCAAATAAAGAAAACAGAAAATCTCGTGCATTTTCCTTGGAATTTGTCTTCTGGCCTGTTCATCTATCTGGCGAGATTTCCTCTCCGCTGAGCTGCTGCTGCCGTCGCTGCTGCTGCCTTTTGCTGCGCCAAGATTAATTGTGTGCGCGTAAATTTTTTTAATTTCGTGGAAATAATGTTGAGCGTTGGAATTTCATTTCTTAAGCCCGGGTCGCAAGTCTGGACAGCGGATAATTTGTTTGTGATTTGCATTCTTAAGAATACGATTTTTTTCCTCTTCTTTCTTTCGTGCTACGCCGAATTTTATTATGGAATCACTTTGATGTTTTGAACCCTATTCCTTAAATAAATTTAATACATTTCGCAGTGCAAGTATAGCTCGAATCAGGAGATCAAAAAGTCTAGAAATGTTGTATTTGGTATCATTATTTGACTTTTTTCTTTCCGAGCAAATTGAGTAAACTCGATAAAATGTTATAGATTATTTCATTTTGATTTCTTTCAAGTAAGAATATTTAATTTTAAATTTCTAATAAAGTATAAAATATCCAACACACAATAAGACTTAGAATGTTATATTGAGCCAATCAAGTCTCTTTTTGAAAGGTAAAAAACTTTATATATATTTTAATCGCTGCGCCAAGGCATAAACAAACATTATATGATAGACATAGACTTTGAGTGTCTGAGGAAGCTCTGTTTAATCAAATTTTATGGATTAATGTAATAAGCTCGCTATTTACTTCAAATTTGGTCATTCAGTTTTTTTTTCAGCACCTTAATATTATTGCCCATTTAAAAAAAGAAAATTGTCTGAATTTATTGAGAATTTGGGTTTTTATGTTGACTTTGTGTATCGAAGAATCTTATATGAATGATATGAAACAAATTCCAAGGAAAGTATGGCTCAGGCATCGACTAACTTCCTTTTGACTTTTATAACTGACGTTATAGGCCTTAGGGCAACATGGCTGAGGGCACATGAGAAGTTTCATGCAATAAAGTAAGAAAAGGGAGGATGGATTATATCACTTACGCATTGCCGAGCCTTCTGCAGCTGACAGCATTCACAATCTACATTAGCCCAGTCCCAATGAAAGTGAAAAGCTCAGTCAGAGAAATAAGGTAAAGAGACTGTGGGGTTGGGCACGCCCGGCCAGAGGTGGGTACGGCTTAATTGTGTCAGCCTCGATGCGGAGATGCAAAGAAAAGGCTCGACTCGAAAGGGAAATGTTTGCACTTATTGCTCAGCCTGCGAAAATATTGGTATTGCTTTGTTGCGTTCGCTTCTTCACTGCTTCCTCTCAGTTGCTTTCTTTCTCGTTCGCTTATTCGCTCTCTTTGTCTTCTGTGGTTTATTGCATTGCAATTTATTTGATGTGCTGCCACACAAATTACGCATACGCCACGTATTCAGCTCAGACTCTGAGTGTGCCAACAAAAGCAGCGAACAACTCTCAAGGTAACCGAAAGCACGAACAAAAAACCCGTGTCGAGGCCTCGGAAAAGTTTTGCGTGGAGAGCAAGAGTAAGCAAATAAAAGTCGAAGGATTCAGGCTGCCTCTTGCATTTTCTTTATACTGACAAAATAATTTACTTAAACTCTTGCCTCAATTCGAATTCTATTCCCAGCTCGCAGTCGGCCCCATATATGTGTGTATATGCTTTTTTCTGATTGCTTGAGAAAGTTTTGGGGCCAACTTGTTGGAGGGCGTTGCACAGACTCCTTCGCCATGGAAATGGCGCACAATGCTCGTTTTATTTCTACGTCTCTGCCTCCGACAGCAGCAGCTGGGATGCTTTGCCGGAAAATAGAAAATTTTGTGCTGACAGTTGTCATTTGATTGTTTTCATTTCATTTTGGCCGTCAATAAGTGGAAATATAATAACTTCAGAGCAAGTACGAGGTTTGTTTGCTTTGTGCTCCACGTTTGTCATCAGTCGGCAACCCAGACTGCTAGACTGCTTCGGACAACCGAACGACCGGACCGGCAGCTCCAGCTACCAGCTAGCAGCTCCGACCGGACTATGCCCTGACATTTTGCTGTCACTTTTTGCTTGGCATGTGTGACAGTAATCATGTTCAATCATGTTTTGTTGGCATAAACTTGGGCCATCGACAATGGACCTCGCTCTATCTCTGGAACTGACATGAACGGCACTCGAAACTTGTTTATGCCATCTCTCTATGGTTAATGGTACAAAGACTTCATTAGTAGCCACCTCTCTCTCTCCCTCTCTCTCTCTCGCTCTCTCCCTCGCTCTCTCCTTGCCTGTGACATCGAGAAGTTCTGTTTGTTCAAATGATCAGCTATAGATATGTTACCTATGTACACAAAGATGCTTTCATTGTTATACGGCCATATTTCACCACGGCTGCAACAGCTCCCGAGCTCCCGAGCTGCCGAGCTCCCGTGATGAATTCAAAGAAACATATTCCACAAGCGGCAGCCGGCACTTTTAATAAATTCAAGAAAAACAGCAGACTCGTCCCCAGCAGCAATGCTGCAGTCGGCAAAAAGAACAAAAAAAAAGTAATAAAATATTAATGAAATTCCAAACACCTCTCGTGTAAGCTCGCCGTCCTCCTGCCCGCAGCAAACACGCAAACGCACGCACCTAGCGTGTGACTAGACGCGGGAAGAGCAAAGTTTAGCTCGGGAACTCTCTACTGGCGCCTTGAGAGCAATTTTTAGCTGCGTTGATTTCGCTAACAAAGCACGCACCGGACGAGGCAGGGCGACAGACACAGCCGGACGCCACTTCCGGCAACGAGGCGGACGGACGGATGGACATGCAGAGCAGACACAGGTGAACTATTCCGAGTGCCTCTTCGGCTGGCTTTGTCAGATGCGTTTGCCTCTTAGTTCGCACCTCGTTGCCCGTTGCACAGTTAGTTATCCCGAGTATACTTCAAAGGAATTAAGAATTGCCGAAAGTGGCACATATTCACATGTGCTCGGCCAATGTAATGTAAGTTAATAGAGTTTTGCATACGGGAACTGTGGCAACAATGGAAGGCGAATAGCCTGCGAGGCAAACAATGCAACAACAGCTTGTGGTTAAGTCAAACGTATTGCAGTGGTAGAAACTTGGGAGCGGCCTTTCACCTCTTTCTTGCCGAGCCAAGCGATTCAGCTGGCAAGTTCTATGCCAAATTCAATTTGAGCAAAACTACAAAACAATAGCTGGGGGAGGGGTCGGGCATAGAGGGAGGATGGAGAGCCACAAAAGTAGACGAAATTGATTTTAAAAAGCGAACTGAGCAGCTCTCGCTCGGAGTATTTGGGGGTAGCAGAGCAATACAATAGGAGCTGGGAGCTGAGAGCTAACGCGTTTAGGGGTTGCCTGCTGCGGCGGCACGAAAAACAAATTAAAGTAAATTCCCCAATTTCATTTTGCGGCAACAAAGTACAAAAAAAAAAAAAGAGAAAAAATAAATAAAAGCAGCTTCAGCTTTAGAATTGAATGAAACAGAAGGAAACGCAACGAACTAAACAATTGCATTTGTTATGTGATTCGGACTGGTAAATGAAAATTGGAAATGGCTGCGAGGCAGCTGGGGGCTGGTGGAAAACTTGAAAGAGAAGAAGCAAAAACAACAAAACGAAATTCCAATGGCATAGACCAACTGTCGTCCTGTGACGTCCTTGAGCATAAAGTTTATCACGATATAAAAAGTTTTAATGATGTTCATAAATCAGCAAAGAGTAAACAACGGCAGCAGCCAGAAATCTAATCGTGAATAATACGCACGCCTACGTTTTCATTATAACAATGGGAAGCGATGGCCGGCGTTATTTGCGTAATGGGCCGAAAATAACCGCAGGACATCGCTTAGACTGTTGCCATGCATTTTCATAAGCAGCCAAGCCTTAAATTTGTCCAGGCGCAGAAAGTTGCCTGCCTCGCTGTCCCAAACTATAAACTACACAACTAACTTTCGACTTTTACTTTGGCGCTTTAATAAAGTGTGAAAATGTGGCAGAACAGCATAAAACGAAGAACAAGAGTGGAAAGACCAGACTCAGATTCAGACTCAGACTCAGGTTCATACTGAGACTGAGACTGAGACTGAGACCCAGGGCATGGAAACTTGGCCTTAAGTTTGTACTGATAAATCGATACGTGAGATTGCCCCAAGCAGATTGCCGGACGACTGCGCGGCTTCACCGGACTGACTACGGGTTTATTCTGATGGGGCGGCGTATTTCATAAATTTTTCAACGCTTGAAAATGTTATTTATATTTCATGGGATGGCGAAAGAAAACTTTGGCGCAGCACGAACGACTACAAATCGTGCGTACAGCAGAAGAAAGCCGAGACAAATCGAGGTTGCGGGCGGCAGAGGACGTGTGAGTGTGGGCGAGGAGCAGGAGGCGGCGTACGAAGTGGCAAGCAGTGCACAACTTTTACACTTGGCCATGGAATGTGGATGCGGCAATGTTGTTTCGTCGTCGTCCACGTCGCTTTACAGCTTCGTTTATTACGTGTGAAAAGGCGACAAGGATTGCGGTAGGGCAGCCGGCGGGCCGGTCCTGCGACACTTGGCCGACGTGCAGCCATAAAGTTGAGGCAGTCAGAGCCAAGCAGCGCCTAAATGCGATATTCTGCGCAATTTCGGAATTCCAAATGCCGCGCATTGAATATATGGGCTACAAATTTTACTGCTTTCCACTTCACTGATATTGGATTGCAGGCGGAGCGCAGCCAAAGCGTGACATTCGCTGGACGAGTGTCCATTTGACGAGCCACCAATCAAGGGGCATCAGCGCGAGCTTTGACATTTAGCTTTCACAACATAACAAATTATAGATTCTATTTAATGGAGGAAAAAATAAAAAAATAAACGAAATGCTGCAAACTTTCCCCAGCTCCAGCTCCAACTCCATAAATCATAAGCAGCACTCGCTATCCTTCGTCAGACACGTGGCCTGAACTCGTCGAGCAGCTAACCCACGCGGATGTGGGCGGGCAGGGCTGGTGATTCCATGGCATGGCTCCACAGTTGACAGTTTACCACCTGCACACTTTCAGCAGCGACCTAAGTCAACAATTAATTCTGACATGCAACTTTGCAGCAGTCCAGCAGGAGGAGGCAGCGCAGGAGGAGTCGGGCAGGCAACAGTTTAGAGCGGGACAGTTTCGAATGCTAATAAATTTATTGTTGTACAAATTTGTTAAACAACTTCAACTTAATTATACAATTTACGCGAACAAATGAAACGAAACTGTGTGTCCAGGGGAACTTGTCGCTTGCGTGTGCCCTCCCCCCCACACACCCCCAAACTACGTATATATGTGTGTGTGTCTGTAATTAGCGTCTGGCAGCTTTCCGCTGTGAGCTGTAAGTGTTAATTGAATGGAACTGGCAGACTGGTAGAGAAGTCTGCCATGGCAGTGGCAGTGGCTGGTTCGTGGTCAGTTCACGTCCATTCAGGCATACAGCCAACGTCTCGTCTGGCGAATAATTGACGTGTGCTCTGGAGTCTTGTTTATTGATTTATGAATCCATATGCATAGATATTGACATGTCAATTAATATGCCGAAAATGCAGCTAAAGCTCATTCAAATTTACTCGAGCAATAGCAACTGCTTATAGCCAACTCCCTTTTCCTTTTTAACCATAAACACATATTTTCATTGTCAAACAAGCCTGGCCAAGATCTCGACAAAATTATGAAACTTCGCAGCGGGAGGATGTGTGTGTGTGTGTGTGTGTGGGATACATAAATAAAATAAATATAAATATAAATTAACATAGACAACATTGTCAGTGGTTGAATGGCTGCAAACACACACACACACACGCGCACACAGATACACATATGAATAAATAAAATACAACGGGAATCAAATAAAATGAAATGAAATGAAACAACGACGACGACAAAATTTTCTTTTGGTTTTTGCAGCATTTTCTTTGACATTTTATTTGATTTTCTTCTTTCATATTTTGTTTGTTGTCTTATCCGAATGAGCATGGGTATGCTTGTATGTCTGTGTGTGTGTTTTCGTGTAGGTGTTGTGTGTGTGTGTATTGAGCATTTGCTGGGGTGTTTGGATGCCACAGTTATGAAAATATGAGACATGCAAATTATGTATTTCGGTGACATGTTTAGGCCTCTGGCTGATCTGGCTTTTCGCTTTATGAGGCGTGAATGAAAATTTGAAATCTGAAATTTGAAATTTGAAATTTATGGCAAGGTGCGAGAACTCATATGCTCTCTGTTGGCAAGACCTACATTAATTGCCTGAGCAGAGTCTAACGAAAGGAACATATATATATATTCACAAATATATATAAAGACGATTTGACTTGTTTACGAACAGGGCAGACGAGCTGACTTCTCGGCTGGGCATTAATTGTGTCTCGTCTTGTACACCTGAGGCCATACACCTGTTTGCCATGTGTGTGTGGCTATCCGGGTGGGTGTGTGTTTCAAAATATGCAAATTGCTGCAGAAAATTAGAGCAGACTGGAGCTCTTTGAAGGCAATTGCCGGGGAGTCGCTGCCAGAACGAAAAGAAAATGGGAAGTGAGTCAAAGTGAGCTGTGACTTTCACTGTAAAGCCGAAAGACTGACTGACTGAAACACAGACTAACTGGTTGACTGGTTGACTAGCTGAAAGGAAAACACGAGCAACAACAGTGTTGAGCGAATGAAAATCCGAGACATGTCAGCATCTTCTCTGTATATATATATGTATGTGTGTGTGTGTGACAATTTAATAAACATAATGATCAGGGAGCGTAGCATGACGATGATGAAGTAGCGACCGCTTCGTGACAATATGACATTTTGCTCCTTTCTGGCTCTAAGGAGCACAGCCCATGCTCCACTCACCCACTCAACGGCACACCTCACAAATGACGCTCTGTCCTCGGGCTGGTCGGTCGTTTGCCGGAGTTGGTCGTTTGCTTAGCTCAAGTTCAACCTCAGCAGCAGCAGCAGCAGCAGCAGCAGCAGCATCAGTCTCAGCCTCGACTTGAGCTTGGGGCTTAGGTAATGAAACAACTGGCAATGAAGGAGAAAAAACTTCCAGCAAGCAACAGAATCGAGATGTTATTTTAAAATTTAAATTTCTGTATAAATATGTTCACGCACACCCAACCGACACGGGCACACACGCATGCACGCTTCCTCGAGTGTGTTTGCTCGTGTGTGTTTGCTCGTGTGTTGGTGCATAAGAATGCCCCAGAGTCGTCGACGACGATGACGACGACGACGTCATTAAAAGCCAAACGTCGACTCAGTGAAAAACTCACTTAAAATTTCAGCGCACGTGGAAGAGGAGCCAGCAGGGGAAACGGGGGAAAAACGAAGGGGGACTTTGTGTAAAGGTAAAGTAGGAGAAGGAAATGGAGCCGTTGCTTGCTGGTTCCTCGATTTTGGCGGCTAACGGTAAAATCGTTCTGCATGTTTTTTGCCATCGAGAATGAAATTTAAATATGACTACATCGTGTACAGTTGGAAATGGCCGAAAGGCCTTTTCGTAATACTAAGCAAATTGCTTTTGAGAATCAATTTGTGAATAAAATCGATTTCAAGCCGAAAAATGTGTATCTTCGAGTACTTTGCCAAGTCCGCGACAAGTGAAGATCGCGCAAAGAGCTTGCGATCCACAGTAAAGCACCCTGTGGAAACAGTTTTGAAGCTCAGGCAGGCTTCATGTTCCATACGCCCGAAGCCAAAGTTTCAGTTTGTGCTCAAAGCCAGTGGGCAAAGGTCTCTGCAGATTTTTGCTGCCGCAAATACAAAACAGTTTTCAATATCATGTTTAGCGACATTGAACGCTTAATGTGCAAAGTAATTTTATTCACAAAACTTGCGATTAGCTCTAGAAGAAGCACCAGATACTGGTGAGCAACGAAGGAGATAAATTGAGAATTGTGAATATTATTGGACATTACGCCAGATCTTTTCTTTTAGGTGAGTGCTGGGTTCCAGCAATGATATCATTTCTAAAGTGGACCTTGGACCCATTTGCCTCTATCGGTTTTATGGTTTGTTTTTGAATTTGGACCCTAACCTTGCTAAGCACTCAGCGCTGAGCACTGAGCACTGAGCTCATGTTGCTGTTGGAGTGAAGCAGAATCGAACGGAAGTCAGATCTTTCGGTTCTAACCACGTCACGTACATCTACTTTGGCACTTAATTTGTGTGTACGCACTTTATTCATTGCCCACTAAATGCTTGCTAATACCCCGCCACCTGCTCAGCTGTGGAAGTGGAGCAGCCCCTGCTCGCCAATTGCTCTAGAGAGGCTTTTAGCAGAGCTTCGGCTGTGAGTGCAAACAATAAATCCATTGTGGCCAAAGTGAAATCAGGCTCAGCTCTCTCGAAAGCCACTTCATCGCCATCTTCTTCTTCGTGCCTTTAGCTTGGGGTTGGGGCTCCCTAGCTCTCTCTCTCTCTCTCTCTCTCTCTCTCTGAGTCAGTTTCTCCTTCTCCCAGCTCTTGAAGCACTTGAGACGTCGACGGGCGGTTAATGCTTAAGCAAATGCCAAGGCTAAGAGCCAGACGGAGAAGGAAAGTAAAATGTTAATCAAGCTGATTGAGTTGTCAAGCGGAGCACAGTCTGTTGCCCCAAATGGAAGTCTAATTTTAGGCGCTGAAGGCTTCCTGCAGGCTAAGAGATTTCGCATTCCGCCCTTCGTTTCCCTGCCTCCCTGCCACACATGGTGAAAAATCAAGCGGCAAGCTTATTAACAATTCCATTCGAGCAAAAAAAGCCAAGGCGATATAAAGACGCGAAGACTGGGGTAGGAGGCGAAAAAAAAAAAACAACAGAAAACAAAAACAGATCTAAAGCAGGCTCAAGGTGCAAAAACCGACAATAAATATGCGTTAACTTCTAATAGAGACAATGCCCCGGCGTGAGGAGTAAACCGAAGTGGAGCGTGTGCAGAAAACATGCAAATCCCCAAACAAACAATTTTAGCCAAGGGTATAAGTGGAGGGCTGGGATGGCTCTTAAGTGGCAGTCTGATGAAGACAGCCAGCAGGACGCAGCAGCAACCGAGGAAGGCAAACAAAAATCGATGCGGTGACATAAAGATGAAAGCCTGAAAAGGGCTGCATATATGTTGTGCCAAGAGGAGGCGTGCGACCGTCGTTATTGTTTTTATTCTCAATAATAATAAAAAAAAAAAAAAAAAAAAGTGAAGAAAAAACGAAGCCTCAGACACTGCTAGGACTCGGGCCAGGAAGTGCCGGCGTACATCTATTGACACAGTGCAGAATACGCCCGGGATATGGACGCCACCCCCTCCCCCATGGTGTCGGCGACAAGTGCACAGAGGGCGGTAGTGCAAAGCAGGAAAAGCCAGGCAAAGCGCCGCCGATTAGCTGGAGTGGGGGAAGCAGTTTTCGCAGCAATCAGATGACTGCGATCGGTTCTGTGTTGATACGCGAGTCAGGCCGATAACAACCCCAGCAATTGAAGAAGTTGACTGCAATGAAATTTATGCGAAACAACAAACGTGTCCTGCTGAACATCTCGTTTCCGAGCTTTTCCACGTGTTTCCCCCACATTTTCAGCTACAAAATATGTTCTATGCCCCTCGCTCGCATGCATAGAGCGAGTCCCGTCCCGTTGTTTACACAAGCGTATAATGAGGAAGCGAGACACGCTCATCTCTTTCTATGGGCGGCCATATTGGTTTTCGCTTGCTCCCACTTGTTTTTCTTTGCATAATCTTTGGCGCTTAATAATGTTTTACCAAAACGGGCGAACGACATTTCAGCTGGCGACAGTCGCGTCACACGCAAACTTACGGCTCGTGATGATTTCTTTAGCCCCAACTCCTGCTCCAGCTCCAACTCCTGCTCCGGCTCCTTCTTGCCGTAGTGTACCTTGTGACGTGTGCGGGCAAGTTTTCTTTTTCTTTTTCTTTTTACTGCTTTTGATTTTGCTGCTGCTTCGCTTGATGTAGTCGGCTTTTAGGGGTTGCTGACTAAACGCACCATTAGTCCTTGGCAATAGCTTAGAGCGAAATTTACATTATTAAGCTTTCGCTGGCCGAGCTGAATTGGGCTGACTCTGTGGCAGGGCCTTTGCTTTTCATTTCCGTCGTCAGTCGCCAGTCGCCAGTTTCCAGTCGCAGTCATAGCCGCCAATCGCCATTTTGGTTTTCCCTCATTTGTGCGGCTGCCGCGATAACGGCACTCGGCAGCACCGTTAATGCAGCGTTATTACAACGCAATGTCAATATTTGTTGTTTTTTTTTTTTTCGACAATTTTGCGCAACTGTTTGACGTCGGCAGACGCTCGGAAAGTGAAGTGGGACGCGGCCACGAGAGCTGTGAAAATTAAATAATATTGGCAACCCTAAATAAGCTGTGCGCGGCGTGGGGCAGGAGAAGTGGGTGAGGGGGGTTTTGTGTATACTGGAGAGTGGGGCACTTTGACACTCTAATTGGAGTATACTAAATGCTTGAGTAAATGTTGGGTCAACGTACAACAACGGGGCAATAGGTCAGCCTTAAAGTGTTTCCATTTGCCCATCGAGTTTTATTCGCATTTTAATTCCTTTTTTCTTCTTCTTCTTCTTCTCTTTGCAGGTACGTAAATTTCACTCAGATAATACTACTAGATCAGATCAATTCACGTAAGTTTTGAACATAATTATTCGGATTCAGCGGACTGGAGACTTTTACTCTCTGTAACCTCATTGGGTAATTGCTTTACAATTGGAATAGCTGAGCCACATCAACATAACTATCGCAATTAGAGTTGGGCCACAGATAGAAATCGTGGCCCCAAGAAGATGCGCAGCTTAGCTTTAATTGTAGAAAGCGAACGTTTAGCCTCAAATGTCGAACAGAAAACAAACAATTGGCTCTTTTTTCCTTTCATTCATTCGCCAGTCAAAACGAGCAAATTGCCCAACAAAATATGATTTAGTATTTGGCTTTTGAACTCGTTCCTTGTCAGTAGAAAACAGCCGACAGTCGTCAGTCGTCAGTCGTCAGTCGGGGCGCACAATGGACAATTTTGTCTGATTATTAAACCATCAGATAGATCTCAGCCGCAGAATCAACAACAACATGAGGTCGAGTCGGAGAGAACCGGCCAAAGACTAATTAATCATTTTGGCGAAGCTGTGCGAAATAGCAGAAGCTAGAAAGGGGCAAGGCGAGGGTGCGGGTTAGAGGCCCTATCGACTGGCTCCTATAATGGAAATTAAATTGCTCGGCAACTGCAAGGGGGGGCGTCTTCGAGCTGCACTTAACGATGCTGCAGACCCATTTCCTAGCCGAGTGTCGGGCGAGTTTGCGGCACTTGAGTCGTTATGCTCACAAATGAATCAAGCGGGGTCATAGAGAGCATCGATGGGCCATGTGTGCGCCTCTAATCGAATCGAATTTAATGAAAATGAGCGAAAGACGCAGATAACATGATTATCGTCTGTCCAGCGTAATGCATTTGCAGTTTAGTTCAGTTCAGTTGCGTTGAGTTGAGTTGAGTGGAGTGGAGTTGGCAATGTGTTTAGGCAGCAGACAAACGTGGCCCTAATTCGGATAAACGAAAGCTAGTTTGCCCCGTTGATTGGCCAAGAAAGAGTATCGCAAGTTTGCAGAGCGCCAATAAGTAACTCAATCAATCGACTCGCTTATAAATTCGAGTGCCATAAAGAACCCGAAAGCGAGACGCAAAAAGCATAAACAAAAACATTTAAACAAGCCATAAAAATCGAGCAACCACAAACGCAAAATAAACAAAACGCCAACAACAAAATTGTGCTAAATTTTATTTATTTATTTTCCTCCTCCTCCTCCTCCTGCTGCTGCTGCTGCTGCTGCTGGTGTGGCCGGTGCTGCGCTGCGGCAAACCAGAACAAATCGCAGCCGAGAAGTGCGAGAGTTAAGAAATAATTCATCACAGAGCCAAAAATTTGTGAGATATTAATCAGCGCCAGAGTCGAGTAGAAGCAGCAGAAAGCAAATCAGAAGCAGCAGGAGGCGGGGGAGTTCGCCAGCACACACATGTGGCAACTGTCGAGCATTGGCCATGCCAAAGTAAACTTTTTGTTGGCGGCACATATCAAAGCGTCCACTCTTCAGCAGACCCCCCGCTCGTCGGCCCCTCCTCGGCTAGGCAAGCAAATCAAAAGAGGCGTTCGCTCTGGCTCAGCCCACGCAGATTTCAAAGTCTCTTGGATTTGAGTTTACGTGGGGCACCACTTGGAAACAATTAAAACCATTTGACATTATTTTGTTAATGCTTTCAGATGTGCGTGTCGCCGTATTGTTAGTTGTGTGTTGACAAGAATTTTGCTTCGGCGTTTGGTCATTAACCATATTTAGGGGCAATGAAGTTGTCAATCTGCTGGAGCCAGAGTGAAAGGCATTGTGGACGGTGAGGCAATAACCCGAAGACTCCGAACGATGGCCAGGTAGTTTGACATGCTTTCGATGGAGCTATGATATGACGATAGCTCCGCTGAATTGTGAGCTGTTTGTTGGCTGCGAATGATATACGACACATTACGGGGGCCATTAAATAGAGTCAGATATCTAGCTAATTTGCATATTTGCAGACACTAAGTAGGACGTGTGAAACATGCTAGACTGAACCAGGAACTGGCAGCGAACTCCACCCGAAATCATGCACTGAGTAATGTCCATGTTGAACAAGATTTCAACACCTTTTCACCTGCAGCAACAGCAGCAGGGAAAAACATTTGTCCATTCGAAAAAATCATTGGCACGCCATGAAAAAGTATGGAAAATCGGAGTGCTCAAAACGATATAATAAAATCAAACTCTTGATTTGCGCTAACAACAATGGCCAGCAGGTTGATTGCATAAAAATCAAGTGGCGAAGCAACAACGAACGAAGTGACAACGAATGTTATAAAAAGTGACGGACGGTATATGAACGGGTGTAAAAAGTATTATCGAAAACGAAAGAGAAAAAACTGAAAGTGCCTCCCGCCTCTGTCTATCTGTGTGCAGCATTTAAGGTGAGGCAGCAAATCGAACACAAACTGTTACAGGGAAGCAATTAAAAGCCAGCTATTAACTATGGTATACACTCAGCTGTGGACTATCTGCAGACGAGAGAGGCATTTCAAGGTCTTGCCAATGGAAATACATTAAACGCCTGAAATGTCCGAGGAGCTGTCAATGCGAGAGACGGACAGGGCTTGAGTCGAACAAACAGAAATAAACATCTAAAAAACAAAAGCAATCAAATTGACAAAACGTCAGTATAATAAAGCGTTGATAAACCGCAGGAGTAGCGTAGAGCAATCTAAGAGAGAGAGAGAGAGAGAGAGAGAGAGAGAGAGAGAGAGAGAGGGAGAAGCAAAAATTGATTAGCCGGAGCCACAGAATCAGTCTGAGAGTCAGGGTCCCAGATAGCAGATACGAGACAGAAAACCACGAAAACCAACCACAAGCCAAACCGAACCACGCGCTGAGCAGCAAAAGTGGTCAATCCGGAGTTGCAAGGAAACCGAACAGACCTGACCAGATTCAAGTCGAATCGACGTCTAGGGATGGGCCAGCAAATTGCACACGATTCACGATGCGTTGACTGTGGCAGCGCTGACAGTGCGAGCAGGAGGAGGGAGTGGGAGCGGAGTAGACTCTGTACAATGCGGCATTCAGACACGTTTACCGCATCGGCAGCGCTGCTCAACCAATTTACAATTTAATAGCGCGCCACAAAATCGAACGATCGTCGCTCTTCGATCGTCGCTCTTCGATCGTCGATCGTCGATCGTCGATCGTTGATCGTTGGTCGGGGCGTGAGGCTTGAGGAATCAATGAGCCGCGCTGAGAGCGGGAGAGAGAAGATATCACAGCAGAGTGCAGAGTCGAATGTAACTGCTTTGGATAAGATCAGTCTAAGGTGGAGAGGCTTCAGGCTTTGAATTAATGATGTTTCTGGCTATGCGAGATCTAATTATAAAAGTCTTAGCACAAATCGTTTTCAGTCCTTATTTATCTTTCGGTCTTAAACTCTGACTCGGTGACCATTAGCTTAACTCTCAAACTCTAGCTAGCTCAAGTTTTCTAATACTTGACCCAAGCAATTTTCATTTCAACTGCCGCCTCAATAAGAAAGTTGGACACTGAGGCCTCTGCGGTCAGCTAATGTCTGTTGGCCCCAGCGCTGGGGCTGATGGCCAGTTTTCCACGGCTTTTGTCCGCTTCGGTTGCAGATCAGCTTCGTTCTAGCCCCTTGCTGTCTGCAGTCTGTTGCCTATGTTGACTTTTCATTTCCTTTTCTCATCAGTTGATTGTTAAAATTGTTTGATTGTACTCCTTGCTGTGTCGGAGTACGACTTTTGCCCACAGCAGCTGCTTTGCAAGATGCCGCATATTGATGTTCAAGTCCGCTGCCTGGGCCAACTTGCAATATGTGTATTTGCTGTGTTTATTTATGTGCGCGACCTTATAAGGCGAAATAGCAAAAGAGCAGGCAGCAGCAGACTCTTAACAACAACTGCAGCAACTTCTCTGGTCGGCCGACCCACTCTACCTGCCGTAGCCCCGTTTGTTAGCTGCTTTTGGCCATATTCAATTTTTATAGAGCCCCAAAGACTCGGGGGATCGTCACAGGTACACACGAACCGGACCTGGACGCATCTTTGCGCTTTAGTCTGGACGTTTTTGGTTGCAAAGTGATTGCTTTTTATTGCGATTGTTGCTGTTGCTGTTGCTGTTGTCGTCGTTTGTAGCTGGCTCATAATTTGTGTTGACCGTTTAGGCATGCGTAATTTTCGGCCCTGTTTTTGGACTGCTTGTTGTTACATTGTTATGGCTTAGACCCTATTTGGGACGGGTCGAAATTTATGTGTCAGACATACTGTCGGCCGATAGGTGCTTTATTGTCTGATCGTGCTAGTTGTTGTACACGAATACCAATGCGAAAGCTGTTTACCGACACATTTGATATTCGTTCAGCTAGACCCCATCTCACATCGAGACACATCTATCAAATCCTGTTGGGTTCTCATTGAGTTGAGTGCAAGCCTTTCTAGTCGTTTATCAGCTACTGCTTCGAGCACTGCTCATTAACTCACACTAACCTATTCGAAAAAGCACTTAACCCTCTGCAGGCCATACATCACAGCCAGTTGGAGCCTGCGACTAGTACAAAAGCTTCAAAACTTCAATGGGTTTGACAGCAGCCTTGCCGCTTTGCTTAATGATTTAAAGTTGCTTTTACTACCCACTACCGACTGCCGACTAGCAAATGGCAAATAGCAAATGGAAACTGGAAGCTGCCAGCTTGGAGACTAATGTTCTAATTAACCATATGCTACATCATTAACTGCAGGCGGAACCCTAACCCGGTCCCATTGCAAGTTCAAAATACGAAAACAGAGTCGACAGCGAAGCCAAATCCAAATCCAAAGCCAAATCCAAAGCCAAAGCCAATGCCAAAGCTACAGTTAAAGCGAAAGCACCAAGTCCGTCGTCAGGTTCCTTCTGCGAAAATTGCGAATCATTCTTCATGCTGTCAAAATGTCTGACAGCTAATCAGCAATAACTGTCATTTAGCAAATAGTTGCTCATATTTGCACTTAAGCAAATAACCAGAGATCGAATCCCCACACACACGCATTCGCCTCATAATGAAAGAGATAGGCAGAGAAAGGAGGAGAGAGACAGCGCACTCCAACTGACACTGACAAGCCCTGGTAATGGGCCCTGGACATGGACGGGCATAACTGGCAGCCAAGGGAGACAGACAGTCAGGGCACAGCCGAGGGACAGATGAGCAGCTATCGAGGGCCTCTCCCGTAATGTCTCATTGTAACACTTCCGTTAAAGTCGCGTTGCCATCGTCGTCGTCGTCGTCGTCGGCATTGGCATTGGCATCGGCATCGGCATCGGCAACGTCATTGTCGTGTAACTGTGACTCATGTCCATAACAGTCAATAAACATAAACATGGCTCGTACATGGGACTAAATGAATGATGGACATCGAGTGGCTTTTGGTGCCGTTGCTGTCGTTGTCGGTGTTGCCGCTGATGCCACAGCTGAGGCTAAAGCTGAAGCCAATACCGATGCTTGGTACAATGCATCGGGCTCTCGAGCTCTCGCTGCTGCTGGCTGGCCAAAGCACATCATTAGCCCAAAAATAGTCATCGTCGTCGCTGGCTCAGTCCCGAGTTGCTCCCCCAGTGCCCATTTCGTTGATTTCCTAGGAAATGAGCTGCTTAAATGTTTAGCAAAACGGTAAAGCGGTGTACATTTCCTAGCAGGAGTCGCTGCTGCATTCAGCTGCTCGCCTGTAACTGAAATGCTTACTCTTCCATCTATTAAGCTTCATGCTCCAGCCAGCACATGGGATCATCATCATCGTTGTCGTCCTCAGCCTCATCCTCATGCGAAAACCGCAAGCTTAAGCCATGGCTACCAGGCGAAGTAGTATTTCTCCTTCTCCCTGGTTTCTTTTAGTTTTGTGAAGTTTTGTGATATATGCGACGCACGCCGGCAACTGCATAGCGAAGGAGCGAACAAAAAATGTGGAACAAAAAGTTACAAATAGTATGGGGGGAGTTGGCCAAAAAAGAAAATAATGTAGAGCAGACACATATGTTGGCATTACGTGTTGGGCCAGGCGAAGTTGAGCAACTGATGCGCTACATCGACGATTTGATGGATTTCCACGATGAAGTGCATCTAACAATATTCAACCCAAGTTGATAATAAGTAGTTAAATAGAAATGAAATGCTTAACTCAAGAGTTTATTAAAGCCATGTAGGAATCTATCTTGGCTTAGCGCTTAAACAAAAATAGTTGCGACGCCGAGTCTCAATCTCTCCAACTGTGAGCATTCAAGCCAAGAGTCCGAGTCAGAGTTCAGAGTCGAGCGTAGGGTATGGCAGCCAGCAAAAATAAGTCTGGAACGCTGCGACTTTATCTCAAGTCATACATCAGACTTTTGTTTGACTGTGCAGTTGCTGGAGTTGCTGCAGCCGCTGGTGCTGGTGGGAGTCAGCATCACGAGCTGGGGCGGGCCGAGGGGCAGGGAGGTCACTCTGCTTGAGTATTCAGACTCCATTGATGGCACACGTTGTCGACGCGCTGGCAGCTGCTGTTGCAGTTGCAACTGAGCTGGGTTTTGTGGCTGCCTTGGCAACGCTTAAGCAACGCCGCATGTGATTACCCAGCAGTTAGTCTTGCTGTGCAGCAGTTCCTATGCCAGTGCCAGTGCATCAACATCAGCATCAGCATCAGCGTCAGCGTCAGCATCAGCATCAGCGTGCCAAGCTGTTGGCCCTGTTCTCCTGCTTCCCTGGCTAAGCTGCAAAATTGGCGCTGTGCGGCAAATAGAATTTCCAACTTGCTTCGCCTCAGACCGTTCGCCCCTTGCTCGCGCTCGGTCTGTTGATTGACCTTAAAGCTTGAACCGGCGACTCCGCACGGCCAAAGTAACTGTACTCTCGCATAGCTCTCCGTTTTGATACCTGTCTGGAGGCCTCGTCTGCATCGTGTTGCGCTTTAATTCACTTCATGCTCTCCGCACCCCCTTTTCACGTAGGCCAACGCAAATTTCACTTGATTGCAAAGCCTTCCACGTTTCTGTCGGCCTGGTAGCACCTACAGTATTACCTCCACCTGCTCACCCTACTCCTACTCACACGTCACACGTTACAGACTCGCTCTCTCTCTCTCTCTCTCTCTCTTTCTATTTTCATTAATGATTTCTAGCCAACTCAGTCTATTCGCCTGCTGAAATACAAACATCGCTGATTTGAATATTGTACAAGGTGCTTAAAGACCCAGCCGAAAATGAGCCAGCATCATTCAGAAAAGCTGAATTGTGGGCCCTAGGGCATGTTAATGAAACAGAATTAAGATTATACCCCTATTAGAATGTTTTTATAATTTTTAGCTATTTATGAAGCTATTTCATCACCATTAATTATTAGGTGCCATAGTTTAATAATTAATTGTTATGCCAAGTTTGATTTTTGCACACGCCAAAGAGTCTATAGAATTTTCTTTAACAAACAAGCTAGAGCCAGGGCTGAAATGGAACTCAGATTCTTGAAGAGCACGAATAACGATTTATATTAAATATTATTCTCCAGCAGTATTTAAAATGTCAGCCCAGAGATGTGGGATGCGAGGAACATGAAATATATGTTTAATCTACAGAGTACATGAATTGTGTTTTTTCATGTTATGATTGATCGTTGCTTAAAGAGCAACTCGAACAAGAGTGGGAAAGGAAGATGATGATGAGGAGGGAGAGGGAGAGGGAGAGGGACGGACGGGTTCGTTTTGGGAGTGGGCATCATAGGGTTAAACAGTTACACATGGCTCTCAGCTGTGGTGGTGGTGGTGGCGGTGGTGGGTCGGGTGGTGCAATGTCAAAGAGAATTATTATTAATTCAGGGTTGGGTTCTTGCACATGAGAAGTTGGCATTATAATTGCTGTAGAAGTGACAGGCCGTAACACATGTGTGTGTCTCATAGCTTTTCAGCTTGATCGATGTTGTTTTTAAAGAAAAGAAAAAATGATGTTGCACTTTACATGCCATAAGCTTGTGATTTTGCGCTTGACTTGCGATCAGGCCAGACACATGGACCTGAATAAAGGAATGCAAGTATTGGGAATGCCAAAAAGTCTGCACAGCTTTTGATTTATGCAATGCGTGCGAGGGAAGTTTATTAACACCCATCGACGAGGGAGACGATCTTCGCGCTGGCATTGTAAGCTGTCAGGGATGACAGATCGCTTTGTAAGGCGTTGCCCAATCGTCGCGACGGCGATGATGACGATGGTGGCGGTCTCTTTTGTAATGCGATGAAGTCTTTAAAATGGTTGACGTCTCTCTTTTTGACAGAGCTCGGGCTGAGTTTGAGATGAGTTGCCTGATTGCTTTGGTGAAAAGTTTGGCGAATGCCTTCCCGAAAATAAGTTAGTTCGCTCTCTAGCCATCACTTCTTGTGCCTTTGTGTGTGAAATTTAATTAAAAATTCTTTGCTTTGCATAAATTTGCCTTTTGTGCCCATGCAGGAGTCAGCAGCGAGCGAGCGGCGAAGCCAGTGCGTGACAGAGACGAAGCACGCAATATAAAAGAGACGGAGATAGACGATGTTATTGTTTGTAGTGAGCAATAAAAACGTCATCATGGTAATGCGCATTGCTGAGTCCTTCGTCCGTTTTGCATCCCATTCGCACTTCACAAACACACACACACACACACACACACACACACACATACATACACACACTCAGACATATATAAATAACATCATACTATTTTAACGCATTATTTTACAATAACAAGAGAGTAGAACGAATGAAAGCAGAGCCGCTAAGGCCACACACACACACACACACACACATACAGTCATACTGAAATAAAGGACGTTTCACACACACACACACACACACACTCCCGCACACACAGACACAGAAACACAACAATATAAATTAAATTAAAAATGCTTTTCTTTTCTGGTTCTTCTCTTGGTTTGGCATTTCTCTCTGCTTAATTGCTTTGTTAATTAAATGTGTTAAGGCAAATAAAAAGGATATGAACGCGACAAGCGTGCGCTTATGCAAAGGACATTAAGTTGACAACAACAACAACAACAGCAACTAATATGAAATACATTTGTGCCGTAAATTATCGTGTAATTGCTAAATGTAGAACTAATGAGGAACCAGGGGTAGCAGCAGCTCGAGCTCAAGTAAATTGGATGTTAATTTCCTTTGACAATGCAAATGAGCGAATGATGTAAACTGCCAACTGACCAAGTAAGCGAGTCTCCTAATGACTTTTACTGCTTCAACTGGCCATTGAAACCTTCGATTGAAAGACAGTTGAGAGATATCGATATACAGTAAGACTTTTATATCAAATTTATATGAAGCTAAGTCTTTCTGTTAAGTGCGCATAGTTTGTGTCTGTTATGTAAGTCTTTATGTCAAGTCTATTCCGTGTATGACTGATATTCTTAAATTCTTCTCAATTCTTCTTAAACAAAAGTAAAGTAAGGAAACACTATTAGAGAAGTGTTGTAAAATTCTAAAATATTAATTTTTAGCAATTTATTTGTATAAAAATTGATATACTTTTAGCTACATATAGTAAAGGCGATCTATCTGCCTCTCGCGTACATTGAGGGTGAGACAGAGATAGATAGATTGTATATATAGAAATATGAATAAGTAAAATGCTATTTATAAATGGATAAATATATAAAATGAAACAAATGGAAAGAGTAAATACAAAAATAGTGTGAAATATATACACGAAAATTTCTTGACAACATTAAAAGCTAACTAGATATATCTGTAGAAAAAGTAAGATGGATATGTCACCTTTGGTATGTGTGCCACAGTTTAAACAATTCCCAAATCAATTTTTGCCAAATTTCAACAAATGTTGGTAAATCCAAAAGAGCGCAGAGGCAATTAGACGCAGTTGCCGCTGAATTCCACAATCGTTTTTGGCCAAGTCAACTAAACTTTGAGGCAGCACGGGGTACAGGCAGTGTAGCCTGCACCCAAAACAACAGAACAACAAAGCGACAACAACAACAGCTGCAATATATATATACATGTATATATGTGCCACATTGTCAACACGAACATGAAGTCGGCCCGACCCCCTAACAACAACAGCAACTGTTGCTGCGACGAGACAGCAACACGAAACTCCAGTAGCTGTTCGAGCTGTTGAGTAAATATCACTGCCACTGCGATTGCGACTGCGACTGCGCAGCCTATCCCAGAAAGGTAGAAGCGTGTTGCAGGCGCATAGACAATTGCAATTGGAGTTGCAGTTGCAACAAGCAGCAACTTAATTAGGCATTCAGTTCAGGTGATGTTTGAAGAGCTGTGCGCAGGCGCCACACTTGTGAGCGGACGAAATGCAAATTTGTTTGCGGAACTGCGCAGAATAAATGTGCAAAACGTTTAACTGACTGACAGACGACTGACAGTTGTTGATGAAGAAGCCGCCAGCGTAGGCAGACGACGACGAAGCGACTCGTCACACATAAGCGAATGCAAATGCGTGTGTGTGTGTGTGTGTGTGTGTGTGTGTGTGTGGTGGGATAAGGCAGCCAAGTGGAAACGGCAGCAGCAACAGAAGGAAACAGATGCAGAGTCAAAACAGATGATGAATTGGCAAAGTTAAAGGTGGATGGAGTAGGGATTAGGCAGGCCTCAACTGCAAATGGCCAAATGGCCAAATGGGTAAATGAACAGGCCAAACGAAGTTTGGTATATGAATAGAGTGAAAATCTAGTGATGACTAATTCCCATGCCTGAGAACGCCCACTCAGCAGTCGGCGCCAAGACGCCAAGACTCCAGAATGTGATGGAAGCATATGGGGTAGGGAGTGGAGTGGAGTGGGTGGTTTGGCGTCACATGTTGCAAATTCTCAGCCGTCAGCAGCATAACTCATTATTTAATGTCAAATCTGGTCGATAGTTGATGCTACTGTTGTTGTTGTTGTTGTTGTTGTTGTTGTGGCATGTCGTGCGTGTCGTGGCAGGCAGTAGGAGCCAAGAAGGGAGGAGCAGCTACAAATGTCAACAGCTTTGCAGTGGAAAGTCAAAGACAGCAAATCGATGCAGCGCCACAGCTCGAAAAACTCGCTTCTTTCTGCCAGAGCAGAGCAGACCAGGCCATGCCAGGCCAGGCCATGCCAGGCCATGACCCACTGCTACCTACGACTGCCGCTCCTCCTGGCTCCCGCACCTAGTGACATTTACACGCATGCAAACACACATTAATCATTTGCGTTTGTCAGTTCTGACAGCAGCCACAAAAAAGGCAACGAAAATCGAGGAATTCACGTTTTGAAAGAGCCAGCAGCGGAGCGAAGGATAATCGCATCCCATGCAGAGTGTAGACAATCGATTCGTATTGCTTAATCAGTCATATTCATATTCGGGTTCCAGTCCCGACCCCAAGCCGAAATTTCTTCTTTAGCCAAGTGCATTGGCCACGGCTGTCAGTGTTTCGGGGTACTATCTCTGAGCATAGGCCATAGGCCCCAGCCCTGCCTGGCGGGCTCCTTTCAATTTCATTGCGCCGCGTGCCGAAAGTGAAAACCAATTTTTTATTGTCAGATACATTCGCAGCCCATTTCACATGCCATTGCCTGCCAGATATCTAAATGTAGGAGTTTATGATATGTGCGCTGGCATTCGTGACATAAGACGAACATTTTTGGATTTCCTTGCGGCTAAGTGGGTCATCTCCCACAATATCATTATGAAGGCCAAACAATTGGGGGCTCTTGGCATGCACATGTTAATCTATATATATAAGCATACATATATATGAATGTGTATATAAGGAAGGATGGAGCATTTATTCAAGTCTTTGTTAGGACTTACATTACGAAATGCCAAGGATTTACGTTGCGTCAATGAGCCGAGCGCCTCGACAAAGCCAAAACTAAGCATAAGCATCTTCTATGGCAGCTGCTGTCAAGGAACAGTGTTGGAAAACGAGCGAAGCCAAACAAACATGCTCGAATCACCATGCTGCCTTTGTTGTCGCTCGTCTGTTGCACGGCAAGTGAACAACTGACAGAATGGAAATGGCAACGTAACTTTTGGCCCTCCTGCTTCACTCAGCCATCCCCCATCCCCATCCCCCATCCCCCATCACTCAGCACTGCTCACCCCATAGCGTTGCCGTCAAACGGTTTTCCAGAGCATTCGCTTTAAAAAATTAACACAAAAATCCCGCACACATGCGGCTTAAAGTCTATCTCTCCGCGCTGGCCAGAGAAATATTTGTAATATTTTGCATATTCCATGCGCTCTGGACAATGTTGAATTTCCACAGAAAACCACAACCCCCTGCAGCTCGAAAGGGGATGGAAGAGAGAAGCAGCAGAAGAGTTGCATGTAAACAGTTTTTGAAAATTAAAATGCCTAGCACTCGGCCGCAAATGCTGCGGATTAAGCTGGCTTGTCGGTCTCCGGCTCTCCGTCTCTGCGGCTCTCCGGATCTACGTCTATGACCTGTAAGCCTTGGCGGGCCTAATGTCATTAGCCACAACTGTCAGCACAATCGTCGCCACATGTCTTCATAATGAAATGTGCAGTGGCAGCGGTGCCAGCGCGGTCGTTAATACTTTACAAATTTAGTGATTAGGACCACCCCTCCGACGGCCCACCCCAGTCCAGCCTAATTCTGCCATGTTGGTCCACCCCACACAGCAAATAATGAATCCACTGAACACTCAATAAAAAATAATTAATTGCACTTTTTGGCACATGGATACTGCACGAGGAGCTGGCCATATGGTCAGCACCCTGTGAATGCAGTGTCTACGCATAATAGAGTTGCCACCCTATTGCAATGCAACGACAACCGTTGCCATCGCGATATACTAGTATACTCGATATGTTTATGGCGTTGACAAATAATGTCATTTTTATAACTTTTTGCCAGAGGGATTTTTTCCGAGGGTTGGCTACTATACTGCAGCTACAACAACAACAACAACAGCTAGTCGTGATGTCCCGTTATTGGCGTTGATAATGCAATTTAGATGCCGTGGGTCTAATGACCTGTGCCACAGCCAGCAAAGCTGGAAGAAGAAGAGGGACAGAAAGAGACAGAGCTAGAGCGAGAGAAAGAGAGAGAGCGAGAGAAAGAGAGAGAAAGAATGTGAGAGAGACAATGCTTGTATTGTTGCTGTTGCTGCTGTTGTTGGCGGCGGGCTTAATGACTTTTTACTTGGCTGCTATTGAACGCACAACATCTTCCCTCTATTTTCTGCTATTATTATTATATTATTATATTTTTTCTCTCACTCTCTCTTTACCCCCACCTCTCCCTCTCCCTATCCCGCTCCCTCTCACTTCTTGTTTCTCATGTTCTTTTTGGCAATTTTGCTTTGTTGTTGAGCATTTAATGCCTCATAAACTTTTAATTTAACAAAAAGGTCGTTACTTTTTCTATTGTCGTCGCTGTTGTTCACTCAGTGCTCAGTTCGATGTTGCCTTTGTTGTTGTTGTTGTTGTTGTTGTTGTTATTGTTTTTATTTTACTTTTCAACTGAGAAACTTTTGTTCTCAGTTTGGACTGTCAAAATGACAGTTGTTGAGGTAATTTCCCAACTCAAATTTAACCATTATCCGGAGTAAAGTGCGAGACTTGAAGCTAATGAAATGTTTAATCTTCTTGCATTTAAAATAACTGTAAGCAAACGTTTATAATAATTCTTAACCTCTTTTACTTGCAGGTATGTACAAAGACAAACTATGACAGATACATATATATATATATGTCCCTCTTAGCTAGTGAGTATACGACTTTTAGATTAAACATTTTAATTTATTATGGGGATTCATTTAATGAATCAAACAATATACATATTCCTATCTCAACAATTTCGGAATTTTCTTTACATATATTTTCAAGTTCTCAAATACGTTTCCAAACAAACGGCTATAAATTTATAAAATATTTATTCAGAAACTGTTTGACACTCAGAACCTGATTCAGGTAGCAAGCCCGAGGCAATGTTTATGCTTAGATATTATCATTGTGAGGCATTGTCGAGGAAATGATTGAAGTGAATGAATTGACAAAGTGATAAACTGAATAGAAATGTAGACAAAAGTGGTGGCTACTATAAATAGACAATGGCATCGGATCGGTTCGGATCGAATCGGGCATGCGAGTTCCTCAGGGCGCGATGAATTAGTCATTTATAGCACGTAGCCGAGATGTGGTGAGAGGGATGCATGCGTGGGGTCGCAACTGGCACTTCAATAATTCGAATGCCCAACGTCGGGGAAACCGTTAGGTGGTTAGCGACAGAGATGTGCAAGGGGGGCAAGGGGTAAGGATTTGCTGCTCATGAGCATAAATTTAAGCGCTATAATTAATAATCATTTAGAGATACAACCGCACCAGCAGCAGTAGCAGCAGCAGCAGCAGCAGCAGCAGCAGCAGCAGCAACGGCAACGGCAACTTTTGCTGTTGTCAGTCAGCCAAGAAAGCTGCCAAAGCCACCAGACAGTGGCCACTAATCCCCGGGACCGATGCGGCAGACGGCAGACGGCAGACGGCAGTTGTTGTCATCGCAGCTGCTTGAGGTTTGCTCTGTGATATATGAGTGTTTGCTACAACTCTATCCCTCTCCCTCTATGTGTGTGTGTGTGCTAATGCCGTATTTAGACCAAAAGGATTAGCTCAAGATACAAATGTATCTTGGGCTAAACTGATGAGCGCAAGTACTGGCTGGGGCCAAATAAATTACCCAAATTTAGACAAAAAATGTTGCAGTTGCTGTTCCCTAAGACGGAAGTGGCCCGGCGAACAAACTAGCAACAATTAAGAAAGCCAATGTAGCAGCATTTATATTGTGACGCTTGCTTACGACGATTTATTTAGCCCCGACTTAAGTCGCCCTGAGATAACCCAAGACGACATATTATTGAGGGTCCGTCCGGTGCCTAGGTCTACTTGCCGTACCGCTGTCTCTTCTGCATGTTACCTTTCACAAGCACAAGCACAAGCACAAGCGAATACCCAAATGATAATCACTTGTTGTCGAAAAAGCGCTTTGCATGCTCGCAGCCCGCTGCTCTGCTTCCTCATTTCTCGAGCTAAGGCAAATTATGGGTTAGCATTAGACACAGGCTTCTGAGCCTCGGCTGCCTCGGTTGCTTCGGCTGCCCTTGCCACGCTCCAGGCAGTACAGCAGAGACACGAAATCTTTCTGGGCAGGCAGCCAAAAAAACAAAGCTGAGCAGCAGCAGCAGCAGCAGCAGCATTCATGAATGAAACAATAGCCAAGACGAAGACAAAGATGCGAGGACCGAGGGCCGGCCGAGGGTCAGAGTGGCTGCCAGTTGAAACGGGGTCTGCACTTCAAGTGCCCAGTTGGCTGCTCGGCTCCTTCGGCCACGGCCGGCCACTTAGAAGTTTCCCCATTTCGCTCTTGTTGTTGTACGTGTATTTGTTTGTGTATGTGTGTGTGTGTGTACATTTTTCGGTAGCCGCAGGAAAAGTGCATAACATGCTCCCTACATTTGGCCCGCTCCCTGCTTTATACGTTCATCTCAAACGTAGCCCCGAATTGCGCCCAGCCCAGGGGCAAGCAGCGCAGGGGCAGCGCAGCCACCGCGACTGCCGCTGCCACAGCCGCAGCCGCAGCCGCAGCTACTTTGCTTATGCACTTAAATTTTTTACTGCCTGCGGGAGTAGTCGCCAGATACAAACTACTTTCAATTTGTAATTTGTGGCTGTGGCTCTGGCAGCGTCGGGCTGATGGGAGAACTTGCGACGCGTCCCCTCTAGGTCTAGGTGCGAAGGGCGCTGCCCGGAGTTGCAGTAAGTAAAATTGAAAAGCTAAAGACACTCATCAATTCAAAGCTGCAAAGTATCCAAAATATAATAGTAATCGGAATAGAGGGAGGCTGACCATGAAGGGGAAGCAGCAGTGCACTTGGCTGTTAAAATATGTAGTTGGCATCAAATATGATTAAAGCACAATTCACTTAGGCCAAGACTCCACGAGGCCACGAACGACTCCAATGAATGCCGCTGGCTGTCCAAAAATTCAAATGCCAATGAAATATGCATGGCTCCCAAAAGTGGCGCGCCCCTCGATAAATCAGAATACAATATACATGTTAAACAAAGCACAATAACAAGGCAGGAGCCGCACTCTTGACCCATGAGCAGTTCAATTCGAGTTGAATGCGAATATGAATTGAAACAGAAACAGAAACAGCAACTGGAGTTGAAATTGAAATTGAAATTGAAATGGAAATTGGCAGTGGGAACAGTTGTGCTGCACTGGCTGTGAAATTTCGCCCCAGAGCTATGGGAATGCCATCGACTTTATGGATTTTAATTAATTTGCAAGCACTTCCATGGCCGAGCTGCTTCAGTTGCTGCTCGAGCTGGCTCAAGTCGCTGCTTCGGGGGCGGGCGTCGCTTGGCCTAGTCCCTTTCGGCTGGCTGTAATAAGAAATTCAATTTCCGCTGCCTCATAATTATTTTCTTTCAATTTCAAAACAGACGCCGTCGCTCGAGTCCCATGAATTATGGCCGACGGCCATGAGGTTGCCTGAAAGCCCGACCGGCTCCGGCGCCACCCACGCATATATTAGCCCTGAACAGGAACTGGGCTGCGACTGCGACAGCGACTGCGACAGCGACAGCGACTGCGACTGCGAATGGGTTTAAGTTGGGGTCTGGGGGCTGAATTGAAATCCAGCTGCATAATTAGTCCGAGCTATGCAAAAACTATGTGCAACATAAATAGTTTTTGGAGAATTTATAGAGTTTCTCAAATAAAATGCAGAAAGAAAAAAAAAAAAAAACCAAGAGGCAAATGCACAAAAACTGTGCAAGAAGGAGGGACAGCGAAAACGAAAACGAGAAAGAAAAAAAAGTTAAACAAAAGGCAAAGACTCCGCGAGGCTCGAGTAAAAAAGTAAGTATATAAACCAAGCGACGTCGACGGCGACGGCGACTGTTGCGTGCATTGAATATAAAATTAGCTGTCGAGCAGGAGGCGCAGGAGGAGGAGAAGGAGGAGTCCACGGAATGCAAGACAGACGTCTGCAGACGTGGACGCCAACGTTCTTCTGACAAGCGTCGCCTTCAAACAAATCTCTGCGCGTCTGCGGCGCAAAGAAATCTCAGAGACTCCGAACCTAAGCAGCCGCCAGAATTGTGCTGTGCATAAAGATTTGCGCACTGAAAGGAGAATTAAACCAAGTAAGCTCGTTGGATGCCCAGGACAGACAACTCGCATACCCTGTTCATTTCCTTTTTAATCTCTTGCGAATAGCTGAAAATCGCATTAGCTGTTCAACAACTAATCTCTAAGCATGGAAACAGTTTGTTCCACTCGCGTCTTGGCTCCAAGCAGCTCAAGCAAATGACCAAGCGACACACTGCCCTTGCCCTGGACTTAATTGAGGCGAATTAATTATTTATTTAGATTGGCCGACGCGACTTTCAGGGCCGCAGCCAACGCAACGCAACGCAACGCAGCGTTTGCAACATTATTTGATAACATGCCTCGGCGTTCTGTCCAGCTGCACGCACATGCCGTGATTTTAATGCGCTGCGATTTTTTGCGTGTGCCGCAGACATTTCTCTTGAGCCACGGAGCCGCAGCCAGCCAGCTCCGAGTACGGGCTGGGGGTGCGGGTCCTGGTCTGGGTCTGAGCTCAGGCGCGATAGGCACGCAATGGACCCATGGATCGAATCGAACCAACTTCCTCCACTAGGTCCTCCACTAGGTCTTGGCTTTTAATGTCGCATGTCAACGTTGTCATGTTGACCACTTTTTCTTTTATTCCTCCTCTCTGTTGCTGCGCATTGGCGTGGGCGTTGGCGCTTTTGTTGCTGATGAGCGAAAATGGCTTGTTGCGAGTGGAGGAGCTGGCTGGCAAGGGTCGGTCTCTCGACAGTCCAGATTGAGCGAGCTTATTTACTTTAATTGCAGCAGCCACACATGCTTAGAAGCCAGGCGGCGAGGCGGCGTGTTTCCTCTTAGAGTTTGTTGTAATTTACGTTAGCTGCGTAGGTGTCGCCGCTCCGACGACTATTCGCTTGCGTGTGCTGCACCCAGCTCCAGCAGCCAACAACAACAACCAGTTCAAGGCAGCAGCAGCAGCAGCATCTCCTCACTTGAGGTGCGGTGTTTGCCTTGGAATTGAGCAATTTATATGGGAAAGAGAAGAGCCAGAGCTCTTGGGCAAAGAAAAAAAATATCACAAAAAAAAAAGTAAAAAATAAGTAAAATGAAATAACACTTCATTAGCCAGCAGAGGGGAAGAAGGCTAAGAGTCAAGAGTAGATCTGCAACGGCAATGGCACATGCAATGGCTTTGTGACGTGGGCTGCGTTTTTATCGAAAAGAAAACAAAACTGGCGAAAAAACTTACAGACTTTTAATGAGCTGCCCAGGTAGATGCTGTGAGAGAGATACACACACACACACACACACACACACATACATGCATACATATGTATATCTAGCGAAAGATGTTATATGCGTTAGGTGTTGCATAAGCAAACATTCAGCGCGCTTCATAAAGGCCTACATAGGCCTTTGAGCCGCTGTCAAAGTTTATGATGAAATCGCAACGGCACATAAACCCGAAAGGGTTCTGCTACATACATAGAGTGCGTAGCCATTGTTCTTTATGCCAAGCAACGCAATTTGCCCAGCCAAAAAGTCATTTGGCCAAGTCGTAACGCACACAATGCAACCCACACACACACACACACACACACACACACACACACACACTCACACACACACTCGACCCTTTTGTATGGGGCTTCGGCCATCAAATGAAGAGTGAGCCAACGCCATAATCAAAGAGAACTGTGCAGCTTAAGGCAACTACACAATACGATGGATAAGGCGGAGCACGCGGTCGCGGGAAAGGAAGGGGGAAAAACAAGAAACGCAATTTCCCCAAAAGCGATGCCAAGGAAATCCAACGAATATTTTTTGTTAGCCAGCAAGCATCGGCTTATTGGCCGCATTGGCCACATTGGCCGATGAGTCCACTGTTCTCTCTTCGCTTTTTGCTCGTTTGTAGCTGTTGCCTATCTAGCTAGCTGCCTGGTTGGTTGGCCTAGCTTTAGCTGAGACAGCCTTTGGTTAGAGCTGAGCCAAACAAGGCCTTTCCACGTACGAGCCAAACGGCAAATGCCAAACAGAGAATTGCCAAAGCCAACTCGCGAACGGGATTGCTCGCTCCCTAGCTAGCTGGGCTCGGCTTGGCTCCATTCCTGCCAGTCTTGCGATTTAACAAGCGAGCAGATTGTAATCAATTGTTGGGGCTGGCTGGGCTCAGGCCAACCCGTTAGCCGGCCCACGCGCATCACATATTAGCGCAAATTGTAATAGATTTTGCTTAATTTATTATAAACAAAACTGAAGCCGCAACGACTTCAGTGCTTGAGCAATTTACCAAATGTTCTTCGCCTCTTTGGGCCCAGCTCGAGTGGACGCGCTCCCTTGCACTGAAATCTTTATCCAATTTAGCTGTCATTTGGCTGTCGCCATTCGGCCTGTCTCATAATTCTCGGCCATATTATTCGCCAGCCAGGCTGTTCGCTTTTTAGTTTTCCACCTACGTGACGCCTTGTAGAAGACGTTAATAGTTGCCAGAGGCAGGCGGCACACACCGCATTCCACCGGCTTGCATTGGCCTTCGCTTCCGTGTTTTATACTTTTTACGGGCTTTTACATTTTCCGCCCACCCCCACTCCCCGGCACTCCTCCCCACCCCACCCCAACGACTCCAAGTTGTTCTCTAAGTGCTGTATTTATTTTAAATTTTATGTGCGTTCTGCGCGCTCAGCAGCACAAAAAAAAAAAAAAAAAAAAAAAAATTAATTTTCCCTGCGCTGCGTTTTAATGTCGTTCAACTTTGCTTGAGTTTAGTCATATAGTATTTTATACGTATGTATATACGTTTTGCTTTATTTTTTGTGGTACGTGCCTGGAGAGGTTGCGGCTGATGAGGCCGGAATGCTTAGCGCGTTAGGCTTCATTCATGTTTATCTATGCGCTGAGTCGACTCTGGCTTTTTATGGGCCCGACAAGCTTGTACACAGGGCCATAAAATGACCTGACGTCTTAATTTTAATGACAAGTCACTTACATGGTTATCTAGCCCCAAGAAGCCGCACATAAAGTCCAATTGGAAAGTGGAAAACCCAGAGCGACGCACATGCATTAACTCTGACAGAGTTCATAGCAATATCTTGGCCGTGACATATTGTTTTGGCAGTCCCTCGCCACGAACGAACTACATTTCGAATTCGATCGATAAGCGAGCTGAGCAACTGATCTGGGACTGACGCTAGCCTTTCCACGGCTGGCAATCCTTGCTTTTCGCACCCTCGCATTCTGCATAGTCATCGTCGTAGTCATACGGGAAAGCATTTTCCATAATGCCTTTGGCACAATTTATTGACTATATTTTGTTGCCTTACTAACCAAGCCCATTGCGTGCGCCCTTCCTTACGGCCTCGGCCTCGGCCCCGGCCCCAGCTCTTGCTCTGGCTCTGGCTCCGGCTCCGGCTCCGGCTCTCGCTCTCATATTCAACTTTCTCATATGCGTACCCATTATGGGCTGCCGGATAGATAACGAGCCATGTGGGTGTTGCTAGGCTCTGGCTGGGGCTTGGCTCATGGAGCGCCCATCGGAGATGTGCGTGTTTTGTGCAAAGAATTTTTGTGGCCTCCAAGTTGCCAGCGCCGTGTCTGTTGTGACCATTGTTGTTGTCGATAACCAAATTGCCGTGTGTGCCAAAAGAGCGCCAACGTCGACATCGACATCGACATCGCATAAGGAAACAAAAGCTGCCAAAGCGCAGACAAAAAATAGAAAACCAAAAATCCCCTTTGGATGCCTAGTCGGGTTCGCAGCGACAACGCGTACCAAGCACCCCATCCCATCCCCCACCACCCACTGCTCCCTCCTCCACGACAGGCAATGTCGGAGGGAGCCAGTGCAGCCAAAGAAGCCAGCGCGCGTTGGGTTTCGTGCGTTGTGCCGAGGCGAAAATTGCGTGGCTTTTCCTATTCGAAATTGGTGAAAACGAGGCCTCCAGCAACTCCAACTCTTGCAGCTGTCTTTCCCACTGCTGCTCAGCCAACTACTGCTGCCGACTGCTTGGGCTACTTTCGGTATCATTTGTGTGTGCTCGTATCGCTCCGTATTATCTAGCTGGCTCGCCACTTAATACTTTTCATTTTTCGCTGGAGGCGTGGGTGCGTTTCTCCTGTAATGAACTCGAGCTCGAACGGATGTCGTGCCTGAATTTTTGCAACAAAAATGCATTCTAATTGGCTCTGAATGTGAATGAAATCTCCCATATACGCAGCACCTCAATTAGAAGAAGCTTATCCAATTTAGGATACTTTCAAAATCCTTAAGAGAATTTTGAATCGAGAACCAGATATGGGCAGGTCATTATATCAATGGAATTATTTACAGCTAGGAATAATGAAAAAGGACATAATACAGAATGTATTCATGGAGGTAGACCACGTTGACCGTTTAATCCGTTTGAAGTTGCGGCTTGAAAATTGCAACTAAAATATTTATTTAAAATTGAATTTTTAATTTCATTCTTCAGTCTGAAATGTTCTTTTGAATATTGCTAAATTCTCTGTGAATAACAAATTGTGTCGATGATGCGCTTGACTCACACAGACTTTGCACTTAAAAAATGAGATTAAAACTCATATTTGAAGCGAGGCAATTTAAGATAAATTCATTTCCATTGACCAGTGAGATAAACTCTGTATTATTATACATATTTGATGCGCATAGAGCTAACATTTATTTCTTTATTGCTTGTCGTTGCAGGTACGTTAAATGATAATCTTAAAGAGCCCATTTCGAGTGAGTGTACATATGTGAGTATCAGCTGCTTGGGCAATGGGCAGAGAAAAGAGTTGCTATTGGGCAGTCTTATCTCGGGACTCGTCCCGAGGGGTGTGCTGGCTCGCATTGGCAATGCCCAATGCCCAATGCCCAGATGCAATCAGCAGCTGCCCAAGAGCCAGCGCCCAACTAAGTAATGCAATCACATTAAAAAGATTCAGCTGCATGGGAAGCGGGAGAGTCTGCGGCAGATGGCAGTCGCGCTTGTAATCAATGTAACTACAACTTGTTTGACAGCTCTTAGCATAAATACTTGACAACAGAGAAACGACTATTCGAGAGCCTAGAGTCGGGCCCCAGTTTCAGGTGTGCGAGCTGTGCGAGGCATGGGACAAGCGAGCGACATAGACACAAAACCCTTAGCAGAGCTGAAATCAATGCGAATGCGGCAGTTGAATGCAGGAGGAACATTTTTTACTTTGGCACATTTAACGAGTGTCTTGTGCACTTGAGCACTGCGACACCGATACCGGGATGAAGCTAGCAACAGAGACAGAGACAGAGACAGAGACAGATACAGATACAGATACAGATACAGATACATACAGCAGAAATAGCGACAACAACAGATACAGATACAATTGTATCTGCAGTCGGTCGAATGGCAGCATCATTATCGTCGTCAATATTATGATTATTGTTTTATATTTGTCGATTCTCAACCTTAGAATCCCTGTCTGGGAATAGACACCAACCACTGCCACTGCCACTGCCACTGCCACTGCCGCTGCCACTGCCGGAGTCTCTCTGTCTGTCTATCCTTTTGATCTTTTGTCTTTTGCAATTACAATTATATTTTATTTGCCCGAGTTGACACAAGAGACACGATTCCTCTTCTGCTTTTTGTCTTCACTAATAGCCCTTTGAAAATCAATTACGACTCTGCTCATAACCGACATCAACCCAACTCATCTCGTCTCGTCTCGTGTCCGCCTCTCCTTTCGCTCCAGCAGAGTCGGCTCCTGCCGAGTCCCGAGTCAGCCTTAATATTATGTCAATAAATTATTTAGTTTTTATTTGTTGCCCGTAGTTCTTAGTGCTCGCTCGGTCCAGAGCCGCGGCAGCTGCACCAGCGGCACGTACACGGACTGGACACATGTTCTAGCAGGAATTCTACATTCGAATTGACATCAATTCCCTGGCGGGGCCTGGCCAATGCATTTTTGCAGATGCTTTGCCACAATTTGTTCGACTGGGCTGCGCAGTTGCTGCTGTTGACCAGTTTATGACACAGCCACATTTGTTATTTGTAATTTTTCTATTGCCCTGTCGAATTCCTAAGTGTATCCTTGCAGCAATTTCCCAGTACCTAAACACTGTGCGAGATTTAACAGCACCAGCAACACTCTTTAAAGACTGCCCACGATAACACACTTTGCAGCGACTACAAATAATTGTGTTTCATGCACAACTCCACAGCTCCACAGCTCCAAAGTCAAAGGCGATAAAACACGCAATTGTTACATGCAGCAGCTCTCGAGCAGCTCAAATGTATAGTAGTTGGCATAAATATAGACCCAACAACTGTTCCACATCCATATAATGCTTTTTGTGCTAGACACAATACAACGCAGTTAGTTGCTCGCAATATCGAAAAGGGAAAAGGATGTGCTCTGGATAAAGGTATTATTGCCAGCACAGGCAGCACTATCTCTCCGACTGCTTTATGGGCAGGTCAAAAGGTGGGCGTTGGCATCTTTCAATGCCACACCAGACTGTGCAAATCTTAATATCACGTGTCGTCTCTTTATGCCTTTGTGTGTAATAATAGAGCAGAACTTTGCAGCATGAGTTAGATCTACATATAGTTATTCAAGTAATCAGAAATGTCGTTGCTCATCTGTTGAAACTGCTTCTACTTAGAGATGTTGATGTTGTGTAGTTGATGCTACTAGCTACTAGTCAGCTATATAAATATTATGGAAAGTATTACAAAAAGAAATGAGAAAAGTCATGCAAATGCAATGCTAACATCACGTTTTACTACAAATATAAGAGTTCAACTGTATATATATGTCGTAGAGATAAAATTCCATTATGAGTTTGCTTCTCGGAGTCGCTGACTTCTATCACCAAAGCTCTGTCTTGTTCAGCCGTCTCTCCTAAAGTTCCCTTTTTCAGCTCTCCTGTCAAACTGCCTCCTGCTTGCATATTCTCGTTCATCAATATCATAGCAACTCTATGCGAAGGACATAAGTAGCCCTCCCGCTCTAGCTATAGTTATCTCTCTCCTAATGCCAATAAATCCTTTCATTCATTCGATTAGCGCTAGTTCTCAGTTTCTCTTTATTGTTACTGCTTCTGTTAATCACAACATAATAACTCATGAATTGAGTATATCTAGTACTATTAATATTCTATTTATGCTAATAGGGTGTTTCCAACATTCTAATCCGAATACGAATCGAAATCTGAGTCATGTCAATACTCCATCATGGAGATGCTCAAGTTATTTCTTCAGCAATCACTGTCAAACTCTGACCTCTTCTCGGGCTCTTTGTAATTATATATATTTTCATCTCACTCGCCACAGACAGAGCACACGAAATATATTTAATTAAAAATGTGTTTGTAAATAAATGTAAATTTCCAACGCTCTGAGCCTTCGTCAACAGACTTTAGGTGACCTGCCAGAATAGTTCTTTGGCCGTTTGCCGTTTGCTGTTGCCGCTGCAGATGCAGATGCGGATGCGGCTACGTCTACTGCTGCAGCTGACCTCTTGACCAGTGCCGAGGCGCAGTTACGACCGCAGTTTTCCATAAGAAATATGTTATGCATATTTTTCTCATTTTTCCTCAGCGCTTGGCCACAAACCCAACCGACGCAAACGAACGAAACCAGTTTCTTCTTGCAACAATGGCCGACTATTTTGTATGCGTGCCCCCCCTGTCTCCCATGCCCCCCCCCCCTCCCTGGTGTCTATCGGGCTGTCCATAAGCTTCAATATCCATAAATGTCCAATGGGTTGTTGCTGTTGGTCATGACTTTGGCCGGTTGCTTGGCATTGCCTCATTCTCTCTCTCCGTCTCCCATTTCGTCTGCTGCTCTGTTTTGTTGTTCTGTTTAACTTGGTCTGGTCTGTGTCCAGTTTTCCAGTTGCCGTCTTCGTCGCTCGTCTGCTGGATTCTAGATTTTTATCGGTTTCTACTTAAGTGATTGTCAGTCAGTCATTGGCTTGTTGCGAAGCCGCTAAAGGACTGTGTGCTGCTGTGTCTGGTTGCTTGGGCAACGTTCTGCAGCTGTTGCTGATGTTGTTGATGTTGTTGCTGTTGCATTTGGCAGCAATTTATTGAAAGCATTGTATGAAATTCGCTTGACTGGCTCGGCCCGTTCGGCTCGTCAATTCCTTATTAAATCGTTGAGCTCAGTCGGGATCAGGATCATTGAAAAAGGTAATACGGCTGATAAAAAGGCGATGTAACCCTCTTTCCGTGACGATAAGCCAACAGATCGCATGGCTCCCAGCATGGGTGGGTGTCGTTTGCCGTGTTTGCACTATGAAACCTGGCAGAGACTCGATGAGCAGTTTAATTAGGTTTCAGCCAAGTGTGAGAAGGACTCTCGTTGCTTTCGTCAGGCGCAAACTGAAATCGTGGAAGCGTGTGGAGCACACGTTGCGCGCAAAACTGCAAGAATTTGTCAAGTGCCACCAAACACACACGCACACACATTAATAGTTATAAAAACCCCTTAAAAATATATATATATGTTATACAAACAAACCCCCACACACACACACACTCACACACACTCACACACACAGAGAGAGACGTATTCGACCCACTTGAAATTTTGCTGGCATATTGCGTATACGCCTCGCATAACGTGGCTGGCACTATAAATGCGCATTTTTCATGGGAGCCTTTCGTTGTGGCAGAGCTTTTTGTAAGGTCTCTTTTCGTTTTCACTATTTTTTATTTATAATTTTATTTAATTTTCTTGCCGTCGCTGAGGTCCTTTTGCCCAGGCTCCTTCACCCATTCACTCACAGCCCTTACATGTGGTGCGCTTGTATGTGTTAATTCTATTGAAATGCTGTCAAGCTCACAACTAAAACCAACGAACGAAACACCCACTAAAGTGGTTCTGCTTATGTGCGTGTGTGGGTGGGTTTTTATTATGCTATAGCTTTGTGCTCTCATGTATTTACATGCCTGGAAATACAAACACACGCATCCGCACACACACAAAAAGGCAAAAGGCTCTGCCGCTAAAAATGAGCAAAAATCACACAGAAAACACATGCGTACTAGTTTTTCAAATTAGTTTTAGTGTTTGGGACCGAAAACAAAAATATAAACATAGAGCAGCATGCCCATATGACAAGGCACGCCCGAGAGATACCCTACACTGAGAGATGCCAAGTAGAGATGCTTGCAAAGGCAAAGTTCGCATACAAAACGTATAATTGAGAAGCTCTGAATATAATCTCATTCCTGTTTTAGACATATAGTATTAGATAATTTGTAGTTGGGCTATTTGCCATGCATAGCTTAAGGACTCTATTGCTGCCATTTTGACAGAGGGTATGAAAGGAAAATTGTAATTCATATGAGTGATATGTGTAAATGGCAAAGCAACAACAAAAAAGCAGCACTCGAAGCAGGACTTGAAATACTTTTACCACATTTGGTAAATTTGAATATGCGCTTCTTTGTGGAGCTCGCTGATGTGTGTTTGCAGCTTGGGTTTGGGTTTGGGTTTGGGTTTGGGGTCTGTGGTTAGCTTTTTAGCCAGCTCCTCGCATTTATTTTCTATTTTCCATTTGAGCCTCGGCGAATGGTTAGTTATGTAACATATATTTTGTGCATGCATGCTTTGATTAATTTAATTACATTTCTTGTGTCCAAGCCAAACATTATTGCACATCATCTGTGTAGCTCCTACATGGCCACGATGCTCGACTGGCTTTAGTTGAGACGGCTGTGGGTAAGGGCTGCAGCAGAGATATAGATATGGAGGGGGCTATAAGTGCACATTTGCACGTAAAGTTTAACTCATTTTATAGAAAATGTTTGTTTTTTTTTCTTTTTAGTTCGCCAACTCCCCAGACTCTCAGCCTCTTGGGCAGGGCCTGGGTTGGTTTGGGTCTCTGTGTTCTTTGCCAAGCCGTAAAATTTTTGTGGCACAAACTTTTCTCTGCTCTGCAGCTCACAAAAAACTAAATTAGTAAATTATAAGCCGCTCAAAATTAATTGCAAAAAAATATTTACACACACGCGCAGCACTGGAAACTTGCAGCAGTAGCAGCTGCCAAAATGGAGTTTTGAAATTCTTGTACACACACACACACACACACAAGCACATTCTTGTCTCTCTGTGTGTGTGTGTGTGTGTGGAGACTGGAGATGAAGTAGGGGAGTTTGTAAATGCAGCAAACTGCATGAAAAGTAAGGCAAAGTAGTTCAGATGAAAAACTCCAAGTGGAAAATAGAGCTAGCCCATTGATAGTGTGTCTGACTTGGTGGGTGGGTGAGGGGGTTAGTGGGTTAGTGGGTGGTGTTGGTGCGGATAGTTTGTTGTATTTACAGCGCAAACCACTTGAAAAAATATTTTTTAATTAAATTACAAAATTGCTAAAGAGTTTGCTAGCTGCCGGCAATGCGGAGCCCGGAGCCCGGAGCCCGGAGCCCGGACTTTGCAATTCCCATCCACATAAAAAGTAGCAAATGCAAAGGACAGCAAAAGTAACTAAGGGCAGCAAAAGCCGCAAAGCAGCACAATAATGTGCTATGCACTGGGGGACAGCATTGAGGTCCAGTTGAGTGGCGACTCTCGAATTTCGACTACTTTTCGAGTAGTCGAGTAGTCTTTGGGCTCGCAGTAAAGTTTTAATTGAATATGCTAGATAAGCTTCGGTAAAATATTTATGGCCCGGTCGTATAGTTAGTAACTATTTACTGAGGGTCCGACTGTAGGTAATGGCCATGACAATTGCAGTCCGTTTCTGTGTATCTGGCATCAAATATTAATTTTAATAACCGCCTTGCCGTTCCGATTTAAAATACCTCAACAAATGTCGAGCACTCGGCAATCATCAACAGCGGCTCTGCCCGCTGGACACTTGGTGCACTCTTAAGTGTTTCGCCAGCCTGTCGACTTTTGTCGTTTTTCGTTTCCTTACGCTTGGCTGCAAGTTGCCAGTTGCCAGTTGCCAGTTGCCAGCTGCCAGTCCCTCTCTAGCTTGAGCCCTGCAGTTTCCAAAGTGCTGCACAAATTCGCGCAACGCCATTTTGCAATGCGCGGGTGCGGAAAATGTAGGTGAATGCACCTCGCCAGGAGGCAAGCAGCCGACGCGACGGGCTCTTTGTCCGCCAGCTGCGCCATTTTCTATTATTTGCGGCTACTTTTCCGCACCGCGGGCGTTGACTTTGCCAGCCACTGTAAATATTTAAGCCTCCCGCGCGACAGACTGCTGCTTCGACTAGCCCCAAAGAGAGCGAGCTGTGTGCTTGAGGATCAACTGACGAAGCGTATTATAATAATATTCAATTTTCAGCTCAAATTTAAATACAAACTATTTGTTATTAGTTATTCTATGATATATGCTATTAGAGAGTAATTTCAATATTATTTTATTTGTTTATATGTAAGCAATCATTGTAATTATAGATAGAGTAATAAATAATATCCCATCAAAATGAAGAGTCGAAGATATTGCAATTATTAAGCTAGCACTCAAATTATTTAATACACATTTAATAGTATGTAAATATATTTACTTACATATGCATATGTTTGCCGACTTAATTCATGCTTTAGCATACATATATATATTTATGTATTTGCACATTTAATATTCTATGCCCCAAGCGAAACCTGTCAAATGCTTATCTGCAGTGGACTGTTTTTGTAATTTATGGCTGCGATGGCTGTGATTTGCATTTCGCAGCTGCCGTCTGACAATGGACTGTCGAGTGTTCGATAATAGGCATTTGATTGCATTAATTATTGCTTTCGAGGCGTCTTCAATGGCCGCTGGGATTTAACTTGGCTTATGGCGCATTGGGATTGAGAAAAAGTGAAGCATGGCTTAAGCTGCAGAGAATTAAGCTAAACTGCAATCAGTTGCATGTGCAGACTCGCCCACAACATTGTTCAGCTTGCTGCATGCAACATGCGACAGCAACAGAAGCAACAACAACAACAACAACAACAACATTAATATATAAGAGTAGATGGAAGAGGCTTTGTTTCAGTTTCGTTGCTATTGTTATCTTTATATGTGTGCCACATTCAGTTTTGTTTATAAATATTTCATTTTGTGGCAAACAATGCGAGTAGGACTAAAGCGACGCCAGGCACTTCCGCATGCAGAGCTAATGCCAGACCAGCCCCCAGCTCTAGCTCCTGCGCTTACTGCTCCAGACGCTTCCGCATACTAAGTCAACAGAACAGAAGAAGCTGTAGCTGAAGCAGAAGCTAACGCATTGCACTTGTGCCCTACTCTTGATCCCAGTCAGCGACACAGTCCGAGTCGTCGTCTATTTTGTTTATTGAAGTCGCGCGACTACTGCGGTTGACGAGTCCAAGTCGAGGGGGAGACTGGCTGCCTTTAAAGAGGCCCAAGTGGAAGCAATGCGCAACAAGATTTTGTAATTTTCCATCTGCTGACATATGTAGTTCATTAGTTCGTTCAAGTTGCTGCGTGTTTTTGCATATGAATCGTACACAAGATTTGAATTAGAGCTGTCAAATCTTTGTCATGCATCACATGAGAGCTGGGAGCTAGAAGCTGGGAGCATGGAGCATGGGTCATATGCCACTCAATCAAAGTATTTGCCGAGAATAGCTTTTAAACAATTGTGCCACGCTCGAGCTTCTTGCTCTTTTGCTGCCAATCATGGCGATATTTAACATGCCGATGATGATGATGATGATGATGATGATGATGACGAAGATGATGTAGTTCTGGCTGTGGGTCTGTAGCGAACTAGTTTCAGCAATTGCCCCGGCTAGAGAATTGATTGATTAGCCAACAGCAAAACGCGGATACCAATTCCGGGCATGCAGTATTCATAAGGGTTGCCCGACCAACGGCCAACGCTGCGTGCCAGGTCTCATTAATATTTAGCTGGCAAAGCTAGCGCCAGCGTCAGTGGCATAATTAAAAGTGACTTTTCCAAGCAACCAGCCAGCTAGCCAGCCAGCCAGCCAGCCAGTTAGGCTGTCCAGTTTAGCCCCTAACCCGGTGCTTCGACGCAAGGTTGGGTAATGCCAGAAGTTTTTCGTCAATGTCGACAATGTCGTCAGGCTTCTAATGGCTGACAGTTGCTCGAAATGATGATGACAGTTTAGATGAATTGGTTTATTCAGTTTGTTGCTAATGCGCCCAATTAATGCCTCGACTTAAGCTCCATCTGCCCACTGGCCCGCCCCCAAATTGTTGCCCAATCAATTTATTAGATATATGTACACAAGTATGTACATATATTCAGTGAGAAATGTTACATCATTATTTGCATGGCAATGGAGTACTATTCACACTTAAATATGCAAGACGCAGAAATCATATGAGCAGTGGAGCAATATGAACTGACGGCGAACATAAAAAATATCTTCGTTAATCAGTTGCGAGTCGAGTCGAGTCGAGTCGAGTGAGAGGAGAGGAGAGAGCAGGAGACGAGCCGGAAGGAGCCGCTGCCTGCTGACAGGAGAATGTTGATGAGAAAAATGCGCATTTTAGTGGCAGTTAATGCATACATTTATTTTATTTTATTTGAATTTATTTATTTATAACGTCTGCCCCTAATAGAAGACATTTTTCATTTCATTCTGTCCCGGAGCAAGTGGAGTTCTGTGTGTGCCCACACGAAATTACATCAAATATCAATTAGTCCATTATTGGGGGGGTGGGAGAAGATATGCCCGCCGACCCATCCGACCCATCCGCCCCATCCGCCGTTCCTCCACTCCCTGACCCAATTCAGATGGGAGATGCGCGCGACAAGCTCACAGCATCAGCATCAGCATCAGCATCCAGCAGCTGGCATTGTTTTTAGTGCATTTTCACACTCAAATTGCGCCATAAAAATTTATATTAATTTCAATATTAGGCTCATTAACATGGCCGCCAGTAAAATTTCGAAAGCACCAAAAGGCAGACAAACAAAGACAGAGACAGAGACAGAGAGATAGAGAGAGAACGACGATGATAAAGATGAATGTATTTGAAGTCAAAGTGACTTGTGTGACATGTACAAATCGTAAAGTCAAGTCTATAAATAAAATATGTGCTCTATCACAGCGGCAGCAGCATCCGAAACTATTAGGCCCCAGCCCCTGGGCCGCTGCTCGAGTGGCAGCGAAACATTTCAAAGAAGCGCATCACAAATGCAAAAATAATCAGCTGACATCGCAGAGAACAGAGCTGAAAGAACGGAACAGACCAGCTCAAGACTCAGCTGAAAAGACAATCAGGCAATCTGACTGGAGACAGCGGACTGTACGCGACTCGAGCAGTTGACTTTGAGTGCCCTCAGCGTATTTGCGTATTATGAACTCTCTGGCGAAACTTCTTCTATATATATATATATACGAATATATATGAAATTCTGCGTAATCTACATCTGGCTTAGCGACAAGCCACAAACGAAGACAGCAATGGGAAATTGCACAGCTCATAAGCTGAGCTGATGACGTCTCGGCCTGCCCTGGTTCTGGCTGGGATGTCTATGGATGCGTTTTTGGCATAAATTGAAATGAACTCGGCCAATTTGAGGCACTCACAATTTGCATAGTCGATAGAAGCTCAACTAGACACAGACACGCAGCTAGAGCACATTTTCTTCTGCTTCTTTCCCTTTGTTTTCTTCTTTTCTTTTTTTTTTTTTTTTTTTTTTTATCGTGAAACAACGGAAGCTGCCTCATGGCAACCGCAACAATTAGAAAGGGCGGATGCTCTGGCAATGAGTTTTAGAAAGCTGCTCTCAAAAACACATACATATGTATGTGAATATATCAAAAATATATATTTTATTACGAAACACACTTACGTATGCAGCAATCGCCAGTGCATTGACTTCCTCTAAGAATGTATTTATGTATGTATGTATGTATGTATGTATGTATGTATGTATGTATGTACATCGACATCAAATGCAGCGGACAACAATCAAGAAACCAGAGAACGTCGCACTTCACCCACATTACGCAGCAGCTGAAACTATTTGTGTTGTTTTATTTCAGATACTCTATACTCATTGAATGAACAAGTAGAGTATGAATGATGTAAGAAATTTATGTATATCTAAACTATTTCCTATTGCTAATGAGTGGGTAAAGTAAAGGTGACTTCATAAATTAGGTCAATTAAGCAAGCTGAGTTCATCGTTTCATTTGCAATTCTCAAAATATGAACTTCACAGGGTACTTGCTAGTCCTTCACTGCGGATCACATTCAACTTGTATTATTTTTTTTGTTTTCTGCTTCTTTTTTTGTGTGCTGCTCGTAGGCGACAAAGTCAGTTTCTTGTCAGTGGTGACAAAGAGGTATTGATTACATCTACGACGCGAGCGAGGCATTGAGTGGCCTGCGCAGGGCGAGGACGACGTGGCGGGGGGTTGGAGGGTATGTAACTCAGAGGGTAACTAAAGTTACTGATGTGTGGCGAAAAAGATGACTGATAGAGCAGAGAGCGTGTTGAGTTGGGCAACAGCCAGCCAATGGCACCATTATCGAGGTTACCTAACAAACACAATGCGAGCAGACCAAAGTGTTGGGGTCGTTAGAAGTCAAGTTTCCTTAACACAAATAAGCACATACATATATACACATATACATGTATAACTAAAATTATCATTTACAAATTAAACAGTTCAAGTTGTATTTATGCTCACTTTGTTTTGTCTTTCTCTTTGCAGGTATGTTTCGCAGCTGATTTCTCTCAGTGTATGTTAATTAATTGAATGCAATTCGAGTGGCCAGTTTAGTTTATGCTCCACTTCGCATGTAGGAATCTATCAATTTCATAAGAACACACAAAAAGGCAAACTTAAAATGCATTGAAAACAAACAAGGTAAAGTTTTATTTTTTTTTTATTTTGGCGAAAAACCAAACAAACAACAAACTGCCAGTTGAACTAAACCAAAGGACACTCGTTGAAGGTCAACTGAAGGTGGCCAAGAGAACGACAACAACAACAACCGTAGCAACAGCTGCCAGTTGCTGCCATTTCGTGGATCCTGGGGCACCTTCAGCAGCCCGACCAGGTGAAAGCAAATAAACGTGTGGCATTTATATTTGTGGCAGCAAATTTATTTAGCATGCATTTTCCACGAGCAAGAAGAAGAGAGCAAGAGAGAGAGAGAGAGAGAGAGAGAGAGGACCCGACGTTTGGAAAGTGTGTAAATTTTCACCGGCATATAAAACACATAGAAACAAGCGTTATAGAGGGCGAGAAAAACGTGCGCGTTTCCAAATTGATTTTCAGCTGATTCAAATACATATCCACGTGTGTGTGTGTGTATGTGTGTGTGTGTGTGTGTGTATGGAGTGCACACAGCAGTTAGTGTAGCGCTTTACAAATTACTTGGCCAACATATTTTATTTGAGGTTTAAATAGTTAGTTAGGCCAACAAGCAGCTGCTGGCCACATGCACCGCAAATGCAGGCAAATTAAGTATTTTCATTGCATATTTCATGGACTTGTTTTCCGTTTCAGTTGCTGCAATGGGGCTCCTGCTCCACTTATCAGTGGATGAGCTCATCCGTCAGATTTCGCTGGCAAATCTTGTTTTGTTTTGTTTAATTTTTACTTTTTTGGTTCGCGGCTTCTTTGATTGGGACATGTTTTTAGATCGGGATCAATAAGATCAGTGTCGTCGCTGATTAGAAATCGGGGCCAGCTACAAATCACAGCGCCCGCTTTCAGCTGAGCTAATTATTTATTATACGGTTGGCCGGGGTCGAGGCAACGACTTTAAAGAGAGCGGGATGGAGGTGAAGTACACACACACATGAAACAGATATGTTTAGGCATTCAATTAATAATAGCGCCAGCAGAAAAAAAAAAAAAACAAACAAAAACAAAATTTGACTAACAACCAGCTCGAAAGGGGCGTGACTAATGTCGACATGTATTATAGAAAAAGCTAGTTAATAAAGGGAACTAAAAATAAATCAAAAGCAAGAACATGCGATATGCCGGGTCGGACATGAATCGCATTTAGAGAACTTCGAGCGCGGGCGAAAATACTTTTAAATGCGATGATCAGGCAAAAAGCAGCCTGAACTGGCTCAGTGTTGAAAGCAAACGATTTACAAGACTTACACACGCCAAAACACAGACACAGACACAGAAACAGACACATACACTTACAGAGGTAGTCCCTAGCTGAATGATAAATAATAAATAGCCACAAAGAGCTAAAAAACCCCTCAAAGTAATGCGAGAAAATGCGGCGGGTTACCAAAGCGTGACAAAGCACAAAGTGAAGCGACTTGAGGTCGAAGCCGCAGTCAGAGTTTTTTTTTTTTTTTACTCTTAAAGAGGCCAAGACATTGGGTCAGATAATTGGTTATGCCAAAGCAGCAATTAAAAACTCCAAAAGGTGGGCGCCAATCTGCAGCAACTGAAGAGAATAGCTAGAATAACATATTTCAGATCTCTAGAATTGGGCTAAGGCGAGGCAAGTGCGACTGGGTCTTAGAGTCGCATCAGCGAAACGATGTCAGGAAGGGTAGATAGCTCGACTGAGGGGGTTACAACGGAAGCCGAACGCGCAATGAGCATAAAACGTTTTTCCGGTTACTTAAGAAAATTATGGGCTACATAAAAAGAAATGCTCAGGCTGGGGGAGTGAGTGAGAGACAAAGAGACTAAATGTGAAGACGCCTTCAGTAAGTCGGGCAAATCGGACAGACAATTGGACAATTCGTCAACAATGTCAGTGGGAGTCGGAGTTTGTTTATTTATTTATTTATTTACTGGCTTGATTTGTCATGTTGTTCGTTCGGCTTGGCTAGCTTTATTAGCCGTAAAGTAGTAAAAACGGTTAAGGTGAGTGCTCTGTGTGTTGTTGCGTGAGGTCAAGAGTTAACTGAAGCTCAGCGAGGCATGCTATTCAAATACAAATACAAATACAAACACGACTACGGCTAAAAATACGGCTACACCAGCTACCACCTACTAAGCGGAGCACGGGCAACGACAGTCCCCGCACTTAGCCCAATTGTCGCCTTTGTTGTTGCTACTGCTGCTGCTGCTGCTGCTGTTGTGGTTTAAATATAGCCACGTTTTATGGAACTGCTCTATATTTATCACATGCAACTATCAACTGATCCATGGGCGTGCGCCCATAGCTCGAGCAGGAGGCGTAACGGCAACAAAGAAAACATAAAAGACGAGGGCCAAAATTAATGAGCGACATGACTTGCTCTTATCGCCGCAGACGGCAATTTTCCACTCCAATCAGTCCACAATATTTACATAACTCAATACGTATCCTAAAAACTCCTGTAGACTCTTGCGAGCACTTGATGAGTGTAAGGAACTGAGAAATATTCATTTAGTGCTCATGTAAATATAACCAAAACAGACTTAAGCAATAGTTGTGTGAATGGTAAATCTTCCACCCACGTGCCCTGCGGCACTTTTGCTCTTCTATTCATTTAATACATTTGATTTTTTTCGTTTCTATTTGCAAGCAGCAACTGGGCAACGAGCATAACAAAAGACAAATACAAGAGCAGGAGCAGGAGGTGCGGGCAGGAAAAGCAACAATGAGCCAAGCCACGTTTAGCATGAGAGGTTGAGAGTCAATGCCGCTGTGAGCCGGGCGTTAAATGCCGCGACTCTTCGCCTGTCAGCACAATTAGAAATGCACATATGAACTGCTGCAGCGAGCTGATGTTGCTGCTGGCCATCATAATGGCATATTAATAAAGCCGTAATATGATATTCCAGGCGATGGCTATCGGGGCTACACGTCGTCGGGTCTGATGAAATTATTCATGCCCAAGCAGGCCGGCGGTTACGTAGTGAATGGATTTGGCTGGGGTGCTCTGTCCGTCGTAATTAGTCGTAGTTATGGCAGCCACAAATATAAGTTACTAGCCAAAAGATAATAGATAGAGACACACACACACACACTCACAATGATAGCAAGTGACAGACTGCGTGTGGGCTGGCTGGCTGAATGGTAATTGAATACCTCGCATGTTGTTGTCGGCTGCACACATCATTGAGCCTAGTTCAAGCAGGAACCGGGGATAGGCTATACTTGAAAGTCGCGCTCGCAATCTGAACTCGAAATCAAATTCGAAATCGAAGTCGAAGTCGAACTCGGTCATGCTGTCCATCCATTCGATGGGAACCGATGGCCAATGGCCCGCGGTCCGTGGGTGTTTGAGTTTAGAGTTTCCGCTCATGCATTTTTCATGCGTCTCGTTTGTGCCCCGTAAATGGGGGCGTTATCAAGCGATTCCCAATAATAACGAAACTCCAATATGTGTGTATTGTTAACAAATTGTTGCGTGTGTGTATTTAATATAATTAGTAGTGACAACAGCCCCCAAGCAACCCGTAAACCCGTAAGTCCGTAACTGTCGTGCCACATATTAGTAGTGTTGTCAGTTGTGTAATTGGTTCCGCTTCTGGGGTGGCACCAGCAAAGGGTTTCCAGCCAACACTCACCAGCGTATCATGACTTTCAAATGACTTTGATTGGGTGGGGAGTGGTGGCAAACTAAGCTGACCTGGCTACGAAATGGAATTCAGAACTTCCCAAGAACTGACAAATTGAAGAAGAATGAACTAAATATAGAAATGTAAGACCTAATGTATTCGAACTCCAGTTCGTTAAACCCCTAGTCGGGGTGTGTGAATTGAAAAGGAGGCGCGACAAGCCCTCTAAATTATATATATAAATATTGCTAGAAAGGATAACGAGCTGAATCGATTTCGATTTGATTGTTTCTGCAAGGAAACTGAACTTTTCATTCTATTTCGTTTCCCTATGCAGTTGCCTGGTATGAACGATATCTCCTAGCCTGGCACTCCCGCCCAAAAGAGACTTTGCTTCTATTTCTGCTATCTTCTAGATAGCAGCATAATCTGCTTTTAATCTCACTCGCGTAATTCCCACGTTTTCGACGACATTTCTTACTTTCTAGCATTCTTGTAGCTGAATGCTGTATTTATTTATTAGCATTAATGACACTTAATGCAGTTGTCGCCGCAGCATCAGCAACACGAAAGACAACAATTACGAGCAACAAAGCAGCCCAAAAGCCAATTGTTGAAACAACACACACAGAACAGAGAAGAGCAGAGCAGAGCAGAGCAGAGCAGAGTAGAGAAACATGTCATTAGCTTTCGCAGTCAACATGGGGGTGGGGAATATTTCGTTCGAAATGTGGGATCATCTAGACGCTCGGCAGTTGGGTTTGAAAGTTGTGATCCCTTTGGGATAGATCGTCAATTGGATTGTTCAAACACATTGTTTTCACAGCTTGCATTGTTTATGTTTTGTTTGTGTCTTTGGGGGACAGTTTTCGTCGCTCGTACGGATTGTTTTTACAGTTGCTGTCGATTTCGGCCATGGGCGGGGTTGGGGCATGGAAATTGACTTCGGGTCCACGTAGCGCAACTTTTTAAGCCAGCCAGCAAATTAAGGGCATTAAAAAGTTACACGTACGCTCACACATGTGTGCAGAGATGCTTAGTGGGAATGCAAGTTTTTCAATTTTCACGTACTTTCCACACAGAGCAGAAGCTTAAAATTCAGCCAAAACTTTCCACGATTAGTTGGTCATTAGGTGGGTGAGGGACTATAGAAAAGTTACTGAACCTCCCTAGGTGGGGCAGACGGGACCAAACATTAATCATGGGATGCCTGCTGCACTTTTTAAATTGCAATTGCGAAATTTGGCTTTGGCTTTCGGTTTGGCTTTGACTTTGGCTTTCGCTTTGGCATTCGCTATAGTCCTCGCTCTGGCTCTGGCTCTGGATATGGCTCTGGATATGGCTGTGACTTTTAACTGTGACTTCGCCTGCCGATATCAAAGTTTTGCCTTCATTTGCATATCGCACAAAAAGTTACGTTATCATTTGGCTGCCACTGTCTGTCCGGGCGCTTCAGTCGGGTCGTGGTCGAGTCCAGTTTAGCCAAATCCCTTTTTTGGCATCTCTGTCGAGAGTCGCATTGAACCGAATACAAAAACTGCCCTGCTGCTCGCACTATCCATACGTATCTCTGCATTTCTGTATCTCCCAAAATAAAAATGCGCCAAAATCAATTTAAAGTTTTGGTGCATAAATTTGCACCACATTTTTCTAACTGCAATCTCCGACAGTCCCAATTGGGCAATAGATAAAGTTAATTTTTGTTAACTTTCAATCTCTCTCTCTCTCTCTCTCTCTCTCTCTCGCTCGCTCGAGTTTTTTTTGTCTTTTTCTGTTTTACAGAAAGTTCTCTTCGGTCTTGTTCAGCCTTAATTAATTGATTAGCATTCGCAGTGACATTTGCATGCCTAACTACAAATTGAGTACAAGCTATTTAAACACCGAAACTTGCATCGAATCTCGTAGTCTTGCATGATTAGATGCACACACAAACACACATTGAGGTAGACATATTTTGCTCGTCGTCATAGAGCTAAATAGACAGAGAAACATTTTTTAATTAAACCTCAAGCAATTACAAGTGCTGCAAGTCTAGAGGCGGTACAAAGGAGGACAGAGATGACGACGACGACGACGGCGACGACACCTCGCACAGTTTACACTCGAAATGACATGCAAAGAGCCGAGGTGGGACTAGTTGGCAATGGCAAATTTCGGTAGTCGATGACTGAGAGAGGCACAGAGCAGGAGTCCCGTTCCCTGTGTGGCTTTCTGCGGCACTAATTGATGTGGCAGCTTGGCTGCTGCTGTCTATATGGCTGTCTCGCTCACAGCAGCTGACATAGATTTGCAAAGCAGCAGCAGCAACAACAACAATGATGCAGAAGGAGTTGCTGCTGTTGCTGCTGCTGCTGCTGCTGCTGCTGCTGCTGCAACATCTGTTGAGGAGGACGTCTCTAGCACTTGAGCGAAGAAACTGCCACAATTTTCTAATTATTTGCAAAATTTTATGCCAACGAAAAGGCGAACACAAAATGCAGGCAACCCATTTGGCACGGTACTTACACACACACACACACACACACACAGTATCACTCTGCGTGTGTGTGTGTGTGAGGGGGGCTGGGGGCCATGCTTATGGAACGCCAAGTTTTATGCAACATTTTTGAATGCCGTTGCCAGCAGCTGTTGCAGTGCGGCAACAATAACGAACCAAACGAATTTCTGCAGCTGTGTGCAATCTCCCACTTTTGCTCGTCTCCTGCTCCACCTCCTGCCAGTCTTCATTGCGCTTTGAAAAACTTTGTCTGTGTGTGTGTGTGTGTGTGTGTGTGTGTGTGTGTGTGTGTGTGCTAAATTTTACATTAGTTCGATTTTCATTTCATTTGCTGCCAGTTATTTTTGATATAAATTTTTGAAAATGACGCCAACGTCAGCGACGTCCTTGTGGCCCTTCTATGCTACTATTTACTGCGGATTCTCTCTCTCTCTCTCTCTCTGTTTGTGCTCTTTATCTCCGTCGCTCGTTGGCCGTTTGTGCTCTGCGATGCGTGCATTTAACTTTTGCTGGCTCAGCGAACGCTTGCAAAAAGTATGCTGCAAACTTTCAGTTGACCCCTTTTACGCTTTTCAAATGCAATTTTCAATCACGCAAATGGAAAGCATTCTTTAAGTATCATCGAGCTAAACTTGGACAACTCTTAAGAGAACAGACTTCAACGGGGGCGCCTTCGATTTACGTATTTCCCACATGAAAACAAAATCGATAAGCATCCCCAATATCAAAAACTGACAAATGGCATTTAATTGCCTAGCCCCAACCCATGAATGACCATAATAAACAAAACTTAAAACTGAAAACTGAAAACTGAACACAAAATGAAATAAAACGGGTTATATAATTGCCGCTGTGCTGCCAACTGAAGCGTGGCTCAACAAACCAGAGAACTAGGCGTGCCAAGACCAAGACCCAGACTCGTGGAGCCGCTCACAGGTAACAGCGCCAGCTACGCAAATTGAATTCGGTGAGAAAAAGAGTCGCCAAGACTCACAGCAGCAGCCGCAACAGCAGCAGCAGCAGCAGCAGCAGCAGCAGCAGCAAAGGCAGGAGTCGCATTAAATAAAATTGACGCTTCATTAGTTTTTGGCTCAACACTATTTGCGCTTCAACAAACAAAATAAGAATAGAAGAGTAATAAAAACAAAGACATCATTCACAGCCAGGAGACATAGAGAAGCAGGAGGAAAATATATATAGAGCTACATTTACTTATCAAAATTTCCACGAAACTATTAAAACTTTATGTCACAAAAGCAGCTGAAGCTTATCAAAGAAATATTTTAAGTAATTTATTCCATTCACAAATACTTGATTAGTTCAGATTAATGCCTCAATCTTTTTTTACTTTCGTCACACTCTAAATTCAAATATTTATCGTAAGCAGGCTTGAAGCACTTCTGCTGAACGGACCTATGTATAGATCACACCTTATGGGACTCGTTTATACAGACGGATAGACAAACATTATCTAGATCAAGTCAGCTGTTGCTTCTGGTTAAGACTATCTACACTTCATGGGATCTGCCTAGTTGTATAATTGAAGCTTAGTAGCTTTTGTTATATGAAAATGAAAGTGTCGTAATTAATTTGATGTGATAAATATTTCCATTAAATTCAGTCAGCTGGAATTTAGTTTACAGTTGATTGTTGCGAGAAGAGACTTTAACTTCTGTTAACCCTCAATAGATCTATTTTTTGAAGCACTTCTCAGGTTTCGTGAGTTGGAAATTGTGTTAAAGCCTTTCCAGTGGATGTGGCTACCGAATTGAGCGAGCTAACTGCTGAAAGTTGATTTTCAAGTTAATTACCAGTTGGCATGTGCGGCAAGTTGTAGATGTTGCTGCTGTTGTTGTTGGTGTTGCTGGTGTTGCTGGTGCAAATAACTAACAGGCAACATCAGCAGCAACAGCGACGCGCTGACGTTTTAATTGAGTTTGGCTTCCATGGCAGCTGCGCTTCCACATTGGATGTATGAGTCAAGCTGAAGATGCGGATGCGTACAAGTTAAATAATTTCATTACAAACAAATGTGTGTTGAGTGTGGGCGTGGCATTGTGGGGGGAGGCGTTAAGTGCCTGCAATTACAGAGGGAAGGGAGGGAGGGCTGTGATAGTAGCAGGTGCACTGCAGAGAGAGGATTGGGATGTGAATGGCTAGTCCTAGGCGTGATTGACTGCCGAAAAACAATATCTGGCGATTTGCGAACTCTCTGCACAATACAAATTAAGTGGAGCAGCAATAACAATGCAAAAGCCATCAAATTGGCGCTAACTGCGCGCCGCAATCTATCCTGCATCACGTCTGGCCACGGGGTCAGCTCCATGGCTGGTTATTGTTTGCTTTGCAACTGCAATTCATATACATATTGTAGATTTTGGCAGCAGCAATGGAGAGCAATGCGCTTTGGCATTTGACACGCTGCAGCGATTTTGAGTTTTTCTTTTCTTTTTTTTTTTTTGTTGAAACGACATTCGCTGGGGCGTCATAAAAATTGATGGATGCTCCGGCCAGATACAAGCCAGACAAAAAGAGCTGGGCAGCATCTTGCTGGAGAGCACAATAGAATTGATCGGCGTTAAATTTGAAATAATATGTATGCATTAAGAGGTTTATTTTTCCGCTGCTCTGCAGCCATAAATTTGGCATGACAAGTATTTATAGAGCAATCGAAACTATATCGATTCGCTGTCGTTGATTAAAAACGGAAATGGTCGATTGTTAAAAATGCTCTCATCTAGTTGCATCTCGCGCCGCACAGTTCCAGTGGCCATTACGGAAATGTAAGGAAAATATTTGGACAGCGTTCTCTGGCTGCTGCCAGTTGCTCCCCCTAGCCAGTCCAGTCCAGTGTGGTGCCCAGAAAAAAATAAGAAAGCATTGGCAAGAAAATGACGACTGCAGCTTTTCATTTTTTAATGCCAGCTCGCAAAGGAGCAAAAGAGGCAAAGGCTGCCCACTTCACTTGTCACAATGGCAAGGACAGTCGCAGTAGATAGAAAAATGATTGTTAGAAAAAAGCCCGGCCATATCGTTTTCCTTTGTCATTCCTTTGTAAATACGAATGAAAGAGCTCTTGAAGCTCAACTGCAGTTGGCAAAATATTTCCATTGCCAGGCGAAAGACGAAAGTCTTTAAACCCACTTGAAAGGTCACCGAACTCACTCACTCACTCACTCACTCAGTGAGTCAATCGGACGGTTTGTCGAAGCTCTTAACTATATGAGAAATCTGTGTTCATTTACATAACTCATCCTCAATATCGAGTTCCTGTTTGATAGTGTGATTATTATGCTCTGTTATTACATGCACGCCGAGTGCAAAGGAAAACTTGGGAAAACTGGCAGAAAAACTGTTTCGATCTTACACTTTTGCGAGAATTTATGTAGTTGTTCGCTTTGTTTCGGGCTGGCGACTCAGCACTTGGCAGCGACCTTTTGGGGTCAGCTGCGGGAGGGGGCAGCGCCTGCGCCTAAAATGCGGCAAACATTTTATGCGCTTGCTTATTTTATTGCCTTTGGCATTGCGAATGCAGCGTCATAAACATGATTGCCCAAAAAAGCAAAAAAACAAAAAGAAGCTGATTTTGTCGCATTTCCTCGACACATTTGGCGCCCTTTCAAAAAGCGACTCTCGATATGAGGAATGTTGATGAAGACAGTCGGAGTGCTCTGTGCTTTGCAAGTCATAAGTGTGGCTGTGGCCGGCCTATGCTTGACTAATCGTATTCCAATTTGTGCCGCCAAGCTAATTGGCCTGCCCCCGTGAAGTGGATACTCTGAGGCTGCCACTGCGGGGGCTTATCGCCAAATGCGCTCAAGTGCCCACTTGACCGGCCCTACACAAAGCGTCCAGCTTGTTCCTGTTGGCTGTTGGCTGTTGGCTAGGAGTATAACAAGGCCATGGCTGGAAAGCAAATAGCTTCAATTGTTTTAAGCTGCTGTCTTAATTAGACATTGTGGCTATCGGTTCGGCTTCAGCTTCACTGACTGCACACACATACAGAGGCACGAAAGCCACTAATACAACAACTAACTAACGAACTTATAAACTAAGCAAAGCCGCGGGCCATTGTACAGCTTGAAAGGAGCCGTCTTCGAGTGATAATTTAGCACGTACGAGAGATGAGCAAATCCTTGGACTGAGACCCAGCTTGGACCCAACTGCGAAGCACGTCGCTTGTTTCATAATAATCAAGTGCTGGCAATTTTGCGAGCCTCTGGCATAAATGTCAACGATTTGATAATGGAACTATTCCAGCTGACTGTGGGTCGCTTCTAGTTGTGTGTTCGTCTCGTTTCGTTTCGTTTCGTTTCGTTGTGGTTGGCTGCGTGACAAATGTGAAGCTGGTCCTTGAGCACACTTCTTCGCATTAGTTGGCATTTGTTTTGGTTTGCAGTGTGTGAAGCGTACAAAAAAAGCCAAGACAAATATTTGAAAAATTGCACATAAACCGAAAGCTGTTAATGTCAGCGAGGGTTGCCCTGGTCCTGGTCCTGGACTTGTACATGTATATATTTATCCCAGCTTCTAGCACCCCCAGCACCCACAAACACTTGAGCAGCAATTGACGCGTGCTATCGATTTGGCATGCCTCGCAACAACAAATAAACAAAATAAACAAAAATTCAGCAATTGCGTTTGAATGACGGCTTATTTCGCAGTCTCTGCACTTTTCGCTCTATTTGCTTATTAAATTTGTTGAATTCATACGCAACTAGCAAGGATAACAAGAACTCAAGCCACAGGCCCCACAAGCCCCTCCTCTTCCTGCCTCTCAACTAACACATTTTGTACTATTTCCTTTCAATCTATTCGAATATTGTGTATGTGAATGGCTATGAGCATGTGTGTGTGTGTGTGTGTGTGTGAGGGTGTGTATGTGTGTGCGTGTGTGTTTGCATTCATTTCCCGCTTTCATTGGCATTTATTTCGGCACTCAATACCCACGACCTGAGACCTTGCCATAAGTGAAGTTTGTGGTGTTGCTGGTTGTGGTCTGATTGGGCTTTTATGAAGATGCCCCAACCATTGCGACTTACCAGGAGTAGGGTATATTCGCATATAGACTCGCTGTAGAACTCCAATGCGAGCATGATAAATGAAATGATTTTAACTTTAAAGTTCGCTCTTTCCACTCTCACCTCATGTTGAAGAACTGCTTAAATAAGTATTAGATATTCCATGTAAATATGTATTCATCAAACTGATGTTACCCAATATTGTGGGATTCTCCTGCAGCGTCTTCAGCTGAGATTCACCTTCGATTTTGTTGGCTTCTTTTCTTATTTTTCCAGCTAAATCGACTTTGCTTTTGTCCGTATTGTGCTCCGAATACAATATGGTATTTCTCTAAGCTACAGATATACGAATACACAGAAAAAAAAAAAAAAAATATATATATATATATATTTATATATATATGCATGAGGAGTCTTTGCAGCTTCTGTCCTGGCTCTCATACGGTTGCGTTTTCAATTTGTGCGCTTTAATAATTCACAATTCAATAAATGCTAACAAATTGACATTGTCCGAAATGTTGTATAGATTTTCCTTTCAGCTCGGATTTTCTTTGCCGAACAACCCTGTAATCATGTGAGCATCTCAACATCCTGCCTGTGGCATGAGGCGGTTGGGTCGTATGGCGCCGGGCGCCGGGCGGCAAGCCCACCAATTTCATTGCCAAGGAATTAACTTGAGCGACTTTTATGTCAATTCAATACATTTCATTTACTCGGCAATCTCTCTGTATCTGTATCTCCGTATATACTACATGTATATATATACAATATGTGAATTGGCAGGAGGAGGTTGCTGGGCAGGAGGCTTGGTGTGGCTGGTTCTTTCAATAGCATATTCTACGCAACACATTTTCTACGCCCATTCGTAGTTTTTGCGAAAATTTTCGCAAAATTAATTTGTAATTTTAGTAAGTTGGCAACGCTGAGCGATATCAACGTCTGCTCAGCCAGGATTCGTGGCTCAGCAAATATCCTGCGGCGCTCACAAATTATGTGCAAATAAATTGCCATTTGTTAAGTGGCTTTGCATAAGAAGTTCCTTTCATACATCTTGTATGTATAGCGCTTCTTGCCGTCTCACAGTCGTCGTCTCTCTGTCTCTCATGCTGCCTGTCTGTCTGTCTGTCTGTCGTTCAGCCAGCTTTGTTGGCATTATTAGATCGCACATGAATATGTAAGTTGGCAAATATGCCATACACATTTTGGCCACGTTCAATTTATTTCTATTAATAGCCGAGCGCCTGCATTTTGTATGCTCTTCATCGTTAATTTCCAGCGAGTATTATTCACAACGGGCTGTCGCAGTCGTACGAGTCCTTGGAGATTGGGGGTGGATTTCGCTGGGGCTCGTGCGACTCAAAGCCAATTAAAGTCAATGGAAAGGTAAATCAATTGCATGAAAACTTTTATGACGACAACTATTGGCAGCAAATTGCGTGGAAGGAAGGGCAAGTCTCTTACGAAATTAATTGCCACATTGCCATATAGATAATGATAATAATTTGTGAATAGAACTTTTCAATAGTTCGCAGAACTGTTCATTCATTTGCCTATGGGGCTTACACCTGTAATCAGTGAGTGGCTTGCTGAAACGACGAAGTCAACAAATTTATCAAACGTTTTAGCCGAAATCAGTTAGACAAAAGCTTTATAATCAGCTTAGCTTAGGCCAAGAGCTTTCTTCATATGCCTTGATTAATACAACTCTTTACTAGCAACTTCTCCACGCTTCACAGCAATCAGCTTTCATTAGAGAACAAAAAGCCAAAATTACTACCAAAACTAGCTCAAACGGGTGTGAGTCGAGATGGCAAGAGTCTCCTACTCTATACCCTATACAAGAGTTCGTCAAACTACATTGTCTCATATGCTTAGAGCAAAAACAAAATCGGTTCATTCTGAATTGGCATTAAGAACTAGACTAATAGTTCAATCAATCAATCAATATATTCTGCTCATATAATTGTGTGATTATTTATTTCTTAAAAGATTTATTTTTCCTTTTTCATATCGTAGGGTATTCATAAACTTAAGGTTTCTTCTACTTTTTTCAACTACGAAACTCTGCGTGGCATACATAGAACACAATTAATTATATGGACAGGCGTTACAAACTTCCAGCGGAGACGCAACTGAAGAAGCGTAAAAATTGTCCAAAATGAAAAGACTGAAAATAATATCAGAAAGAGAACGCAGAAACCGAAAGAAAAAGAAACCATTGAACGGCCATTCAGTTTTTTTCTTCATCTTCTTGTTCTTGATGTTGTTGTTTGGCTTTTTTTCTTCTCTATAGTCCCAAGCGCTAATTACAAAAACAATAACAGCTAAAGCTGCCGCCGCCAGGTTAAGAGTCTATCGACCAAGCCAGACATTCGCCTGCACATATATACATATATATATATATATATATATATATGTGTGTGGATGTGCGTGTGTGTGTGCGTGTACACACTCACATATACATAACCAGGCAGCAGAGCTGCGTCGGTGCGGAGGGCCAGCTGTGCTAATGTTCATGCGGCTCTGAAGTCATTTATATTAATTTTAATAACATTGTTAAGCCGCATTGGGTCTAGGATTTGGCCCAGATGAACTGGTCGACGTGGCTGAAGAATCCGAAATTCAAACAGAGACTCAGGCAAGTTGGCCGTTCGGTCGTTCGACCGTCCGTTCGGGTGTTAACGATGAAACACTTTTCGGGCTTTGAATTTTTGAGCAGATAATCAAGCTTCAAGGCAGCGCCTGCTCTTACCATATCCACAGTCGACTCTACGCCGCATATTAAAAACAAATTAGCGTTTTGTTTGCCTGAACTATAGACTACATAGCCCCAGACCTGGGCCACGTATAGTTGGCGCGGTGGGGGGAGGCATTGGTGACGCCGTGTAAATGTGTTTTTAAATGCATTGGCAGTCCGAGCTGCGAGTGGCGAGTGGCGAGTGGCAAGTGGCGAGTGGCAACTGTTGTGTTGCAAGCAGCGAAGCATCGCGTGTCTGATTTATCCATTATGTTCAGCTTTTATCATAATAAATTCGATAAATTGGCGAGTGGCAGTGCAATTAGCATGCAAATGGTTTTTAATTGACCCGTAATGTGCAGCGAGAGAGAGAGAGAGAGAGAGAGAGAAAGAGAGATCTGCCCTCTCGCTCTCTCGCAGCATCTGCTGGGTCTCGATGTCAAGCCAAATGACCCTAAGCGAATGTGCCGCAATTTGATATGTTCAACTATTTGATTTTAATATTGATTGCATGCCAAACTTTGCATATTTGTCAAATTTGTATGAAATTCGAATTTCGAAGGCGAACTACACTTCACATTGGTGTAACCTTGGCTTTAATGAACCCATCCGGCAGATAGCTTCGGCTTAGCTACCCGGCAAGCTGACAACAACAGCGCAGCAAAGTTTGGCATATTAATTACTTTTGTTTTTCTTTTCGGAGGAGGCGGCTTCTTTGGCTTGGCTGTGGGTCAAAAGCAGAACTATTAGAAGAGCTTCGAGCGAGCAGCTCTGCTCTGGCCCCCTTCCGTTAATGACCCGTGGCAGGCCAGCGGGAGTGAAAGGCCTCCCAGCCCCAAAGTATAGCATTTGCGCTGCGTACTTAGCACTTTCCCGGAAGACGGAAAAAAAAACAACTAGAAGACAGCCCGAAAAACCTCAACCAGCATGCCGCTACTGCCACACTCTGCGTCTGTAATTAATCATCATTACATTTTCGTAAACGAAGCGGATTTTAAGTGGGATTTGCAGCTCAGTCGGCAGCAGGCAACAGACAGCAGATAGCGAATAGCGGATGGCGGATGGCGGATGGCGGAGAGGCATCTACTACTACTAGTCAGCCAGGCTATTCGGACAGGCAGCCAGCTATCTATTGAAGCCCATAACATGCTCATTTAGTAATGATGCCACTGGATCGACTCTCCTTTTGGCAGCCACTTGAGCGTATTTGGTGCTCAACGAACATCCGCATAGTCCATGCGGTCGTTCAGTCGCTGCATTGACAGCTGGGGCTGCTTATCTGTCCTGCATTTGACATTTAGCATTAAAAACGCTTTAATAATAACGCAATAATAATACCCACAACCCTCAGCTCGCAGCTCGCAGCTCGCAGCTCACAGCTTGTAGCTATTTTTGTGGGTGATGGCAAAAGACAGAGCCAGATATTTATCATTTCATCAATCAAATGGACGTCGTTCTCTGGGCAATGGTTATGGCAATGGCAATGGCTGGCTGCTTCGGTTGGGAGTTGATGCCAAAAGAAAACTTTTCATCATTTAATTTTGCCGCTACAATTACGCAAGTTGGGATTCCAAAGACCGAAGACCGAGTCTGATCTGAGTGTCGAGTGCCGAGTGCCCAGTCTTTCAAGGCATCATCAATCTCTTTTAGCGTGTAAGCAAAATGGCGGACATTGGCAGGACAATAAAGACAACACACATACGCACACATATAACGGCACTTATCAATTACAATAGCCGCCATTTTGTTTAGCGCCACACACACACACACACACACACACATGCCCACACATGTGCGCGCGAGGACATAAATCTCATAAATGCAAGTCATATTTAAAAGCCAAGCGAAAGCCCCACAAAAGTTTCGCCCTTGGCTCTGTCATAGATTTTTGTCATAAGTAGTAGTTGTTCAGTTGCTTGGGCTAGGGATTGGGCTTCGACTGGAACTTGGACTTGGACTTGGCTACCAATCTCATCTGCTAATGCTTGGACTTGGCTTTTGTTGTTTGTGGCTCTGGCTCTGGCTCTGGCTTTGGCTCTGGCTGTGGCTGTGGCTGCTGCAGTTGAGTTATGACTTAAGCTGACATTTCATTAGTGCGCATTAAGTGTTCTGCGAATGAGTTTAACTGCCATGAGACATCCGACACTCTGCACAATAAAACAAAGCAGACTCCATGAGCTGCGAGAGCATGTGCGTGTGTAGGAGCTAGTTTTTAGCGTAGCCTTGCCTTAATTAGTTACCCTAATATGGCAGCATCTATAGCTCTCGAGCTCTCGAGCCGGGCACTGAATGACCCAATTTCCACACACACACACACACACACACACACACACACACACACACACACACACACACACACAGAGAGAGAGACACACTCGACCCGGCTTGGCTCGCCTGTTAATTAAACATTACTCGAACTGACCGCAGGCTTTTAAATTTCGTGCGAATGCAGTAAAATAATTAATTGTGTGGCAAATACAAGCGATAAACAACAAATCAAAGTAGTGAAACACTAATCGCAGTACGAGTTGAGCTGGAACTGGAACTGGATCTGGACAGTCTGCTGTAGCTTATTACCTTTGAATTGAATTGCAAGAGTCACGAGCAAATGCAGATATTAAATATGAATCAACTTGATGATCGAATCGAAATTGAATGCTGAGTCGATGAGTTTGGCTGTTCATTCTTTACAGGGTATACGGTCAGTGGTCAGTCTCTAGTCGTACACGAAAAAATGAATATAAAATTCAAATTCAAATTTAAATTAAATGAGCTCTGGGGCAATTCAGGTCGGGCCATGTCAGTACGGGGCTTGGTTCTCTCAAGTGGGCAGGCCACTCGAGTGGCCACAGCGCCACTTGAACGAGCCATGGAAATGAATGGAATTGACCACGGACTGGCTGGCTGGCTGCATGACTAACTGGCTGGCTGAATGAGTGAATGAACGACGGACGGAACGAACCATTTGCATGCACACAAAACATTTGCAAAAATGGCAAACGCCGCAACTAAGTAGAGCAACAAGCGGAGCGGGGGATGGGCGAGAGTGGAGTGTGGACTTAACTAGACTGCAGGTCAATTAATTAAGGGTAAATTAAGTGCAGCTCTAAAGAAGGGAAGTCGCTCCAGCTACAGCTACAACTACAGCTGCTGCTATTGCCAAGCTGCTTAGCGATTTGAGTGGTAAGATTATGAGCTCGAGCCGGGTCTAAGAGTATAGCAAAAATCCTTAGCTACCTACGCATGGAAGCGGTTAAGTGCATTGCCCGGAAGTGGAAAAGCTTGAACGTCGTAAATGGTAAATGGTAAATGGTAAATGGTAAAAACCCAGCACAGCAACAACGCACATCCACAATCAGTATGGGCGTGTTCGCTGCCACTGATGAAGGGCAGCCCGCTTGATGAACTGCTTAGCCCAGTCTGAATCCCAAGCAGGACTGCGTGCTACTCGAAGCATTTGTATTTGTCAGACTGCGCACTATAAATGAGCCTTCGACTCGATAACGAAACGAAAATATGGCCATGCTAACTGGAATCAAAACTTACAAGGCCTGGCATCTGTTCGATAAACTGTTGAAGATCTCTTTCAAAGTATGAATGTAACTTATTCAATCGATTACTCTTCAGATTTCAATATCATATAAACATTTGAAAAACATTGTGTTAAGCTGAAGCTGAACGCCCAGTATAAGAGATTATTCAATAGATTACTTAAGCTGCTCATTGAACGCAATGATAGGCGTGGGCTAACATCAGGAAAAGGCAGGCAGCACGAGTCTCTGTCTCGCTACCCCCGCCTTAGCTGCAATGCAATTATTTAATATTAGCACAAAATGAAACGCATCAGACGCATGTGGAGGCAGTAGTTGTGCGAGTGTAATAATAAACATAACGATAACCAGCAGCAATGACCGCAATCAACGACAGCAACAGCAACAGCAGCAGCAGCAGCTCAGATAACGACAATAATAATAAACTCAATAAGCATATAAGTAGCCGGGCAACGCAGGCCAAGCAGAGAGCCAAAGAGTTGAGCTCGAGGAGCAGGAGCAGGAGCAGGAGCAGGAGGCGGCTGTCTCATATTTGCATGCACTCTAAAAGAAGAAAAGCAACAATAGCAGCAATTTATGAGAGCGATATGAAAACTGTTGCACAACAACAAGAAATGAAATGGACAATTGACTTGCCTCGTGGCACTGTCGGAGGTAACCACACAGCGTACGTACGTATACTTATAGTAGTAGGTGTATTATGAGCGGAGCCAAGTTATATCGCAGACGTTGCGAGACAGAGCGAAATATTTGCAGCGATAAATTAAGGCGCACTAACTAACCAACTGGAAGATAATGGCAAATGAAGCCGTAGGAGTAGCTGAGCGAGAGAGAGAGAGAGAGAGAGAGAGAGAGAGAAGGAAGGAGGATCTGACGGGCACCGGTCGATGCATGCCACAACAACATGTTGCGCATTCAAATGAAGACCGCGGTGAACCCACACACACGCGGACACAGCGAGTCAGGAGCACGTCCATTCAAATTGCTCTGGAGTCGGATCCACATGTTCATTGTTTGAATGCAGTCGCTGCCCCGAGCAACAACAAGGCTGCTGCGCCTGCGCAGTTAAACACAGCATTGCAGTCTTTCCTCCCTCTCTCTCCATCTCCCTCTCTCTCTTTCACTCTGTCTCTTCGTGTCTAAAGCATTCCCTTTTGGGATGGCTCATACGGGCTGCCGTTTATTATCATTGCAGAGGCACACAAAAAAGGAAATTCGCCTCGCATTGTTGCTGCCCAAGTCAAGTCATTAACTTTTGTCCAGTCAGTGCACAAGCTGCATCCTCGTTCGCCAGTTGCCTGTTACCAGTTGCAAGTTGAATTTTTGGATATGTGCCTGTGGCTACTGTGTGCGGCAAGAACAACTGATTGCCTGTCTGTCGAGGACAGGGCTTCGCCCAGCCAGTGAAGAACTTGCCTCGATGCAGCCTACGCACAAATGTTGTTCTCTCTTTGCGGCCAATCGAGGCTAGACGAGTGCAACTGGACAGCGGCTGGCTTATGCAATTCCGTAGCCATAGAAATGCATTTTAAATTGTCGCCCATTAATCAAAAAACGATTTCAGTTTGCAACCCAAACCCGAATTTCTCTCAATTAACCAACACTAACCCCGAGCCACAGCCTCAGCCTCAGCCACAGACATGGCCACGGCCTGGTGACAACAATTTGCATATCAGTTCCAAATCATTTCACAGTTTCACGCAAGCGACGCTCAGATAAGAGTGAGCACAGAATTATAATATCCACACACATCTGTGTGTGTGTGTGTGTGTGTGTGTGTGTGAAGGCACATTAGTGGATAAAAAGTGTCATGCGACAAGGCAGTTGATATCTTATGCCGTTAATATGCAGATGACAGACGGCGCATCGAAAATTGAATCTCGTATCGCATTCTCTTGTCATATCTGGAACTGTTTCATATTCAGCTGGAGTCAGAGATCGGAAAACATTGATCAGGGAGCGGGGAGTGGGATTTCGATATTGGTATCGGATGACAGCAGCTAATTTTTTGTCACTTATGCAAGATTTTTGATGGGCATTTTCATTTTCTGTGATTAGCATGACAAAAGATGCAAATGGGCAATGGGATGAGGCTTATTTATATTTCATATACAAAATATGAGCGCTGTAAACATTCATTAGGAAGACATTTAAATTAATTTTTCAGCTTTTATTGTGAGTTGACGCCTCTTCGTGTCGCTGTTGCTTGCAGAGCTTGCAGGGCGAAAGTTAAATAATTTAAATGAGACTCAATCGGTTTTCCATTTATGACAGCATTAATTTCACCTATTTCACATTGAACCTTTCACACTAAATCAACTGAGCAAAAACTGAATATGCAAATTTGTAAAAGTAAATCGCAGGCGGCAATTGCTGCGAATGACATGAGCAAAGCCCCAGCGCGGTTGCAAAATAAATAATTATAATATGTATCCGAGAATAAATAAAGCCAAATAAAATAAATAAAAACAAACAAAAAATAATAATAATAAATACAAACAATACAGTTGCAGCAGCAAGCATTGCTGCCCAGTGTGGTCAGCCACAAAATGCAGTGAATTAAATTATTGCAAAAGCTGAAGCCAAAAAAAAAGAAAAAAACGAGCAGGAAAGGAAAACACATAAAAATAAATAAACATAAAACATACGAAAGTATTGCATAATGAAATTAAACAAGTGAAAATCTCGAATATGAAATTTTCAAATTGTAATTTGATTTTAAATTAAGCGAACTAAATAATGCGAACTACAACTAATTATTTCCCTCTTTTGCAGGTATGCTTCCAGATGAACCTAATTATATTAACTCGACTCAACTGCAAGGTTTGCTTAACATCATTTAATTTATAAATTAGCAACAAAATCTGAGAGCCAATATGCAGACATATTCCACCCACTCAGCTCAGTCACCCCACCCACCACATTATATGGAAAAGAAAACTCGAAATTATCAAAATAATCTTTCCAATATACAATATATGAATTTCCATTCAAAAATTTCCCACAATCTCTATTTCTTTGTGGAAGTCGTATTCTAATCTTTCAATGTTTAAAAAAAAAAGAAAATCAGGATAAAGTTAAATATATTGAATAGAATAGACCATATAGCTGCTGTAGCTGGGTAAGGGTCTTTGCATCGTTTATCAACTCACTTATCGCTCTTCAAATTAGAAATCAGCAAGCAATGTGTCTTTGATGAGATCAATTAAATAATTGAAAATTCACATTAAAGCTATTCACATATAATTAAATATAATCATAGCTTTGTTAGCAGGAGATTCTCGCTTCAGTTGACACAAGGCAATTGCTGTATTTAGAGTTTGACAACAATAATATTTATTGACAGTTAGCATAACAGTTACTGCTATGCCCAGGCTTTATTTATTGTTATTACGAGCTGTAAGCAAATATTTTCGCATTTAATTAACTACTGTGGGAGATAAACAAATTTGAAATATTTTGTTGTTGGGCTGCCTGCAAGCTAATAGGACTAAAGTTAGCTTCCCTTTCCTGCGACTAGTTAAATATTTTTCGCAACAAGATGAAAAACATTTAGGTACACAGACTCAAAGGTGCGTGGCTACATGTGTAAACCTAACACAATAGATACGAGCACACACACATAGAGAGAGTTGTAAGCACAGCGTAAATAGTTTCAATAAGGGGCTACAACAAGAGCAACAGCAATAGACGCAGAGGGGCAGCTGTAACAGGATTGTTACACGTGTTGCTGCCTAGCCACGCCCACACACGGCATGGGCATGCCTGGCACAGTCTACATTTGCCATTCTCCGCAACCCACTATTGTTATTATTTATGTGAGCCAAACAGAAGCTTCCGTTTGTGCCACATGCCGCGATGCGGCAGCGACAAGCACCACCAGCAGCAGCAGCAGCAGCAGCAACAACACGAAAAGGAAGCGGCGAACATTTAAAAAATGCACGCAGCGAGGCCTTGACTGCAATATGTTGCCTAACAGCAGGCGCAGCCCACTGTTCCCCAGCCGTGCAGCATTTTATAGATTTTTAGCAGGTCAGCGGGATGTAGGTGCAGCAGGGCGGGGCGTGGCAGCGGGTCCTACGGGCATGCAGCAGGCGCTGCTGGCTTGTTGAACATTTTTCAACAATTTATTTAATCATGGGTTAGCTTCAAGTTGCAAGTAACATGCCAGCAGTTGCTTCTCTCCCTTTTTTCCATAGCATACTTTTAGCCGGGTCGCGTTTAATGCGCTCTATCTCTCTCTCTCTCTCTCTCTCGCCCTCGCTTTGTCTTTGCAGCTGTCCTGCTCCGCTCAGCTGATTCTAGCTGGTTGGCACACATTTTGCATGCCATTAAAAGTCAGCGGTTTGTTTGTTATACATGTATGTATATATGTGTATGTGTGTGTGTCCAAGTGTTTGTGTGTGTGTGTGTATGCAAAGCTCAAGTTATACTGTGGGTTTTTTTGTTGTTGTTGTTGCTGCGGCTGCTGCTGCTGCTGCTGCTGCTGCTACGGTTGCTGCTGTTACATTTTAATTGCTTTACATAATGCCAGCGCTTGCTTGTAATGTTGTTGCAAGTTGGCTCGACGGCGTTGTTGTGTTGGTGTTGTGGCTGGTGCCGCAATGTTTTTCCATTATTTTTAATTGTTGCTGCTGCGCCTGTGCGTAGGCACTGAAACATTGCATAACACCCATACACAAGCACAGAGATTTGAAATGCATGTCGGGCTGCATCTGCATAGCTGGCGCGGAGCTTTAGCCGGTTGCCTAGCGCACTGCAATTAACCGACTTTAATTGGGAAATTAACTTTGCACCCAGCGGCGAATACAAGTAGAAATCAAAGAAATACAAACTTTTTAATTAACTGAAGGCATTCTGTAATGCAGACACACACACACACACACGCAGACACAGATATATGTAAATATAAGAAACAAACTCAAGCTAGACAAGTTCAATATAAGGTAAATTGTGTTATAGCAGCAGCAGCAGCAGCGGAGAATCATTGATCAAAGCTGCAGCCAGCTGCAAAGTCCGCTTCAACATCGTCATCATAATTTGCATGCTTCCCTGCTCCCCAGAGAGGCTGGATGGAAAGTTTTGTGCATGCGGCGGAGCATAATTACAGAAAACAAACTTTGCAGCAACAACTAGGCTTAAAAATGTTGTATGTGCATGAGCAAAGTTGTTTCTAGATGTTGCTTAAATTGTGCTGGCAAGAACATTCGTAAAAAGAAACTGCAAGTGGACCAACTAACCCTCAAAACTTTCGCTACTTTTCAAATTTGATGTGTGCGGGTGTGTGCGGGTGTGTGTGAGTGAACTTCAAAAGCGAACACTCGAAAGCCCCAAAAATAAAAAAGTTAAAAAAAAAAAAAAAAAAGGAAAAACTCCACAAATCAGCGGAGTGAATGCTGAGGCTGGGTCAGCGTACAACCCTCGAAATGGCAAATAAAAATTAAGAGTGCCAGCCAAAGCATCGCAAGCAACTTTTACGACTCTCCAACGTACACTAAAAGCAGCAGCAGCAGCAGTAGTAGGAGCAGGAGTAGTAGCAGGAGCAGCAGCAAAAAATGAGCAGAGAAATTTTTAAATTATATTAACACAAATTGAGGGAATGTGGATGTGGATTGTGGATTGTGTGGCCAGCGCAATTGTTCCATTTGCCATTTCGCTCGACCATTAGTGCAGCCAAATAATAAATAAGCCAACTCGGCCGGAGAAACCGTCGCAGCTGACCTGGTACAATTGCTGAAAGCGGCACTCGACTTGGAGCAGGCGGCAGGCATACGTCTCGAGCAGCAAGTTCTCTTTCATGTCCTTCCAATTAAAGTTGTTACGACCTGCCCCATCACTCTGCCTCCTGACTCCTGCCTCCTGCCTCCTGACTCCTGCCTCCTGCCTCCTGCCGCCCTCCTGCTCATTTCAGCCTGCTCTCGTAAGTCGATACTTGAAATATATACGCAGCGTTGTCATCAGCGGACATCAGCGAAATTCTCATTTGAACAAAGTTGTTTGTTGTTGTTATTATTATTCTTGTATTATGTATATTTACTCACGTGGCTGCCTTTGGCTGCTTCACTTCAGTGCGGAACATTAGGACGAATGCTCATTTTCCGAATTTCAATTGCGTTTTTGTCGTTGTCGTTGTTGTTGTCGTTGTTGTTGTTGTTGTTGACGGCGTTTGCATGGCAACTTTTGTCAAACATGCTGCTTGGCAATATCAATCTACAATGGAATGTGGCCAAATATGAAATCCAATTAGGTTCGACTAACAAATACAAGCAAATGTAAACTTGATGTTCCTGCAAATTTAAAGTTTGATTTCCAGCCAGAGAACTACAAATATTTATGATGAGAAAAGCCTTCTAAAGAAAATAATAATTTTGAAAAACATTTCTATATGATTTAATTAATTAGAGGTTTTCCTATATGAAAATAGAATAGTTGGGAGTTGAGAGACAAAAATAATTTATCTAAATATTTATATCAGACTTGATTAGTTTTAGGTTTGCTCATGTTAAACAAGTAAGCCAGCTGTAGTCGAGACTGCTCGACTACGAAATCCCTTGAGCAAGGGCTCAAGAAGGATTCGAACGAATCATATTCCAAGAATGCTTAGTTTCCAAAATCTGATACAAACCGAAATTGTAATAAATTGGTATCTATATATACAGAAGACTTGGAGACTCTAACTCTAAAGATGAGTTAGATATAATTTTATAACTGGTTCCCAATAAAGATTTTTATCGATAACTTTGGAAATATACGAGTTATCGAATTTCTGAAGCAATCTCGTACTGCGCGTGCAATATACGAAGCCAACACAAAAAGAATGAACTTTCTAGCTCTTATATTTTCGGAAATCGACACGTTCATACATACGGAGGGACGGACAGACAGACATGGCTATATCAACTTTTCTCTTCACCCTGATCAAGAATATATATACTTTATGGGGTCTGCCACGCCTTTCTGTTGCCTGTTACATACTTTTAACAAAACCATTATACCCTCATTTCCCATTTTCAATGGGCTCAGGTTATGAAAAGTATAGTTTTAAGTCCTTAAAAGAATTTATATTTAAATTAAGATACTTTTTTCTGTTTTTTATGTATCTCTTATGCATACGCAAATAAAAACATGTGCATGTGCTTCTGTGCATTCTAATGCCCTATTATTGGCTTCACACATGCCTCGGGTGATTGCACATGAACATGAACTAAATAGCCGGGGCGAACGTTAAATCTGGCGCTGGGTTAGGTTGGGTCAGGTCATGTTGTCTGTCAGCTTGTTGCACTTGGCCTAAGGCTCATTAATAGAGCGATTATTTTTCTCTATTTTCCCCCACAAGTAGTCGCACGAGACGAGTGACTGTGTGTGTGTGTGTGTGAGCGTGTGCGTGTGTGTGTGTTGGCTAGAGACTTGGGGGCGCTTGTTGACACTCATTGAGACAAAAGTGCTTAACTGCTGTACTTTTAGCAACACCCACAGCTACTGCAGCAGCTGGAAGAGAACTACGACTATTTTTTACGATTTGCTTCACACTTTCTTTCACGCCCACACCAACACCAACACCAACACCAACACCAACACCAACACCAACACTCAGATGCACATACGCACACACGCTTGCAATGCGAGTTGCTTTACTTTCTGCTTTTGTGCGCTTAATTTGCTTGTCAAGCGCAGCAAGTTTGTAGGCTTTGTGGGCGCAGACAATGGAGTCAGGCTGGAGGTTCGGCTCTTGCGGCACTTGCGGCATTTGCGGCTGGAGCGTTAGGCAATTGTGTTGCATAGCGCTAGGCGCCAGCAAAATGTCAAGCACCTCCAAACATTGCGTCCCAGCCTCAACAACAGCAACAACAACAAAGACAACAATGTCGTCGAAGAAGGTTAAGCACCAAACAACCAACCAACCAAGTAAGCTTGGCCAACTGATGTTGCTAGTGTCTGATGTTGCCCGATTTTCGGTATGCATTGTGAATTGGATTGGGCAGATTGGGATGGGGAGAGATAACTGGCCCCTTGGCTGCCAGTTGGCACTTTGAAAATTTAATGAGCCGCAGGCAAGTGTCAGTTATGTCTGGCCTTCATATTTGGGCGTCACTCGAAAGTTTTGCTGCATTTCCTGGGCCCGTTGCGAGCTGGCTGCCATTTTCATGGCGGTTTGCATTAATTTATGTTATTCAACGATAAATGAGTGGCAGAGGGCGTTGCCGGCCGACCTAGTTGCAAGTCGAAAGTTTCGCGCTGCGCGTTGACTTCTACGACTTCAACTTGCCGCACGCAACGCTGGAAATGTGTCAAATTTAGCAGCGAATTAGATTTAACGTCCCTCATTCTTTTGACACCCGAAAAAGTTTCGCTGCCTATGAAGTGGCTGACTCTGACTCTGACTCTAGCTCTGACTCTAGCTCTGACATCTGACATCCCTCATCCAACTCGCTTTCTCTCTCTCTCTCTCTCTCTCTCTCTCTGTGTGTGTCTCTAGGACAATTGCCCTTTGGAAATAGTTCAAAATAGTGACATTTATTACATGCCAAGCCAGCAGCAGCAGTAGGAGACTAGCTTCTAGCTAGCCCTTTATGCCACTTGTCGCTGTCAATTAGGCCAAACACCAAACGCCACCTCTTGAAGCCTTAAAGTAACTCCACACACGACGCCGCCTTTGCTCTAATTGGATTACGGCCGAGCTGCACTCCCACTAAGTAGGTGAGTCGGCTGGGAGCGACCATGCAAAAAATGAGAGACGGGCTTAAATCGTTGCGAGCGGCTGGTCTGCGGTTTTTGTAGCGTTGTTGGCGCTGTGTCAATGCCGTCGTCTGCTCAACTTTGCATGCCACAAAATCAATTAAGCCACGTCGCGTCTCACGGCGCTCGGCAAAAACTATCAAAATCTGTCAAAGTCGGTTTGCCAACCGCAGCATATGCGGGTAGATCGAAGCGGATCGTGTCGGGTCGAGGCGGGCTGGCTTCCGTTCCTTAACCTGAAAGGGGGATGGATGCTACCAACTGGGTCGTATCTTAAATTTGATTAACTGCACCACAAAGTATGCATCGAAGAAATTTAATCAGCTGGGCTGGGAAAGGTGAGCAACGGGCGCTGCTGATGGAAATAGTCTTTAAGAGCTGTGGGGCTGGGGCTTAGGGCCGCATCAACGTATCAACATGTAAACGGGCTTGAATCAGAGTTTGCTGCTCGCCGGCAGCAAAAAGGACTAATACGCTTTAGTCCTTGCATAACAGTTAGAAACTAACTAGCATACAAAACCCTAACTAAAGCAAACAGAAAGCAGAAAACAAAAAACCAACTTTTACCTAAAATATGCGCATCGCGTGCCTTTGGCTTTTTACCTTTATATGTTGTGTTTAGTATTAACGTACTTACCCTCCATATGCATGTGTGTGTGTGTGTGTGTGTGTGTGTGTGTGTGAGTTCTATGTACCTTGCGCCTTGTGCAAATCCCAGACATATACACACACGCGCGCCGAGAGAGAAACATGAAACGTGACTAAGCTGACAATTGTGTCGAAGTAAATCCAAGTTTTGTGGCCATACACTCGGACTAAATAAATCTCCACGCCCGAAGGGAGGTGGAGCTAGCGCAAAAGTTTGACAAACAACAGCCGCATTGGCTGCTGCAGGAGAATCTGAATGGCAGCGGGGTAGGAGATGTGAAAGAGGAGGCAGGCAATGCGAAGGTGCGAGCATGAGTTGTGGGAGTCAGCAACATGGCAAGCGACAGAAATAGTTGGATAGACAGACCCAACATTAAAGAGGCCCCGAAAAAAGCATTTACTACATCTAATAAGCCTCACAAACTTGCTAAGCTAAAGGCGTTAGGTACAAATGTCACATACAACTGGCATTAGGTCGGGCCTACATCAAATTCATTTGGATATAAGCTTGACTTCGACGACAGTGTATTGTGCAAAGCATTTTCGGGGACGACCTGACTGCCTTACGCCCAATCGAATATTCACGCACTCACACATGCATCGCTGCAAATGTATGCAAATATAAACAGAGGCAAAGAGAACGGCAAACGTTTGCACGCATATAGATGGCCCGCATTATTGTGGGGCAACAGTCCCAGTCCCAGCCCAGAGAGGCAGGTCGTTTGGGCAGGACTCTGTCTAACTAGGTGCATTCAACTGATGGTACATAAACAAGCTTAGGCAAACACTAGGATACACAGACACGCACACGCACACGCAGCTAAATAATTGTCAGCTGGACTCCTTTCATTTGGCTCTGTGGGTGTGTGTGTGTGTGTGTGTGATTTTGGCAGCATCTGCTTATCAACAAAATGGCACCAACAGTGACCGCTCTGACAATAGAGCAGAGCAGAGCAGTCACTCAACTGCATTGCGTATACGCAACGTTGCGTGTCGACTTCATTTGGCAAACATTGTTTCATTCGGCTCTGCTCTTGATCTGCAGTGGGGAGGGGGGCAAAGCATCGGCCGATCGCAGCATCTGCAATATTAAAATATATTGTCAAGTTGCAGTCGACATTCATAAACTCAACACCGGCAAGTGCTGCACTTAATCCGCACTTAACCCGCCGTGGCAACAAGTGTAAATAAAGTAAAGAAACTGTCGGCAACGAGCGCTCAGCGGGTGCTCAGCAGGCAGGCCCACCTGGCATGCCTGGCGCTGCTGTCTCTCCTGGCACACCTAGTCCACCTGAAGCCAGTGGAAAATGGAAAAGCGCAGACACAATTTGATTACGGCTGGCGCAGAGCTCGGAGAGACGGAGACTGAGGCGATTCATGCTTAACTGACATTTCAGCTGTCATACCAAAAGTGTTTTACATTTCTCTCCACGTCAGGAGGCACGAATGAAGCCAGCAAAGATGAAGGCGGACAGCAATGCTGATGACGTTGTTATTGTTTTTGTTATTCTTGCTGTTGGCACCTTGGCAGCAACATTGGCATGACCCCCGCCCCTACGTCTCCGCCTCCTGCCTCGCATTGTTCATTCCTGGCATGCCGCAAGCGGCTGGTGTCGTTTTTCCTTTGCAACCAGCCCCAGCCGCCTAGCCCCCCAGCTCCCTAGCCCGCTCTGAGATGCTTTTAATTGAATTACCGTAATATAGTTTTGGGCGCTGCTCAAGACTTTGCAACTGCAGTTCGGCTACTTACTTGCTTACTCAGTTAGGCTACGAGGCCAACTTAGCTGGGAGCATCGGCGCGTGTGGAGTTGGCGCGCTCTATTGAGGAGCTGCAAATGTAAATACTTTTGCCATTTGCTGTGCTCATTTTCATTTGTTGTTGAATGCATTATAAAAGCATTAAGCTGCGCCACCACAAAGGCCATCAGCGCTGCAGCAGCAAGCAGTTGAGATGACTCCAGGAATGGCAGCACCAGCAGCAGCAGCTCCAGTACCAGCCCCTGCACGGTGGGGCAAATTTGTTTTGTCACACACAAAGACACACACAAAGACACACACACACACACATACGTTTGCAATGGCATTTGTGTGTGTGTGTGTTGTCGCTTTTTCATGCTTCGCCTGACGAAATGCCATTACACATTTTGCGTACCCAGAAAGCAGCAACAGCAACAACATAGATGACGACAACGACGACAATTCGCATTCAAAATGACAACGACAATGGCAGCAACAGCAACAACAGCAACAGCAACAACAACAACAAACAAACAAACAACGCCCACACAAAAATAAACGCTGGAGGTTGTAGAAATGAAGATAAGCTGCTTATCAGCGCCATTGCCTGGTCTGTTGTTGTTGTTGCCGTGGCTGTTTCGCCTCCTCCTGCTACTGCTGCTGCTGCTGCTGCTGCTGCTGCTGGATGCGCTTGGCATTCACATTCACATTGACTGCTCCTCCTGGCTGCTCTTACGCCTGTCTGCCTGCGGATGCTAACGGCCAAAGCGAGTGGCGACCATTGCAGCAACTTTTGTTTGGCCGCCAGAGTTGCCATTGTCGCTAGTTGTTTTTCTTTTTTTTTTTTTTCCCCTCTTTGCTTTCATTTTTTGTATTTTTTTTGGTCCTTTGGCTGCTTTGCTAAACCGCTAGCAGGAGCCCCGACAGAAGTTAAGGGAGCGAGCACAATTGACATTTTGCCACTCGGTGTTTAATATTAAACTAATGTGCATGTAGCAGCCACAATCTACTCACGCTCTCCCTCTCACAGGGATGTGTATTTAAATAACGTTATCGTCTGTGTATGCAAATGCTAAGAGTGAAGCTTAACTTTTACGCTTGATGGCAAAATAATTTGTCTGAAATGCAATTCTAGCGCTGTGACTCGAGCAGGATGCTCAACTTTTTGGGATTAAGTTGGCACAGCAGCTGCCGTTAAAGCGTCGTCTCTATCGGGCGCCCAAAACTTTCCATAATTTTTAGTTTTCAATACAATGCTCTGGCGACATTGCGCGACATTACGCCCGCGTGCCGTGCGCGGCGGCTGTCAGCTGCTGGCAATTTCAATTTGCTGCTCATCAGTGCTAAGCGCCTTAAATCTCAAATCTAATTACACACAAGCCAAAGACAAAAGCCCACGAATATTTTTAGCCAACAGCCTCTCTCTCCGTCCCGTTCTGCCCGGCCCGGCCCGTCCCGCCCCCTTTAATCACAACTGACCGACAAAGCCCCGACCGAGGACGAGTCCTGTGCTCGCCCCGCGTCCTCCTGGCTTCCTCTCAGTCATTTCGAATTTCGAATTTGTTCGGCTGCCGTTGAAAAATTTGTGGCCAACTTTGCTACTGTGTTTAACCGCGTGAAATAATCTTTGCTGGCAGCAGTCAGGCAGCATTCTGGCAGTTCCTGCAATTGGGGTAGCGGGCAGAGCGTTTCATTAGAATGATAATGCGCAAGCCCCACGGACATTCAGGCCACAGCCCAAGCTGGTGTCATATTTTCCGCAGCTTAAATTTCCCACTGCTTCGCAGAGCTGGTCACTTGCCTGGTCTTCCAGTCATTTGACCGCAATAGGGAGAGAGCGCAGGCATAGCGCCTAAGCCTACTCCTGCTGAGGCAGGAAAACTGGGCACACTGTCAACAGTCCTTGATGGTATCCCAGCCAGCTGCGAGGTACTTGAATGGAGCTCTGCTAGGCTGCTAGGCAGGATATAATTTTCGCGCTAAGCAAATCTCAACAATTTCGAAATTTCAGCCATTGGCCTGAGGCGCTTCCGCTTGCCGTTTGCTTTTTATGATTTTGTTGTTTTCGCTTTTGGCATTTAAATTTGTCGAGAATCCTGCTTAGCACACTACACGCCCCACCGCACCACCTCACTCCCATTTAAGCCTATAAATGAGCTTAAAATTTTCTATGCGACTGAATGCGAATGCTTTTGAAATTTATTATATGGATCCTGGCGCACTCTACTCTACTCTCTCGCTCTCCAAGCACAGAGTGTTACCGCTCACACACTCAGCTGAATACCTTTTTATTTATGTATATTTCTCAGTGTGTATGTGTGTGTGTGTGTGTGTGTGTTAAGTATGTGCATGTGCTTATCAAAGGCATTTGATGCTGCCTCCTGGAAGCTGTTGTCAGCGACATTCAAATTTTTCAACGCAGCAAATTGAATTTATTTCGATTTCTTTCGCGCGCTGCTTGGAGAGACGGCAATGGCCTGCTTTTGATTCTCGAATTGCCTTTCGCTAGGCAATTCGCTCTATTCCAAAGACACATTTCTATATATCCATGTGAGTGTATGTGGTGTGTGTGTTTTTTCGAGCTCTGTTTGTCTGGCACCGCCCAGCAACAAATTGAATTTTCAATGCTGCTAAATAATTTCATTTTTATTTCTGCCTGATTTTCGGCTCTCAATGCTCACTGATTGCATGCCCCGGCAGAAGAAGAGGCCGGCAGGCGGCAGGCGGCAAGCGGCAGGCAAACCAACCCATCCACCCACAAATTCCATTTGCTGTTGTTTAAAAATGTACTGAACTCAACTTTAATGTCAAAAGAACAGCAAAAAAAAAAAAAAATATATATATATATATAAGGTACATGGGCTCTCTAATCGAAGTAACTCGACTAGCAGGATGCCCTATTTGGAGACAATGCAAGTTAAAAATAAAAAGTGCACATCCGGCATACTCGCTGGCTGTCTGTCTGTGCAGGGTATTTAAAGTGAAAATGTATTTATTATGGATTTCTCTTTTATTTGCTTGTATTTGGGCTTTCAATGAATATTTTATGAATTGAGAGCGTAAAGAAATCAAAATGCTTTTACAGTCACCAGTTACGATTCACAGCCACTCACTCTCACTCACTCACACATATGTTTGTCCTTCTCTGTCACTATTTGCAGGCTTTCTCCTGGAGGGAGTCACGCCAACAGCACCACCGGATGTTCCGCCACGTAATCCGACAATGAGCCGCATGAATAATAATGCTCGTTTAATTGCCGGCTCTGTTGCTAACAATCCCAATGATCTGGGCGTTGACTTTGAGCCATCGTGTTTGGTACGGACGCCATCGGGCAACGTTTACATTCCTAGTGGAAATCTAAGTGAGTATTTTACAGATGCACTCCGCCACACTTCATATGGATGCGTACACATATTTTTGGGCCATTTCCAACCCAAAAGCCATATGCAAATCGTCGCCCTCACTTGCAAAAAGCCACTTGGCTCACTTAAATGTTTAGCGCGCGACGTGAACGAAAAATTCCATTTGCCATATTGCTCTAAAAATGCAAAACATGAAAACTAAAAACTAAAAGCACACACACTCACACACACACACACACACACACTCACAGAGAGCGAAAATAGGCAGAGGCCAACAGCATTTTGCAAAATTTGCAGGTCTTTTGTTTTTCGCCATGCGCCTAAAATGCCGCAATACATTTGCCATTTATTGTTTTTCCAACAATCTTTTTTTTCTCAATATTCGTACGATATATGTGCGAGTGTGAGTGCGAGTGTGAGAGCGAGTGTGTGAGCGAGTGTGAGTATGTGTGTACTGGATTCTGTATGTGCGCATATCCGCAAGCAGACTTTAGGGATAAAAACATTCGAAAGTGGAGTGAAAATAGTCGACAACAACAACAACAACAACAACAACAACAACAAGTGCCCTGCACTAAACAAACGAACAGAAAAAGAGATGCCAAACGGCCGCAGGGGCCTACAACAAAAAAGAAAAAACAAAAACGGAGAAATACGAAAAAATAAATCCAAAATCTAGCAAATAAATGCGACTGCCTTTTTGGCGCACATTTATGTACACATACACTCACACACACGCTCACACACACACTCACACACACACTCACACGTCAGGCTAAAAGGGAGAAATTCCATGTTGAGGCTGGGACTGGAGATAAAGTGGCTTGAACTGCGCTGCATTTAACTGTTGTCGCTTAGGCAAGGAAGGGTTCTGATAATGGTTAAACGTTTTCGAAAATATGTGATAATAAATTGTGATAAGCACATAGAGAGAAAAATAAGAAGAGAGAGAGAGACAGAGACAGTCAAAGAGAGAGAGAGAGAGAGAGAGAGAAGAAGCTTTGACGAAATTCACAAATTGCTGCTGGAAATGTGAGTAAAAGTAACACGCAAGCCGAGAAACAGAACAGCATCCACTCCACAATGTATGTGTGTGTGTGGTGCTATGAATGTGTGTGTGTGTGTGTGTGTGTGTGTGTGTTGTTGTGTGTGTTACACATTTGTAAAGCATACTTTCTGGCTGTTGGGCAGTTTGCTTACGCGTGCGTGTATTTGTGTATTTGTTGAATACCGCCTTTTGTTGACTCTTTCACATTGTGCAAATACACATGCAACTCCTCTCCCTCTCTCTCTCTCTCTCTCTCTCTCTCTCTCTCTCTCTCTCTGTATTCTCTCATTCACTCCCTTTTCGGGTATGGTGTATATGTGCCAAGCTTTATCTAAAATTCGCTGTGTCCCATTAAATTTTCGTTCTTTCATTTCTCGTCTTTCATTTTCTTCATTACATATTTCCCTCACAGAGGATTTCACATTGTCTCAGTCGCTTCCCTTGCTTTCGTAATTGTAATGTAAAACTTAAAACAGACGCTGAACTAGTTGGAGTCCTTAAAGAGCATTGCAGAGTCCCAATCCGTGGCTAGTAGTAGCTACAGGTACCATGAATGAATGGCATCAATATTGAACAGAGTGAAGCGCCGTTTGCATTTTGCATATCATTTTTGGGCCTTTGGCGCTGTCTAAAGTGCAATTAAATGACAATTTTGAAAATTCTATTTGCATATGTGCATAAATTTATAAGCAGCCGAAAAGTGGGCCTGCACTGAAGGCGGACGGGTGCAGTGGGTGCAGCTCGAATGGCCATAGTCGTAAAGCATATATTGATTAAATTTTGTGCAAATTGAGATTTCTCTCTCCCACACACAGATATGCTGGGCCTGTTTGGTTTGTCGGGCTTTTAAGCCTACCCTTCCGTAGTGTCCGTCGCCTATCCATGCCACTTGCATGGCTGCATCCGAATATTTTCATTTCAGTGACGATTTTTATGCAAAAATATTATTTGTTGACTTTTGGCACCCATTTGGAGAAAACGGCCCAGGCACAGAGCAAAAGTTGAGTCCGATGAATTCGATGACTGTTCGGGGGAGTTGTTGCTGGAGAGGCCAAGTGAAGGGCCATAAAATATTTTTCCTCACTTTACATGCATGCAAAAATAAACACCACAACTCTTGCTCGACTAGTAGATATCTTATTATAAGATATTTCGTCAGTAAATTTGATCAAGTTTTAAAGATCAAACACGATCCCAATACTGATCATGCTGTCTCCGCTTCAATGTACTCCAATGGCATTTTCAGCCAATTTCCATTGAATACAGGATATCTGGTTTGCAAATCAAATACCCTGAATAAAGTTCGTCCATATATTGCTATAGTTTCCAATTTTACCGGATGCTCCAGATGCTTTTATTTGCTTCCCCATTTTTTATTTGGCGGTACATGAAAAAATGCTTATGCACCATTTGTAAATACAAAAAAAAAAAAAAAAAGTGTATTCTGTGCGATTGGCACACACACACACACACACCCACACACACACACTGACAAGCACACATGCATACATACAATCGAGGTTTCAGACAGCGACATATAACTTTGGGACAAGAGTTAAAAAATATATTTGTACAATACAAATATATATATACATATGTATATATATATGCATATATGCAAGGAAACTTTCATAAATTGCTGTAGCGCACGTTGGAGAAAAAAAGAAAGTAAAAAAAAAAAAAACAAAAAAAAACAGCGAAATTAAATAAAACAGTTGAACAAAAGTTGACATATTGATAGGGTGATGCTGGCCCATCGGACCCTTCGTCCCCTTGCGAGGCCTCGCCGTGATTCAGGCAGCTCCAAACATGTTTCACAGTCTTGAATACGCTGAGTGAGAGCTCAACAATGCCGTTTAAAGCTTTAAGGCTGTCACTGGAGGGGATAGTTTCATGTAAAGCTTTAACTTTTGCTTCCATTTTCACTTACTCCTGGCGCTTTTATTGTGGTTACGAGCCTTTTTTTAATGCTTCTGGTCTGAGTTTAAAGTTTTTCATATCACAGCGCAAAGGCAGACAAACCAGGAACTATTTGGAGCTGTTTTCTGTGAATCAACTCGTTTTATAGCATACTTTTTTGCGCCTCCTTTGCATATTGCAGCAAGTCTATTGAGACTGAGACTGAGGCTGAGCGAGTTATACGAATACAGACATTGCACTTGAAAATTAATGGCAACTTGACGTTGGTTATGCAACCGCTAGGGTGCTCCGTAGTTGCCACAAAGGCAACTACTTATTGCCGTTTTTACTACGCCAGGTTCAGTGCTTCGTTTTCATTATAATAACAGCCCATTGCGGCATTTTGATGCAGTAAATGCTCTTGTCCCTCGTCTGCCTCCTCTTTCACGTCCCTCTCTCTGTCTGTCTCCCCGTCTGTCTGTCTGCTGTGTGTCTGTTTGGCTGTACGTCTCTCATTTACTGTTGCTTTAATTTTTTATCGTTTCGAGGTTAGTTTGAAAAACTTTAGCTGTCATTGACCGGCCTGGACAGAGACCAAACAGCAGAGGCGGCCAAAGGCCAGACACCGACGACTGGCAACCGGCAACTGGCAACTGGCAACTGGCAACTGGACTGGCCGAGTGCCTAGGCCCGGCACGCCCCTTTGTCTAGCGGGTGGGCAAGCGGCATCCGGTTGTGTATGTCCTTCAACTAACTTCCAGCCGATGCTATAGTGCACAAGTAGTCTAGTCATGTTTAGTCCTTTGCGGTCGTCCTGGCCTGCCGTTCGTCGTCCGTCGTCCGTCGTCCGTCGTCCGTCGTCCATCGTCCGCTGGCCGCTGACTATTGGCATTGGCTCGTCGTTATTGCTTTCGACTGGTTTGGTTTATCGTCGCTGGCAGCCATGGAAATACTCGTAAATTTTGAGTACTCACCCACCCGCCGCTTGCTGGGTGAATGCTTTAAATTTGTATAAATACGACGAAATGTGCTAGCACGTTTTGGTTTTTGTGCTGTTGCTGCTGCCGTCGCTGCTGCCGTCGCTGCTGGCGTCGCTGCTGCTGCTACTAAATTCATTCATAATGGGTTTTTCAGTCCACTCAGAGTCGAGGCGAGTCCCCATCCCCACACTATGCTGCATGCTGTATATAAATTTTGCGTTTTTACGCAAACTGAAATTTATTATGGCGCAGCATAGTAATTTATAAATTTTATGCCTTCTAAGTGCTGCGCTTCTGCCGTTCTTGTCCAGCTTTTATCAGACCGACTGCAATGAATAAATATCTGCATGCTGCCCCACCACTATGCATGCGCATGCCAGGCACATTTATTAATTTTATATAGTGCGAAACACAATAAAGTGCAAAGTCAAGCAGCAGCCGACCCCAGGGTATCCTCAAGTCAGTCACTCTCCCAGCCGCGAATGGCGCAACAAATTGCCTTCTGGCTGCAGTTTTTATTTTTGTGCTCCACTTAACTTTACCTACTGCAGTGACCGCGGATAAGCCACTACTCTATATATATATATATATATATATATATAGAGTGATATAAAGGTGTGCCAGTGTGTGTGTGTGTGTGTGTGCATATGGATATGTATAGGTAAATGCATGTATCGTGTCGGTGTGTGGTAAATTTGTTACTTTTGTAGCCTCTGCTCTCGCAGTTGCTGCTGTTGTGGCAATAACCATTTGGCAACTAGAAATTGGCATTTTATGTTCGCCTGTCTCCCTATCCGGTCTGTATCTTTTGATTTTTGAGTGCGATTGCCGAGGATTTATTGGCACCGAGTGCGGTCGGTGCCTGAATACACCTGAATGCGAGTGCGAGGCAAGACGGTAAAATATAGTATATTCGTGAGTAGAGTAGAGGGAAGCAGTTGGCTGCTAAACAAAGTGCTTTACCTTTTTACGCACCCAACAATTTGCAGAGGGAAACAGCCTTTCGCATTCCTCTTGCACTGAAGCATTTTCAGCCCGAAATTCCTGAGTGAAATGTACTGCTGCAAGAGCAGGCGGCTCTTCATTAGGGCGAGACAAGTTTCGCAATTTCTTAAGGCATACTTTTAGGTGGCGCATATGAAATAACTGCCCCCGCCATCAGCTCTGTCTCAGTCTCAGTCTCAGTCTCAGTCTCATTCTCAGCCTTTTCTTGAACCCTTTTCAGCCGCATCGCAGTGAAACACCACCCGGGAAAAGTATGCAACAAACGAAGGCCGAGGCAGAGGCCGAGGCAGGGGGAGACGCTAAACATTAGCAAAACAATTTTTCGTTGCCGTCATCGTCGCGTCGTTGCAGTTGTGGCATTTTTCTGCCTCATAATTATGCGGACTGGCATTTCATCATTTTAGTATTATGAACCTGCATGTGGGCGTGGCAGGCAGCTGGCTGCTCGCTATCTGCGTGCATAATTTATATGCTTTTAATGATTTCGCTTTGGCTTCGCAAACAGTTTTTAATGATTTCATATGGCAACATAATGCATTCTATATATGCTACATATGTTGGCTTGTTGTTTAAGTCGTCGTCGCGTCTATGTAATTAAAATTGCAATGCACACACACACACACACACACACACATGCACATACTCATACACAGAGCGCACCCACATCAGCTCGAATGATGCGGCTGTAGCTTTTGTTGCCCTGAGCCCTTCCACATATAAATATGTTAATTAAAATAATGTTACCCCAGCGCTGCCGACAAAGAAAAAAAGCCAAGCAAATGCCTTAGAATAGCTTCACACACACACACACACACACACACACACACATACATATTCAGCAGAGTCCCCTGCAGGCGAGCTTTGTCACCATTTTGCGTTTACACGCCACGCTCAACGCCTTTCAAAAAGCAACATTGTCAGCCAGCCAGCCAGCCAGCCTCATTACATGTTACGCAGCGTAGCTTGTGGCAGGCACAGAAGCAGCAGCAGAAGCAGCAGCAGCAGCAGAAGCAGCAGTAGCAGCAGCGAAAGCCGAAGCAGAATGTAAACAAGCAAAAGTATGATGACTTCCGTTGTGGGGAATGCGGACAGGAGCGGCCCAAGTGGGCTGCCATCTTTTGTGCTTTCTCCGATGTGACTTTCGCATTGAGAATAAATAAAAGAAGAAGAATATATATACATATATATATATATGAAAACTGTCGACGTGTGAAATGCATTTAGCCCCTGACTACGACAAGTAATAGGACCTGCCAAGCCAAGCCGGCACCACATAATTATGAACTTGAAAATCTGCTGGGGAAGCTGGCACTCGGGCCCGACCACTCAGCAGTGTCTAAAGCTGGCCAAGGAGGTTGCATAATTGTATATTAATTATGTAAAAAGAAAGCAAGACTAAAGAAATAAGGAATATGTGCAAATTCCGCTGCATTTGCCCAACAATGAAGACTTTCTCCAACTTGAGACATGTCGAGTGGGTTATTTGTTTCGTTGTTCTTTTGCGAGCAAGTTTCCTGTCGAGAGGAGACAATTTGTAAGTACGCGTTTGGCGCGAATCTCTTTATCCAAATGCTAATAGTCATCAGCCATAATTAGAAATATTTCGGTTAAATACTTTTCCCTCTTCACTGTTGGCTTGAGTTCTTTAAGTCTTAAAGAGTTTTTTGAAGAGCAAAGTCATTCAACTGCAACATTTTCATTTTCATTTGCCCAACGATTCTCCCGTTGCCTTAGGTCATTGCAATTTTGTACAGCAACACGAAAGTGTCTCGTAAACAAACACCCTCCCCACACACACACACACACACACACTATCACACACTATCACACATAGGCACACACACATTCATATTCGCACTCACGTACAGCACGCTCAGTACGTCAACGTTGCGCTTCTCGACATTTTCTCGTCGTCGTATATGAAAATTCATTTCAATTAGTGAAATGGTTTTGGGATTTGTATGGCAAACCAAGCAACCAACCAACCAACCAACCAACCAACCAGCCAACGAGTGCAGCAGAGGCAGATAGACCCTACGGTCGTCGCGTGTGGAGCGCTTGTTGCAACTTTATTTACCTTTACGTGGCGCATAAATTGTAAATAGAGATATAAATGAGTGTGCAATGTAAGAAGGTTCTGTATCCTTGCGCGTGTGTGTGTGTGTGTGTGTGGGTGTGGGTGTGGGTGTATATCCTTGCCACATTATGAGCCTGTATTCAAGTTATGTGCTTCAAAGATTGCGATTAAGTTTTGAGTGCTGCGTCGCAAGGTAGGGGCTAAGAGTGATTCATGCCTGCGAAGTCCATTGAACTGAACGAGACTTAAAGTAAACTTTAGCCATGCTCTAGCCCCCAACAGTGGTTGGCGTGGCAGCCACAGATTTATCTGGCTCCAGCGCTCAGCTGTATCTAAACTGGCGCCGTTTCACACAAGTTGCTCCCACGACGACGCTTTGGAGACGCTGTCTGTTATCAGGGACTGCGAAACAACAAGCGGGTCCAACAAAACACAAACAACTATAACCAAATTTATGCAACTAACAAAATGTTTATTTTTTCCCATTTCTGCCTTTTGTTCCCTTCGCGCATTTTTTTCTCTCTCTAAATGTTTTCTACAACAACTGAACGCCAGCAGCAAAAAAAAAAAAAAAAACCTAGCTTGAATCCCTATTTTTTACTCCTTCACACATTCGTTTGCAAATCCCGGGCAAGTTTGCCAAAGAGGCACAAAAAGCAGTTTGCGATAAAGTAGAGATGCCTGCGAGAGGAGTTCGCGTTGCGGCTGCACTCCAACGCGCCAATTTCCCCAAAACTGAAAGAGGGCCACCGGGTGGCTCCTCCTCATTAGCATGTGACTGTGTGACCTTTCGCTGGATCTAGAATCGAAAAATATTCAGTAGGGAACACATTCCATAATGACTGCAGTTAGCGTACTATAGAAATACCTCAGCTCCAGCTCTATCTCTTGGGGGTACCAGGTATCTGCGAGTGGAGCAATCCCAACTTACTGTCTGCGCAGCTCGAGCTTCTTTGTGGTTTCTCTTCTCAGTCATTTGCGACGCTCCAAAGTAGCAGGCATTTCGCAAGTTTGTTTGACAAGTGTGACAAGTTTTAAGGCCCATAACTAACAAACAAAGCAGCCAAGCAGAGCAGCTCCCAGAGGCAGGCTATCTGGTTACCTTGCAAACAGCAACAGCAACAGCAACAGGATCAGGTTTGTCGTGTTCGTGCTGCCTTATCAAATGCTGTGGTTAAGCCTAGGCATATTACATATGTACATCGCACCAGCTACAGAGACGACACAGGGCAATAAAAGTAAATTTCGCACCCAACCTCTGCTGCCTTTTCTCAGATTTTTGCCAAGGGTGGCGCTGGCTATCAGGGATCTCCACAGACTTTCACATGACTCGTTAAACTTTTTGCCATTGTAATAGTTCTGCTTGGTTAGTTGATTTCTTCTTCTACCACACAGAAGCATATCTGGTCTGTGTGTGTGTGTGCCTTTGCTCTTGGTTTTCAGTTGAACCCAGTCTCAGCTCTCAGTTTTTGCTTGTTGGTTATGCGCATAATTTATAGAGTAGGAAAATATGTTGGCGTGCTCTTGGCTGTCCGAAAGTTTTCAGCTCTTCGCTTAAGACGTCACATTGTCTTTTTATTTCGAGTTCGTTGGGGTCCTTGGACTAGTTATGCGTGTGCAGTGCGAAGGAGCAGTCGAACATGAAGGCTCTTCGCACACGTCCCGATATCATTATTAATGCTCCTTTGGCAAATTATCTAATATTCACACTGCGTTACGCAAGCCGCCCCAGCTGATTGATAAATGATATTTACCTTTCAGCGCCCGATTGAATCCTGCGCTAACGAGCCGAATCAAGCATTAGGCATTCAGATAATCATTAACGACATCGTGACTGCAATTACCAGCATTAGTTTAAAGTCAAGTGGCAATGGCAAGCAATTAGTTGGTTGACGTAATTCCAGTTTGGCCAGCATGCTGACCAGCACGCCTGCATTATGTAAGACAAATTGGATAAGGTCTCCCCGCTGGCAATCATTGACAGATTAACGTCTGCTTTGACTTTGAAAGCGGAGATGCCAGGCTCACACGTGTCGAGTCTGCTGTACCATTATTCAAACGACAAGTTCAATAGGCCCCAACCATCTGCAACTGATTAGGCAGCGAAAATCCCCAAGCAAGCGACAAGGACTTAACTGGTCTGTGCGAACTATATCGAAAGACATTGAATTGAAAAACTATAAAGAGTGGCATGGGCTGGGACTATACAGTCAAAAACAATCGGTAGATGTATCTAATATTCAAATGTCCACATTTCGAATTTAGGTTGGCCAAATATTTATGATTACTGGGTTAGTCCCATTAGGGTTTATTCCAATTAATTGCAAACATTTTCATTATTTGTTTATCTATTTTATTTGGCTGGATTAAAGTGGCTTCTTTTGTTGGCCACTCACGATTTAACGAGCCAATTTTCACTCGCGCTTAACCATATAGTTTTTGGCATAAATGTAGATCTGAAAATCCCTTCTCGTGCTCCATTCTATTCTGGTCTTTTGTTCAGAGCTCTCTCTGGGGTATTGTGGCTGTGGGTGTTGGGGGCTTAATAATCAGAAGAGCGTTCAGTGTGTGCATCTGACAAATATATTAAGCGAATTATTATAAATAATTCAAATAATGTTCAACCCCTGCAAAAAGCTATTATGCTTGCTCACGATGTGAAACGAGTATATTGGTTTGTTTCTAAGTTATTTTGTAAATATTAAAATTATTCTCTGCGCCTCTTAGAGGTGGAGAGGCTCCTGGTAGGAGCAGATATATATTTTCATAATTTGTTTTCCAACTGTATAGCGAGTATTAGTTAGTCAGTTAAGCCCGGCTTACATATGACTGTGACAATGTGCGTTATTTTGTATTCAACTTTTTCGTACTGTCTGCCATAATTTAAAGAGCTTAAAATTTAGTGCATTTTGACAGTCGGCAACAAAGCTCTGGTGTAATTTTGTTGCTAGCTGTTGGCCATGTACGAATGGCTTTCAGTTTTTCAATAATTTATTTGTAATTAATGTGCTCTGCCAATAGGGGTTGAGGAAGCGTTCCATAAATTTAATATACGATAGTAAAGCATTACAAAACTCTTTTTTAACCTATATACTTCAGCTGAGTTGTTATCCAACACTGCAGAGTATCAGTTGCATAATAATTTTGGCCCGATAAACCCTTGGCCTCAAACTGTCAGCAATGTCAAGCAATGTAGCGTTTCTTGGCCAAGAAAATATTTGTGCAGTTGACCTGTCGAACAAACAACAAGTTTAGACAGTCTTTTAACAAAAACAGACAGCAATCGGGTATACTCAGCCACGCGATACCCTTTCTATAGAAGCGCAGATCTTTGAAGCTTTTGCGTATAGCTGGACTTACTTTTCGCTAGCTCCTTTCAGCTGTCAAATACCTTTGTGTCGGTATTTCTTTTCATATATCCATTTTGCAATCCGCGAACAAGGTGTAAATAGAAAATCCAGCAAAATATATATGCACTCAGCGGCAAAGTAGTGTGTTGGAGCTGTTGTTGCTGTGGCTGCTGTGGTTGCTGTTGTTGCTCCTGCCAGCGCAATGATTATAAATTATAACAGGCTTGCACGGGTAGTTGCTTTGTGCGAATGGCTGATTCTGTGGGTATGGCATCTATGCCATCTAGTTAGATCTACAAATATGTATATATAGGACATATATCATTGATGGATGCAAGCGCGCTTAGTTGAGTGGAAAAAAGGCTGTCGACTGCGGACTGAGAACGAGAAGTGGGCGCCCGGCTTAAAGCCGCTACAGAGTTGAAATCCTTGAAGCTTTTGATTTATTTGCTTGAAGGCAATCATTAATTTGTTTGGCAACAACAAAAAAAGGAGAACGAAGAGAGAGAAAAGCTTAGCATACATTTTCCGCCGCTGTCAGATTTAGGGGGCACAAACAACCACCGAAAGTGGAGCCAGCAACGAAATTTAAATAAAACGAAACCAACAAAGTAATCTGACACATGCGCTGCCAAATGATTGCCTTAACGATGCTTTGGCACTCTCTGCTCTACACTAGCCGGTTACCCCCGGCTCTGCCCACAGCCCACAGCCCGCAGCCCACGCCCATGCCCATGCCAGTGGCATGGAAGGCAGCTTCTGGGCTGGAGACTCAGAAACTCAGCCAGCGGAACACTAATCCCATGTGCAGTATCTTCCATGTACATAAAACTGAAAGTCACTTTACTTTACAAGAGCGAGCAGAAAAGCTGACACTTATTAAGGACAAAAAATGTCTAAAACGCAAAATTTCAAATGAAAATTGGATGAGCTTAAAGCGAATTACAGCGTGATATTTTGGGTCCTAATGTAAATAAATATCTACTTTTTTTTATGTGTGCATCTGGGGTACTTAGGGGGCTTTCCAAGAACAATCTTCACATTCATTAAATTACTTCGATCGCCTTCTTGATGGCTGGACCTCTGCCGAATCTCTTTGATATAATCATTGCCCTTACTGTGATCGACAAGGACGCTCTCCGTCTTTTCCATATCCGCGTCCTGTCCCCTATCCACCTGCACTTCTCTTATCTGCACATTGTGCTCTACGATTCCGGAAACTGAGGAGTCCGTTAGCCAGTCGCTACTATTATACTCTGGAATACTGTCTTGGCTATCGTGCTCTGTTATTTCTTGGCGCTGCTCTAGATGCTTCTCAGCCAATCTTCTCTGCATAGGAATTGTCAATATTTGAAATGCATATTTCCACAGCAACAAAAGGACAAGTTGGCTTACCTTTCTGTGGATGCGATTATAGATACTGATGGTTATAAGGAACAGAATGAAGATCGAGAAGCATGCGATTGCAGCTTTCAAAGCAATTTGCTCAGGCTCTTGTATATCGACGTCAAAGATTACTACAGGTGTGTCTTTTCCGAAGGGTGGATAAATGAAACGGAGAAGCTTATATGTGACATTACCGATTATGGTCTTTGGAAAAGGCTTTTCAGAATCCACAAAACGCAACGTTTCCACAAACATTCTAGGTAACTAGGCCATATTACATTGAGGAAACTCCGCTCGAATACAGCTCTTACCTTGTGATCTTGTAGGGGTTCGAACTGAGTAGTTTTAGATATCCGCTATAGTATAAGGTAATATAGTGTGAAGGCATTAAAGCTTTTTGGATGGGGTAGTTTTTTGTGATGTCATTTGTATAGACTGAGTTACCGAAAGAGAATGATTGATAATTCTTTGCCTACTCGTATAAGCCCACAGAACAGATCCCTGATTTGTAAAGGGCTACGAATATGCTTGAACATTAAACCAAAATCAAACGCAAAAGCAAACCATCATCAGTCACCGAACGAAAGCAGACGTCGCTGAGCCGTGGAATCATATAAAAGAGAGTGCTGCATGCATAAGGACGACATGGTGAACTTGGAGCTTGTGCTCCAGCGCAGCCGCTGCCAACTAACTTGGCCGAGAGCGCGTGCTCTTAGCCAGAGACACGTACAAGAAATCATGAAATGTTGCCACCATCATACCGAAAATTGTACGGTAACGTGCAAGCAATCAAAGTATATGGAGGCGCAGCCTCGTCTAGGTCTGTGCCTAGCTCCCTGAGAGTTGTACACGTCTGATTTTTACTACACACGTGTGGGATGTGACGTCAACAGGATGCCGGCTGCCGTCTGCCAGTTGCCGGCTGCCGGGTGCCTACTGCCAACTGCCAACTGCCAACTGCCAACAGAGCACTAGCTGTATGAATCTAACCCAAAGTTCTGACAGCGACTAGCTGCACCCTCTCTCTATAGTTCGTCCTTCGTCCCTCTATCGCTAGTGCTGAAACATTGAGCAATTCTCCGGCAGACGTGCCACCAAAATGTATGGCATAACTGACGGCCCAGACGTGCCAGACGGAGCGCCTGTTTCTGCCTTTTGCTGTTTAAGTAAGCATGCAAATGTCACATGCAGTTGACTCCTGAAGCCGAACAGACGAGCGCATAGGCGGGCAGAGGGCAATCAGATAAGCAGTCTCAGTTATCAGTGGGCGAGCAACACAGATGTGTGCGTATTCATAAAAGATGAGACAGCGTGGCTAGTCAGCTGCCACGACGGGAACTAGGCGAGACACGAAGTCGAGCGTCGAACTGGGCTGAATTTACTGATTTCCCCAAGCATGTGGCGTACTTTTCTATAATTCCGTTATGGGCATAAGAGTTTTGGCTGATGGTTATTGATTTTGCACGCTCTATCAGCCACGACTTGGGCCAGGGTGAATATTTTGAGCTACTCTACAAATCATTGCATACTTTTGGACATGGCCTTGTCTCGTATGTAGCCTAGACATCGGAATGCAATATGAGCCGTTGCTGGGTCATTATTGTTAATCACGAATTCATATGGTTCGTCGAGAGGTGTCAGTAACTTGGCTATATGTATAACTGATTGCTGATTCCTTGGCCGGCAACAGAAGTCTTCTGGGGTGTCTGCTGAAAATCTAGCAGAGTCCCAAAACGTAATTTACAATTACTGCACGCACAGACAATTTATTTTCGAGCTCTAACGTTTTGGCCTGCAATAGCACGCGTCTCAAGGCAACACGAGGACTGCTGCCTCCCAGGTGTATTGCAAATCAAAAAATCAGGCAACCCAAGGCAGGGCTCGGCTGGGCACACTCACGCCCAGGCAATCAGTTAAATGTTTGTGGAACTCGCCAATGCCAGCCAAAGCACTCGAGTCCCGCATCCCGCATCCCTCATCCCGTATCTTGCGTCTCGCGTCTCTAAGGGGCAAAAAGCCAAGCTCTCTATGCGTTTTCAGTTCCCTTTTGTTTTTGCCATTGGATGCTTCTCTGACACGCCTTCACCAAAAATTGAGTAGAATTGAGTTTGCTCGCGCCAACCACGAAATAAAAGAGCTAAAAAGCAACAAAATCAAATGGTGCCACTGTGGCCAAACAGGGAGCGACGCTCGATGAAGCGCCAAGTTGAAAAATCGTTTGTCGCAATGTGAGAAATGGAAGCGCCAGAGCCAAAGGCAACCCAAAACCGAAAGCCGAACTCCGAAGCCAAAGCGCCAAAAGAGGAACTACTACCGGGGAAGGGCGTTCACCCAGCTCAGCCGCAGACGAAGTGATTTGGCTTTAAAAGAAAAAAGCAAAGCTAGAAAAAAACACCCTACCATGTAATGAAACTGACAATTTAACTCGCACTGTGTGTTCGTGCTGAAAAATCGTGTTATCGATTTAATGCGTTGCACTATATAAGTCCAAATACATGTGGATATATACAACAACAAAAAATAAAAAATAAAAAATATATATATATATATATTTATATATTTACGGATAGGGGTATCCATTTTACACACACACACATCGTAACAGGAGCAAATGCGCATTGCCGAAAGGGTTGGCTCCGTGCCCTGCTTCGATTTCCCTTTGCCTTTGCCTTTGCATTTGGGCTTGCCTTGAGCTGTGGCGTTGGCTTTATCGCTGGCTTCTGGCTCTCTGACTGACTGACATTTTCATGTTGTTTACGAGATTTCTCTTTGGCCGTAGTTTATTTTTAGTCCGTCTTTCTAATGGCTAGACTTGCCGGCAAAAGCATTTGATTAATTCGTAGCAGTTTTCAATTTGAAATTGCTTTAGTTCCTTTTTCACTCAACTCTTCTGCGAATATATGTCTGTCTGTCTGTCTGTCTCTGGCATGTGTGTGTGAAGGGCACTTTAAACGTTTGGGTAAACCCTTCGAACGGACTTTCTACATCTCTTCTGGTTCTGTCTGACTCTCGCTGAGACTGAAATCTAGTTAGCCGTATTTGAGTGATTATTTATCGTATATGTCACTAAACATGTTTTTCGGCTAGTTTCCACAATATAAATCAGTACGAACTAAACAAACTCAATTCTTTATTAACTTTTCAACAAACAATTTTACCTTTATCTATTTATACTAATATATACAATTTTATATTTCATTTCGTTTTAGGTACGTATAATCAATTCAATAGAAAAACAAGTAAGAATTTTTAGGTCGCCCGGACTGAGCTGAATCTAAAAACAAAAAAATTTCTAATGGACAAGCTGAAATCATTTCCAACCCATCTTAAGTAACAAAAGCATTTATTTTATTTTTAAGAGCTGAAGCACATCAATTATGTATTTGTATTATGTATAAGTAATTATATTAGCGACAGAGCGAAAGAGAGATAGAGGGAGAGATAGAGATAGAGAGAGAATGAGAGAGAGAGATTGAATCTTAAAAGCTAGAGACTTAGAGAGATATAGAATATGATTGATAGAGAAATTGTAGAGATATAAAGAGAGAAACAATAGAAGACGAATGAAAGACCGTAGAAATATTGAGAATAAGAGAATTGTAGAGTTAGAGAGCTAGAGAGTTCGAAGATAGAAGGATAAATAGTTAAAGAAAGTTAAATGAATAGAACAACGGGGAGCTATACACATAGATAGACAGATAGAGTTAGAGAGATAGACAGATAGAGATAGAGCAGCATATGTTATGCTAGATGCTAGACAGTAAGGCAGAGAGCATGGCAAGGCAGTCATGTGTAATAACTGCGACAATTTGTGCAAATGTAAACGAAGCGTTAGCAACAATGACGAAGGATAAGGAAATTGGAAAATTCGAGGAATATTTGTTGAATGGCAGCCATATCCAGAAGGCTTGGAGCATAGCTGCCGCTCGTCAGCTCGATCTCTCGCACAATCGTCACGATAAATGCCACACGCAGTGGCATGCAACAATATGATTTTATGTGCTTATTATAATTACTGACAGTTATCGGTTTTTGGGTTTGATGCTGGTGCTCGTGCCTGCATTGAAGTGATTGTATTGTACATTATTATGATTATTATGAAAATGCAAATGAAGCAAAGTTGCAGTTGCCAATTGTCAGTTGCCAGTTGCCAGTTGCCAGTTGCCAGTTACAGATTCTGCTGCTGTTGCTGTTGCTGTTGCTACTTGTGTTGCAGTTGCAGGCAATCATTATTATTAATATGACAGAAAACAGAAGCTGAGCGGCGGTTAAACATGCAAAATGCCTTAAGCGAATTGCGAACTGAATTCGAAATGAACGAGATTGAATGAATGAGTCGATGGATGGAGCACAGACTGAATGGGTGACTGGCTGTCAATGCAATTGCCACCGTCGAAGACATGAACAATTTCTTCATGCTCCTATCTCGCCCACACATGCGTGGCATGTAAATAGAGTCAACAATCGACATTGTTTGGCAGCAGTCTGCATACTTAATGCTTCACTTTTCGCATAATATTTGCCAATGTTGCTCATTGTTGTTGTTGTTGTTGTTGTTGTTGCTGTTTGGTTGGCCATTAACATAATTTCAATTTGCATAAAATGACGTTAAATATTACATTTTGGACAGCTGCAGCAGGGCAACTGCAACTGCAACTGCAACTGCAACTGCAATTGCGACTCCAACTGGTTGACTGACAGCGACTACGCCCCTCCCGTTGTTAGTGTGAAGCTAATTGCAGGTGTGAATGTGTCGCACTATGTGAATTGCGTGCTTCATTAGCCGAGCACACACACTCACTCACAAGTATTGTTCCTCTTGTGTTGCCCGCTTGCGCATTTTATATTTAATTTAGATTGCTTTTTTTTTTGTTTGCTTGTTGTTGCCTGCATAATGCATATTATTTTCAAATCTAATGCGAACAATTTGTACAAGTTATTTGGTTATTTTGCGGTCGGTTTATGTGGATATCTAAAAATTGCATTTAGTTTCGGCCCTAAAACTAATTGATTGAAGTGTTTACAAATATGCATAATAGCCAGAGTTATGGCCATGCCCATGAGCAGCCGTTAAATGGGCGCCAGCCTAATTAATATGCATAAATATGCATATATATCAGATAGCTGTCCATTATGATAGAGTGGTTTATAGGGAATGTTATCAACAATTAATTTATATGGTAAATATTTTCCGTTATTTCGTTTATGAATTCGGCATTGTTTCATGCCGCGATGATTGGGATGAATTCATCGGGCTTATGCTTTAAGAGAATTCATTCATTCATGGAATCATTCGGCATTCAAATATTATGGACATGAATCAAGAAAATAATGTAGCCTTCTTTGAGCATTAAATTTGTCGACCAATTAATTTGCTGATGAAAACTAAAAACCCTTTTGAATGCGTAAATGAGCGCGGAATTTAAAGCATTTTACTGAGGCGCGTCGCGGCGCTCGAGCTCTGTGCCATCAAGGAAACTTTGAAGTATTTCCAACTCGATTACCATAACCCAACTAAGAATCATAATCAAATTTATCCATTTGACACTAAACTTTCTACAAAGGGCATAACTGGGGATTGGTGAAGGGGCTGGGCTGGGATTGCAAAGGAACTTTCCGTTTCTGTTTGTCTAGGACGACCAAGAAGAGCATCGTCATCATCAACTTGCCGTACAGTTGCCTTCAAATTGAGTTAGTCAATTAGAAATTTTCGTATAGTTCGTACATTCAACATGCTCTCTGCAAATGCCGCTGCTGCTCCAAAAGCGTTTAGGGCTCGTTGCGGGCATTGAGCAGTGCAAATTTTGAGGTTCCCAGTTGTCAGCATTTCGGCTTGCTGAAGCAACGCATGACCCCGAGGAGTCGCCTCCCAACACAGCGCATCCACACAACACACAGTTGGCCCGGCCCGAATCCATTACCAAAACTGAGTTAAAGCCCCCCAAGCCCGCTTTATGGTAGGGTGTCATGCTTACAACGCTTTCAATGATACAGCACAATTCGTTGTTCGTTGTTCGTTGCTGTTGTTGTTGTTGTTGTCTTGGCTCGGATGCTTTTGGCTTTTTATGCAATTTTTAGACGCCGGCTCCGCACAGTTTATATATGTTGATGTTTATGTTTACGCTACTGGCCATGGCTCTGCTGTATTGCCATACTCGAATTGAGTGTGTGTGTGCGTAAGCTCATTAAGCAGGGGAAGTTTTGTGCCTTAATTTGGCTTTGCAGCTGACTTAGTTGCTTGTTTTCGAATCAGAATCAGACTCAGACTCAGAGACTCTTTGGCCAATGTGCCACACGCTATTGTTGCATTGTATCTCTGTGCAAAGAGCACTTGTCTTTGAGCAAAAGCCATGCAAATAGGCCATAAATTCATATTTTATTGGCTTGCCTTGGCTTGGCTTGGCTCGGACACAGCCACGACAGACAGCAGACATCAGGCAACAGGCAACTGCAATGCAATGACCCCTCGACCGATGCTGTTCCAAAATGCACAAAAGCTTCACACAAACAATTATGTCAACTTTAAGCTGCTTTACTTGTCACTCCCTCTCTCTCTCTCTCTTTCTGTATATATATTTATATGCATATACATATGTGTGGCATCGTATGCATTTCAGCATTGTAGACTTGGCGCTTCAGCAAAATGCAGCAGATCAGGCGAGAAAATATTCGCTTTGAATAATTTCACATATGTTTTGCGTGCAATTGCTTTAAAGAATGGGTTAAATTATGTGTTTAAAAATATATATATTCAATTAGTAGTAATAATTAACCTGATATAATTATTATAATATTTATATATATATATATAGAATCTAGAATAACAGATTCCTATTTCATACGTAATGAATAGGTATTCGTTTCTGTTCAAATATACAAAATAGAATTTTTATCTTCTTTGGAATACCCACCACAGTAGTCTAAGGGAGCTATATAAGCAACATGTAGAACATGTTGAAGAACGATTTTAATTTGAGTCACTTAGACAAGTAATCTATTATTGCTGAATATTCTATATAGGATCGGCAGCCAAATGGCAACAGAAGCCAACAACGGCAGCCTTTGGGCGCCAGTGCAGCTAACGGCCCGGAAATATGAAATGATTGCAATTGAATGTAATTCGCTTTGATTTTAGTAAAAATAGTCCTAATAACAGCAAATGTTTTGGCTGTTGCTCGACTCGCCCCGACAGCAGCTCGATGGCAGCGAGCACTTAATGTAATTTCCATTTCGATGCTATCCACAGCAATGCCCCATTGCAATGCATTGTCCCCTGCATTGCAGTTCAGCTCAGTTCAGTTCAGTCGGCAGTCGGCAGTCCATGTGCACATGTATTTCTGTATAAATTTCAATTTAGCTCATGCTGAAATTTGCATGTGCAGCTGTCGAGCAAATTATTGCAGGCAGCTTAGCTCGTCGTTGTCCTTTAGGCCTTTTGATTGTTGTTGTTTTAATTAAAAAAAATACACACACACACACACACTCACACATATATAAGTATATATATATTATTTGTGTTGCTGTTCTGTCTGTTCATATGTCCATCTGCCCGCCTGTCCGCCTGTCCGGCTGTCCGTTGTTGGCTTTGCCATTCAAGTGTTAATTTTATTGACATGTGACAGGCAGCAAATAACTTGCCAGTTGGCAAATGTTTAAATGCCGCTGCTTGTTGTGGTTGTTGTAGTTGTTGCAACAGTTATTGGTTTTGTTGGCCTCACTGCGGTCGAAATGTATATTTTTAATGAATTTAATAAACGCACCGCTCGAAACGATTCTCGTAAATCTCGTAATATCAAAAAAAGAAGGCGAAAACTCCATTTGACATGCAAGCCGTGAAAGCGCAGTAAAAAGAATGCCAAATGGAAACCAGAACCGAAACAGAAACCAAAAGGCAAAGGTAAAGGGACAGCCAGAGCGAGGGAACATTAATCAGCGTTAAAAGTCGCATTAAACAAAATGGGCGCGGCAACGTGGCAGTCAAGCAGGAGGCAAGCAGGAGGCAAGCAGGAGGCGGCTGGTGCTGGAGGCAGTGCAAATTGCACGCAAGGCCAACGACAGCCAAGCAACCCAATAAGGACCCAAGAATTATCGAAACGTAAACGAAATGCCAAAGAAAATTGGAAAACTGTTGGCGAAAGGGAAAGCTAAAACAGAAGAGGAAGAAGAAGACCTAACACGCATAGCTCCTATTTGGAGCGAGCAGCCATCGGCAACAGCAACAGCAACAGCAGCAACAACAACGAACGTGGCGAAATGAGTGACTGGCAGTCAAAATCATTAAAAAGTCGTAAAAATCAGTGGAAATGGCAAATGGGGAAAATGGGGGCGGCTACTGGAAATACGCACGCTTTATAATTAGAATTTAATCAAGCGCAAATCGCAAACTCTCGCAATTTGCAAACCGAACCGGGCCAGCAAGAGAAATTGGTTGGCCTTGGTGGGCGGGCCTCAGTCTCTTTTATGTATGTGTGTGTGTGTGTGTGTGTGTTTGGGTGTGTGTGAGCAGCTTTTGTTTAACGTGTAATTAAAAGCGTCGTGAAAACCTTTTAGTGTAACGCCAATAGAAGCTCTGGGTGCGATGATATTAAATTTCCCGAACGAAAGAGTTAGTTGGATCCAGCGCGTAGCAGGAGTAGCAGGAGTAGCAGGAGTAGCAGCAGCAGCAGCAGCAGCAACCCCAACAGTATAGATTAAAAATAAAAGCCCCATCGGGATGCCCGACCTTGTCTAACCTTCTGGTAATTGATGGTAGGTAACAACTTTTTGCATGTGTCATCTAACAAATGATGCGATGCGCTGTGCTATGGTTTCCGGGTTGAAGCTTTCAATCATTGCCAATTACAAAGAGCAAAGACGTGCAAGACTGTGTATGTGTGTATGTGACATACAGACATACATATATGTAGGCTAATGACACTGTCCACCTGATTCGTTTCTAAGGATATGCTATGCCTATTTATGTATATATATACATTAGAAAAGAATCGGATTACACAAGTCAAAGTTTAAATGCCATTTTACAAATATGCCGTGAGAATGCGACGTTGTATTTTATGAACTTTAGATTTATTGCGAATTGCTCGATAACCTTTAGTTCATAGGAAAATACTAATGAGAAGAAAATCTCTTCTCGAAGCAACTAACTTGTTTCCATATCGTGACACAGAAGCACAGAGCATGTTCGCTAAAATAATCCTCTAGGGAGTCCAAAAATAGCACCCAGTTATAGCAGGAGAAAAAGTTGTGACATTCTAATTACTGGCTGGCAGCGGAGCTCAACACGACCTGCTTGTCAAGTATAAACTTTGGCCATAAACAAATTTTAATGGAGCAATTATAAGCGTCTAAAAATGGCTCGCAAAACAAAAGCAACTCGCAATTTTCATAACTAAAGGGCAAACTTCTTTTTGCGCCAACTATGACGGCTCTGGCAGGCTCTAAGTTCTCTGTGCACCACTGTTCAGTCAGTGTTGTGTTTGTTCTATGTGCTTGTGCTTGTAGCCAAAATGCAAATGTGTAACACTTGAAGGCACGCTGCCGTATCGTGGAGGAGATGCGTGTCAGGTTGTGCTCGAGGACGATGACGATGACGATGACGATGACGCACGCCAGTGTAAGAATGTCCTGAAACTTCCGAGGGCGGCTGAGTGGCATGCAATGGCATTTGTTAAAACTCCCCTGGCCGATTTAACCCCACGTGGACTTCATTGATATGCATCTGTCGGGCCGGGCGGATGGCGGCGAATGGGGGCGGATGTGGGCGGATGGGGAGATTGCTGCTAGATTTGCCGGCTTTGCGTCTTTCATGCTTATCGGCAAAATCATTTACAGCAGCAGGGGTAGGAGGAATATCTTCATAAATCCATTGCATACCCTCAGGCGCTGACGAGTCATTCATTGCTGCTGTGAATAGGTTCACAGTTAACCCCTTGTTGCCCGCATTTAAATTCCAGCTCTTTCCACATTTACGGCTTGTTTTTTCTCTACTCTCCTTTTTTCTTTCTTTATTTTTTTGCTTATGCTTACCTTTCAGCTCACGCGTTTCTGTTTGTTTGTGTTGCTGCTAGCCGCCATGGCAGACGCCCCGCTGCCTGCCCGCTCGGCAATCTATTAAATTTGTGAGTGCGTTCGCTCGCTCGTAGGCAGCAGACAATAAAACTGTTGAAGTGATTAAAAATAGTCGCAGTCGCAGTAGCAGTCGCACTGCACTGCAGCTGCTAGCACTTTTTTTAGCATGTTTTTTGTGATGTGCCCAGCGCCGATTCGTTTTGTTTGGGACCTACGGAAAATCGATCAAGTCGATGGTGCGTTAATGGATTTCTAGGCTAGACAAAAGTTTATTGAACCACATGCTGACAATGGCAACACCAACACCAACTGCTATGATGTCGACAATGAACTGCAGTTGTAGGCAGAGAAAGATAGAGACAGACAGAGAGAGAGAGAGAGAGAGAGAGCTATTAAATTTGTCTGCTCTGGTCATTCAGTTGGGGCAGCTTTATTGAAAGTACTTGCCAGCTAGCCACGCCCACTGCCAAGTTAATGCAAATCCACGTGCCACTCATCACATAAGACGCAGCCAGAAGGGCACGAAAAGAGAAGGAAAAAATCTTAGACTAATCGTTTTTTGATTCCATACATTGCCACAAAGGCTGAGCCAACCTTGTGTCGGCCCGTGCCAAGGGCAGGAGGCGTGGGCAGGAAAAAGGGTTTTACGAGCTCGAACCCGTTCCCATTACCGGTGGCTTTTCTATCCATTATGACTTCTCTCTTGGTCCCATCTAGATAGTCCGCTTTCGTCCGAGGAGTAATAAACGCTGCTTGAAGACGACGCGTCGTCTCCTGCCCGACCAATTTTCTTTTTTTTTTCGAAAGGCTTTTCTTTGGATGTTTTCGCATTTGTAATATTGAATAATGTCGTTTTAATTACCGCATCGCATCGCAGCGAGGGCCAGACACAAATCGCGTTCAACGGAAATAACTGACTTAAGGAAAAATAAAAGAAAAGAAAAGAAATGGAAATAATTTTAATTAATTCGGCACGTGAAAAACGTCAGGGCCTCTAATTACTTTTGTCTGTGTGAGAAATGAAAATGAAATAGAAATTACTTAAAGCGAGCAATATAAAAAAGCAAAGTGCAAAATGGAAAATCATTAGAGCGGGTGTGCGTAAACGGTTGAAGATTTATTACCGCAAATGACGAGTTTTTAAATCTCGGCTAATTCTGAACGAGAGCCCACCTATCCTGCTTCTCCTTCCCTTGCTCTGCATGTCCTCGCCTGTCGTTGAGTTGATTTGTTGTTGCCTTGGCTGCGTTTAATTATAAAAACGAAGCTCGCTCCGGCTTCGGCTACCTTTTTTAAAGCTCCTGCTATCATGGGCTTCTTAGCAGCCTCCCCTGTGAGCTGTGGCAGCCGCAATCCAATCAGCCGCTAAGTCGTCGGCCTGCTCAACTTGGCGTTGATTAAAGGCCAACATTTTTGCGTCCCGCACAAAGGTATGCTACATAAAATGCGTATCAGCTTAGACAGCCCGCTAATTGACAGGCCAAGGGGCTGAGGCGGCTGAGTTGGCTGAGTAGGCAGAGTTGGCTGGGGCGAGCAACGTTTTGTAATTGAATTGAATTGGTTTAGTGGATTTTCGTGAGTGTTGCCTTCATGTGGAGTGTCTGGTCAGCACCACAGGCACACAAGTATATGTGCAGGTGTAAACGGCCGGAACGTGATGCTAATGAATTTCAACTTCGAGGCAGACAAATGTGTGGTTGGAAGAGTATGTTCAGGTATGACACGGAAGCATTCGATGTTTGCATTGTGCAGAGTCTTCAAAAGCAATTCCATTAGCGTGCTTTTATTCATCATCATAGTTATTCGCTTTACAGTTCATTCTATTGGCTGGAGATTATCAAAATTAATCAATCGAATATCGAAGGAATCGAGATCAAAAATTACGTTTAGCAATCCCCAATCATTGGCAAACAGCGCCAAATGCATTCAACAATTAGCAAATCCGCAATATAACAGTTTGTATAACACATACGCCTGAACCACGAACCACAGCACACCACACACCACCAACCCACCCACCATGCACATCATTTTTATTGCATAACAAAAATTGTCAAAATTGTCAGTCAGGAGGAAATACGCATACATAGCTCATTCTATGCCACGCCCCCTCCCCCAGAGCTCACTCCTCACACGTTCATGCCTTTTCATGCCTCTTTGATATCATTGCAAAATTTCATTTCCGCACAGGCCTGACAGGTAATGCTCATGGCATCCCATTCGCCTCGCTCCCTTCCCCTCCCGCTCACGATCTCGTTTCGACTCCCTGCCATGTTCTGCTCTTGTCGCTGTTTTTGACAATTTTCATGTTTCAATATTTCAGTATTCAGTATGCATCAAGCAAATCCATTGTTGCTGCGGCTGCAAAAATTAGTTATGCATTATGCTGGTAAAGGGGGCGTGGCACAATCAGAGACCCTCTAATGCTCTCATATCGAACCAAAACCCCGCCCCCCAACTGTTGGCAAACTGCCTTCGAATTTTATGTGGGGCGCAATGGTGAGGCGAATGCCATTTACGTTGGGAATTGCTCGCTTTGATCGATGTTATGCCAAAGTGTGGGCGAAAAGGTTAGACTCTCTCTGCAGATGGGACACACACAGACACACCTTGTCTGGGAATTAGGAAAGGAAAACGAGCAAAAACTATCCCGTCCACATGATTAGCTTAGGGGCAAGTACTCGGCTGAATAGACATTTGCGACTGTCGTCGTTTGGCCTCTGCCAATTGATGAAACCTTCGAAAGTGAAAACATTCTCGCTCACTCGCTCTGGCCAAAGAAATTATTTCCAAAAAACGGGCATTTGGGAGCGACTCGGCCCGAAGGGGCGTGGCAAGCGGCAAATGGCAAATGGCAAATGGCAAATGTGCGTTAATGACAGAATAAAACGAAATCCAAACATAAATTACGCGCTTATCAATTTCATTTATCTTTTGGATTTCTTGGCCATTCACTGCCAACGTTTCCCTTTTTATTTTGATGGCTTTGTAATTGAGTAATAAACTTCGGCATCGTTTCGTTTTTGCGATTCGATTGGCCAACTTGGCCAGCGCAGCGAGAGAAAGTTCTGTCGACTCGCTAGTCGGAGCCCACAATAAATTGAAAGTTTCTTTCTTTTGCTCTGCCATTTTATTCCGCATTGGCATCGGCATCGGCATCGGCATCGGCATCGACATCGGCTTCAATAATGAGACAAGGCAATTGCCCAGATAACTAGACGAGAGTATTCTTCAGCAGCTCTTCTTTCACTAGCTGCCCACTGGACGCTGCTCGGCGAACATTTGTTATTATCGACGCCTTCGATAAGAGGCCATAAAAGGAGCCATTATCAAATTTTTACTACTCTTTCGGCTTATTAATGAGTCTCAATCGCTGTGCCAGTAGTGTGTGTGAGGCAGAACTTTTACAACTTTTTCTCTGCAGCACAGCTCACATTTATAACAGCTCAGCTCAGCTCTGCAGGCGAGCCCCCAAGCCTGAGCCCGATTTTACATTTTATGGCCAATCAGTCATCGGGATATGCAACTTACAGGGGGCACCAACCCCTTTGCGGCCCTCAGACGAAGGCTTGTGAGTGCAATTTATATCACTTAAATTTAAAGCAGCAAATAAATCTTCAAATCAAATGAAGTGCGTATGTGTCTGTGTGTGAGTGTAACAACTATCCCTTATAGCTCTTGGAGCTCCCCAAGCAGCGCTGCTGCCGGAAATTGACGCCTATCAAGTGCGCAAATCAAAATGGTCCGTCATTGTCGCATTGCGCCTAAAATGACACACAATAAATTTTTATTTGGCGCTTTATTAAATTTTATTCTACCCAAACTACGGCCGCAGCTTGAACACTAACGTCGACTGCCCGGTCGATAGATAGTCCATCGTCGTCTACATAGATGACACAGGCCGTCTGGCATTTGTCTGGCATTGGCCATATAACGCAACATCCCTTCCTTGCCATCAGTAACTGTAGTATTTGTGTCTCTGCGTGTGTGTGAGTGTGTGGGGGCCTTTGGGCTATTGGGGAGAGGGCGTGATGCACTGGCAGCCTTTGGCAAAAAGTGTTTGTCGTCTGATGAGGACTGCCGCGGAAAAAGGCAAATTCATCAATTACTTAATATAATTACTTTTGGCTTTCGGATTATGCATATATACCAACATTCCCACACACACACACACACACACACGCACACGCACACGCACACACAGACAGAGACAGTAGCAAAATGTATTGCTCTGGCTGTCCGGGGTAGCCAACATTAATACTTAATATAATAAATTGTAGCCAGTCGGCAGTGGCTCCCATTCGGTCAGGCCAACGCCTGTATGTATATATATATATATATATAGGAACCACGCCCACCGCACAGCCCTCTTTGGCATTCATTTGCAAATATTTTTCAGCGCATCGGCCACAAAAACAGAAACCATCCAGGGCCAGACTCTGGTCTCTGAGCACTGCATGCTGCTGGGGTGCAACTCCATTACCAGTAGCTCTGATGAAATTAACAGACTCCCGCACCCACCACTCGGGGGTGCAGCTTTCGAACGGAGAAGAAGAAGACTGTGTGGATCGTGGGGAACTTTTACAGCCTATTTGCCATTTGAATGGCACTTAAAGTGCAATGCAACGTCAGAGAGTGGGAAACGGACTCTTTAAGTGCCCAACTATTAAATGTGAATCAAATACACTTTATTGGCATAGTTGCGCTTCCAGGTTTTCTAATCAGCATGACAGCTAATAATTAAATGCATCCCGCCATCAATATTCATTTATGCCGACACTTTGCATAGCCTCATCCATGTAAACATTTTATTGGCCACAATTATCGTAAACTTCAAATTGTTTGGCGCGCCATTTGATGGGCATATTTTTGTCGGTTAATAATATAGCATTAATTTATACAGTTATTGGCGGCGCCCCAGAGAGAGAGAGCCCTGCATTAAAGGCAATTAAATTCAAACTATGCCAATCCAAACTTATAGATAAACTGATATGTAGATGGGCCCAGGCTGTCGCGTTTAAATTTAATTCAATTTCGAATGCTTAAATGTCGTGCTCTAGAAATGCGCAATTGCATCAGAAATATTAATTTCATTAATTTCATAATGTCAAATCTTTTTTATTATAATCGCTGTGCTGCGCATATTTAATGGGATCGGATGCGTACAATTAAAACAATTAAATGTCATAAAAATAGCAAAGTGCATAATAATTCATAAATAATAGCATGATTTGGCGTGCCCGAAACGGTCTCGAGTAAATATGACAAATATCGCAAATAAAATTACAGCAATTTTATACTGATCGATCGACACTGACTGCGCAATACTCTGTTCAAGTGAGAAAATGAAATCGAACGATACAATAATTAATTGCAAATCATAAGGAAAAATTAATGTAACCTATGCACTCCTTATATACCTAACTAGGTACAATCAAAATAGATTAAACAAGTTAAAAAGGAAGTAGGGCAGTGGAAGACAGACACAGAGATTGGAGTTACAAATAGTATTAATACAGTATGGTTATCATACATGATTGTCTCTCTAGATACCTTTGTCCTTCTTTCCTTTGATGATATCTGATATAATAATTATCAATATTACTTGAATGGGGATGCGGTCCACGTCTTCTTCTTTACACGAGAGTGATGGGTATGCAGTCGTCTGCGCTCACAAAGACAACTGTTACATTATAAAATTATATTGTATTTGCAACAGTAATAATGAAATTATGTGTATAAAATATGCACTGGTTGAGTTCCGTGGCTCGTTAAGTATGCGCCCCGTGGCGCCATCCAGCTCGAAAGTATGCAATTGAATTTAAATATTGCAAGTGCAGCTGCGAATGTATGTGTGTGTGTGTGTGTGTGTGTGTGTGTGCGTGTGTGTGCGTGTGTGTGGAAATGTGGTTTGGTTGCGTTACTTCATTAACATAAGTTAAAAATAAAAAAAAAAAAAGCACAGCAACTATGGCCGCTTCAAATCTACAATTTATATTAATTCAGGACTGCAGCTGCGATTGCCCTTCGTCTTGCGATTCAAGCGGAATTCATTATCATAAATCAAAGCTCTCTAAAATCAGTTTTCTTTTTGTGTTTATTTATAATTTCTATTTACAATACGTAAAGGGCAAGCCTTAAATTAGTTTTGCGCTTCAATTAGCAATGGCAAGCAATAGGCCAGCAGCAGCGGCAATTCCAATAACTTTGCAGTTTAAATGCGGAATTGGCAAAACCACAAATGACCTATTACAAAGGGTGTGCATTAATTTCAATTAATTGCGATAAGGCTGACAATGTTTATTGACTATAAAATAAGCAGACGTCATTATAAAGCAAGAGCAAGAGCAGCACAAAGAGAGAGAGGGAGAGAGAGAGAGAGAGAGAGAGATGGGGAGTCGGCCCATTATGGCAATAACCACAATGTAAATGACCAGCAGAATGGCAAAAAATAATGTTTATAACGATGATCAAAATCGACGTAGCCGTAATTTAAATTAAATGCATTAAAATGTTCATAAAATGCAACAAAAAACTGGCGAAGCAGCAACAACGATACAAATAACAACAACATCAATATAAACAATAATTATAATAATAAAAACAGGAAAAATTGAAGCGGCAAAAAAATACAATTGCAATAAATATGGCAGCACTTTACAGTTCATTAAATCGAAAACAAAAGGCGACCGCCTGCATTTATTTTACCTGTTAAATTCAGCAAGCACAAACAAGCAAACAAACAAACCAGCTGGCAAACAAACAGCCAAACATTTCATTTCAATTCATTTTTAAAATACTCACACACACACACACACATCTATATATGTATATATATATGTGTGTAACTGCATATATCAGAGCGAATTTAATGCTGGCTTTATCGCAATTATTGTCATTAGTTTGACAAACGATGCCACAGAATTATGCAGTATTTCAAGCTAATTAAATTTAAGAGCGGAAATGCCAAGTGTTCCACAAAAGCAGCTGCCAGCAACAACAACAACAACTGCAGCAGCAGCAGCAGCAGCAATAACAACAACAAATAAAACAGTTGTCGTAACTGGCAGTGCGCTAAAGTATGATATTTAGCTAGACAGCAGAGTGAAGAGTGCAGCACTAGCATACACATATACATATGTCGCTCCCGCACTCCGTTTGTCTCCCTCTCGCATGTATTGCTTTGTCTACTTCTTGGCTTCGCTTTGCATGTGCGGCAATTTAATTGGTCCAAAACGTCAACGTAAATAAATTTTTATTTGAAAAACTTTATTAAAAATTGTCCATTGCTCAGGCAGTGCACGTAACGTGTCGTGCCCTCCTTAGATGGTCATGACAACTCTTATGTGTGTGTGTGTGCGTGCATGTGTGTGTGTGTGTGTGTCTGTGGATAAGTGTAGGTGTCTGCGATTGTCCTGTGGTCGCTTTTAGCCATTGGCGCTTTTTATTTCAAACTTTTTACATTTCCTTTTTCACAGCCAGACAGAGGGTATGTTGGCTCGTATCCATAGTATGTAACATATGGCAGGAATGTCATATATTAAGTACACATACATAACTAACCAAAGCAATTTAATATATGCATACATACATATCCTTGTCAATTAATCTTTTAGTACTCCCGTGGCATAGGGAACGACGGGCTTTATACATGGGCAAGGTATTTAGTGTTCGGCATATAAAAGATAACAGTTGCATTGCGGCATTGCTTTCTGTTCTGCTTCACTTGAATATTTTCATTTTATTTTTTTAATTTTGTTATTAAAAAAGTTTCGAGATTTGAAAAAACAACCAAACAACACCAGCACAATATGGAAAAGTTTTGCTTTGTAATTACATGCAGCAGCCCCATACTAAAGATGAGAAATGAAAAAATTAAAATTAAAACACAATTTTATTGCTAGCAACGAGCCGAAAGGGACTGTTCAAATGTCCCATCGCGTGGGCAATCGGAACGTCGAAGATGCTAAATAGTGTTGGAGAATGTTGAGTACGTGCTCAGAGCTGACTCCAGTGCGCACGGCAATTGCCCAATTGCAATTGTTAAATTCAGCTTTTGGGATATCGCTAAAAGCTAAAACGTAATGAGGCGGACTTTGGTGGAAGCTGACGCAGAATTTTAATTAAACAGCAGCTAAAAATAATATTTGTCCACAACAGGCAATCAAAATACATAAACTAAACTTAAGCTTTACACTGATAATCCTGGAATTAAGCGGCTAACGGTAAACACCCCCACACACAAAACCTAACGGACCCAACTTGGCAAACAACAACAGTAACGAATGAACGAACGAACGAACGAACGGAAGGACGGACGGACGGGTGGACGGGCGGACGGACGGATAGACGTAGCTGAAAACTTATTTATGCGCGTACTCTGCGTTGTCTGCGCGCTCAAAGGACTCGAAACTGTTATCAAATAATTTATTCGTCTCACCTGCAGCAACAAATTAAGTTTTGTTTTCGTCCAAAACAACACCTGGAACACACAACAGCAGCACTACCTGGCTGGTGCCAGCAGCATTACAAAGGCGGCGAGTAATCCACGTGCCTTCTACTTTTAACTCATTAACCGGGAGGGAAGTGCTACCAGCTCGTGCCGCTGCCGGCCATTAAAAGACTTATTTTCACACTTGCATAAACTCATTTAGTGCGAGAGCAAACTGAAAATTGTCTGCACAAAAGGCGTGTAGAACCCTCGCAATCCGCTGACACCCCAAACTCTCCAGCCTAACCTGCTTGCTCCTTGGCCCTTGCCACCTTATCGCTTTGCTACCTTATCACACGGCACGTTGGCAGCATTGCCAAAGAGGGAGAGGGAGCGGGAGAGGGAGCGGGAGAGAAAGAGAAAGCATCGTGACATAAAATTAATGCCCAACCGACAATTTTAATCGGCAACAATTTTTGTCTTGAGTTATGGCTCCAAACGAAACGAAACGAAACGGCAAGTTGCACCCTTAGACGAGGTCGCGAAAACTTTTCTGCAAAGATTTTCAAGTTTTCGGAGAAATAAGGCAAACGGCCAGCAGAACAGCGAGTCGAGGTATTCGAAGGACATGCAAACGTGCAGACATTCAAGCAGCCAGCCAGCCAGTCAGCCAGTCAGCCAGCCAGCCAGCCGGATGCGTATATTTAAAACTTATTAAATTGCTATAATTTATACGACTTATCTTGTGGGCGCTGGCGTCTTCGTCTTGGTCCTTGTCTTCATCTTGGTGTTCGTCTTTGCCTCGAGGGTGGCTTTAGACTCGTAAAATACTCCGCAAAAAATCGTATAGCAGAGCTAAAGGCGCGCACGGCGACAGTTCGAGGCAAAGGCAATTAATTTACATGCAAATCGTGCTCAAACTTTTTGCCCTCACTCCAGCGAAAAATCCAGTGTCTGCCTTAAAGTATTCTACGCTTAAAGGCTAATACAACAAGCACCCGCCTACCCACACTCACACACACACACACACACACACACACACACACACTTGATTAGTGGGCCTCCTGTTGTGCGCAGCCTGTTTAAAACAATATGGCGAGAGGCAAGGACTAAGGAGCAGCGAGCGAGATGCGAGGACTACGACCCTTTTGGGACTGCGACTCACGTGCGTCGATGTCGACAGGTTGCCGTACCTTAAAGGCACTTCGAGTTCCATCCTCTTTGTCGTTGTCGTTGTCCTTGTCTTCGTCTTCGTCTTTGTCATTATTATTGTTTTTCTTCTTGTCTATTCCGGCCTAACAAATTGCAATTTTTTGTTGATTCCTTTTTTTGTATTGTTGTTGATTTATTGTACAATAACAACAATGGGCGCAATGCGAACTGAGTGCACATTAAACATTCCGTAATGAGTTTAAAGTTTGTAATGGAATTTTTGATTAGGCCAGAGCTGGAGAGGCGCCCGCTGTATGCGTACACCTTTCAGTAAATGCTACATCCTTAATGTAACGTAATCACTGAAGACGGATTAATCAATGTACTTCAGATTGAGGAGAGTTTCCTCAAAAACCCAAAATTTTATGATTTAAGTGGCCCAACTTGATGGGTCTTACGCCTTGATACACCCAAAGTAACAATCGAGTCCAGCTGCTTGCGCTACAGTTTATCAATCCATCACAAGCGCTTTCTCCTTCTCTACTCCTTTCGCTGATTGTAACCCATTTGCACACTTGTGGAAATCTCTTGAGCCTCAAACACTTTGTATATAAAGTAAATTTGTATCGTCAATGTCTGTCTCTGTTTTCTTTTTCAATTTCCACAACATAAAACGCGGCCATTAAACGCTTTAAAATCAACATCAGCTCTGCGACGACGGGGGCAATAAAGTCGATCCAAAATTGCTTCCTCCGCACATAAAATCCAACAACATGGCGAGCCCCAAAATCGTCCTACATGCCTAAATTCCTTTACACAACACCAAACACACACACACACACACATATACACAGTTACAGAGTGTTGCGCACACACACAGCAAAAGTTAACGAAACACTTTAGCATTTGCCTGATTTCCACACCCCCCCTGCCACGCCCCTCCCCCTGGCAGTTCCCCTGCCACGATCTCTGCCCACTTAATACTTAAATGCAAACGTGTAAATTATGTGATTTTTCCCCGGCGGCCATGTTTGTTTGCAAACTCCATTACCAACATGGCGGGAGCTTCCTTCACCTCGGAATGTGCCCCTTCATGCTGCTTCTCCTGAATACATACACCTGTTTGTTTCGAGAAATCGTCGCGTTTTACCATTAAAAGCGAAAAAACAACAAAAAAAAAAAAAGCAAACGAACGAAAACCTAACCAAGAACCCCTTTATGTGTTTTTCATGTACTTTTATTTGATTGTCGCACGCTTCGACGCTTCGCAGAGCGCCCAGCTAGGCAGGCAGGGAGTAATTTATAGCTCTCTTTTAGTGCTTAAAATATTAGCAAATGTTCATTAACGACTATTCAAATTGGCGTTAGTCAGGCTCACTCTAAGCACTGAGCGACTTTTGCAATTACTCAAAAGTACTTAACACACAATTGGCGAACGGAATGGTTTTTTAACTGCCCAGAGCAGCGATAGTGCGTTCGATTGAAGTCCGAGTCATAGCCATCAAAAAATAACTCTCACCCCCCCCCAGTCTGCGTCTGCCTTTAATACAATATCAATGCACCTGGAGGAAGTCGAAAAGCAAGCAGCGAGTCTGTGTTAGGAGAAAAATCAACAAATCGAAACAAAATCCATCCCCACAGCCACTGGATGCTGGATGCAGCATAGTGTTTATTAGACGACAGCCACACCTTGCCAAGTGGTGCGCACATAAAATATAAATTTGTAATTTTAATATTATTAAAAATGTTAAATTGCACGCAGCATAAATCTCATTTGGGCTTGTGGGCAACTCTTGGGGGTAGGACGAGCAGAGGAAGACGGCATAAATGCGACAGCTTGTTGGCTTCATTGTGGCCCAGGGGTTGTGACAAACACTTACACTCTCGCACACATGCACACACACACACACACACACACACACACACACACACATGTTGTGCGCATTATACAATAACCATTACTGGCAGCTGCGTTTGCCACACTATTTTTATTGTGCCCTCTTTGTGTGTTGCTTTAATTTAAGCGATTTGTGTTGGGTTCATAAAATAGCCGCAGGCTTAACGAGCCCAACGTCAGCCTGTTCTCCTGTCAAGTTGTATATACATATTTTTTTATGAAATTATAAATGCAATTAAATAAATAGATAATGATTTAATATATACAGCTTAAAAAGCCCCCGTCCCTCTCTCTCTCTCTCTCTCCTCTCTCTCTCTCTCTGTCCCCCTAACTCTGCACAGTCTATCTGAGATTGATCCACAATAATGTTGAAAAATCCTTGAATGCTTGAAGCATCCCCATCGTGGATGCTAGCTAAGCCGTTGCCATTGACAACTCAAGCAGCCAATAAGTGAGCTGCCTTTGACCCATTCAATCGATAAATGGAACGTCTGCTTTACCACTCCGGCCATTTATTTAATGAGCCAGCTGCAATGAGCTATCAGTATGCTCCCACTTTAGTATCCCGTTTTTTAAAAGTACCCAATGCCCATTAACTTGTACGAATTTATTTCAGCAATTGCCAGCACCGACTACCGGCTGCTATTATGCGTTCGTTAATTATTCACATACACATCCACATCCACCCACCCACACACACACAGACACACACACATATCCTGAATCGCAGCACGTTTCGGTCATAAAAATAGCCCCCTATAAATGACACGCCCCTACAGTGAGCTTCTGAGTTGGAAAGGGAAAGAGAGAAACCGCTTAACCTTCGCTCCCTAATACAAGTGCCTCTGCAGATCTATGGATATTTATGCATTCCTTCATCAACACTCACAAAACTCACCCTAACCCACATGCAGGGAATCTTGACATTAAATAAATCTAACATACACATATCGTATAAAAGCTTATAGTGGGCAACTTTAATGCACAGACAAGCAACCACCCAACCACCCAACCACCCACACACACATGTGTAAAAAATGACGCAGACATTATTCACGCTATCATCGCACACAGAGGGGCAGACATACATACAGATAGACAGATAGACATTCAGACGGAGCAACGCAGAAGAGGAAAGGGTGAGTGAACCCAACCATTTTGGAAATGCTTTGACTATATCCATTTTGGATTACCAGACCGCACTATGCTCGCCTGGATTTGTCGCCATTCACTCGTTGACTCGTTGTCTCTTTAACTGAAATACCCGAACATCCCTAAATATAAAATGAATTTTAACGGCAAGCGGACGATTAGCAAGGAATTGCATTAGTTTGTTTGCTCAGTAAGCGAACGAATATAGAATACACCCACACGTAACTATAGGCATAGCCATTAAAAGCATATGTGGTTAACCGTGGGTGTTTCCTTTTCAAAGTATAGAAAGTATAGTAAGCAATAAACTCATTAGGTTTGCTGTTCTCTTGAGTAATTAAAGCTAAATCTGAGCTATTCAAGCTGGGAAACTGGTTTTATGGACTCAAACTGTAGGCGTGCAAAGCTAATCCCAGTCTCTGGGTGCCAAAGCACATAATATGTGCATTAAGCTCAAATCTGTCTATTGCCATGGACTAATATTTTCAATTGATGTCTGCTGTGGCAAAGCAAAGTCTTTGTATACGGAACGTCCTCAAAATTTACAATTTCAGCTCGCATTGTATTTGCAAATCTCCTTATCCACACACACACACACACACACATACACACACACACACACACACATATGACCACATTCTCATTTCCTTATCGACCACATGAAGCCCTCTAGTACTGTTCCCTGGGCTCTGTTTAAGCCCTCGTCGTATAATCGAATTATCATCATGGCGTCAACAACTGATTTCTATTTATTCAGCTACTGTTCGCCATTTACCCTCCTGGACATGTTCTGTCGCCGGTCTAGCCAGCCCCAGAGCCAGTATATTTTTTATTTTGGAATCACTTTTGTACTCATCGCTATGAAGCTATCCTTTAATTAGATATTTATACCTCGCACCAACTGATGTTGATAAATTAAGAGTGGAATGATATTATTCAATATTTTGCTCACATTTATTTCTCCAAGGTTAACTTGTATTAAATTTATAAACAATCAATAAGGTATTCATATTTTCCTTAACTCCTTTAAACATTTTGTAGAAAATCGGATTTCGACCGTATGGATCCATACCCAGGAAAGTAATTTTCAGATTTTGGATCCACGTATTAGTTAGAAGAGTATTAGTTTGTACCTTGAAGGGTATCTCGTAGTCGAGCCGTCTCGACTAGAGCCATCTTATTTGTTTGTTGTTGAGTTTCAGTTTTTTTTTTTTTTTTTTTTTTTTTTTTTTTTTTGTATTGCCAGCGTCATTGTCGCTGGTCACTTTCCCTGGCTCGCAATTCCCCTTTTTTCCATTTTATTATTTCTTTTGCTGAGTTTGGTCGACGTTTGTTTGAGGTTATGTTGAATGTCAGTTTGTTATCCTTGTGCAAATCCTTTTACACAAATGAAATTCGGACCAAAGAGTGATAAGCAAAATACAATTGTGTCGACAGTCGAATTACCAGCGAGACTAACAAACCATTTACTTCCGGCTTAGCCAACTATGAATGCTATTTGATTTGGATGAAAACATTATCTTCATGGTGTAACTTTTTATTATATTTTGTTTAAAGCTTATTCAGTAGACTAACTGCATTTCATTCTTTTTAATTTCCCCTACAGATATTAATAAAGGCTCACCCATCGACTACAAAAGCGGATCAGCCTGTTCCACACCCACAAAAGACACGCTGAAGGGCGGCTACGAGCGCAGTACGCAAGGTTGCATGGGCCCGGTATTGCCGCCAAGGAGCATGAACGGGATGCCTACGCATCATTATTCGGCGCCGATGAACTATCGCAAGGATCTGGCCGAGCGCTGCTCAGCCCAATGCAACTGGGCTAGCATCGCCATGATGGCGGTCCTGGCTGTAATTCTTCTCTTGATAGTCGTGCTGACGTGCTCCGGTACTCTGCGCTGGTCAGGGTCGGAGCCATGCCCAGTTCTAGTCGGCAACGAAGTCTCTGAGGTGACGGCTGCCAAGAGTACCAACACCGATTTATCCAAACTGCACAATGCATCTGTACGCGTGAAGAATGGACAAGGCATAGGAATCATACAAGGACAGGCCGGAGGGGGTAGCGCAACGGCAACCGTCACGACAGCCACATCGAATAGCGGGACTGCTCAAGGACTACAGTCGACATCCACCTCGGCGGAGGCCACCTCTGCGGCAGCGGCCGCCACTGCAACGTCCTCCTCGTCTTCGTCGCTTGCGCCTTCGACTTCCCTATCCTCATCCTTGGCAAATGCCAATAATGGAGGTAATTATGCACAAGTTTTAATTATTTTTAAATGAGTTTTCGTAAGTTTCGCAAAAGTAAGGAACTTAAAAGAACTAAATGAGAGAGAGAGAGAGAGAGAGAGAGAGAGAGAAAGCTAAAAAGAGGTCTATTAAAAGAGATGTATTAAGCGCTTACGGGGGCGCTTAGCACACGGCCAAAGTTTATTTATTTCTTATAGATTTTTAGCTGCAAGTTTTTCCTCCCTCTCTTTTGACAGAATCGACTTGGATCCAGCCGCTCTAATATTTAGCCAATCCCGCTTCTATTGTCCTCGTTCATTAAACGTGGCTCACGACACTCCACTAATTACTTCCCAAAATTGACAGCACAACGTGAACTGGAAATGTTTGTCAGAGTAATAAAGAGTCGGTGGTCAACCAAAGCAATTTCAACTATCACACCATTCTCTCAGTGTGTCAAATTTGGAATGTGTGCTGAAATAGTTAATTGTAGTTCAGCTCTTACCCGTATCACTGCCGTCAGGCCAATAAATACTGCAACATGGGTCTTAATCTTCCATTCATGTCAATATACACATCCACAAGCCTTCTAAATTTACAAAAAGCTATAGAGGCTATATGTTTCTCCCGTTCTCAATGCGTTGTCAAAATGTCAGCAAATTTAAAACGTTCTGCTCTATTCCGCAGCATATAATTCATTGCTTAGCCAGCGAAAGTGGATTTGATTTTCGGATTTTGTGCTATGTATTTTTAGGTCAGAGTGCACACATGACACTTCACATTTGGCAATTAAGCTGTCAAATGTTGACGTACCCCCGTATTGTATTGCTTTCAATGTCCTTTTGCCATTTTTTTTTCTAGCTGTCTCTCTCTCTCTCTCTCTCTCTCTCTCTCTCTCTCTCTCTCACACTCTCTCTCTCTATTTCCGTATACATATATACATATATAACCGCGTTCTAAACGACACAGCGTAGTAGCAGGAGATGGGCTAAACCTGCCAGCTTAGCCCACATATTCATACCAAAATTCAAAGAACATTTCCAATTATCTGCCTGGGTAATAATAATTTAAAAATAAATATTAAGCCAAAATTAAGCAAGTGTAGTGGAGTTGCCTGGTGGGGGTCCTGGTAGGGGTCTAGATAGAAATGCTAACCACCGTGGGGCAAGGTTATAGAAGGTAAAATTCTAACTCTCAACCGCTCATCCAAATGACCATAGCAAGTAAAGGAGGCAAGAGAGCAGTGTCAACACGGCTGTCTGTCAACAAGGATAGGAACAAACGACACCGCAATGAAAGAAGTTTAATCGACTGGCAGTGGGGGCAGAATGATGATGATGATTTGGCTGCAGAAACTTTTAGCGACTTAATTACAAGAGCAACTGGAGTTCATGCTTTGACAACGACGCCAGCATCCCAATCTTCTGGCATGCAACGGCCCAGGGAGCCAACTGTCATCGCTTTGGATGCCCAGCAAAGCAATTACGATAAAACTTTGCACCAAATCGATAAAATATTGAAACCTGAGCAGAGCCAAGGTGATGCCTTTGTAGACGACATCAGCGACTATGACTATGAAGATGAAAGCGAAGATGAGCCAAGGAAAGAGACAACTGTGCGGCCAGTGCCTAAGACTAGGCAACAATTTAGCAAATCATTAAACGGCCATTTGCGTAAAGCAGGTAAAACGCTTGCCAAACCCCGACGGAAGTTTCAGCTTGCTCAGACTCTCAATACCATCGATAGCGCCGCAGTTGAGTCAGATACAGAGGCAAGCAGTGTTGCTTCTGTTATTGATGACTATAATCAAACTGACAGCACCATCAGCATGAGCATGGAGGGCTCAACGCTGACAACGACGTCAGAAAGTGACAACGATGACGTTGTTGAAATCGACACCACCGAAAAGAATGGGGGGATGTCCTCAACCGTCTACGTTATTGAAAATGATTTTCAAATCAAACAGAACACAGAAGCTCAAGCTGCAACTGAAGTCGAAGCAAAGCTGAAACCTGCCCCTAATGATAACAATAATGAGCGTGATTTACTTGATAACAATGAGGAGAGCAACAATAAGAGGCAGCTACCCCCACATATTATAAATCAAACCGTGTCCGATCTAATGCTGAGCGATGCAGCACTTTTAGATAATGACGACATCGATATAGTCAAATTAGACGAAACGCCCGCCTCCAATGAAGTCAACCTTTACAAAACGGCTGTTGAGCAATCTAGATTAGGCCCGCCCCAAGCTCCGCCAGCGAGTGAAAACGAGGTTTTCAAAGATCACGGCAATGTTCTACCGGCACACTTAACACCATTAAAACCATATGTTAGCGAGCGCATTGATCGGCCCAGTAAGCGTATTTTGGTAAATCTGACCATAGCCACAGATGGCGACAGCGCTTCCGTCTATACACTCCATGTGGAGGTGCCGACTGGCGACGGACCCCATAATGTGGAGCAGGTACTCACCCACGAAAAAATTGTTGGGGATGAAAACAATAACATAGGTAACGGTGGATCATGTGTGTATGAGCCACCACCTCGCATGCCCGATTGCCCCTGCAGTTGCCTCACCTCGGAGCCACTCATATTCACGGATAACGACAACGATCCGGTTGACATTGACTCTGCCATCCTGACGACAGCGGCCCCGCATGCAGAGGAAGCTACTATCTTAAGCCATCAACACGATTCGAATGATAACGAGCCGGTAGAAAGTCTGCCCACAGCTGACAGCACAGTTACTAACCTTCCTTCCACTGACACTAATAACAACATAGCCGCTTCTGATACTAGTTCTGATGTTCGTGGTGGTGATAAGCTTGCATGCCCCGATGTTATGCCTATACTCATACTGGAAGGTGATTGTACTATCTGCTATCGATGCTAACCTCACTATAAGTGCTTAAACTAACCCGTCCATAGAGAAACACCCCAACTATTATAATCGCTACACAGCTTATAACTGATATTCTAATGATTAAAATCATAATCGCATTCTAATCCCCAATTATTTCCGCATCTGTACAAAAAACCTTCAAGCCTGAATTTGTGGCACCAACATCTGGCTGGCCGCATAACGAACATCTTCATCTACTAACGAAACGAAAGCCAACACCTAAAGAGCTTTAGAATGTGATTTATAAAAATTAATCAGACTCACCCAATCATCATGACATATATGATCCTTTATCTATATAAATATGTATATACTGTGCAAAACATACAAGCATTCCATGTTTGAATATTTCATTTAAGTCTACGTTTCCTTAAAATAATACTATCATTAACCGAAATGTGAATTGTTTGTGTTTTTTATCATCCAATCACTCCTCGCATCCTCGCACTTTGTCGCGTTGTCTGCTTTTGCGCTTCGCCAGGTGCTCGCACGTTCCCGGCGCGAAGCTTTCCGCCAGATGGCACTACCTTCGGCCAGATAACATTGGGTCAAAAGCTAACGAAGGAGATACAACCGTACAGCTACTGGAACATGCAATTCTATCAATCCGAACCGGCCTACGTTAAGTTCGACTACACCATCCCCAGGGGTGCATCCATTGGAGTCTACGGGCGTCGCAACGCCCTGCCCACTCACACTCAATATCATTTCAAAGAGGTTCTTAGTGGCTTTAGCGCCAGCACACGCACCTCGAGAGCAGCACACGTAAGTAACTGCCCATGCCTATGTCTACTAACAATTCAGCTAACTAATTTCACTCCTTGTGCATTTCATGGACCACCTAATCGTCATACGTCACATGCACACCACATATTAACTCATTGCGGACCGCGCACTTGCTTGCTTGCCGCCGCCAGCTGTCCATAACCCGAGAGGTGACTCGCTATATGGAGCCAGGGCACTGGTTCGTCTCGCTCTACAACGACGATGGGGATGTGCAGGAGTTGACTTTCTATGCAGCCATAGCAGAAGATATGACGCAGAACTGCCCGAACGGGTGCTCCGGTAATGGCCAGTGCCTGCTGGGGCATTGCCAATGTAATCCTGGCTTCGGTGGTGACGACTGCAGCGAGAGCGTCTGCCCTGTGCTGTGCTCGCAGCACGGCGAGTACATCAATGGCGAATGCATCTGCAATCCGGGCTGGAAGGGCAAGGAGTGTTCACTGCGGCACGACGAGTGCGAGGTGGCCGATTGCAATGGGCATGGCCATTGCGTTAGTGGCAAATGTCAGTGTATGCGCGGCTACAAGGGCAAATTTTGCGAAGAAGGTAGAATTCAGTGATTCAGCTAATCCTAAGACCCTATTCCTCTCGCACCAAGCGCCACCAATCCAATTGCGGCTAATGTTATTCTTTCTCTCCTTAGTGGACTGCCCACATCCTAATTGCTCAGGACACGGCTTCTGCGCTGACGGCACCTGCATCTGTAAGAAAGGTTGGAAGGGCACTGACTGCGCCACGATGGACCAGGATGCTCTTCAGTGCCTGCCCGACTGCTCCGGTCATGGTAACTTTGATCTGGACACCCAAACCTGTACATGCGAGACCAAGTGGAGTGGCGACGACTGTTCCAAGGAGCTCTGTGACCTCGACTGTGGCCAGCACGGTCGTTGCGAAGGCGACGCCTGCGCCTGCGATCCGGAATGGGGTGGCGATTACTGCAACACGAAGCTATGCGACAGCCGATGCAACGAGCATGGTCAGTGCAAAAATGGAACGTGCCTCTGCGTAACTGGGTGGAACGGCAAGCACTGCACCATAGAAGGCTGCCCCAACAGCTGTGCAGGCCATGGTCAGTGCCGAGTGAGCGGCGAGGGTCAATGGGAATGCCGCTGCTACGAAGGCTGGGATGGACCAGATTGTGGAATTGCACTGGAGCTCAACTGTGGCGATAGCAAGGACAATGATAAGGGTATGTACTTGATATTTGAATCCTGCAAGGGAATCACTCTTAAACCGCACTCTTTCAATAGATGGCCTGGTTGACTGTGAAGACCCAGAGTGCTGCGCCAGCCACGTGTGCAAAACGTCCCAGCTCTGTGTTTCGGCACCCAAACCCATCGACGTTCTCCTGAGAAAGCAACCTCCGGCAATCACGGCCTCATTCTTTGAGCGCATGAAGTTTCTGATTGACGAAAGTAGTCTGCAGAATTATGCTAAGCTGGAAACATTTAACGAGAGGTAGGTGTTTCCTTGTAGCCAATTTGTCGCAAATCGTTTTTAGTTTAATTCAAGAAATTCTTGGGAAAGTTCAAGTGTATAGTTTCCAGAATTGGCAAGAGGCCCGCTGAGGCGCCATATATCCTGTATATTACAAAACATTTAGCTGAATTTCATATGTACTACCAATCAAATATTAATCAAAATAGTTTGCATAATTAATATTTTTATGTGTTTCAATATTTATGTTTTTCGTTATCGTGCCCTCGTCTAAAACAAATCCCTATAAAAAAAGGCAAGACAATGCTGAACACAAATATCCCCAATTCCCATTGATCACCTTGTAAATAAATCCCCACATGTCCTTTGTTCTATACTAAACCGTAAAACTAAACAAACCAAATCAAATGAAATCTTTGTATTCGAAGCTAATTTAAGGTATACAAATAAGATTATGCTGTATTATTAAGAATCTTAGGTATATGAATAACTTAGATTAGCTCTTAAGTACACCTTTCACAAGGAGTTGATATCGATATATAATAAACACCTCACCCATGTACACAATACTGGTTCCAGACGTCCAACAATCTTCCGATTATATAAGACTTTTCTCAACTAATTATGTCAAAGCTTCTTGTGAAGGGTTGGGCTAACATTTCGGTAACATCGAAAGTACAAATTTAAGTTTGTTTCGGGTTTCATAACACTATCAATTCTAGTTAAAAAAAAAAAAAAAAAAAAAAAAGACAACGACAACCATGCTAATTCAAATATTTTTCTCTCTGCTCTCTTTTTCTTCTCATCACGCGTGCCCTAAATAAATTCGAATAAATGTTGACTAAATACCTTATAACTTTTGCTACCACTCGCTCCTCCTAATACTACTACTACTACTACTCGATACTAATTCCCATACAAAATAAACACACAACCAACATTTGCGCAACCGAATTCCAAATGCTTTGTATTGTAACTAACGAATTCTATTCGCTAATTGTTGCTCTCGCTATAAATCAAAATCATATACTAACAGCATTTTTTGGAATTATTTCAACGCAAGGTAAGCAAGCGAAAAACCGGCATTAAATACTAAAAATACTACAAATACTAATTCTCGATGGTTGTTTGGTACACTCATTTGATTTCTATTTTCTATTATACAAAACTTATTAGTTCCCTTGCTATTTATTTTAAGTACAAAGAACAAACAATTTTAAGTTTTATGTTATAGCGTAGTTTATATAAATAATTTCCTAAGCTGATTTTGTAGTTTATTTTTGATTTGAAACTCAAACTCAACATACTTGTGGGATCGATCGTATGAGACTCACTCCTTACTTCACTCGCCAGACAACCAATAACCAAAAATATTTGACTTTTAATTTAACATACGTATAAGCTATATAAGCTGTTGTACTTAGGTCAATGCTAGGTCATACACAAAGCTATATACCAAAAATATACATATATACAAACTATATTGTTCAAATTGTAAACCTTTGTATGTGTTGATACGAGTCTTATGTTATGTGCGTGTGAACTTTTATCATTTGTACTTATCGCATCATTTCTTTTTCTAAAGTAGTTGCGAATCATACGTTCGATATGCTTGTTAGCCAGATGTATTTGTAGTTGAACCCAACATCAGCACCAATATAAGGCCCAACTAACTGTTTCATTTCGTTACTTCCCCAACAGCCGTTCAGCAGTAATCCGGGGACGAGTTGTCACCTCCCTGGGCATGGGGCTGGTGGGTGTGCGGGTGTCCACGACTACGCTATTGGAAGGCTTCACACTCACCCGCGATGATGGATGGTTTGATCTAATGGTCAACGGCGGAGGAGCCGTGACGTTGCAATTCGGACGTGCTCCGTTCCGGCCACAGTCACGCATTGTGCAGGTTCCGTGGAACGAGGTCGTTATTATCGACGTAATGGTTATGAGCATGTCCGAGGAGAAGGGTCTGGCAATGGCTACAACGCACACTTGCTTCTCACATGACTATGATCAAATGAAGCCAGTTGTTCTGGCCTCATGGAAACACGGCTTCCAGGGCGCCTGTCCAGATCGTAGTGTCATACTGGCCGAGTCGCAGGTCATCCAGGAGTCCTTGCAAATACCTGGCACTGGCCTCAATCTAGTTTATCATTCCTCTCGCGCTGCGGGCTATTTGTCTACTATTAAACTCCAACTGACGCCCGATACGATACCTGCTTCATTGCATCTCATTCACTTGCGCATTACCATTGAAGGAATCCTGTTCGAACGCGTTTTCGAGGCAGATCCGGGCATCAAATTCACATACGCTTGGAACCGCTTAAACATATATAGGCAACGAGTCTATGGTGTCACGACAGCCGTTGTCAAAGTTGGCTACCAATATACCGACTGCAAGGACATTGTGTGGGATATACAGACTACTAAGCTTAGTGGGCATGATATGTCTATCTCAGAGGTCGGCGGCTGGAACCTGGATATCCACCATAGGTACAATTTCCACGAGGGAATTCTTCAGAAGGGCGACGGCTCAAACATCTATCTGCGCAACAAGCCTCGTATCATACTCACTACAATGGGCGACGGCCATCAGCGACCCCTCGAGTGCCAGGACTGCGATGGCTTGGCGATGAAACAGCGTCTGCTTGCTCCAGTTGCCTTAGCTGCGGCTCCAGACGGAAGTCTCTTCGTTGGGGACTTCAACTATATTCGCCGGATAATGACCGATGGAAGCATTCGCACGGTTGTTAAGCTGAACGCCACACGCGTCTCATATCGCTATCACATGGCCCTGAGTCCGCTTGATAGCACACTTTACGTCTCCGATCCAGAATCTCATCAAATTATTCGGGTGCGTGACATCAATGACTATTCACAGCCGGAGCAGAACTGGGAAGCAATCGTTGGTTCTGGGGAACGATGCTTACCCGGCGACGAGGCTCATTGCGGGGACGGAGCTCTCGCCAAGGACGCGAAACTGGCCTATCCCAAAGGCATCGCCATCTCGAGTAACAACATTCTCTACTTTGCGGATGGCACCAATATCCGCATGGTAGACCGTGATGGCATCGTAAGCACACTAATCGGCAACCACATGCACAAGTCTCACTGGAAGCCCATTCCCTGTGAGGGTACACTGAAACTAGAAGAGATGCATTTGCGCTGGCCAACTGAGCTCGCTGTGTCGCCAATGGACAACACTCTCCACATCATTGACGACCACATGATTCTACGGATGACACCGGATGGACGTGTGCGTGTCATCTCCGGTCGTCCACTACATTGCGCCACAGCCACCACTGCATATGATACCGATCTGGCCACGCATGCTACTCTGGTTATGCCGCAGTCCATTGCATTCGGGCCACTGGGAGAACTGTATGTTGCAGAAAGCGATTCTCAGCGCATCAATCGCGTACGCGTCATCGGCACGGATGGGCGCATTGCGTCGTTTGCGGGAGCTGAGTCCAAGTGCAATTGCCTTGAGCGTGGATGCGATTGCTTCGAGGCTGATCACTACCTGGCGACCAGTGCCAAGTTTAATACCATCGCAGCTCTCTCTGTTACCCCCGACGGACACGTGCACATTGCCGATCAGGCAAACTATCGCATACGCTCTGTAATGTCCAGCATTCCTGAGGCGAGTCCTTCCCGAGAGTATGAGATTTACGCGCCAGATATGCAGGAGATATACATCTTTAATAGATTCGGTCAGCACGTCTCTACTCGCAACATTCTTACTGGAGAAACCACTTACGTATTCACCTACAATGTTAACACCTCGAATGGAAAGCTGAGCACCGTAACGGATGCAGCTGGCAACAAGGTCTTCCTTTTGCGTGACTACACTTCTCAAGTGAATTCGATTGAAAATACCAAGGGTCAGAAGTGCCGCCTCCGCATGACTCGCATGAAAATGCTGCACGAGCTGAGCACTCCTGACAACTACAATGTCACCTACGAGTACCACGGACCTACGGGATTGTTGAAAACCAAGCTTGACTCTACAGGACGCTCTTATGTATACAACTATGATGAGTTTGGACGTCTGACGTCTGCTGTAACACCGACTGGCAGAGTCATTGAACTCAACTTCGATTTGAGTGTAAAGGGAGCCCAAGTGAAAGTCTCGGAAAATGCACAGAAGGAGATCTCAATGTTAATACAAGGCACCACTGTTATCGTTAAAAATGGAGCCGCAGAGTCACGTACCACGGTCGAGATGGATGGTTCGACAACGAGCATCACGCCATGGGGACACAATCTGCAAACGGAAGTTGTTCCCTATACGATTTTAGCCGAACAGAGTCCACTATTGGGCGAAAGCTACCCAGTGCCAGCCAGACAGCGCACGGAGATTGCCGGAGATCTGGCTAATCGGTTCGAGTGGCGCTACTTTGTGCGCCGTCAACAGCCTCTGCAACAGGGCAAACAAAATAAGGGTGCTCCTCGTCCAGTCACTGAAGTTGGACGCAAGTTGCGTGTCAATGGAGACAACGTGCTTACCCTGGAATACGATCGTGAAACACAATCTGTTGTTGTTATGGTTGATGACAAGCAAGAGCTTCTCAATGTAACTTACGACCGTACCTCGCGTCCTGTCAGTTTCCGCCCGCAGTCCGGTGATTACGCCGATGTTGATCTGGAGTACGATCGATTTGGACGCTTGGTCAGCTGGAAATGGGGAGTGCTACAGGAAGCTTATACCTTCGACCGCAACGGACGCTTGAATGAGATCAAGTATGGCGATGGGTCATCGATGGTTTACACGTTTAAGGACATGTTTGGCTCACTGCCGCTTAAGGTGACCACACCTCGACGATCAGATTATCTACTTCAATATGATGATGCAGGCGCTCTACAAAGTTTGACAACACCAAGAGGTCATATCCACTCATTCTCGCTGCAGACGTCACTTGGCTTCTTTAAGTATCAGTATTACTCGCCTATCAATCGACATCCATTTGAAATCCTTTATAATGACGAAGGACAGATTCTTGCCAAAATACATCCTCATCAGTCGGGCAAAGTGGCATTTGTGCATGACGCAGCAGGACGACTTGAAACTATTTTGGCAGGACTTTCGAGTACCCATTACACTTATCAAGAAGCTACCAGTCTAGTGAAGTCCGTTGAAGTGCAGGAGCCAGGTTTCGAGCTGCGCCGCGAGCTTAAATATCACGCAGGCATCCTTAAAGATGAAAAGTTAAGATTTGGATCAAAGAACTCGCTGGCATCGGCTCACTACAAGTACGCCTACGATGGCAATGCACGTTTGAGTGGTATTGAGATGGCTATTGATGACAAGGAGCTGCCCACCACTCGTTACAAGTACAGCCAGAATCTGGGTCAGCTTGAAGTAGTGCAGGACCTGAAGATTACTCGCAACGCCTTTAATCGAACCGTAATTCAAGACTCGGCCAAACAATTCTTTACCATAGTTGACTACGATCAACATGGACGTGTTAAGAGCGTTTTAATGAACATCAAAAGCTTCGACGTATTCCGCTTGGAACTCGACTACGATCTGCGCAATCGTATAAAGTCTCAAAAGACGACATTTGGCAGGTCAACGGCCTTTGACAAGATTAACTACAATGCGGATGGGCATGTCATTGAAGTTCTAGGCACTAACAACTGGAAGTATCTGTACGATGAGAATGGCAACACCGTGGGCATTGTTGATCAGGGCGAGAAAATTAACCTTGGCTACGATATTGGCGATAGAGTCATTAAAGTGGGAGATGTCGAGTTCAACAACTATGACGCCAGGGGCTTTGTGGTTCGACGAGGCGAGCAAAAATATAGGTACAATAACCGAGGTCAATTGATACACGCTTTCGAACGCGACCGCTTCCAAAGCTGGTATTATTACGATGATCGAAGCCGCCTCGTGGCTTGGCATGACAGCAAAGGAAACGTGACGCAGTATTACTATGCGAACCCCAAAACACCGAAGCTGGTCACTCACGTGCATTTCCCCAAACTGGGAAAGACCATGAAGTTCTATTACGATGATCGCGATATGCTGATTGCGCTGGAAAACGCAGAGCTGCGTTACTATGTGGCTACTGATCAGAATGGTTCACCACTGGCTTTCTTCGACATGAACGGAGCCATAATGAAGGAGGTAAAGCGCACGCCATTTGGTCGCACTATCAAGGACACCAAGCCCGACTTCTTTGTGCCCATTGACTTCCATGGCGGGCTCATCGATCCGCACACAAAACTGATCTACACTGAACAGCGACAATACGACCCAACTGTGGGTCAATGGATGACACCACTGTGGGAGACGCTGGCGACCGAAATGTCAAACCCCACCGATGTATTCATCTATCGTTACCACAACAATGACCCCATCAACCGTAACAAGCCACAGAACTACATGATCGACCTTGACGCCTGGCTGCAGCTCTTCGGCTACGAACTCAACAACATGCAGAGCAATAGATACACCAAGCTTTCGCAATACATCCCACAGGCTACGATCAAGTCGAATTCCCTTGCGCCAGACTTTGGCGTTATATCCGGCTTGGAGTGCATCGTCGAAAAGACTAACGAAAAGTTCAGTGACTTTGACTTTGCCCCGAAGCCGCTTCTCAAGGTGGAGCCCAAGATGCGAAATCTGCTGCCCCGTGTAAGCTATCGTCGAGCTGTCTTTGGCGAGGGTGTTCTCCTCTCCAGGATCGGAGGACGAGCCTTGGTCAGCGTGGTAGATGGCTCTAATAGCGTCGTTCAGGATGTAGTTAGCTCCGTATTCAACAACTCCTACTTCTTGGATTTGCACTTTAGCATACATGATCAAGATGTATTCTACTTTGTCAAGGACAACGTTCTGAAACTGAGGGATGACAATGAAGAATTACGTCGCCTTGGCGGCATGTTCAACATATCAACGCACGAAATCAGCGATCATGGTGGCAGCGCTGCAAAGGAGCTACGCCTTCATGGGCCCGAAGCAGTAGTTATAATCAAGTATGGCGTGGATCCCGAACAAGAGCGACATCGTATACTCAAGCATGCCCACAAGCGAGCAGTCGAGCGCGCCTGGGAGTTGGAGAAGCAACTGGTGGCAGCAGGTTTCCAAGGCCGCGGCGACTGGACTGAAGAGGAGAAAGAGGAGCTTATACAGCATGGAGACGTCGATGGCTGGATCGGCATTGATATTCATAGCATACACAAGTACCCACAGCTGGCAGATGATCCCGGTAATGTGGCCTTCCAGCGCGATGCCAAACGCAAACGCCGCAAGACTGGCAGCAGTCATCACGCCAGCTCCAATCGACGACAGCAGAAATATGGAGAGCTGACAGCGTGAGTGGAGGAGGACCTTGAGAATGAAGCTAGCGATGAAGCCATAGAGGAGTGGGACGGGCCAGAGGACTATTTGATAGCTGTGGGCAAAGTGCTCCATAAGACAAACACGGATCCAACCGTTGAACAGTTTTTGTAATTACCTAGGTGAAATGCAACAGCGATAAGAAACATAAGCGATAAACGATAACCATTAAGCACAATACACAAAAATTCACACAACACAATTTAACCAATTAATACAGACTTTGATCGAGTTCGAAATTGAAAATATTATTAGCCAGACGAACCCGAAGAGTCGAACAGATCAACCAGCAATCCACGTAAATCTCTCTAAATGTATGTATGTTGATGTTCAGTTTAAGATAACGTAAATAGGGATAATATATGTTTAGTCCACGTGCATCACTACATGTACTATATTTTATTGGTAACTGATGCTTCGGGCATCTAGATTTGTATAAAGAAACGAGATCACACTGTAGGAATCTTTGACGAAAATCGCTTTACAGGGTAACGAAAGAGGATCATAGTAAAGCTGACGTTTTGTTTAATCTACAGAAGTCTAATTAGCCAGTTGCATTCGATATCAAACAAGTATTACACGACCGAAAACGAAATAAATTATGCATATTCGAATAAGAAATATTCTACATACATATACATAAAAATATATAAATATAAATATATATATCTATATATATATATATAGATAAATGTAAAAAGTTAAAAGAGTCCCCCGATCAAAGAAAAAAAAAACAAAAAATGAAGATAAGGAAAATCTATTCAGATTAAAATGTAATATTCCCTAGCCCTACTCCTACTCCCGTATTACTTGTATATGGTAAGACGAACATAAAGCTGCTTCATTTTCATAAACTGCTTTGTATATTGTACATACACATACATTATATATAAACAACTATAATACTTAAATATGCTTTAACACTCAGCGCGCCATTTTGATTATTTTACAACCCTATTTTAGACATACGTATTACGTAACCGAAACCTACGTAGTCGAGGTCCATTTGACTCATATGTTAAGCAAATGCTCGAATTTACGCAAACGCATATTCTTAAGTTTGACAGCCAAAAATCAAAAACTCATTTTCGGGTCAGCTGCCCACCTAACCAAATGAAATACAAAATATACATACACTTACACACTCGAATTCCTACTCACATACAATCTGTTTATACTCCTCTTCACTGTTTGAATTTCATTTAGAAGGCAAAAATGCATTAAAAACTTTTTACAAATTGTGATATATTTCTAAACATTTCGTTTCACAACTTGAAATGTTGCATAAATGAAGCCGAACGTTTAAAACAGCAAGTACTTTACTCACTCGTGTTTTTTACATAGTCTGTTAAGATTTTAGTTTTTTAAAATGCAATATTTAATTTTAAAACTTTTGCCATGTTAATTTGTAGAAGCAATGCAGTTCATAATGCCTTTAATCCAATGCTAGTTTAAGAACAATCCTAGAGATCCGTATCGTCTTATGCATTTATTATTATTTTTTGTTTTTAAACCATAATCTATTGAAAATCTTGAAATTCTGTGTTTTAACTGTCGCTTCGCCAAATTTGTTTTAATTTTTTTTTTATATTATTATTATTATTCAGATTATTCAACTATTTATATCTGAAACTAAACTATTGACTATTGAGGTATAAATAATCTAGCAATAAAAATAAGAAACGATACTTAAGTCTTAATACTCATCCACATATATAAAATACACTTTGTAATATATATACACAAACACACACACAACGACATATACACACGATCCCACACACACATACACTTAACTACACATCGTTAACTAAGGATTAGGCTAAAGATGAACGAAATATAGCACTTAAATATGCATACATAATGTAAAAGTGAAAGCAAGGAGTTAATCGTAATAAAATGTAGGAATTAGTTAAAGTGTTAGTAATTTTATTAAATAAAATTATATATATAAAGTGCAGAACACATAACGAAGAAAGAAAAGAAAAATTTAAGTGTAAGCATCAAAAATATTATAACAACAATAAAACGAAATCGAAACTCAAATATAGTTATATTAGTATAAGTTTGCATCATTGTCTCATGCGGAATGGAATGTTGTATAAGGAAAACGATATTTTCATGTTTTCCAAAAATAACAAAAACAAACAAAAATACAGAAACGCAAACAAAAATAAAAACTATTTTACACAAAAACGAATTGTATAATAAAGAAATGCAGCAAAACTTATATAAATGTATATGTAGTTAAATTAAGCAGCATTATATTAACCAAAAACCAAATGAAAATTATTGAAATCAGCTAAACAACAAAAATTGTGACTGAGAAGGAATAAAACTATCTACGTCGCGTCGTCTACTCAATTGTGCTTAAATCTACTTACTATCTTTTGTTCATCACAAGGAGCTGTACATTTTCCGAAAATAACACACAGAGGCAACATAACGTAAATATGCATTACAATTCGCTAAGCTCATGTTTATGCATAGGTATTGGTATTGACACAACTCATAGAGGAGAGAAACTTTGCTAAAGCAAATTGATAAACCTTTGATAATAAGTAAATTATGAAGAATACTTGTATTTAATGTACGAAATTGTCTCCAACTAACGTTGCCCCGTCGTTGTCATGCAGTGAAAAGTCACGCAAATTGAAGTAAAAATACTCGTAAGCAAAGCAGATATCAACATAACACATTACAAACACACATTTATGGCAACCCGGCATATATGATACAACCATATATATCTAATAGTATAACGAATAAAAAGCGATTTCAATAAAAATAAAAAATTACAAAAAAAAACAAATATTTGATTTTTAATTTACAGATTGCGTTGGAGAAACTTGAAGTTTTGAGGACTTCAGATTCTACTATGTGGAGCTTCTCTCAAATAATGATTTGATGTATGAGTGTAGAAGTTGCATTACAATTTCTTTCGTTCACAAAGATACAGTCTAGTTGACCGATAAAGAACATAATGTAAACTAAAGTAATTAAAACTAAGAAAAATGTTTCTAGATCTAAATTTTTAAAGATATACATTTACTTCCTATTTACCTACTCAAGCGTATATCACAAACACAACATTGTTAAAAAGATCTGTTTGCCCCTAAATAATAGATGATCTCTGTAGAACCTTAACAGTAATTCACATGCTCAGTCGTAGCTAAAACATTAAAAGGTACGATTTTTACCTGATTTTCCAATATAAAGTCAAAGTTAAATTGAAATTTATTCAAACATTTATTTCATATATCGAATTTCATTATCTCTCAATAAATACCAACCGATTTGACATTTCTTTGAAATTCGTCACTTACAATAGGCTGTGACCCTTGGGGTTCTCAGTAAATATTGTGCTTCCAGACGGCTGATTAACAAAATTTGAATATGGAACTGGGACCACATCGAAGTTGACTGCTTGACTTAGTGCATTCGTGCTGCGAGTTAAAATAAGAAGCTTTCCATTTAGGCTCTTATCGATAGAGTTAAGATCGCTAATTTTCTTTTGGTTATCCATCACGTGAATATTGTAACTGACGCCGTAGAGACCAAAAAGGATATCCAGTTCTGATCGCAATTTGTCCAACGTGATGTACTGTTTGTTGGCACTATTCTGAAGTAAAATTGAGCCCTTATTGCTGTTGGTGAATCGAGGTTGTAGTTCGCCGTCTAGGGCCACATTTAGCCACGCGAGCTTTGGCAGTTGCAGCTCCTCAGTAGAGCAAATAGTCAAGTTAAGTTGCACACCTTTCAGGTCACAAGCTTCATTGATTATTTGCCGTTTTGACGCAACCTGCTTCTGATCAAATGGAAGAAACTCCGATTTGACTGCCCCCTTTATCATGGACGAATAGTTGACCAGAACCTTTTGCAGTTGTGACTTTGTTTCCAGAGTTTCTTTTTTGCTATCATTAGTCTTCAAGTCATAAAATATTATCACTGGGTCAGTTGGTATGAGCTGCGCTTTTTTCTTAAGCTTTTGCACACGATTGATAGCTTCACGCGCTAAGCCTTCTTCCAGCAGTTCCTCATTTGGCGTCATGTCCAATAGAACCAGAACTTCATTATCGCTATGCGCTTCAAAGTTTCCGGCAACCTTATCAGAGGTGCAGTAAATGATGCGAACTTCCTCTAGCTCAATGCGTTGATCTAAAACAGTAAAGTACCCCTGGGCGACCTGTTTTTGAATCTCCTCGTCATTGAGCGCTTTGATGGCTGCCATAACTGCCTTAAAGTTGCCCTTTAAACGTTGTCCAAGCGTCTACAAAAAAGTGCATAAGTGAGTAGGCTATTAATAATTATAGTCTTGTATAGTCGGCAGTAAAGGCTTACCTTATGATCGGGCTCGGCACGTAGTGTCACTCCGTACTTTTCCTTATCTGAGCTAAGCGTTAGTTTGCGCACATTCAGTTCACTTAGAATGAAATCTTTTAAGCTTTCAATCTCTTTCAAAGTTTGTTCATCTTTGTGAATGACAATGATTTCAGAAATGGGATATTTCACTGGTAGTGTGCGACGATCACGCATGACACGACCCAGTTCAACAACCGACTGCATCAGTGCCACGGATCGCTCAATATCGCTTCGGATAAACTTGCGCTGGCTGACGGGCATCATTTGATAATGCACAGAGTCAGCATGCTCCAAGCTATCTGCAGGCTGGAACAGTACCAGTCGCTGAAAAATGTATTCGGTTAAGTACGGAGTGAAGGGTGCCATCATCTTAACCATTGTGTACAAGACATCATACAGGGTATCTAAGGATTGTATGCATTGTTCTGCGCTCATCTCGCCCTTAATGCGACGACGATTCAACCTCACGTACCTGAGGGAAAATAAAAACTGTATCTGTGAGCCACAAAGATGTGAATGTTGCTTACCAGTTAGTCAGTTGATCAATAAATTTAGTAAGCCTTGGTACGACCGTATAAAGGCGATACATTTTCATCTCTGTCGCGAAGAACTCCAGCAGGGACTCCTTAAACGACAGAATCCACACGTCAATGACAGAGGCATGTTCCATGTTTTGCAGATGTCTCGAACGCTCATAGGTATACTGAGCTTTGCCACCCAACTCCTCTTTCTCATACCGCACAATGTTTTGCAGTAGAAATCGATAGGCATTGTACCAGGGCAAGAATACATCTTTAATTATATCGCGTACTCCTTCCTCCTTGAAACGCAGGCTCTCTGCGCGCACCACTGGCGAATTGATAAGATACAAGCGAAGAGCATCAGCGCCATATTTGTGAACAACCTCCATGGGATCCGGATAGTTCTTCTTGCGCTTGGACATTTTCTGCCCATCGGCAGCGAGCACCAATCCACTCGCAATCAGGTTCTTAAATGGCGCCTTATTAAACAATGCTGTTGAGATCACCAAGAGCGTATAGAACCAGCCACGTGTCTGGTCAATGCCCTCGGCAATGAAGTCAGCTGGAAAATTGTTCATGAAGTCTTTCTCATTCTCGAAGGGAAAATGCTGCTGCGCAAATGGCATTGACCCAGATTCGAACCAACAATCAAACACGGGAGCAATTCGACGCAAGGGCGGATTTCCGGGAATAGCCGATGGGATTTCAATATCATCAATAGTCTCACGATGCAAATCGTCCACTTGGACACCAGATAACTCGGCCAATTGCTTAATGCTGCCTACGACGATGGTTTCATCGCCATTTTGAGAGCGCCAGATGGGTATCGGAGTACCCCAATAACGGTTACGGGAAATCTATAAATATATGATTAAACGTAAATCAATGTATTGAAAACTGATGACATACATCTACTACTTACAGCCCAATCCCTTGCATCCTTCAGCCAATTGCCAAATCGCTTCTCCTTAACAAAGTCTGGAACCCAGTAGGTCTGAGAACTGCTGGCTAATAAGTTTTTGGACATATGTTCGACTCGCACAAACCACGATGGCACCGCCTTGTATATCAACGGGGTGTCAGAGCGCCAACAGAAGGGGTAGCTATGCTTGACCTGGCCACTCGAAACCAAATTCCCGCTCGCCTTTAGCTTGGCTATTATGTTTTTATCCGCATCCTTAACGAACTGACCTGCAAAGTCTGTGACCTCTGCAGTAAAGCGACCGGAGTCGTCGACAGGACAAATCACTTCACTTGACTTGGTGATGATGCCAGCCGCTAAACAGACGCGATAATCGTCCTCGCCGAAGTACGGCGCATTGTGCACAATGCCAGTACCAGAGTCCTCCGTAACATACTCATCCACCAGCACACGATGGGCATTTACCTTGGCGCCACGCTCGGCGAAATAAGGGAAAACTGGTTTGTAATAAAGACCTTTCAGCGCTTGTCCAGCAAACTTCTCCTTCAATTCGTATTCTGCTTCAGTCTTAAATACGTAAGACAATCGTGACTCGGCCAAAATAAACAGTCGATCACTTTTAACATCACGCACCTAGACAGAGACATTATAGGATAAATGTGTGGATGAACATCTATGCAAAAGATTTTGGAACTTGGGGAATTATCATATACTGTACCTTGACATATGTCATCGTGGGATGAACACAACAGGCAAAATTGGAAGGCAGCGTCCAAGGAGTTGTGGTCCACACCAAGAAGTAGGTATTGGGCAGTGACTTGGCCTCAAGTGCAACAACCACACAGGGATCAACGACCTCTTTATAGTTTTGGTTCGCCTCGAAATTTGACAGCGAAGTGGTACAAGCAGTGGAATAGGGCATCACCTTAACACCCTGATACACTAGACCCTTATCGAAGAGCTGCTTGAATATCCACCAGATCGACTCCATGTACCATGGGTATAGTGTCTTGTAGTCACTTTTAAAATCAATCCATCGGCCTACACGCGTCACAATGTTTTCCCACTCGTCCGCATAGCGCATGACAATTTTGCGGCACTCGGCGTTGTACGCCTTGATCCCCATCTTTGCCACGTCCTCCGGACCCTTAATATTAAGCAGCTTGTCGATTTCAAACTCCACAGGCAGACCGTGGCAATCCCAGCCAAAGCGCCGATCCACATGGTAGCCTTGTTGATAGGCATATCGTGTTACAATGTCCTTAATGGTGCCAGCAAGGATGTGTCCATAGTGGGGCAAGCCGGTTGCAAAGGGCGGTCCATCGTAAAAGGTGTACCTAGCGTTTCATTTTATATTACAGAGTTGAATGAGATGATGCAACAAATTACACTTCTTACTTAGGTTTTCCTTTAGACAGCTGGCTACACTTTTCGAAAATTTTTTGGGCTTGCCATTGCTTCAGCACATTTTCTTCTTCAGCCGGAAAGTTGATGTTTTCAGGAACACGACAAACGTCGCTGCGTTTAAGTTTCTCCGTATTACTCATTTCAGTCAGCTGCGATTAGTGAATTGCACTTTTTAGTTCTAATTAATGTATATGAATAACTTACCTTTTATAATAAGAGTTGAAAGTGCGAAACTGATGTGATGGCAACAACATGTGCTTATCGAATGCACCGCTCTCAATTCTCGTTCTGAATTATCGGATTTCGATAAATCGAAATATTACATTAGTGGTAGTACATCATTATTTTTCACAAAATTAAAATTATCTTTATTCAAATTAAAATTATATTAACTAATATATATTTAGACATTACTATTGTTGTATAACATTTGTTTTTATAAAAATGAAATACAAATAATTATTTTTTTAAAACATTCTTTATTTATATTCGGTATATATAAAATACTAATCGTTACTACTTCTATGAAGTATTTTTGTTATTTTGAGGTTTGGTTACATTGTATAAAATGTGTACATTTAGCGTAGCCGTGTTTAATATTCTAAGTAAAGAGCAATAAACAAAATTATTAGCCTAGTTTAAGTCATTGTAATTGTACAAAATACGCGCGCCTATATTAGTTGATGTATTGGATACTATTCAATACTTGCCAAAAGCAGTATATGAAAACAATTTCCGTTCGAGAGTCACCCGCAGTCGAAAATAATGGCACGCCCAATTTTTCCCAATCAGCAAAAAATTGCTGAAAAGCTGATAATTCTGAACGATCGTGGTCTGGGAATACTTACACGTATTTACAACATAAAGAAAGCATGCGGGGACACCAAATCAAAGCCAGGCTTCTTATCCGAAAAATCCTTGGAGTCGTCAATTAAGTTCATTGTTAAACGCTTTCCCAATATCGATGTCAAAGGACTAAATGCAATTGTGAACATCAAGGCGGAGATAATAAAATCTCTCTCGCTCTATTACCACACATTCGTCGACCTGCTGGACTTCAAGGACAACGTTTGTGAGCTACTGACCACCATGGATGCTTGCCAAATTCACCTGGACATCACACTCAACTTCGAGCTGACCAAAAACTACTTGGACTTGGTGGTGACCTATGTTTCTTTGATGATTGTACTGTCGCGTGTAGAGGACCGGAAGGCAGTGCTGGGACTTTACAATGCGGCCTTTGAGTTGCAGAACAACCAGGCGGATACTGGCTTTCCTCGCCTGGGCCAGATGATCCTTGACTACGAGGTACCGGTGAAGAAGCTGGCTGAAGAGTTCATCCCTCACCAGCGACTGCTGACTAACGCACTGCGCTCCCTGACCTCAATTTATGCTTTACGCAATCTACCCGCTGACAAGTGGCGCGAGATGCAGAAGCTCAGCCTAGTGGGCAATCCAGCCATTCTCCTGAAAGCCGTGCGTACGGACACAATGTCGTGCGAATATATTTCGCTGGAGGCCATGGATCGCTGGATAATATTCGGATTGCTGTTAAACCACCAAATGCTGGCTCAATATCCAGAGGTTAACAAAATATGGCTGTCCGCTCTAGAAAGCAGCTGGGTCGTAGCTCTCTTCAGAGATGAGGTTTTGCAGATCCATCAGTACATTCAATCGACGTTCGATGGCATCAAAGGCTACAGCAAGCGAATCAGCGAGGTAAAAGAGGCCTACAACACGGCCGTTCAGAAGGCATCATTGATGCATCGAGAGAGACGTAAGTTTCTGCGGACCGCCCTGAAGGAACTGGCGCTTATTATGACCGATCAGCCTGGTCTCTTGGGTCCCAAGGCGATATTTATATTTATTGGACTTTGTTTGGCGCGTGACGAGATTCTGTGGTTGTTGCGCCACAATGATAATCCGCCGCTAATAAAGAACAAAGGTAAGGAACTGCTTTCAGCTGTCTATAGCTCATACATATAACTTTAAAGTCTCCTTGCAGGCAAGAGCAATGAAGACCTAGTAGATCGGCAACTCCCAGAGCTATTGTTCCATATGGAGGAGCTGCGCGCGCTGGTGCGAAAATATAGCCAGGTGATGCAGCGGTACTACGTGCAATACTTGTCTGGATTTGACGCCACAGATCTGAACATTCGCATGCAAAGTCTGCAAATGTGCCCAGAGGACGAGAGCATTATCCTGAGTTCGTTGTACAATACGGCTGCTAGCCTGACTGTCAAGCAAGTGGAGGACAACGAGCTATTCTACTTCAGACCTTTCCGGTTGGACTGGTTCCGCCTGCAAACATACATGAGCGTCGGTAAGGCATCGTTGCGCATCACAGAGCACATGGAGCTGGCACGCTTGCTCGATTCGATGGTGTTTCACACGCGTGTCGTTGATAACCTGGACGAGATACTTGTGGAGACGTCGGATTTAAGCATATTCTGCTTTTACAACAAAATGTTTGACGATCAGTTCCACATGTGCTTGGAATTTCCGGCACAGAATCGCTATATAATCGCGTTTCCTCTGATCTGTAGCCATTTCCAGAACTGCACTCATGAAATGTGCCCAGAAGAACGGCACCACATACGTGAGCGCTCGTTAAGTGTGGTCAACATATTCTTAGAGGAAATGGCCAAGGAGGCCAAAAACATTATAACGACAATTTGCGACGAGCAGTGCACAATGGCAGATGCTCTGCTGCCCAAGCATTGTGCCAAGATCCTTTCTGTTCAATCGGCTCGCAAAAAGAAGGACAAGTCGAAATCGAAACACTTTGACGACATACGCAAGCCGGGCGACGAGTCGTACCGCAAGACACGCGAGGATCTGACCACCATGGATAAGTTGCACATGGCCTTAACTGAACTATGCTATGCCATTAACTACTGTCCCACTGTGAACGTTTGGGAGTTTGCGTTTGCGCCGCGCGAGTATCTCTGCCAGAATCTGGAGCATCGTTTTTCGCGCGACCTGGTCGGCATGGTGATGTTTAACCAAGAGACCATGGAAATCGCCAAACCATCCGAGCTGCTCGCCAGTGTTCGTGCGTACATGAACGTGCTGCAGACTGTGGAGAACTACGTGCACATTGACATTACGCGTGTGTTCAACAATTGCCTGCTGCAGCAGACGCAGGCCCTGGACTCACATGGGGAGAAGACGATTGCTGCCCTATACAACACCTGGTATAGCGAGGTGCTGCTGCGCCGAGTCTCTGCCGGCAATATTGTATTCTCCATTAATCAGAAAGCATTTGTGCCTATTTCCCCAGAGGGCTGGGTACCGTTCAACCCGCAAGAGTTTTCCGATCTAAACGAACTGCGCGCCCTGGCCGAGTTAGTAGGCCCGTATGGAATCAAGACACTTAATGAGACGCTCATGTGGCACATTGCCAACCAGGTGCAGGAACTGAAGTCCTTAGTGGGCACCAACAAGGAGGTGCTCATCACCCTGCGCACCAGTTTCGACAAGCCAGAGGTAATGAAGGAACAGTTCAAACGTCTGCAAGACGTCGACCGCGTGCTGCAGCGCATGACCATAATTGGAGTTATTATCTGTTTCCGTAACCTTGTGCACGAAGCATTGGTGGATGTGCTGGACAAACGCATTCCTTTCCTGCTTAGCTCGGTTAAAGACTTCCAGGAGCACTTGCCAGGAGGGGATCAGATTCGCGTCGCATCCGAAATGGCGTCAGCGGCGGGTCTGATATGCAAGGTAGACCCCACCTTGGCCACAACATTGAAATCAAAGAAACCGGAATTTGATGAGGGCGAGCACCTGACCGCCTGTCTACTGATGGTCTTTGTGGCTGTGTCCATACCAAAGCTGGCTCGCAATGAACACTCATTCTACAGAGCCACCATCGACGGGCATTCGAATAATACACACTGTATGGCAGCTGCTATAAACAACATCTTCGGAGCCCTGTTCACGATCTGTGGACAGAATGACATAGAAGATCGTATGAAGGAGTTCTTGGCTTTAGCCAGCTCCTCTCTCCTGCGCTTGGGTCAAGAGTCCGACAAAGAGGCCACCCGCAATCGAGAGTCCATTTACTTGCTGCTCGATGAGATAGTTAAGCAGTCACCATTCCTCACTATGGACCTTCTGGAGTCCTGTTTCCCGTACGTTCTTATCCGCAATGCCTATCACGGCGTCTACAAACAAGAGCAAATAATGGGCCTGGGCCTATAGAGCTCGTAGACCGAGGTGGAGTAAAGTCTCGCATTATTATCTGAGTATTTAGCTATATAGTTTTCTATAATCGATCATTGTGCATTATGCTTACGAGCAATGAGTACATATTATTCTATTGTTAGACCTTAATAATTATATATATTATATAATGATAACACCCCTACTAATCCCTGTCTGCTATAAGGCAACAGTATTCAGCATTTTGATACACTCTTTGCATAAATAAAGTGCATATGCAACCCAAATCGAAATTTCGAGTATTTCATTTGCCTCGGCATGCGGAACCCTTTCCATAGATTACAAACTGTTCCGTTATTATTATTGTTCTTTATTACCCATGTGTATATTAAATATGTATTATTTATTATTTATTTGTTATTTGGTTTCGTTTACGTGTCGATCGAAAAATCTTCCACAATATTATATTATTTGGTCACGTTTAATGTTACTTTCTTAGGCTTGTGTAGAAATACTTGTTGTAGGTAATTAATAAAATATGTTTAATTCTCGTCCAAATACGATGCAAAGTTAATTAGTTCAAATTTCACTAGAGAATTCTCAATTCCAATACAATAGTTTCACTTGTGATTTGCGCTAATAACATATTGATTCTGTTCGATTCTGTTTTACGTTCTGAATTATACCATTGTGCACCTTAGTTAGACTTAGTTTGTGATTATCTCTGTTCAAGCACGCAGCTGTCATGTTTGTAAACGTAAAAGAATGATATAATACATCTATGTCTAATACATACGAGAGTAACTAACGAAAATAAAAACAATCATTTTAATCTAACCGAATTTCCCATTACCGAAACCAAATCAGAACTGAAATAAACACAATAATATCCTGCTGAGGATCTACAATATTTGGTTAGCTATACCACAATCACTACTTGCTGCTAGAAAGCGATCTATCGTAATCGTAACAATGTTGGTTAGTATCTATACTTGAATATGTCATTAATTATACAAACACGTACATACACGTGCTAGACCAAGCTGTTATCAAACGCTCCCCTCAATATTTGTCTAATTCTTATTATATCTTTAGTTTCAGTTTTGCTCGAAGAGATTATTATATTTTTAATTTTTCATTAATGTTTTTATTTTTGTTGCAATCAGTCATTCAGTTTAGGCTTCTGTTGACTTACAAATCGTCGCCTCTGTCTTTTTTTCAATATAAAAAAAAGTAAATAAAAATTATTATGAGAAAATATGAAATTAAAATAGAAATCGATTTACTTCGTTTTGCTATTCCTGCCTCACATTGATGATAAATAAAACTGCATTGATTTGCTAAAAGTATTTTTTAAAGCTCTCGAGTACAAAATTGTTTTAATTTAAAAAAGTTTCGAAAACTCTTTGCCCTATGTTCTGAAATTTCATATTTTTTGCCTTCACGCTTAAACTCTAATTTAGTATATATATATATATATATATATATATATATATATATATATATATAATTCGTAATATTAATTCCACTATGACAATCTTGTTCGCATATAAAAACCTACAAATATGAGTTCGAGACTAAAATATGTTTTGTCCGCTGTTCAGTGATGCTTGATCCCAGATCCTTGATTCTTGCTCCTACAGTGAGCTAGACGAACTCCTCCTGCTCCAGCCAAGGATGCTGCAGGCACTCGGCCGCTGACGCCCGTATAACTGGATTGTATTCGAGCATAGGGAGCAAGAAGTCTGAGAACTTCTTGGCCTCTATGGGATCCCAGTCATACTTCTCCACAAGCACATTCAGCAGACTCCAGGGCTTCAGCTTGGTAATGTTCCGTAAGCTGCCTGCGAATGATGAAATCCCTTACCAGTGTTAGTGGCTCTACAGTCCAACTATGATAATGCTGCTCACTTACCATAGCTAGTGAAGTACTTGAGCCCGTGCTTGCCGCGAAGAATCACCGACTGCGGTATCGATCCCAGCAGCTCCACAATGTGGGCGAGGTGATCCTCGTCCCGACTGTAGGACTCACCCGCATGTGGATCGAAGAGGTAATCTCCAGTGGCCAGCTCGAAGGCCAGGCACGCAGTGCTCCAGATATCAGCAGTATAGTTGTACGGCGCACCCAGCAGCACCTCGATCGAGCGGTACTGACGCGTTTGTATGTCCTCGGTGAAATGGTGGTACTTCAGAGGAAATAGAGCAAGCGAGATGCAGATCAGATTTCATGAAAAAACCCGAGAGGGGACTATTGGTCTACTCACGTCATAGCAGGCATTGCCCAGATCGGCGATCTTCACCCTCACGTTGCTGTTGTTGATCAGCGACTGTATCGTGTGCGTATAGGATTGGCTCTGGGTCTGGCTCTGGTTCTGCGAAGGAATGGCATTGGCATTGACATTTAATTTAGCTGTTGTTGTTGTGGTTGCGGTTGCTTTGATGGAGGTCGCATGGCCAACAGTTGTTGTTGTTGTTGTTGCTGTTGTCGATTTGGTATCACAACTGCCAATGTTGCTATTATGATACAGATCTGTGATAGTTGCTGCTGTTGTGGCTGTTGCTGCTGCAGCAGTTGCTGTTGGTACGAGATGCGTGAAGGAGTACGTGCACGTGCTGTTGCTGTTGCTGGTGTTTGTGTTGGTGTTGGTATTGGTATTGGTATTGGTATTGGGGTTGGTGGCTGTGGTGGTGCTGCTGGAATCTGGAGGTAGTGCATTCTCAGGGTCTGATGTGATTGTTGTTGTGTCGATATTGAGGCTGTTGTTGCTGTTTGTTGCAGTGGCTGTGTTGCTGTTGATGTTGATGTTGCTGTTGCTGTTGCTGTTGTTCTGTTGTGTCGTGGACGTGCACGTGCTTTGAGTATTGGAGTTTACAGTGGTGTAGGTGGAGCAGGAGTTGTTGGTATTCGGGTTGCTGACTGTGGAGGCATTAGGCAGCTGCTTGGCATACGTGATTATTTATATATATATAGGTTTGGTTCACACAAGGAAAGAAAAGAAGAAAAAAACACACGATTTTTTTTTTTTTTTTTTTTTTTTTTTGTGCAATGCAAAATGATCTTAACATCTGGAGTTGCTAGTGCGCATAGACCAACTGTCAAGATCAGTTCAAAATGTAAAGGATATCATAGTTTGAAGCTTAGGTTCAGTTCTCAATATCACTATTTATTTTTAAATATTATTAAGAATGAATACAATAACAATAATAATAATAATAATATCAATTATATTTCAGCATTTATGGTCGTTTGTCTGATATTGAATACTGAATAAGGCTTAGCGGTAACAGCGCAATATATGTAACACCAATGGCATGTTATAAAGTATGTAACTTGGCTCAAAGCAAGTACAAATGTTACATGAATATATATATATATATATATACATACATACATACAAACATATGTATATCAACTCTGCAATGTCAATCGCCAAATATTCAGTGGATCGGTACAGTATTGTAAGTTAGAGAACATTTTGACACCGTTAATGTTATTTTATTATTTATGTTTACTCTATTTTCCACATGATTGGAAACGTCTTCAATGATAAAGAAAAATATCCATTGATTATGAATATGATTTATATTTTACCCTGATTTTGTTACGCTTTGAACTGTCATTTAAGTTTAAATTATTTTATTTATATTTTCTATTATAATCTTTCAAATTCGAAATTCTTATGAACAAAGAATGTTGAGGATTAGGTTATTTTATTTGATTTTTATTTTAATTCCAGAACTTTCCATTCAATAACATACTTTACAATACAAATTTGAATTTATCAAAGCTATCTGTTCGGCTATTTTATTGACTGGTCGGTTTGCAGGAATGATATATAATTATGTGAGTATAAAGGACATTTTGTAATAGCTTTGAGCTCATAAAGGGATACGCATAAAAATAACATTTAAAGCTTAAGCCCGCTGTAAGTATCGGGTGAAATAATGTATATAAAGATTGAAGCATGTCACATAAAGTTATATAATATAATTAGGCATATATATAGTACATATATATGTATTCCTTTGATTTGCAATCGGCGTAGCCATATTTTTTTCTACAGTGGCGTGTAACATGATGTAAAAGTAAGCAACTGAAGATTTGGTAATGTTCATAAGCATAAAACGTCTGGTTAAATAAGGACAGGAAAAGCCATGACATTCGGTTAAAGACTACATTGAACACCAAAAATAATAATGGCCTAGACTTTAAAACTGTGCAGTTAATAAAAATCGATGATGCTGGATTAGTAACGATCGCACTTCGAACTAGGCAGAGGTCTTTCGTATGGGGTCTAAGCCTGACCAGATTTGGGTAGAGAGCAAAGCGTCAAACACAATTACTGAACAAACGAAAGAACGAACGAACGAGCGAGCGAGTCAACTTCCGGGAAACTTGGGAGGAACTATTTATGCACTTTACCTTTTCTGCATGAACGGTAACGATATTTTTGGTAAGACTAACTAAGTCTTGATCGGTAGGCGTGTCGCTGGCAATGGTGCTATTGTCATTGACGGTATCGGTGTCTGTGTCCTCATCGTGGTCAATAGAAGACTAACAAAATGAAAAATGTTCGAAAGGAAATCAATATGGCAAGGAAATCCAATCCAATCAACTCAAATCAAATTAGGCGATGTGTGTTGCACATAAACACATACATACATACATACATACATACATACATACATACATACATACATACATACATACGTACATACATACATACGTACATACATATATAAAGTGGTTGGGTAAACATAGTGAGATATTTTGTTCATTTTCGTGAATGGTTTGGCTTGAGTGCAAAATGTATTAGACGTTGATGAGCTGAAAACTGTGCTTGTGTCGACAGAAGGGCCTCGAGGGCTGGAGAGCTATACGGGAGACTCACCTTGGCAGTGATTTTCTTCTCAGCACGATAACGATTGCTTAAATTCGTAGTACCTCCGATTATGGGGCTATCGACGCCGCCTACGCTGACCAAGCCAACCCCATTACACTCGCTGTCGCCCAGAAGGCTTGAGTACTTGGATGCCAGCGAGGACGTGGTATTGGAGTTGAGCGTCGACGAGGTGGTGGTGTCGTCCTTGTCCAGTGAGGACATGACCACAGCGGCCAACGGCGTCGAGGAAGTCGAATTATTCGCCGTGCTGTTGCTCGTGGTCGTGGAGCCATTTGGCTCGATCAACGGCCACTTGGCCCTCGTCTTCGTTTGCTTCTCAATCGAGCTAACTGCAAGTGAGACAAGAAGGAAAAGGCCGATTAGACTCTAAACCCAAAGGTGCAGGCACTTGTCAATCTTACTATACGAATCAGGAAAGTCGACGCCTTTCACGCGCAGGCTGTTGATTTCGTCATCGATCTGCTGATTCATAGCCGCCGCATTGTCGATCACAAGTAAAATGTTCTCGGGCTTAATGTCGGTGTGAATAATGCTGCACTTGCTGTGCAAATAGTCCAGTCCCTCCAGCACCTGCTTGATAATGTTGCGCACCTGGGCAATGGCCAGTCCCTGGTAGTTGTTCTTCACGATCAGCTTGTACAAGCTGCAGCCCAGCGCCTCAAACACCAGGCAGGTATGCACTCCATTCACGCCGCGCACCGTGAAGTGATTCATGAGTCGGACAATCCTCTCTCTCTTCACGTCGAGCGGATCGGCATCGCGTATAGCCTCCAGCAGTCGAATCTCGTCAGCTGCAGTCTCTATGTAGTGGGGCGCACTTTTTACCACCTTAAGAGCCACATACTTCTCGTCCCTGTGGGCGATAGAAGATACCTGTATAAACTGTCGACTCGACTTGCTTTACTCACTTTAGATCTCTACAGAGCCACACCGTGGAAAAGTGACCCCAGCCCAGCTTGCGCACAACCCGAAACCGATTGTCGAATATGTCTCCAATGACGACCGGATGATAGCCTCCACGACAATACTGCGACGCATCCTCCTGCTCCTCATCGGAGCCGTATAGACTGCTGTCCGGCGAATCTGGGTAAATCTCATCTGTGGTGCTCAATGTGCCGCGAGGCTCCGAGCTGAAGATAGAATAGAGAATGGTAAAGATATATAATTGAGATAAATACTATATGTGACTAAGCAGTATGAATGTAAATGGAAATCAGAAAATAGTTATCAAGAAGATAATTCAATCATAGAGCTTGAGTCTAGAACTAAAATAATATGAACGCACGCACATGAGTGCAACCAAATCTTCATCCTCTGTCTCCACTGTCGTGGATGCAACGACATTTGACTGCTCATCCGTGGGGCTCGTTGGCAGCTTTAGGGTCAATGGTGTCTCCCTGAGCACTAAGACATTCTCCAGTATTTGATCTCTCGGAGACAATGGCTCGAAATTCATGCCAGAATTCCTATTGCTTTTCGGTCGTTGCGATTGGTGGCGTAGTGCAATAAGTATTGGTCCGGCGGAGACGCATTTGCGCTTCTTAGTGAAACGCTTGCGACGCTTCTTCTCCTCCACTTCCAGCATCGCTTCAGAGGCTGCCTCCTGGGCGGCTCTCTTCTCCTGCTCGGAGACAAAGTTAAAGTCGCAGCTCAGCTCCTTGGCAATCAGCGGCGTGGTAGAAGGTGGAGCAGAGCTTAAGCTCTCAGTAGTGCTCGGCCGTAGCAGGTGCATGAGATAGAGGAACAGAAGCAGCAGGCACACCTTCAGTCCATAAACGAATATTTCGTCTTGCGAAAGAGTGCCGATTATTTGAGTAATATTCTGGCGTAACGTACTGGTAAACATCGCCAGGAGATGAGAGTAGTCCGCATAGTGCTGCTTGATCAGAGGACCACTCAAGTTCCAATCCAGCCACGCCCAACCACCCGCCATCGTGGCATTGGCATCCTTCGGACAAACGGGCCCCAGCTCGGGGGCGTGCATCCACCAATTGTCCATTATGCGTAAGGTTTCGAGTTTGTTCGACTATTTGACGTTTGTGCTCTTGCCTGCATTGCTCTGACCTACACAGGCGCAATTGTAGGGGGTGCTCCCCAAGGGAGACAGCGGGCAGCTGCAGATGCAGAGGATGCAGAGGCTGGCGACCTTGACTTTCCTATGCGCTGGCGGCCAGCTTCGGTGTTAACATTGTTTTTGTACGCCTGCAAACCGTTCACACTCTTCTTCTTCTTCACTTTCAAAGACAGCAGCTTACATAACGCGCGCGCGATGAGGATGCGAGCGAAGGTAAATAAATAAATCGCACAACGCAGAAAATTTTAAAATATGAAAAGCATCTGTATATTTTTGACTTGACAACCGCACGGCTCGCTACCATCTGCGAGAATGCTGAAACATCGCCGATTTCCCATTTTCCCCCAAAGCGAAATGAGCGAGCCAAAGTCAAAGAATCCAATAGCAATTTGCTGTTGTTGAATACGTCGACTATCCGTGTGCATGTATGTATGTAAGAGTGTACATACAGGCATTGTACAGCCAAAGAGACCCACAGCAACAACACATTATATATATGTATATACATATGTACATATATATAAATATTCGTATATATTGTTCATCAACTCTCGGTCATGGAATTCGAATAGCTCGAGTAGCTTCATTATTATTGTCATCATTATTGGTGCTATGAGAAAAGATTTGTTAGGCACTGTGCCAAAGTAGAGCATTCGCCAACCGATGTAAACTTTGCAACAAAATGTAAATATGCAATTTCCAGCTCTATCGGAGTTGCCACACGGAGACATGCACTTCACTTCATAGAAGTGACTAAGCTCGTCTGTTAGTATTGATTTATCCCCCATTTCTGTCGGCAGCGGCCCCTCTTTGTGCCAGGGCAAGCGCCTGGAGGTCTCACTAATAAAACACTTGTTCCTCGCATGACTCACCCTAATGCACAAAGAGAAGCACGCACCTTAGATCTCTTGTTTTTTGCCGTTCGCCGTTCGACGTTCGCTAACTGAAATAAACTAAAAATTCTCCGTGGCGGCTGCTTCTTCAGTATATTATTATTTATAGACGCGGCACACAAGCAAGCACATACACAGTTATTCGAGTGCGCGTGTGTGTGTGTGAGTAGAAACAATAAATCGCTTGTGCATTTACATACATACATACATATGTACATAAGCGTTAGCTCACAAAGACGTCATCGTTTTTTTCAAGTGCATAAATAGTATGAGCATGTGTGTGTCGGTGTGTGAGAAAACGTAAACAAGGCAATACAAAATTTGGATTGGTCAGTTCGTGAGCTTATCTAAGAATACATATGTACATATGCGTAGGCGTATATAACGCTCTCTGGGAAGCGTGGACAACTCAAAGAGTGATCAAATTCATTTGCTATCACCAGTGACTGCACATTGGTGTTAAAACTAATGATTCAACTCACAACTTTACTAGCTATGGACAGACAAATGTTAATTAATTATAGTAACATTTAAAAGCTAGAGATTGCAAATACATGCAAAATGGGAATATATAATAGAGATACTACAAATGCTATAATATCTTGTTTAATAAATAAGCAAAGTTTTATCACTTATTATTTATATTGACTTCAAATCTCAACAAAATATTGTTTTTTAAATTGCTGACTCTCAGTATCTACTGAAATATAAAATTATTTCAAAACGAAGTGACCTCTATTATACAATTGGGATTGGATTGGATCTATTGGATTATCAATAAAGCACAACTCCCCAGTTCATTTTATTGATTTACTTGGATATAAGCAAATATATCGATTGGCTATCAATTCTTTTCCTGAAATACACAATACAATCTCAAATAAATATGCCTCTTAGGCACTCACTAAATTGAAGAATTTTTTGGTTTGTTTGATCTGGTTGTTAGATCTAAGTGTTACAAAGAAAATCTAAATGCAAGCAAGCCCAAATGTTTTGATTTGTAAAACGATCCATTAATAGTTATTCTATATCCGGATTACGCGATTATTATATTGTATAATTTTTCCGTTTTTTCACTGTCACGCCCCACTGTAGTCTGAGGGTGGGAACTGAGACAGTTGGCTGAGCTGTCAGCACAGAAATCGAGAGGTGCTCGTCGTTGGATGGATTTAATTGTGCCCCACGCTGGGTTGTATGAAATGGGTGCGATAAAAGAGCCTATGACTAGGTGGAGGCGAGTGAATACTTACAGGCTGACGAAAGGTCCTCGGAGGGCCGGCATGTCACGTCGCCGATTGAGGGGCGGAGAGAGGGAAAGGGATAGGAAGTCTTGCTGAGCCTTGTCCTCGTCAACGATGCTCGTCGGGGTGCTGTAGATGCGCGTTGTTGGCAGGTAGCCAATCTGCTGAAGAAAGTCGTCCCTGTAGGAGAGCTTCGTGGTCGACTGCGAAGACGTCAGCGTTCCCAGTGATAGCGGTTGATGGGTCGCCCCTGTGCCATGGTGATGCAAGTGTAGATGATGGGCGGACGCCACTGGCGTAGCCATGTTCACATGGTGATGCGCCGTTGGATGGAAATGTGGGTAGGGTATGGGCACGGGCGCGGGCGTGGGGGCGGGTGCAGACACGGGCGCCGATGTCGGTGCACAGGCGCCGCCATAGCCCAGGCCGTGGGAGTGCGACAGGAAGGGCGGCGCAATGATTTTGTCATCGAAGCTGCGTCTGAAACTGAAGCCCTTCAGCGAGTTGCTATAGTTACGATGCGAGAGCGGCGAGCTGCCCAGGTCAATGCTGGCCGCTGGACCGAGCAGCTTCGTGGTGCTCATATAGTTGGGGGAGCCGCTACCCGCCGGACTCAGCGTTTGCGTCTGAGTCTGCACTTTGCCGCTTGCTGTTGCCGTGCCGCTGCCCAGCATGCTCAGCGCCGGTGAGGTGCGCAGCTGAGGACTGCCGCCGGCCGTGTTGCCGCCGGCCGCCGTGGTGCTGCAGACTGAGTTGCCCGCTGAGAGCGGTGGCGAGATGGCACTTAGTGTAGAGATGCCGCTGTCACTGCTGCATATGCCAGCCGGCAGCGTGTGGGTGAGTGTGTGCGAATGTCCCAGCGACGTGTGGGTGGGAGAGATGAGATGATGCTGGTGCTGGTGTTGGTGTTTGTAGCTGCCGCCCGTGCTGCCACTGCTCCCTCCGCCGCTCACGAGGCCGGCCATGCCGCTACTGGGCAGAACGGGAGCCAGCTTGGCAATGTGCCCGTAATGCGCTTGCAGTGTGAACGATGCTCCGAGAGAGAGAGAGAGAGAGAGAGAGAGAGAGAACGAGAGAAGGTCCTCTTTTCAGGTCGTCGTTGCCCACTTTCTTTCTGTGGTAGCGCTTCTTTGTTTGAGCTGTTTCTGAGAGGTCGTCGCCTTGGTTAGCAGCTACATGGCGCCGATATCTTAGCAATCGTCCACATCCTGATTGTCCTTTGTTGCTCGATGCTGATTTCCCTGTTTCTGTTCCTGTTCTTATTCTTCTTCTTGTTCTTCGTATTGTTGTTGTTGTTGATGCTGAGGCGCTTACGCTCCCAATGCAGCCAGAGAGTTGCCAACCTCATTCGCACTCGCAGTCCAAGCCATCGCCTGCCCAATTACTTTACTTTGTGTAGCATATTTCTGTGCGTAGGAAAATCAATGAGGGCCGGCCATCCCAGTCTAGAGCAGTTTAATGCATTTTAATACCCGTTTTTTCAGTTTTCGGTTATCGGTTTTCGTTTCTCGATTTTTGCTACTCGCTTTGCTTTACAACCCAAATTGCGCATGAAAAATTAACACACACATCAACATAAACTACAAACACACACACATATGCAGTCGCGGTTAATTTTTCTTCCACTTCGCTATTGACTTTTTTAATATTATTACGGTTTACCGTTGTAATTCGATTCGCGTGTAAATTCATTTAATTTTATTTCCCAATTACGGCCTCACATAACATTTTTGGATGCCAGATTTTGGCCAACAGCAGCAGGGAAAAATTAAATGTATTTCTGGATTACACCTTCTATTATCCCGTTTCAACTTCACAATGCGCCGCACACAAACTCTCCGGCTGTCTATCGGATTCTGACCCGTACAAACTCTGCAGCGAAGTTGCGCCGAGCCGTCTCTACTTACTGCCCAGCCTCAGCCCGCGCTCTCTCTCTCTCTTACACACTCTCTCGCTCACTTTTACTGGCAGAGCGCATGTGCTGGCTTTACCGTTACTGCAAAAGCGTTTCCACAAAGCACCAAAACAAAACAAACCAACAGAGAACGAGAGCAGCTTAGCCAAGTAAAAAGCTCGCTGCCCACAGTCAGCTGTCGAAAGCTCAGTGGGGAAGCAACAACAACATTATGGACGGACGGAGCCGTATTTGTTTACTAACGCACAGCAGTATCACAAAGCCGTAAAAATGGCGTTTTATTATTTTGCCTTTTGTTGAGAAGCTTTCGCTGGGGGCTTTTGGGGTAGTCCCCCGTATTAACAATAATACTGTGAATGATACGCACACAAAGTTGAATTAATTTATATAGTTATTTTATTGATTTCGGTTTTATTTTGTATCAGGCAAATTTAAATTTGAAAACAATTGATAATTGTAATTTAAAATTTTGGAAATGTTTTTTTTTTTTTTTTTTGGATTTGTTTAATCGTAAATACACACACAAAATTTTAAAATGTTACTATCATAAATTGAATTGTATATAATATTTATATATATATATATATATATATATATATACATATATATTTATATATATGTTTTTCTTTTATTGAATTGTATGTGTGTATACATGTGCTAATAGTTTATAATTGATACAGATGATATACATTAAGGATATTATAAAACTTTTTACTAATCTTTATCTTTATGGACAAACAGAAACCAGGCAATTAAAAATAATTTAAATACATAAAAATACAATTTGCAGATACATTTAATTTCCAATATTCTGTGAGCAGTCAATTATTGAATATAATTTGGATACAAATACTTTGAATGAGACTTTGGAGCTGTTTATGAATATAATTTGGATGCGAATACTTTTGAATGATGTACTGGAACTATATGTATCTTTATGTTAATTTATATTGGATAGGGAATTAATTTTGTTCTTGATGTTGCCGTTTAAACGCTACTTTATATTGAGTGCAATTCTAGGCTGTTTAACTTGACTTATTTATATACATTTTCAGCTGATCGGATGGACCAAAGACTGTGCCTGGATGCGATCTCCATATACACGTACACCCAAGCTCAATTGACCCAGCGTTCAGCAAGAGCACAGAACATTTTATTGGATTCTTTACAAATATGCATATATTTTAACAATTTAGTGTAAACAAATTTTTTAAATTGGAGACCAGGTTGCAACAACAAATATTATTCTTAGCTAACAGGCGAATTTCTATAGGGCACTCACACACACAAATGCAATGTATATCTAAAATATGGTGTATGTGGCAGACACATACATAGACATATAAGTAATGCAAACTCTTTAGACTCAATCCGATTACATATGGTTCAAAAATTCACAATTTTCGGATAGATATATATATATATATATATAGACCTGGTTGTTATCTTACTCAAGTTCAGTTAAAGGATTACTATATATATATATTCAATTCACTTCGTGAAATTGTAACAAAAATATAATTTGAAATAATTTCTATCGGATTGATTAAAATGTGCACTTTACAATTCATATTATAAATTATAATTAACTTCTATAGCTTATGATAGATATATAAGTATGTATGCATATATATATATATATATATATATATATATATATATATATATATATATATATATATATATATATATATATATATATATATATATATATATATATATATATATATATATATGTATATATATGTTTTTCGGATTTATTGAACATACCAAATTTTTAACAATTAAAAGGAATAAAAAAATTATGTATGGCTGTTCAAAACGCTCTCATTAATTGGTTTCTTTCGCTTGACGCATGAATCTAATATTTTTGCTTAACCATATCTAGATGCAAAGAAAGAGAAGAGATAAAACAAATGTGATAAAGTAAAATGCAAAACAAAACAATATAATCAATTATGCTTATACTAAAACCAATTACCAAACAATTATAAAGTGCGAGTTGGCAGTGTGATGATCTTTTGCTGAGCAGTTCGCGGCCAAATGACGGATGGATGATGGTTCGACAAATATAAATAAATAGTTTCATTTGCAATGAAATAAAATATATTAAGTGTATTTACAGTATGCTGTAATTTCAATAGGTTTTCGAATGAATTTGCATTTAAGCAATATGCAAATCTGAGTAGATTCGAGTGCCTCTCAAGGACATCCTAAGGAATGAGCTGAATGCACGAGTACAGCTCCTGGGCAGTGTTTGAGCAATGCCCGGACATTAAATTTAGTTCTGGTTAATGGACGATTTCTGATTTAGTTTATGATGAATGGTGAATAGATTTATCAAACGAAAATTAGCCACAGAATTGGAAATGGCTTGACTGGAGATCTTTGGCATACATACACAACATATACGTAATACATTTATTTATACATTTTAGTATATACAGACACGCATATGCCTACTCTCCTCTCGTGCTGAAAATGAGTGTCGAAAAATATACGTTCAGGTCCTGCAACTGTGCTACATATTTTATGCTATAAGAATGCATGCGTGTGTGTGTATGAGAGCTTATATGGGTATTAAGTTGGATAATAATTGTTAATAATCGTTTAAATATTATTTATTAAATATTGTGTGTATTACTCGGCTCCCAAGAACAAGTGTTGGAGGCTGCACAAGAAGTTGTTAAGAGTGACTTCTGGATGAAACTATTCTTATATATCTCTAGCCATATAGAATATATATATTTATATATCCATTCAAAAGGTTACTGCGGTTTACAATATTTGGGATTTCGTATTTCAAGTATTTTTGTTATGCAGATTTAACAACAAGTTCGATGGTCAAAGACGCTTTGTTAAAGTCAAGATTGTTATTGTACTGCTGCTATATAGAAGTTCTTGAATGTGTATTTCAAATTCAGGTGAAGAACAACACTCTCGACTCCTCAACTGACCCAACTCGTTTATATACCTGGTGTGTATGTGGTCTGTTCTGTTGTGTTCAGCGATGTGTTCTCGTTTGCAGCCACGGGAGCTCCGGTGAAGGGATTGACGCCAACTCCAGCGCTGCTTGGTGGCGGCATAGCAAAGACGGGCTGCCCACCTGCCGTCTCCTTGGGCTGTGTTGTAACTGGTGCGCCTCCAGCACCCAAGTTAACATCGTCGAGATCAACGTCCTCCTGCATGAACAAAGAGGAGATATTAATTCCAGTTAAATGTTGCTCACTTACATAAGCATGTATGTCTAAGGGTCTGTAGAGCCGTATACTTCATCTGCATTGTTTAGTCAAGAAGTTTTCTGGTTAGTATAGGAAGCTTTTTACCATTTACAAACAAATATTTTACAATGCTTTTTGTCAGCTTTAGCAAATTAAAATGTCGCATACAAAACCAAAAATTAATTAAGACTACAATATTGTACATTACATATTAATATTACGTGTGATTACGTGATTACATAGTACAAGATCTACTAGATGAGAATTATTTTATGAGAGAGTTCATTTACCCAGCGGAGCACCAAGCCCAAACGTGGGGGATCTAGCTTCGAGCATATGCAATGTGCTCCACACCTCTAAATTTTTCATCTGAATTTAATTTTATTGAACGTCTAAATTTTGCTTGTTACGTTGCTCGGTTAGTTTGATTCGTGGGGATAGTTACATCGTGGATATATATTATATATATTATGCCTTAAATCATGCGGAACTCATGCCGGAGTCGTTTTCTATTGCTATACTTACAAGACGTGGCTGCTGTCCCAGGTGCGGTGGCAGATCGCTGGCCTCTCGATTGCCATCAGAGCGCTGGGTTGTTTATATATGGCAAAGCATATCACATACGCATGTACGAGTCGAAACGGTTCAAACGGATCAAATCGGACATATATAGCAGATGTGCATATATTTGCGATATAAATTTAGTATGAGCCGCGCGCAGGCGCAATAGTGTGTGAGGTTGTAGGTGGGTATGATGAGTCGATCGAAAGGTGGTTTTGAGAAAAAAATAAACAAAATTAGAAATGTAAATTTGTTGTATTCCTTATTTCCGTCGCATACATGCAATTATCCACATAAATGGAACATACAAAAGAAAATCAAATTCAAATGTTTATATATACATATATATATATGGACAAGAAAACAAGCTCAATCAATCTCATTATGAAGACAGACTAAATAAAGTCTGAAGAACAAAGAAAAAAGCGAATTTCATTTGTCAGCTCGAAAATAATAGAATAACAAATTTCTATTTGCCTTTAAACAAAAAATGTTTACAACGAAATTGTGTTGGTTTAACTTTCGTTTATCATTGAATTGAAATTCGAGTGCTTATTTATGTATTAGTAGAGCCTTCAAAGCATTTGATGATTTTCGTGGAATCCGCATTCAAAGCAAAACAAATAATGAACAGGAAAGGGGAGACAAATGTTGAAAATGATGATGGAAACACTTGTGGTTTGTGGGGGTGTTTTAAGTGGTCTCGTATATACCTTCGCCGTTTTGGAGAACTTAAGCTACATACTTACTTACCTCAACTTAAGAAACAAAATATGAAATAGTTATTAAGTTACGAGTACAAATGAAGCTCAAATTCAAATTCAAATTCAAATTCAAAATGATAAAAAGCTTGTTAAATGCACCAATTCAAGCAAATTAGGACAAAACTTTCGATATAATCCATATGTAAATCAAGCATTAATTGGTCGTTAACGAAATGCTGGTTAAAATGTAGGCAATCTATTATTTGTTCTTTTTCATTTTCGTTTTCTGTTTTCTATTTTGTTTTATGTTAAGCTAGAAAACTACTTTTGACTAAACAATCGCCTCACAAAAATCATCAAAACGTGTCCAGTGTTTTATTAGAATACATATTAACGGGCGTTTCGGAAAAAGTATTGTGCCGTAAATATATACATGAACAAGCTGTGTGCGTACTTGTGGGTGGGTTGCATGTTTTCTGTGTGTGTAGGTGAATTCTTAGTTTTGAAATGTTTTACGATAGCATTCACTGAGTGTGGTACAATGTTCATATTGAAATCGATTGTTTCTCTTGTTTTTTTGTTGACTTTCTTTCTTTTTTATTATTATTTTTGAATGGTTAGTATGTGGGCAGGGGGGCAATCAATAACCAATAACCAAATCAAACATCACTCACATTCAAATGTGAATACTGGTCGTGCGACTCGTTCACCGGTGGTTTGAATTTGCCGCAACAGAAGTTGCAGCAACAGCAGCAGCAGCAACAACAACAACATCCCGTCAGCAATGTGCAGCAAATAACCAAGGTCTGCAAAACAGAAGACGTGAGTCAGAACCTATTCATTCTAACCAAATCACACTCGACTCACCTTCACAGCCGGAGAGGTGACCACGAAGTAGGCATTCACATTCTCCTCGCCAAACTGCTCGGCAATGTACAGACCTAGTGAGCCATAGTTGTCATAAATATTGCGTTTCGTCTGATCGCTCAATATCGAGTGCGCCCGATTGACCTCCTTGAACTGGTTGTAAAGAGCAAATAAAATAGCAAAATTAATGCTCGTTCTTCTTCACATTCACATTTTCCACCTCACCTTATCGGCAGCATCAGCGTTGTCTGGATTTTTATCTGGATGGTATTTGAGTGCAAGTTTTCTATAAGTCTTCTTGATATCATCAGCTGTTGCTGTTTTAGGAAGTCCCAAGATTTCATAGAGCGAATCGCCCGATGTACTGAAATAAGCAAATTTCAATTGTATACAAAATGTAATATATTAATATTGAATAAAATATATAAATGGAATGGAATGCTCTCTAACAAATTGATTACCAGAAAGTGAATTTGTTTATAGATGGGCCAAGTATAATGCAGCTCGGTCAGCTGAATACCCGTAATATCTGTATCTCGCTTGTCTGTTCTTAAGTCCCAGAGGGCAAATAACAAACTAATCTCACTCGCAACTCGCAAGTTGCCTGCGATGGCGATGACTAAGCGCTAGGCATTCCGACAGCAACAGTTAAGGGCAATGCAGCACGCGATTGCTAGACATATGCATACATACATACTATATACACTAAATGCACGCTCTCTCATTGTGGGTATACTATATATAGTGGGTATTGGCTGATTCCAAGGCGTGTAATACAAACATTTATTTATTTACATACATAAATACATACACAGTTGCTACTAAGTCGGACTGGCGGCTGCGTAAGCAGCTGTGCAATGAATCCAGCCAAGGCGCAAGATACGCCTATATGCAATTATATGTGTGTGTCATTATTTTTGGCAAGATTTAGCTAAATTACTTGGCTGCCTATTCATGGCCTTGACGTAGCATAAGTGAAAACCTACGAACTGATAAGGAAAACGAGGTGAAATAATTGCAATGCTTAGAGGCCAACATCTCTCAAACCAAAAGGGTGGTGGAAATGCAATCCTAGCCAACTCAAGTCAAGGCCAAGGACGCACTGTGCAAAAAAAAAAAAAAAAATAATACACAAAAAAATGTTTAACAGAATAGAGCTTGGCCTGTGTGCAGAAGCAAACAGAATTGGGACAGTGAAATACCGCTCGAGCATTACTCATCGCAAAATATAATTGTTGTAGTGGAACCAGAGCACTTGTATTTGTGTAGATGTGTTTCAAGAATGGGAACACAAACACAAACTGCCAAATAATGTGTAGCCCCTAGAACGCTTTAACCTTAAGTTGTTCTGGATAACACCTATGTATAATCACATGTGTGTGTGTCAGAGAGTAGTAGAGTAAGTAAAAACAGAGAGAGAGAGGGAGAGGTAAAGCACTTGTTGTTATCAAAATTCATTAGCTTCAGAAGCTTGTGTAACTTTAGTCGCGGCTAATACACGGTATACATGAACGTATTCATTATATTCCATTAGTATCTCACGAGCAGATTATTTGTTCTGTAGCTAGGAATTACTGCACACACACGCATCCTTGAATACAATACACACACAGCTAAGCAGCTGCAATCTCTTTTGCTTTTAAGGATTTTGCTCTTGTTTACCTCAAAGTGAATAAAAAAGAAAAGAACTTAACCGTTACAGCAGCTGCGGCCTGCTGCGGCCTGCTGCGGCAGCTGGTGCTACTGCTGCTGTTGTTGTTGCTGGCTTGCGGAAAATCAATTGAAAGTCGACTGAGCTGCCGCTGCCACTGGCAATGCGCATCTGCCGTCTGCAGACTTCTAGTGTGTATGTATGTGTGCGCAGAAAAAAAATTGTAATGTGAAGAAAAGCCTTTGAAAAATTGTACTTACGAGAGTTTTCTTTTATCCATGCCGCCGCTCATTTTACTGTTCTTATTGGCGCGTCCCCCTTCGATTATATGTCACACCAAAGTTATTAATTAATTGCACTAGCTTTTTGCACGCACTCACACAATAAGGAAACAACACATTTGTTATATTTGTCACGAAAATTGTAAATGACTACGGCTACTACGGCTATCGTTATCGTTTCTGACTAGTGATGTGTTTGTGCACTGTCAGCGATGCACGATAAGTGCCGCAATCGATACCAAAAATGTTTTCTTAAAATAAGGAACACATCAAATAAATCAACAAAAGAAAAAAAAAACAATTAAATGAAAGTGCAACACAATAAATTCATGGCTTACTCAACATTTAATGATGACATCGGAAAAATGTCATCTATTTGGAATCAAGACATGTGTTGTCAACTGCACAAAATTTATGTAAATATATTCGAATTCCAATCCAAATCGAATATTACGAATGACACAATTAAGATTTCGATCATTGTCATTCGCCTTAAATTATTAGCATGCATTTGCAAAAGTTAGCTCAGTATTTTTATTTTTTTGGTATCAACAATCGATCAATGTCGGTTCGATACCCGCCGAACGATTAATTTACCCGATGCGAGTGTGACCATATACATCAACAGTACCATTAGAATGTGCCGCTCTATTCAGTGCGAATTTGACGGTTGGATTTGTTGGTTGTGTGGAGTGCGTGTAAGTGTTTCGCAATTGCAGCAATTGTCAAAGCCCCAAATTCATGGGTTACTGCTAACTGTTATTTATTTGAATTTTACACACAAAAATAAGTTCGTGCGTGTCATGCTTTTATAATTGAACTAATTTCACCACCATTCGCAAGATTCGAGCCGAATTTCCAATCTCTTTTGCATGCTCAACATCTGTCGCAAATATTGGCGGTCCGTTTCTTTTGGCAACAGGTGTCAATAAATTGCCCAAAGCACAATCTGTTTTCTTTCCTATTCGCTGTCTGCGCAATGATCGAGGTGTAATGGAAAATGTGTTTATAAACTGATTGCTGGCAGTGCATAGATCTTTTCTCTATGTGCTCGCCCGATGTGTTAAAATGTGGCACCAATAAATTATCGCACCATCTCGAAGTGTTTCGCTGCAAATAATAAAGAAAATGAGAATATCTAGTTTTTAATTTTATGCGTACGTTTAGTGCGTGCAATTTTTGTCGAAATCGCTTTTCTGTGCTTTGTTTCGACAGAGACAACGTGACAAAATTTGTTAAACAACAGAACAGCAATAACAACAACAGCCATAAGTGCAAGCATACATAAATAAATATATTTATATGTTGTGTTTGTATGTATGTAAGCATGCGAATATGTGGGCGGACATGTGCATAAAATTAATAGCAAAAAAAAGTTTACAATTAACTTAGCTGCCGTGTTTATGGTCCGTTTCAAGTACCGTTAGCAAGTAAGTCTCTTTCTACGTGAATGTATTGCCACATATGCTACTCTACACGCACACACCCAGGAATACATGCATACATACATATTCATGTAATTTGCCTAAATCTTTAAATGTATGTATGCCAATTGGCTATAGTAAACACAATTAGCTGTCGTTATCTTTTGTCCTCTGAAAACTCTAAGCCCCCATACAAATTTCCCATTGACAATTATGCAATTGCACGTAGCAAAAACAACACCGCACTCAAATTTAATTTACATAAATGTCTCATGCAACGAGAAAATAATTGATAAGCGTCATAAAAAAACAATAACAATGTCAACAGTTACTGCTGCTGCAGAGTCAACAGCTGAACAAAAAAAAAAAAGAAATCTCAACAATGCAATGCAATTTAATTTTTTTTTTTTTTTGTTCAATTTTAAATGAATTTTGCGTGAGCCCCAAAATGAGTCAGTCTCAATAGCAAAAGGCGCGTGGCAGCGAGGCATGCCTATGCAGTGGCGCGGGCAGCGACATTGGCTGCGACGTCAGCGTCATAAGCATATGCGACTGACGGCATTTCTTAATGTGATCACAGAATGTTGGATCAAGAGAGGGTGGGCGCTACAGTGCGAGGGAGGCCGCTGTCAGACCCGTTTCGTTTGTTGTTGCCTTGTTGTTGACAGTATGCAAGCGTACGTTTTGCATTCAACGTCATCGCCATCGACGTCGGAGTCAACGTCGACTGCGACGCCGCTGCCCCTGTCACTGTCACTGACCATACTCAACGGTATATGTATATTAGCAGCTGTGCTGTTATGTTGTGCATTGCCGTTGTTGTTGTTGTTGTTGTTTTTGTTATCAGAGTTTTGCGAATATGATGGATGGCAATGGCCGTTAGCCCAAGCGAGCCACCCGACAGATGGTATGAGAGGCTTATTGCATTTGCACACTCTGATAAGTGGCAGACGTTACTATCATATCCTTATCACGTCTTCGCATTAAATTTAAATAAATTCCAATGCTTTTATAAATTAATAATGTTGATTAGAGAATGTGGGTTAAGAGATTATGCCGATTAAACGCTTTTGCATGCTCACGCGTGAGCAGCATAAAAACTGTCCGCAAATTACCCGCAAATGGCTTTTGGAGGCGCCCGCAGCTCTAGTCCAACCACCCACGAGTGAAGCACCTGATATCGCGCGGTGACGTGGCCGCAGGTACATTTAATTAAATTCCGTATGTAGATGGTTTTTCAATCAGTCTCTTATCAGTGGTTAAATGCAAAACAGGCCCGGACACTATCTGAAGCCCTCTCAGCGTCTGCTGCTGCCTGTGGCATGTGGCACGCTGCATGTAGCTTGTGTATGTACAACATTTCCAACAACTGTGTTAACAAACGCTGCACTGCTTTTGGCCCCTCCTATTACACGTAAACATACGTTAACAACAAACAACAAGAGTGGCACAGTTTTGGGCTGGAAGTGAAGGGCAGGTGTGCATGAGTCGGGCGGCTGTTTAAGTGACATCCCATAAAAATGTAGACATAAATTAACATGACCATAAAAGTAAATTCGCACATAGATAAGGCACACACCACACACCCGACTAAGCAATACCCAGTTAGCAAGTGCGAGACACATTTTATTTGCAGTCAGCCTACAGATTAATCATGTTCCCAAAGAATTCAAATTAATTTTTAGCTTTTGTACATTTATTCCATTCAAATTGAAACAAGTGTTTTCGAAATGGTTCTGAAAACTCATAAATTATGCGTTATCTTTTCAGTCTCTAGCCTCCATTGAAACATTTGAATCGTCAATTGATGTTAGCTAAAAATACATAGCGTAAGTTTATAAGCTAGGCTTACGTATTCTGCTTCAGATTAGGGTATAAAAATATATTTTGTATTTATTATACATTATTTATATTTATACCTGCGCTAAATGACCGAAATTCATAGGCGTGGCATTGGCATCACAACTGTAGATAGGAATTTTGCTAAATGAGTTCAACGTCGGCCAAATTTCTTTCATTTCATTTCATTCCATTCAGAGGTTGCGTTAATTAACATTTCAAAAAGTTATGCTGAGGAATCGTTCCTCGATGGAAGAAGTGTGGTTCGCGTGCAAGTGTGTGCGTCTATGTGAAATGGTAATATTTTATGGGGCGGCAAAAACAAAAAAAAAAAAAAAAAAAAAAACAAAAAAAAACAAAGAAAATCAGAAAAACAATAGGCAAAATAGCAAAAATTACCAGGGATTCAGATTCTGTGTGGGGGGTAGCACTGCGGCATTTAATGGGCCACCCAACGAGCACTGATTGGCTCATCGTGCTGTCGGGTGTGGGGCGTGTGTGAGGACTTCTATTTTACGAACCTCGAACTAAACGGAGATTTTAAGGCCAACTGCAGCCGAATAGTCAAATAAAGACGTTAAGCCTCAGGCTAACAGCTCCGTCGAGCACCTCCCTGTGTATTTAATGCCCGCTTGGCCCGATTCAGTTTCAGCTTTAAGTCTTTAACTAGTATCATCAGACACACACACGCGCGTGCACACGTTTATGTAATGTGTATCTAGTATGTGTGAGAGGAAGAGAATGGATGTCTATGACGTTGATTGTGCGTTGCGGCGGTCAGTGTAACCTGAAGAAAATTTCAATTAATGGCTACGGGAAGTTTTCGTGATAAGCATTTCACTTTAGAACTTGATACGTTCTTCCTCCTCCTGCTCTATGAACTCTCTAATGTTCTATGACCCTAACCATACCCAAGCCAGTCACAATTCACATTTGGCACAGAACACCTGAAGGAATCCTAGTCATATTAACAATACAATGTACTTTTTGATTATTTCATTTTATGATTAATGGAATCAATATTCAACTTTCCATTAACTGCAAGTAACTTCTTTCTATTCTTGTTGTTTTTTTGTCAAACAAACGCACAAACGGACAGAATCCTCATCCTGATCAGGAATGTATTCACTTTATGGGGCTGTCATGCCTCATTCTGCCAGTTAAATACATGTTAAGAAACCCGATAAAACCGTTCTCCGTTTAATATAGACTACTACTATAGGCCACAATTTATGTTGAATACAATGTATTATAAATGATTGGCTAATTTGAATGACTTCTTCTTCTATTTATTCCATTTTAATATTTCTGAGTTAGGTACAAATGAAAACTTTTTATTATATTACGATTTTTATATTAGCATTTTTATACACGCCATAATCGATAACGTCAAGTTTCTATATCTTATAGGATCTAAGATCGGCACGTGCACACATGCAGACGGACAGACGTCAGTACGAAACGTTGCCAAGCGTACATCACTAATTCAAGTATATATTAGCTTTTACGATCTGTCACGTCTCTATCTTCGTGTTACATAAATTTTAAGAAAACCATTATGTTATATTTCCCATTTTCAATTGGTTCAGGGTATAAAAATGTAGAACCAAGAGGAAAAAACCCATCGAACGATAACCATTTTAAGGACTAAAGCCTATTCTTAGTAAAAAGCTCTGACGCCTTTATGGACCTTAATGTAACGTCATATTATTTATTGTTCGCAATGACATCCGACTAACGTTTTATTATATAGTACGAATCGCAAAAATTTCCTTGATTATTGAATGCTAGCTATCAGGTATGTCTGACAATTGACTTAGCTATAAAACACTTCGCCCTTCGCTTGTTTCCGCCAGCTGAGACATCCGACTGGGTCTAAGAGATAAACTCATGTGCAATGCAATTTAAATGCAATTTGTGACAGTTTAGCTTAAGTTTGACTTTCAGCTGACACGCACTCAGTGGCGGACTTTGAGGGTGTGTCTGTTTGCGTCTGCTTGCTGAGCTGCAAGGACAAAGAAGTTGCGCCCGTTTGCACACTGCAATATGTCGACCCGCTTCAAGAATAACTCAAGGCATAGCTGCACAATGGAATTCCATTATAATACATCGCAAAAATGCACTAAGAGGACAACAAAAAGAAAAAATATTGCACTTGGGTGCGACCGACGACATAGTAATGGAATACCCAAAAAATCTGGGGCTACAAGGAAATGCATCAAAGTTGAACTCTATGTCATCAAATGCGGCGACATGATTCATCTTCATGCAGACCAGTCAAAGGCAGACAGAACTCGAGGTGCATTACTTGACTTTGACTTTAATAAATCTCGCCAAGTCTGTTCTAGTCGCATTTAAACCAATGTAACTTAGATGAGACCTAAACTCGCCGATTGAAGTGTGGAACTGCTCATTAGGCTCACTTTGTTAGCAGTCAGCAGCAAAGAAAAAGTCGAAATTATGACGAATTTTCAACAAAGAAGAAGCTGACAACTTTTTGAGCGATACATGCAGACAATAGATGCGTATAGGGCGTATACGCAATATGTTCGTCACGTACATCAAACTTTGAGCTAGAGGCTCTAAAATTGATTTTGAAGTAATGAATGTGTCGGGCGCTTGCCACCCATTGGTGCAGATGCTACGAGCTGATTGGCTGAGGAAAGAGCCCCTGAAGCCTGTGATTAATGATCAAGAAATTCTTTCACTCATTTATACAATGGGGGGTCCTCTTTATTGTCGTGTGCCCTACAAGAAGGCTATGTAGTAGGCGCCCTTTCCAAAAGGGGCGCTGCCTCGTGTCTCTAGATAATAAATGCCTAAGGCCCTGCTACTTGCTGCGCCTTCGCCCATGCGATGCAAAGTCCAGCGGCAGCTACTGGCACTCAGTTGCTCCTCAGACACGCATTGGGCGCAAAGCAGGTCGTTCGCTGATGACCACATTTCGGCGGCCAGCTCGAGGGCTCGTTCGTGCGAGCAGGTGTCTGGATCTGCCGCAACATCGCAGCCGGGTTGCTGCTGCCCGCCATTTGGATAGTAGTCCACATCGCCTAGAAGCTCCATTGTACCCAGCGCATGGCCATTGGTGTGTATGACCTCCACGTACACGGCGTCCTGAGCTGTCAGCCGATGCGCTAGCGCATCTGTGACAACAGTTGGATCGAGTGCTGTGATGTGCGGCAAAGAGTCGCCGAGCTGCTGCTTCACGAGATCAGCAACGGCTCCCGCCAAATGCGAACCTGATCCAAAGCCCACCAGATGCTGCTGCTTCAGCGGCACATCGAACTGGCGGTGCAACAGAATCAACAATCCACTCACACTGTCCAATATTACACTCTCTGCCTCGTTTCGCCCCTCAGCCAGGTTCACAACGAAGACATTGCAAGGCTCTCGTTCGAGAAGTGCCGTAACGAGCATCAAGTGCTCCGAGCTATTGCCCGATGTGCGAGGTATATACACTCTGTTGACGGAATAGAATGGACTGTGAGATGAGATTCTTCACTAGATTTGGATGACTCACATTATTGGTTCAAGGGCATAGAACGAGGAGCGTAGTAGAGACTCTACGTCCGGCTTGATGCGTTCTGGCGTGCTTCCATTGCGACGTGTGTAGAGCAAATATTCTGGTGCAGCATCGACTGCAAGAATTGATTGTTGCCAAAATTACTCTGTCGTGCGACAACAATTGCTTTACTTACCCGTAGCCAGAATAAGGCAGCCCAGTAGTACCTCAATGAATAGCATTTCCCAATCGACTGAGGCGTAAACTCAGCCCTTGGCTAGGTTTCCGCGTATTATTGATCGCTGATAGCAAATGCCGATTAGATTAGATTATCGATAAGCGCCTAATCAAAATATCTTCGCAATGATACCATTCTACGTTACATTAAAGCTCTCTGGCTCTGTGGCATAAGGTTATTTACTTAATGATTTACAAGCAACGATAATAGTTTACGAGTCTTGTTGCAGCCAAGTCAAATTAATCAGCACCTGAGCTTATGAACAAATTGCATTTAATTGCTTGACAGATCAAGTTTAAACCCTGTCGAAGTCAGCTGCTGTTTGGCTGTGCAGCCCCTTGACTGTAAAGCAGTTTACTCGTTTCTAGCTGACAGCTCGAGGTGGAATGGCCCCGCACCTGGAATCACTAGAGTCGCAGCTACTTCTTGGCATTGCATGAATGTCAGCCGGACAGACATGCACAATGCACAACGTCTGACAGGCCCAAAGACAGAACAACAGCAGACACTCCCACACGGCCTATTAAAGACGTAGATATTGAATTGAATGGGGACTCAATTGCCCTTATTAGCTCCAATAGCTTAACTGTGTGTGCTTCAAAATTCGTCTATCGCTCATAGACTTTTACTCCCACATTTTGAGAAGCAACGTGTTGGCATTGCACTCGAACCAGCATTAACAGAGCAGATAAATTGCTTGCGAAATTGTCTGTCAAGTACACGCGGCAGCAATTAACCAAACGCCATGGATCCAACACCCATTTACTTACTAAGCTCCAAGCGCTCCAAACGCTCCAAGCTCTCCGTGCCGGCTCAGTGAGCACGTCAAGCGTTTGAAGCACACGCTGGATTTATGGACAAGCGTTTGTTATTAAATAATGCCGACCCATTTATAAGCAGACTTAGCTCTGAGCCCAGCGTTTGACGAGGGAGTATATCTTGCGCGCATTAGTAACACGTAAGAGTGCTCTTGTCGGGAGTGCTCGACTAGCAAATACTCTGCACTCTGTGCATGGTGCTTGGGATACGGTGTGGGCCCTATTTTTTTTTTTTTTTTCGATCGACTTTCCACATGATGATTTTTTAGCTCGTGATAATGACATCGGGATGTATGTCTTTACCAAAGTGCGAATCTCTGATCTTTGAAATTTGCGTTTATATGTATTTATTACAGGAAATCGTATTATTGATTCTTATGATTCTTATCGATAAAAAATATAAACAGTCATAAACTACATTAAAAGTTTCAAATCAAACGAACTTGGCCAGATCGACTCAGCTCGTCATTCTGATCAAGAATTTCTATATTTTCTGGGCTCTGCCACGCCTCCTTCTGCTTGTCACATACACTTTCGCAAAACCATTATGCCCTAAATTCTCATTGTAATGTGTTATCGATGTGGGCATATGCATGGCCGATTGCAGTTGTAATAGATTTTTTAGTTGGTTCACCAAAATATAGAACTAAATATAAACGAAATTTACTCAATTCTTGATGCTCTTCTTAAGTCACTATTATGAAATGATTTTTGTATATTATAATTGAATGTGAGTGTATATTGCTAGTTAAACAAGAAGTGTATATAAGCCGATATTAATAAAATTTTTGGTGTTATACAAACATTTTTCATTACTCAGTACTCTTATGCATCAACCTGGTATCCATGTCTAAAAAAGACTTTATTAAATGTAGTTAATTATGCCATATACTATTTGATTATAAATTTGTTTAAGTTGATGTGCGAAAGCGTTTGGCACCCACTTAGTAAGTTGTGTCAAACGAAATATGACAAGCATTCATGCGAAGAATGTGCGGAATGCGTGAAATGTGATGTGACAGGACGTGTTGGCTGTCTACTTCCCTTGTATGTAGTCAGTGAAGATAATTGTGTTGTGATAAAATGGTATTGTAATAAGCCAAGCGGGAGGCCTGTAGCGTTCTCCATTGGCGGATGCATCCAATCAAGGCTGTAGGAAAGGGAACAGGAGAGTGATCAAATATCCCGCGTGTGCAAACCTAGAAGTGTTTGAAAGCGATTCAATATAATAAATTACTAAGCGAACTGTGATAGCTGCAGGCAGTGGAATGGCTTTGCAAATATCGCACATACGCAGCGTAGCAGAAGACGTAAAACAAAAAGCCAAACAGAAGTGCAAAAGAACTTGTGAAGCAAACAATCGCAAAAGTTTTCGAGTCAGGGAAAAGCCAAATGCAGACATTTTGTGGGTTTGGGTGACCATCATCGATTCCACATTGTCTTCTTTTAGTTGGGGACTAGAAACACTTTTGATGCCACCGAAATTGTGAGGGATGATGGAGAGATGTTGGATGAGGCGTGAGTGAGTTGGAGTTGGAAATTTATGTTCTATGCTAACACAAGTGGAGCAGTGATTTCATCATTTATATCAATCAATTAGTGTCCGAACAACTACAATCTCTCATTTTAATGGAATCCAGAGCTTCGATGTACAGAAGGGCAGCTTAAGCTGACTCCAATTACACAATTTGGAAATCGCACGATTCCGAAAGGGCTAAATAGACTTAATACCTAAAAAAAAACAAAAAAAAAAAACATTCTATAAATTAAATTAACTCTTTTTTTCATCCTCATCCTCACATCAATGCTTAATTAGTATTAAGTCTATTGTCGTGTGCTTGACCGTCTGATAAAATCGATCAAAGTATAAACTGATCAAATAAAATCAAACCTGTGACTAAGCTTGGGTTGTGCATATGCCAGATATCAGATTAATTATAGAATAACTTTTCTCATAAACTAGAGACTTGAAATTTTAAAAGTACTACATCAATGTTTCCCCTTCGAACTTTCATATTATTAATCAACATCGCTAATTTACAGTAGAAGTTAAATTCTTTAAATTTACTAATATGTCCATGTAATGCATACAAAGATTTTTGTATTTTAGATACCACGCCTCTTTCCCCCAATTTACAATAATACTAGAGATTTGTGCTTCGGCAAACACGCACATACTAATGCCACTACTATGCTCTGTAATTTTGATTAGGTCACTCACAAATAAGTTCCCATACTACAGCCGAGGCGCAGTCGCTGCGTAGTGAGCCGGGGGCCTGGGTGTGTGCATGTTTTATTTGCTTTGTATGTACATAAAAGACATGTATAGCAGAGGGTAGGGTATAGGTGTGTATCTTCTAATCGAGCAGTCTCGACTTGGTCTCAATTTTTTAGACTATAAGCAGGCAGGCATACTGATGTTTGAGTTCATCGTAACAAACCATTATAAAACTGTTACCATTGCTAATGGGATCAGTGGTAATTTCTGAATTTCCTACTTTTAAGTCTAGCTTCAAAGTTTTGAAAGATATCGTTTTCCTGGTTTACCAAGCCCCCAAGAGGTATATTTTAAGCAAATCAACAGAGAGCAAGCAGTTTCCAACTATTAAACTAGACTAGAAAAATTAAAAGCAATTCGATAATTTGATTCGAACTTGTAGATTTTTAGCTTTAAAACTTTAGAAAATATGCATATAATTAGCAGATTATTATTACGCCCCATAGAAGCGCAAAGACTTTAAATTCTTTAAGGAGTTTTAAGATTTAATAAAATACTGCATTTCCATGTCGAATACAAAATATGCACCACCTCATACTTAGATTTGTGAAAGTCAAATAAGATGCAACAAGGTGCATGAATTAAGTGATTTTATTTTACCCACAGAAATAACGCTAGGAGGAGAGCGACGGCTATCGAGTGAATGACATTAGCAACTAGAGGGCGACGGAGCTGTTGCCGCAGCTGTACATTCAATAAAAATGTTGCAACTCGCCAAAGAACCTTAACTTACTATAACACTGCCAGCAAAGGAGCTGCTGCCATTCAAGTGCAATTAAATTAAACGAAGATACCGCATTCTCAACGAACTGCCTGAAGGCAGCCGCACAAAATCCTCGTGGCACGTAATGAGTACACCCCGTATCGTTTTCCCTCCGAGCAGTCAATATCTTTTACGCTACCCTGGGCTGCTACTCCTCCTGCTCTGCTTGTACCAGTGCACTGCGTGCTATGGGGAAGTCTTTACTTTGGGCTATCTTACGGGCTCCCAACGTCGACCGGGAAACCTAGACTATCAGCGGCCGGGTATCACGATTTCGGGTGCCATATCGCTTGCTGTGGAGCAGGTCAATGCCGGAAAATTGGGCGATATGGGCCACTCGCTCGAGTTCGTTGTGGCAGAGACCTACGGAGATGAGGTCGCCAGCATCCGACAAACGGCTGCACTGTGGACTCAGCAAGTGGCTGCTTATATCGGCCCACAGGAGACTTGTGTTCATGAGGGCCGCATGGCAGCCGCCTTTAATCTGCCAATGATATCCTATGTAAGAGTCAATCTACAACTCACAACATCTCTTAACTACTGACTTTAATGTAATCTCCGTCTGAATAATGACAGTACTGCACACATAGAGATCCGTCCAACAAGCTGGATTTTCCGACGTTTGCAAGAACCCGACCACCAGACACACAGATCTCGAAATCGGTGGTGGCTTTGCTGTTAGCCTTTAACTGGACACAGGTCAGTTTCCTCTACTTGGACGATAGCAGCAGTCAGTATCAGCCTGTGGCGGAGACTATACTCGGCACACTCAGCAGTGCAGGTGTACTTGTGCGGGATATTCGTACGTGGAGCACGATTTACCATCATGGCTTTATGGCGAATCCGTTTGATAAGCTAGTTGATGAAACCCATGCGAATACGCGTAGTAAGTATTGATATTCACAGATTGTAGCAAGAAATACCGATATACTTTTTTCGTAGTCTATCTAGTTCTGGGGCATTACTATGAGCACGTGGGGCTTATGGTCAGCCTACAGCAGAGAGGTCTACTTTCTCGTGGAGACTATTTTGTGGTTGGTATTGATATTGAGCAGTATGATCAAGTCAAACCTGAAAAGTATCTGAGAGGCCTACTGATGGAGAAAGTGGAGCCTGTGGCGGCACAAGCTTTTCAGTCCTATCTCGGAATAGTACCCACTGCGCCAGCTTCCTTTTCCACATTCGCCAATGAGGTACGTTTATCGGACACGCACTGATTAATGTGAAACATCCTTCGATTTTCTTTCCCAACTACCAAACGGTTTTTTTCTTGCCTTTTTTTTTTTTTGTGCGTACTCCATGAAGGTCAACAAATACATGGAGCGACCCCCGTTTAATTTCCCCAATCCACTGGGTCTTTTTGGTGGCGCTAAACAGGTTAGTCCCTTAGTCCTCCCCTCTGTTGCCTCAATGCTTATTCACGAACTACTATTACAATTCAACCCAAGATAAGCGCTGAGGCAGCCTATCTTTATGATGCCGTTCATCTCTACGCTAATGCATTGATGTCCGTCTTAAAGTCTGGTGGCAGACCTAGAAACGGCAGCCTTATTGTGTCAGCAATCAAAGGCTCACGCTATTTAAGCGCCATGGGGTAAGTATCCTACCGAGGTCAGCTAAGAATCTGCAGTAACTCTTTATATACAACGCACAGTTATCATGTGTACATAGACGAAAATGGAGATGCTGCTGGCAACTATACAGTATTAGCGAGAGGAACATTCCGCAACAGTCGCAACCAGACGGTACTCGGGCTTCTTCCAGTGGGCACATTTAGCCATAAGACTAGTAACAGAAGCAGTGAGGCTTTGCCGGTAAGTATCTCTACAAAATATCTTTTGAATTTTGTTTAAAACTACTATTGCCTTTTACGCTTGCCGTCCAGGAGCAGGTAAGCGCTTTTGGCATCCAAATCTACACGAAAAGGCTGGTCTCTTCACTAAAGCTAATAATATTCTCTTTTATAACTCTGCAGGACTTGAACTTGTATCGCAGCATCGATTGGGTTGGTGGCTTGCGTCCTGCTGCTGCTCCGCGTTGTGGCTTTGGTGGCGAGAAGTGCGTTAGTAAGTTGCTTACATTTCAAGTCAACAACTATATTTATATACTTCCCATTGAAAATATAAAAAAGTAAGAAGGATCTAGTCGAAACTGCTCGACTACGAGATATGGCCCTGCAAAAAGTTAATACTCTTCCACTTTACGCACGTATAAGCGCGTAGTTGATGCTGTGGGTAGATTAGTGCTATACTTTGGACGCTTATAATTCCATTTCTAGATGGGCGATTGTTATGAAGCTCAGAACTCAGAAACTAGGAATATAATAATTGTACTAAAATTAATCTATTTGTCAAATTGCAAGTCTCGAGTATTTTAATTACGTAAAATGTAAAATGTAATGTAAAATGTAGAAAGAGGCTTGACAGTCCCCATAAAGTAACATAACCCACGTAACACACCAAGCGATACAGTTATACGCCTGCAATTCATACATACATACATGCATATGTATGTATATGCGTATAAGCGCATATCAACGTGTGTATGCGTGCGTGTTTGTGCATGTATCGTTTGTTACGCGTTCAGAAACGAAGCGAAGATTTCTTGGAATATTATTGGTTCTTCGAAGGGTTCAGAGATCTCGTAGTCGAGCAGTCTCTCTAGAGCTTTCTTACTTGTTAATAATTAAGTCGTTAGATTAACTACATAGTAAGTAGAGTTAAAGAGGTGTACAACGGTTGCGTACAGCTGTTCACAGGGTATCTCCTAGTTTAGAAGTCCTAACAATAGCACTCATACTTCTTTGTTTTAATTTTAGGTTATACTGGCGAAATTTCAGCAGGCATTGCTGGTGGCGCTCTTCTACTGTTAGGTGTTATCTCGTTGGTTCTCTATCGCAACTGGAGATACGAACAGGAGTTGGACAGCTTGCTCTGGAAAATTGATTTTCGCGAGGTCCAGGTTCACGACAACGAGCGCGAACAACAGACACAGAAAGCCACTCGAGTAAGTTTGGACCTGCTATCTAATTTTATTATCAGTGGGAAACATGCATGTTTTACTAAATTTAGCCGATTTTCAAACGTTTTCTTCCGGGTCACACCATTGGTTTGAGTGAATCAAGTGATCAAGTAATTATAAATAATTCAGATGATTATAATGTATGTATATTTTTGATTAGGACGACGAGCTGTATCGACTTACCCCAGTACGGCTGTCTGTCCGTCTGACCCTATTTACCTACAAGAGCTAGAATATCAATTTTGTTCGATAAACAAAACCCATCGAAGATGGGAAATCAGGGTATAATGGTTTTTTGTTTAAAGTAAAAGCAGTTTGAGAATTTTTATTTCGATCGCATTCGGTGCTTTAATGATGTCCTGCAATTTCATGTTTGATAGAAATTCATAATCAATTGTCACGACGTCTTTCTCCGCAGTCAACCCATCCACTTATCCGCACCAGTCAGGTTAGTCTGAGCTCTAATCCCGATGCCGACTTTCGCTATACGACTATCTTCACACCAATCGGGCTATATAAGGGGCAGCTCTATTCCATCAAGAAGGTCCGCAAGAAAAGTGTAGACATTACACGAGAAATGAAAAAGGAATTGAAGCTGGTAAGCAAATGAATTTCCAAAATTATAACAGACCTAACTTCTTTCACATTCGTAAATAGCTGAGGGACGCCCGTCACGACAACATTTGCGCTTTTATCGGTGCCTGCACTGAACCTCCAAACATCTGCATTATCAGCGAATATTGCACACGGGGCAGTCTTAAAGTCGGTCATTCTATCTATTGCGACAGCCCCAAACTAACCACCCTTAATATTTATAGGATATACTGGAGAACGAGGACGTCAAATTGGACAACATGTTCATTGCCTCCATGGTGGCGGACATTATACGCGTGAGTGCTGCTGTGTAACATTATACTAATGGCATCTCCTGCCGTTGATTTTTGTGTGTGTATATGTTCGTATCTGACCACAGCATTCTGACTTCCGCAGGGCGTCATCTACTTGCACGAATCGCCCATTCGCTTCCACGGTTCGCTGTGTACATCCAACTGCCTGGTAGACTCACGATGGGTGGTCAAGTTGACGGACTTTGGCTTGTTTGCTTTCAAGCAGGGCATCGAAGACAGTTCCACGGATATGCAACATATGTCGGCTAAGTGCCTCAGTGAGTTCTTTGTCTTAATAGTTACGGATGATATTGTTATGGATTTTCTCCTAGAGCTTCTCTACCGAGCACCAGAACTTTTAAGGCAGGGTCCCTCGTCGATGGTTATGGGTACACAGCGTGGAGACGCATACTCGTTCGCTATATTGCTGTACGAGATGCATGTGCGACGTGGCCCCTTCGGCGAGACAGGTTTGACACCTATGCAGTGTTTGCAGAAAGTCATGCAGCCACAGGATCAAATACATCCTTATCGGCCATCGCTACAGCCACTCGAAACTGCCTTCGATTGTGTGAGCGAATGCTTGCGGGAGTGTTGGGCCGAGCGGCCCGAAGATCGACCTGAGTTTAAGGCCATACGCACCAAACTGAGGCCGTTACGCAAAGGAATGAGACCGAATATCTTTGATAATATGATGGCCATGATGGAAAAATACGCCAACAATTTGGAGGCACTGGTGGACGATCGCACGGATCAGTTGCAAGAGGAAAAGAAAAAGACTGATGCACTACTGCATGAGATGTTGCCGCGCTGTGTGGCCGACCAGCTGAAGAAAGGTCACAAAGTGGACCCCGAGCACTATGAGCAAGTTACCATCTATTTCAGCGACATTGTCGGATTCACGGCCATGTCGGCGGAAAGCTCACCCCTCCAAGTGGTGGACTTCCTTAATGATCTTTACACCTGCTTCGATTCCATTATTGGACATTATGATGTATACAAAGTGAGTTTCACTGTTTTACTTAAAATTTAAATATTTAAATGCTGCCTTTTCGTCATCAGGTGGAAACCATTGGCGATGCCTACATGGTCGTGTCTGGCCTGCCTTTGCGCAACGGTGATCTGCATGCTGCCGAAATAGCCACAATGTCATTGCACCTGCTCAGCGCCATATCCGAGTTTAAGATTCGTCATCGACCTACCAATCGGCTACTACTCCGCATCGGGATACACTCAGGTCCCGTATGCGCAGGTGTTGTAGGCCTGAAGATGCCTCGGTATTGCCTGTTTGGAGACACTGTCAATACGGCGTCACGCATGGAGTCAAGCGGCGTGCCGCTGAAAATTCACTGCAGCTGGCAGTGTCGGCAGCTATTGGACCGATTGGGTGGATATCATTACCAAGAGCGCGGCATCATCTCAATGAAAGGCAAAGGGGAGCAGCGTACATACTGGCTGCTGGGCGAAGATGAAGAGGCGCGTGTGCGTCGCACTTATGAGCGATCTCAACGGCGTGGCTCGCGGGCACTCAACAAGTTCATCCAAGGTACTATCAAACAAGTCCAGGAACAGGCTAATGAATGTGGCATACGGTCCTCTTTGAAGCAGAAAAATCTACCACGGAACTCACTCACTCGATCCTCTAGTCTCGAGTCGCCTAAGAAGCTGCGCTTCGCAGCTGGTAATATGTTAGAGCACCATCGCTATCATAGGTTTGATTTAATTTTTTAATTGTTGTGAAAGATCACAATTAATCTTGCTCTTCCTCTTTTTAGTGACGAGGCCTTATTGGAGGTGGACTCATACACTGGCCTGCGGCGTTCATCCGGCGGTTCGACACACTCACGTTACGAAGAGTCGACACTATCCTGCCAAAGTGTCGAACACCTTGAGACGCAGCAGCAGCAGCAAAAGCAGAGGCCGTTCTCCTATCCAACAGTGAATACGCCCCTGCTGATGAATCATGTCGAGGTTTAAATTGGAATGAAAGAAGCTAATTTAGAAAAATTTAAAAATATGAGAAGTATTATAGTGGCGTTCAGCTCTTGTCAGTTGCTTTAAGTGTTGCTAGAGGGTGCATAAGGCCCCTAATTATATAATTACATATAATTCTCTATTACGCGCCAAGTCCTTGTCTCAAGCCCAAGTGTGCGCTATTCTTTGCTATATATGTGTAATAGTATCAGCATATTGTGAGAGTGATTACAAATCTAGTCGTTGTATACAAAATTAATAAGCTAGTTTAGCCAGTAGCTTAGATTTATATTGAACAGAATAATTAGTAGTTAAATATACGCTTTAATAGGTGAAGATACGTCAAATGTTTTTTTTTTTTTATTTGTTCTTTTCATTTGTTTTTATTTCAAATTTATTGTTGCCTTGTAGACACCTTCACTGTTGTTATATTTATATTGCGTGTAGTATATTTATAATTTTTCAAACTTAACGATGTTACATTCGAAGTTTAAAACCAATTTGTGCATTTGTTCTTTTGAAACGTCCTTAACATTTAATTCTCCCTTCTCTAACTCTCTTCTAACTCTAAAGTCTTGCGAAAGCCAGCTTGCAAAAGTTTTGAATTGCTTGTAAATAAGTACATATTATATATTATACATATAATTCTCTTAGGGAATTTCAATTTCAATTTGATTGCTTTTGTTTGAACTTAGTTTTGCTACATTTATATTTATATCTGTATTTGTGTACCTTAGTTTTTTGTTAATTTGATAAGCCACAAGCTTTAAAGCGCACTTCAATGCGTAACATTTAATTTTGTAATTTGTTTTGATCAATGTCACAAATGTGTGTTATGAGTGTGTTCGTGCTCTGTTTTGGTGGTCTTTTAATAAAACACAATTCAACAAGTTACTAAATAACAATGTCTACGGTTCATTCTACGGATGAATCGTATTTGTATATATATAATGGTATTTCTTCGGTTTTCCTATCAAAATGCTTGCAACAACAAATCTACTCAAAATATGCGTTTAAAGTTTTTCAAATATGTATATATATCTAATAAGTATATATAAATATGTTTATATAATAATGTATTTCTCGCTTATTGTTCGATTGCCAGAAGCATTTCGATTCGGTACAAAACTAACAAATGGACCAGTGCCCACTTCTTCTTTGGAGCACTGTTATCAAGTTTGTTTATAAATATAAATACATATAACGTTAATTCGCATATATATATTTGTTAAATGCGTTTCTGAAAAAATAGTGTCAACAATTTTACTAATATTCAAGATTTTCTCCTCCTTCGAGTTTTGATTAATTCAATTTGCACTCAATTGACGAATGCTTTTTAAACATATCTCAACAATGCTAAGCTTAAGCGATTTTTAAATTTCCAATAGTTTGATAATATTTCATGGACGATAGAAGAACCCTTTAAAGTACCTCCATAAGAACTCCATTTGGAATGCAGATTAAATTTGATTTAGTAGACAAGTCGCCATGCTTCTAAATGAAAGTTAAATACAATATATGTACATATATGTAATACCTATATATATATATAGATATATACATATGTATATAGAGAGAGAGAGGCTTGGCTCAATTCAATTGTCATTCAAAATAAAACTTAGATTCTAAATTTTTGAATCGCTCAACATCTGGTGAGTGTTTGTAGGGGACATATTAGATATATTAGATATAGATATTTTTGTGGCGCACAAATCAAGGCTAATTCCAAATTAGTCGTATTATTAAGCCTACAAAATGTCTTAGGGGCACCTACTAATGTGCAAAAAACGACAAGAGATCGGCGTCTATCCCTTGTACACCCGAGTCAATGTGATATTCGTAGGAAGTGATCCTCAATAGGTTTCGCTGAAGTTAGCACGCAAATAGATTGCAAAGATGTGAGATCTGTGCATCTCCTGCTCTATACAAATATTCGTGGGCAGGATTTGAAGAGAGTAGATGGCTTCACCTAGGCTTTTTCGCCAAGCTAGTTGATCTGTGGAGCAAAATAGAAGCAGATTACTTTGTTGTCGACATTATTTATTTGAGACCCACCTCCTAATACCATGCCGTGGACTGGCAGGAGGGGTATGACATGGGGAAGGCGGTGCTGAACCGCCTGAAGAACCCCGCGACGATGTTATTGATAAAGTTGAAGCTCGTGGAGCAGAACAGCCTAAATAGATAGCCGAACCCTTGTCAATCTCCCGAAGATCGACCCGCGATCCGTGGGCAGATGACGGTACCGAACCTAAAAATTACAATGCAATATAAAAAGTTCGAGCTTCTTTACGAACTAATTACCCGTGTAGGCATGCAGACCCGCTGGACTGCTGCGAGGACGCACGCCAAAGCCGCTGACAGTACTCGCGCTGCGCTGCAGCGCGGCGGAACTGCCATTACTTTCGACAGTTGCTGGCTTCTCCCTTTGAGAACCTGCGCTACTCACACGCCCTGCTCCACTTATGGAATTCACTCGAGTGCCAGACTTGTAGCTCGTACGGGATGGAGAGCGTTGAAGTTGAAGCTGCTGCTGTCGCTGCTCTCTGCGAGCATCCTCAATGGCTGCTGCATACTCGGCAGCTTCGCTGGAAGTAACTGGTTGCTGCTGATGGGCGATCTCATCCTCGGGAATACGCTCATTGCCAACTGAGCGACGCTGCAAAGGCGAGTGCTTTGGCGATGTGGGGCAGGACTGGGCTACGACGACGAGCCCTCCGGCAGCGCAGCTAACGCTTAAGGAGCTTGAAGATGAGTTGGTGTTGGTATTAGAGGACTGAGCCCGCACCTTAGACTGTGTGCTGGAGGCGGTCGACGGACGACGTCGGAAAAGCCCTTTGGTGGGATCCATGTTACAAACGCCTAATAAAAACAAAAAACAAGTACCAAAAAAATGTTATAATTTGAGTAACAAATGGTGGGTCGAATTATTTATTCAAATAGATTTCACGTATAGAAAGATTATCGCTTAGGGTTTGGTTTCTTAGGCAACCGCTTGCCAGCAGTTGGACGGGGTTTCTGTTTTTTGGGAGCGTTAGCTTTTTGGTCTGCCTCAAATTTTTTAGCCAGCCTTTTCATGTGTGCAGTATAGGAGCTGTGACGTTCATCCTCCTCAGCATCGTTGTCCAGATTATTAACAAAGCGCCCAGCATTTACGTCTGCATTGTAGTAGACTACATTGGGCATAAGCACTTCGCCAGAACTGGTGCTGGTGGTGGACAATTCGTCCAAGTTGACCTCGGGCTCGGTCTCAGTCTCGAGCTCGCTCTCGAACTCGTACACCGAGGTATCAGAGCTGCGCGCCGGATTGAAGGTTCTGTTTTTCCATTTGTCAACGATAAACTTTAAAGTGTAGGCAACGTTTCGTCCAACTGAGGCACGCGAACCCTCCCGACCGTCAAAGGCAAGTCCACTAATTGTGTAAATGGGAGTGATCGCACCTGTGGGACACTTTTCGCCCCGAGAGCAGTTGCCCTCACAAATGTCTCGGTTCTGTAACAGTTCTTGATAGCTATCCAGGGCCACGCTGCACTTCACCCGATCTAGTTGTTCCAGCGCCGACGACGGGAAACGTTCTCTCAGACGTCGACGCTCCTCCGCTAGTTTGAACTGCTCGAACTCTTGGAGCTGATTCTGAAAGCCCGTATTGGGATTGGCCACAGCGCGACCAGCGCGCACCACCTTCAATGCTTCCTTCCAATTCAAGTGCGTTGCGGTCATGATGTAGGCAACCGCGACAGTCACTGAACGAGACATCCCAGCCAGACAGTGGATCAGCACGTTGCCCTCCCTCAGCCGCGCTGCGTGAATGAAGTCGTTGCACACGGAAAAGTACTGCGACAAATTTTGATCTGGGGTATCAGAAGCCATCACACACAAATAGTGTTTGTCCTAAATGGAGTTGGAGTTAAGATCATTTTAGATTCTGCGAGGCTACAAGGAGAGTAGATGAACATACCGGCAAGAGGCGCCTGGGACTGTCATGTATGGCTATTATGTGAGAGATTTTGAACTTCTCCAGCTGCTGGTAGTCCTTGGAGTCGCGGTAGTTGCCCACATACAGTCCCGGCAAGACCTGGCATAGGAATGGAATATTCGTAAAATTAGTTAGTTAGTAGTACAAAAATTTAATATAAATATAATACGTTTCCCATATGCCAATCCATCTTGATAATTCTGATACAAAATATATAGTTGTCTACAGCATTAATATTTGAAACACACAATTGGATTTGTTTATTTGGAAATTCAAGTCTGTTTGATGTTTAATATTTATTGTTGCTACAGGCAACTGGCCTTGACAACTATCTCTCAGCAAACAGAGTATTCAATGAAAGCTCAATAAAAAATCGAACTATATCAAGGCGTCTGATATATTTATTATGGCACACTATATTTGTCAATAAAAAAGACCCTTTGCCTAAGTCCTTTAGCTTTATACTTTGTCATAGTGAAATACTTCTTTAAATTTCTATTTGGCAATAGCTTAGTTTGTTTTAAGATAAAATGTTTATTGAAAGGTTGAATGAACGCTATATGATATTGCTATTGATTATTCTATAATACATATATATCTGAGAGATGTGAGCTCTTACCTTGTTCATACCATTCCCCATGATTCTTCATTTAAATGTCGCGATCACCCTCCTTCAATGGTCAAGGCCTTAAAGTGGAATAGAAATAAAAGAGAATTCTTTATTTGAGCTTGAGTTCATGACGAATATGAAATATGGAATATGGAATATGGAATATGCAAATGAGAGTGAAAGTGCGAAGGCAACCACTATCAACCGCAATCCGCCGGTTGCTCACATGTTTGCGTATTGTTTGTGGCTGCCCATGATAAAAGTATGAAAGTATAAGTGGCAGCTGTTGCGGCTGTCACTGCCCCTCCAAGGCAGTCCTTGCACAAGGGGAAGAATACAAAAGATACCTCCGCAAACAGACAGACAATCGTGGCCTAGACAATGGCGACAATGCTTCCGTTGCGGAAGTAAACAATCCTTGACGTAGGCGCTTTTGTTACAACTCATTAGTGGGACAGACGGACTGTCGGACAGGCAGTCAAACCGATGCTAGTTTACCAAGAATCGGCGGAAAATTGGGAGCCGTGGACCGGCAGATGGGGCTGTGCACCTTGTTATTCAGTCTGAATGCCAAGGGTCGCATGAGCAACTGAATGTTCCATGGTGTTCGCAAGGTTTGTGCGGTTCGCGGCCTGGCCCTACAAAATGTAGAAGGATTATGACCGAAAGACAACAGGTGGCTGGGTGTTTGGCTGTGACTGAAAACTAAGCCTAGCCATAATCCACAAACTCATGACGCTGCTTGGCCTGGCTAGCCTTGACTTATGTAACACACAGCAGACACCGTTTAACCCTTCAAGCCCACCAGCCACCAGCCATCTCAACATTTAGGTACACATTATGCTACGCCCACCTTGGTTGAATAATACTTTCAGAATTAACCATATTTACATAAATTACTAGTGAGCGCAATGAGTGTAAGTGGAGCTTTGTTAAATTTCATGCTTGGCAACCTGTCATCTTACAGGCTAACCAACTGACTGACTGACTGGCTGACGGACTGACTAACTGACTGACAAAAAGATGGTACCGAGATAGAGCACGTGGGACACGTTTCTTGTCGGAACAGCTGCCATTTAACAACAGCCAACCAAGCAAACGAATGCTCATCCCTTTCCTCTGCCTGCTGCTGAAGGCCGCACCACAAAAGCCACCATTGAATTCAACTACTGCAGTCGGGAGTGCTCGACGAGGGAATGAGCTGAACTTGGCAAGAAAATTGAGCATTTGTACTTCCCAAGAAGATGCATGATTATTACTTGATTCTTTGTAACAAAAAAAAAAAACAAACTATGAATTATCGTTTCACGAGGTTCTACCAAGAAAAGCATCCGAAATATCAAACGGAAAAAATGTACAAACCGAATGTAACTTATATGGGCTGGTTCTAGGTGTAGAACAACCATCAGGTAAGGAAGTTCGCTAACAACTATAATATATTACATTAAAACATTAATTGTTATTGACCTACCCGAGCTATGTACAAATCTAGAAACTAACTCCAAGCTGTAACAGTAAGACGTTTACAGGTTAGCAGATACGTATGTACAGGCGGACGATTGAGTGAACTCGTTAGCTCGTTGTCTCCTTCTGTAACAAACATTTTTATCAAACCATTATACACAGAATATCCATTGTCAATGGTTCATGGTTGAATAATACCAAGGTTTGTCATTAAAGCTGTCTTTATAAGCTGTGAGCCATGCAAACGGTTTATAGAGATAAAAACTAACTGAGTCGACTAAGCTTAGTCAGTATACAGAAAGCCTTTTAGAAAATGTTCAACAATTGCAGAGTATACAAAGTGTCGCAGTTAGCCCTTGTGTTGGTCACATCGCAGGCAATTGATCACACAAACGGCTGGTTACCTACTTTGGGGCATCGCTGACACGGACTTGTAGAGTGTACCCATCTGATAGAGATAGGTATCAACTAAAAATAGTACACACCCAATGTAACCATACCAACGTCATTCAATTCAATTGGAATCCGTTTGTATGTATATGTGTATGGGTGTGTATTGCTCTATGTGTGTCAGTCAGCTTATGCCTTTGCTCATCCATTGACCAAACAGTTTTAGAACCTTTGCATTTCGTCAAATTTCACATCGCTTTTGCTCAAAGAGCTTTCAATAAAACTGTGCACTTAACTGTATTGGTGGAACACTAAGAGGAACGAATGAGTAACAAATTTTCGCATTTAACAATTACTTAATCACAGAGAATCTATATCTAGTATATAGTATATAGTATATAGTATATAGTATATAGTATATAGTATATAGTATATAGTATATAGTATATAGTATATAGTATATAGTATATAGTATATAGTATATAGTATATAGTATATAGTATATAGTATATAGTATATAGTATATAGTATATAGTATATAGTATATAGTATATACTATATACTATATAGTACTATATATAGTATATAGTATATAGTATATAGTATCTAGTATATAGTATATAGTATCTAGTATCAACTGCAACTGGACAACAAAAATTGAGGCAATAAAAAAGTGATGCCTACCTTTAGGTGCAACAAAAATACTATTCAAATTTACGGTCAGCTTCAATTAAACAAAAACCTTTGGCAATGTGTTCTGCATTTATACATGGGGAAGTACTTTTGGTTGCATTAATATACTCTGTAAACATTAAAAAGTAGAAGAGAGCATTATTAAGTAGCTATAGCTTGAACCTAAAGAAGTCCAGTAAATACATATTGACTTTACAACAACATTTTAAGATTAGATGGGGGAGCACACTAGATTCATAAATTACATTTTATCCTACTTTACTTCGAAATTTGAAGGATAAAGAAGTTTTGACATTTGGAACCTGTAGACGAATACATAAACTCATAAGCTCTATACAGATCGATCTGGAAATAGAACTAATCCCTGAAGCTTATACATTGACACTCCATCTAATAGGCTTATGGATAACTAGGTATACGAGTTTCTTTAATAAGCATCTTAAATGAAACCAATTTTATTTTATTATGATGTGTTATTTTTTAACTTTGTCTCACAGGCTTTATTTGAAATAAAGTAAAATTATATGAAATGATAAAATTCGGTGTCTAGTCTTTAAATAATTTAACTTCAGCCCTTGAATCTGATTTGATTTAAATTTTGGTATCGACTTTAACCCTTATAAAAATCTATTATAAAATAATATATTTTTCACATCTTGTACATCTTTAGAGCTAGAGTCTCAAAATTTGGCATATAGATTCATGTATATTATATTTTTTGATTTTTGTTTTATTTTGCCAAATTACAAAATCCTCGCAAATTTGCCAACAAAAAACTCATTTCAAATATCTACAATATGTTTTAAGATTTTTGACCAGCCACATGACATCCACGTGTCTTTCTCATGAAAGTCCATCTACAAGAGTATCTATTCATCTAATAATATATATATATATATAATATATATATATATATAATATACCAGTTCGTCGAAGAGTTCATGGAGTCTCGTAGTCGAACAGTCTCGACTAAGCTTCCTTACTTGTTTTCCATTATTCTCTAGTTGGCTGCCAACTTTTTCACTTTACGAGTTGGCAAAGGATTTCGTTCGATGTGAATTTACTTGTAGACTAACATTGTTTTTAATATAGTTATCTGATCGTCTTTTTTTCTATACCTTTTCTAATGGCCAGTCTGCATAAATTAGCAGCGATTGTGACCTTGCGCCCGCTCAATAATTGTGGAAAACAAGAGCCGACCATGTCGCGTGGCGTGTCGCGCGATTACGTGCCTGGGCGCTGGCATTGGCATGGATTCAACTGCCCCCAACTGTCAGGCCCTAACGGGCAGTCAATTATGCCGCTTAGACATTTTACATTAGCAATAAAATAAATGCATGTTACTGTGGTACACACACACACAAACACACACACATATATATATATATATATATATATATATATGTATATATATATAGACACAGGGCGGAGCTCCGCCAATTTATTGTTCTGCCTAAAAAAGAACAGGCGTCAGGGGCACCTACGGGATTTCGCCTTTGCGTATTAAATATAAAACGGCTTGCCCGAGGCTCAACGAACTGTGCGAACTGAACTGTTGTAATAAACTTCCGCCTCTCGGACCTATGAGCCATAAAAAGGAACACACGCACACAAATAAAAATATAATAAATATAACAAAAAAAAAATGAATTCGATCAGATTGGGTTTTTTGCTGTGAGCTGGAAATTTGAGTGAAACTCAAAAGAGGAATTAGCCAGCGAAGCAAAGGCAAAGCACAGCCGGGTCAAAAGAAAAACACAGTCAACTAGCGCCTCCCTGTCTGAGGTTCAGCAAATGTCAAGAGAAGTCAATAGCCTGAAGAGGGATAAACAACAGATACGGCTAACTACTGTCGAGTGTGACCGACCGAGCAAGCCTCTGCATTTCCGCAGAGTACCATCGTTTCTTTTCGGATGCAGTCTAATTAAAGTCTAGGTACGGAGCGAATAAAAATGTAGAATATGAGAGCCTACGAAATAATTAACCAGATAATGTAGAAGATAAGGTTGATTCACGATTTCCCTTCAACCGTTATACCCAATTGGGAAGTGTATAGCCCCGGCAGGGGACGCCATGTGCTGTCATAAAATAGTTTATTAGCATACAAGTAAACAGCAGACATCAACTAACAATCAGGACAGTGGGGAAACTACGAAAAGTGCTGATAGGATTTATTACAATGGCCCTGACTGCCGGTCAAAATTGTTTGCCATTCTGCGTTCCTAACCAAACAAAGTCGGAAATGCTGATGAGCTGCTAAGGAAGTCTTGAGCCGCAATCTGCGGATGCCAGCAAGTTTCCATCCAAATTCCGCCAGTTGGGCGTTTCATATTCATCCCGGCTAATTGTGATTGTTGCGTTGACTTGGAGTGGACCGTGGTCCACACGAATACACAAACAAAGGCTCGAGGTCGACGGCTAATGCAAATACCCGCTTCCGAAGGGCACTCGTGCACTCAGGCCACATCACAAAATGCGGAGGCCAGGCAAATTTCAGTTAATTTAAATAATTAATTTTTAAGATCCCACATACTATGTATGTCCAGAAAATGTTTCGTAAATCGAGCCCTGCATATCAAATTGGCGTTGACACATTCACATTGCAAATGTTGCACAAGGGAAATTAGACGAAACTCAATTTAAGTTTAGTAATTTTGTGCACATTTTTGACTTAATTACGTTTACGTGCATTCCGGGAAAGAGACTCTCTCTGAATTACCTATCAAAACTGAAACGGATGCAATCTTCAAGCGTCGTGCAGCCAAACGAAAAGTTTGTTCTAACATACCTTTTTAGCTCCGAAATTCTTTATTTAATAATTCAGTTCGACTCTGTGTGCATTGCATAACGAGTATAAGATATAAGAAAGCAATGATCGGGAAAAAGTTAAAATAATATTTTTCAATTTTCCGCCTATCAATGTGCTGAACGGGAAAGAATTGGAATAATAAATGAAGCTCCATAATTTTGATTTCGTTTTCCGTACATTTACATTGAATGTATATTATTAAAGTATTCCAACTTTCATGACATCACATTTGAAATAAGCGAAAAACATTTCAGAACTATACCAACTCCCAATTCCTGTGTGTGTGTGTGTGTGTGTGTGTGTGTGTGTGTGTGCTCGCTTTTGTGAGAGTGAGTACAGCTGGGCATGTGGGAATTAAACGTCATCTAGGCGTTCCATCTACATCTGCTGCAACAGCAATCGGCAATACCCATCGACAATCATCGTCATCTAATATGAATGCAGCACTCAACTGTGAAAACACACGGAGAACGCCTTAGCGTCTTTTGGAGTGGCCAACTGTCCTGAAAGTGTTTCATTTGTTTCAGTCCGAAAGAGTAAATGGATGGACATTTTAACACCAATTTAAAGCCGTAGCAAAGTATAGGGAAAAAAGCACAGACTGGGTAATAGGGCAGTGACATGGTCACAAATATTACTCATACGACTTGTGGCGCAGCTCATAGCGATGCCATAAAGGATAGTCGGAGTTGAAGCTATGTACGTTAATTTCCAAGTTGCGTGCAGACATATTCCGTAGTACTCGTAAAAATCAGCTAGAAAGGCCAACGAAAAAGTGCAAATTACGCCATCCTGCATAGTAAATTTCTAACCATTTGCATTTGCATTAATTTCGCAAATTGTGGACGAGAGCGGGAAGGTGAAGCCCCCAGAGAGCGGAAACTAAATTATAGATATTATAGATTGTCCCAAGCTTACCTCGCTCTGCGACTCAAGCTACTAGTGCGACGTCAGTTAATGGGCTCCACGCTGAGTCGCCGTCGCTTCACTGCTTCATCGGCACACACGGGTAGAAGCGGAGGAAAGAAGATGGACACTCCTTCACGGCTGTTATATCACACGCGGCGCACGGAGCCAGAGAAGGCAAAAGGACGCTAACGGCGGAGACTTTGACGACTCTGAAGTTGTCTGCAGCCGTGAACACCGCACTGAGTTTTGATTTTGAATAGAATTTTGTTGCTGTTGTTGAGTTGATTTGCTGCCGAATTGTGCAGTGCTGCCACGAGTGGAACCAAGCAGGCAACTTTGATAGCCGTTTTTCGAAAGTTATTTGCTACGTTTTAAGTGTATTTCAGTGTAGCAGATGGAAAAATAGTGTGTATCGGAAGGTTGCGAGTAGCAGCGAAAATACCAGCGAGCCAACAAAAAAAGCTACAGCAAAATAACAAGTCCAACCGCAACAACGGCGCGAGAATGGATCTTGAAGAAGTGACGAGCCACAATTAGCCGAAGCGTTAAAGCACCTCAAACGCTGCTAGCAGACTGAGACAAAGTCTTAACCCAACCATGAGCTGGACTCTCGCCGAAACTGAGAGCCATGAATGAAGCACCAGAGTCTGAGCATGCGCAATGCGTAACCAAAACAGAAGCGCGCCAACTGAAAGCACTCGACACGGTTCTCACTCAACTCATAATTGCTCTCTTACAAGGTTATATAATCACTAGCCAAGGACTAGAACGAAAAAAGAAGGACCACGATGATGAAGGAGCTTAAAAGAGTGAGAGAGAGAGAGAGAGAGAGAGACAGAGTGAAAATGAGAGCAGTTGAGTGAAAGCAAGCGTTCGGTCAATCGGAGGTGCCGCTTAATGTTGAATCATGATTCTAGTTACAATTAACAATCACAGCTACCTGATTTAAGGAGTTTTTTTTTTTTTTTTTTTTTTGTAATAAATATTCGGTTAGCTAAAAAAGAAGCGCGCGGCTTCATATGTTTGCATGTACATATGTATATTAGAGGTTGCAATCCCAATTAATATATACTGTAATTGTTGGAGGATTTTATTGGATTTATATTTCATACATATGCATATACATACATATATACATAATTCTGTATGTCTTAAATGTGTGCAATATTTAAATATGAATTATTTCACTTTTATATGTACATACATATGCTCAACTGCCCCTGGTGTAGATCTGTGTTGTAGCTGTTGCCCACGCCTCAATTTATTTGGAAAATACATCGAACGCAAATAGCGGCAACGCGGCATGGCGAGGCACGATATTGTGTGGGCGCGCTAGTGACCAAGCGTTATGTCTGTATGCACGTACATATGTACATATATGAACGTATAGTCATATACTATGTACAATTGTATGAATGTATGTATATGTATATAGATCTTATACAAACTCATGAAATATGCGTCTACATGGTATGCGACAATCTATGACGCATCATTGTAGACCAGAACAAACTGTAAACAGCTGGTCAAGATACAATCACTAACCATACAATAGTATATACATATAGTATATGATATATGTCAAAGGCAATTATGGGAAATGCCATACATTATAGCACATTGTTGTATGGTTAGTGATTATAGATTACTTACTATCGATAGGCAGGCTAATCGATTGATCGATTACTCTCTTTCGTGTATATTTGCAGCAATTGAAGTCACTAGACAATTGCATTAGGCAGATACCTGTGCGTAAACATTTAGAGTATTACTTGAAATGAGCATCGCATATACACACGTCCAGTAGATAAATTTGTATATTTTTTTGTACTCTACATACATATACATACATATATACAAATATATTATTTCGTATGCTCTGAGTTGGTTCGGAAGCCATGCGACTGTCAATGCTGCTCAATTTCAGTCAACGGAATTTGCTCTCTCGAGCTGCTTTTAGATACTCAGCTGATTATTATTGTTATTGTAGGTATTGCTGGCACTGGCTATTAATAAATCTGATGTGTGTGAATCTTGGACACTCAAATAGCTCTCGATCGGCACAGAGAGCAAATAAACGCTGGTGTCGTTAGACAAATATTGAGAGAGCGATAGAGAGAGAATGTTAAATGGTGCTTACAATTTGTAGAAACAGCGTATTCACCATTTAAGGACTTAACTGTTATCCGATAAAGCGTCAAAAGCAACGTTAACAAGTCGTGTGTAGCTCAACTTAACCATTGAGTCATTACGAGAGAGTATTTCCAACGTCAGAGGGAGAGAGCCAGTTGCGGAGATTCTATAGTGGCCAAAGGTAGCATCAGAGGCAGTCGCGAAGCGAACGAACGAAAAAGTTGCGTTCAGTCGACGAGCAACATTTGCTGTGAACAGTGGTCGTAACCGTGAATTCGTAGAGTAACGGAAAAGTGGCCTTACGTGATTTGTGCGTGTGTGTGCGTTTCTGGCAATGTGCAAAAATATTTTTATCTATAGGTGTTGTATATTTAAATTCAATATATAAATATAAAGCATCATTCTGAGCATAAGAATATATTCGTAGTTAGGGAGAGAGAGAGACATAGGAAAGGAGAGAGAGCGCGTGACTACGTAAAGAGAACTCAGAGTGGCCACCGGAAGTACGTAAGAGCAAAAAGTGTCGAAGTTGCATTTGTATGCGTGTGCTCAACGCTGAACAGTGAACGGTGGAACAGCTGCCGTGGCTGTTAGAAAGTGTAGAAAAAGAGTGACATCACGTCAGCCGTTACAGATACGATTGCGAGGAGGATACGTAGCAATTAGCAATCTGTTTCATTGCCGTGGAAAAATCACAGCGCTAATCCCAACGGCAGGTGGAGAGGGCGAAAAGCCATACAACAAAAGAAAATCGAATAGGCAGCCGGCTGCAGAACGTACTAGAATTAACGGACAAACACATTGACGCTCTCAAGGTGAACCTGCCTGCCGAGCATACAAACAGCGTCAACGACAGTGGCAGCAGCAGAAGCAGAAGCAGCAGTAGCAAATAAACTCAATTCAATTTATTTCGAAATTAGTCGCAGCGCTTCGAGACGGAAACAGAAAGTGACGAAAAGAGACGCTTGTGGCAGCCAATATGAAGCCAACTGTGATAGCAGCAAATCAAGCTAGCGCAGGCAGCGGTAACAGCAGCGGCAGCAACGGCAACGCAGCGCCCGCAGGGGCCGGCATCAACATACCCATCAGCCGGGAGTATGTGGGGCTTGGAGGGGAGCACAGTGCCTCGCCCCAGCAGCATCATCAGCAGCATTATGCACAGCAGCGTGCGCCGCCGCAGTTCTACAGCAGTCAGCCAGCGTACGGATCGCCGCGGCAGCAGCAGGTTCCTCCAAATCATCAGCAGCAACATTTTCAGGTGAGTGACTGGCTAAAAAGTCAACAGCGCCAGCGACAGCCCCAAGGTCGTCTCTCTGCCCGCTTGCTTATATGTACATCTCTGTATGTAGACTTGTAATTTGGCGCCCGACAAGGTCGTCGTTGTTTGTTGTTGTTGCTACTGTTGTCGTCGTTGTTGTGTTGTATTTGGCGATGGAAATTTAATTAGCTAGTTCTCGCCGAATGCACAAAAAATACTCTAAATGATCCCCGTTTCGAACTTGGATAATGAGTAAAGGCAAACGTTGTATATGTATGTACATAGGTATTCACATATTACATGGGTACAGATGTATGTGTATCTATATGTGTGTCTGTCTGTCCCTCAACTACGTAACTACTGCAATAGATCAGTAAGAAGTACGCCAAGGGTTATGGGTAGACGATTAATCCAAGGAGATACTAGAAATGATTGAAGTTAACACTGCGTATGCGCAATATGGAGTTCTCGCTTACAACAGCAGCGTCGTCAATTCACTTGACCTGATCTTGGACTGCCGCTTGGCAATCTAATCAAATTCAACCCCCACACAAAGGTGTCCAAAGAAGTGTTTAACATGAACGAGAAGAATCGACGCTCAATTTGGTTTGTGCTCATGTAATATACTAGATAAACTCGATGATTTCTAGAAAGTACACTATGATAGACAAAAGCAAATGTTGTCCCCAGTTAGAGAGAAACACAGAGAGCGGGAGAGAGAGAAAGAGGGAGATTTCGCTCTTGGCAAACGCTGAATTTTATTTTATTTTTTACTCTATCTGTGGCTGTAGCTGTGGCTGTGCACTAACTTGCTTACATATTTACAGACAAAGCAACTCAAACATACATATATATATATACGTGGGTGGGTAGATATATGTATATGTTTCCGAATGTGCATATACATAATACGCCGCGTGGGCGACGACAGCTCACTAAATACAAGTATTTTCGCTAACTAGTTAGGAGAGTCGAAGAAAAAAGACGATCATCATGAATATCTGATGGGAGAGCGACTTGGATCGCTTGTTATGAATGAATTGAAATTGGAACAAAATATCAAATCCAGCTTATATTCTCTATATTATATAAAATCGTCAATTGCACGCCATCGATAGAAAACAATCTAATTTTTATATATTTGCTCAATTCGGACTTATGTATTGTAAATTCAAGTGCTCGTTCTTCCGAGCGACGATCAATTCCGCTTAGATCCTTTCATCATCATCGGGTATGAATCTTGAGATATGCTTTGGAAATGTATATGAAATGCGTTTTTAACTTTTTACTGAAACTAACATAGTAAACTAGAAGTTTTCATCTTGTGTCGGAAAAGAAAAATGTGATTATGAACTTATTTGAAATCTCTAGCTTATGCGATATGGGCCTAGCTCTTCGACCTGATCAAGTATATATGTAATTGACGAGGTCGTCCGCACCTTCTGCTACTACATACAAATTCACCAAGGCATTGAAAAAAATGGGGGAAAAAATTGAATTAGTCGGAGAAAAGTACGCACCCAATAACCGATATAGTATATATCATATCTATACTACTATATATACTATATATCATATATATATATATTGTGTATATTTGAAGAATCCTCGAAAAGCTCGTTTGTTGACACTTTAGATAGCTTATTATTGTTTGAATTGTTAATGTACATATGTGTCAACCCTTATTTCCCAAAAAGGATTTCATATGATCATATTAAAGATGTTTATATACCTAAGAACTACTGCTTCTGCTTCTGGTTAGCACTGAACTTGGGTCGTGAGAGCGACTTCCACTCCTGCTGAAGTTGCGAGAAACATCGAGCAACAACTGTAGGCGTAGTGGGCCTCCGACGAATTCAATAAAAGACTCTTGCCAGCTGCCCACTGGCTCATTCAGAATAAAACAGTTGAACGAGAAACACATCGCGTCGCGTGAGCGGGAAGAGAAACAAAAGTTGTAAAGAGAATTAAAAGACAATAGCTGAAAAAGCAAACAATTAACTTAATATAGGTAATAGGTGGTAATATATATAAATATAATATATGTATATATATATACGTGCATGCATACATACATATGTACATATATAAGTGGAAACAAGTGAATCTTGAATGTTTTTTTCTTCTAAACAAAAACTGATGTTCGTTATAATTTGTTACTGTAAAAATACATATGAATGCATGTTTGCATGTATGTACATATATACGTGCATGTGCACATACACATACATACATACTTATAATGTTGTTACGCTGAATGGGGGACAGCGCAGCGTTTATTTATACGTTGACGTCACTTGTTTTTACTACAGCTCCAATTTGTTATTATTTGTCATGAGCCCACATACACACACAGACATACGAGTATTAGCCACTTTGACTGCGATTGGCATGAATCATCCGCTTATTTGGGAACATGTATACATATGTACATATATGAACATTTGTGTATACAAAAGGCATTTGCGCTTTGGTGCGACCTTTGGCTCTACACGGGAAAATGAAATTAATGGTTTATATTTTTGATTTATTTACAGCAGCCCTTTGGATTTGAATCAGACATGGACATGGATATGGAAAACATGTTCGGAAGATCGCGGCTGGGACGTCTAAACAACGATCCCTTCGCTGGCTTTGGAGGCACACGTAAGCGGAATAGTTTGCACGATCCCCATTCCCCTATCCACCCCCAGGCACACTCAATGCATGCTGACGATGACTTTTCTCATTATTTTGACGATGCTGCAGACTTTGGGTTTCCGCAATTTTCAACACTTGGCCGGCGCAGTCGCGCAGCCGGCGGCGCGAATAGCACTATAGAGCCCGACGATGATTTCTTTCACAGACTGCCAACGGAGTTCCGTCAATACATACCAGAGGGGTTCGCCACTCGTCGAACTGTCCCATCTCAGCAGCGGGCACAGCCGCCGCAGCAGTACTACCAGCCAGAGTTTGATGTACCCCAACAGCCGGGATCGACAGCACCGATGGGACAACCACAGGGACCGCAATCGCCCTCGAAGCGGCTTTGCGATGCCGCCATTCAAACGGATGACCCCGCAAGCCGCTCGGAGGTCGATTGCGCACCGGCTGTGAATCTGAACCAGCATGGACTGCGCAACACCATGGATATGGGCGTAAAGAGCATCGCCGAGCAAGAACAAGGGCCGCGTTCACACTCAGCGCCTCCTCCAGAGCAGCAGCAACTAAATCAGCAGTATCAACAACATCAACAGCACGAACAAACGAATCAACAACGTCCAACACCGCCGCAACAATTTGGCACACAAACCAGTCCACCAGTGCAGCCAAACTTGGGGACGGGTCAGCCACAATTTCATAAGACTTACTATGCTCCACAGCAGCAGGCGCATCCCCAACAGAAGCAGCAGACACCCCCGCCACCGCAAACCCCCGGCGGCAGCAACGTTCGCACCATACCAATTTTCGTGGAAGGTCGTGCCGAGCCCGTTATCAATGCCCATAAGGAGATACCAAATCAAAGTAATACAGGTGTAGGTCAAGCCCAATCACAGGCCTGGTCTCAAGCACATCATGTGCCACCGCAGCCAAATCAACAACAGCGTCCTGCTCCACTTAATACTCAACAGCCGCAAGGCGATCAACCGTTGCAGACGAACGCTGGAGTCGGCGTACCGCCACAGACCCCACATACGCTAGACTCAATCAAAAAGATCCAGGATATACAACGCGATGTTCTGGACCTAATGGCCAAGGTGGAGCAGTTCAAGGGAACTCGTCAAGACAAGGAATACGTATACCTGGACGAGATGCTTACACGAAATCTTCTTAAACTGGACACCATCGACACAAACGGCAAGGATAGCATTCGGCTAGCGAGGAAAGAGGCTATCAAGTAAGTTAACCGAATACTTTGCTGACCTAAACCTTGACCATAAAATAATTTTTTCAGGTGCATACAAGCATCGGTTAATGTGCTGGATGCTAAGGCCGAGGAAAACGGCAGAAAAGCATCTGGAGTGGAGGAAAATGCGGCCACTGCCGAGGCAGCAGATTCAACAATCGACAATGAGGAAGTGCCTTCAGCTGACGCCGAGCCCGCTACCCCGCAACCTTTGGATGCAACCAAAGTCCAAGATCCTATACCTCTACCACCGCCGCCGCAGAGTAACGCAGAGGAAACTGCAAGCAACCCCACAGTAGCATCACAAGAAGCTGCATCAGCCAATTCTATAGAAACACCCAAAGCCGAGATCACAACGCCAACACAGTCAACCGAATAATTATCAAGGCACCTGTACAGGACCGCATCGAAGTCGCTATATACAAATTAACCAAAATCAAATCAAAATAATGGGGAACCTAAAAATGATTTTTTTTAATATATCGGAGGCAAGCGAGACATCTTTTGATTAAAGAATTCTTTGTGAGCATCTAATTAGGGGCTGGTGGTGCACATGTAACTCTTTGCTGATATATACATACTTAAATGATACGTGTATATACCTTGTTTACATGCGCAATTACATACACAAGTATGTAAACTATGCTTAAGTTATGATATATACACGAAAAAGTGCCTGCTTAGAATTGAAAATTATTGTTGAAAGCATTACAATTAAAAAAAATATAGAAGTTGACTATGTAGTTTATATCACAAGATATTTATAAATAATTGCACGGGTCCATGTATGCAACAGCAATCGTCCAGCAGAACTGAGTATGATCTCATTGGATAGGGGTGCTTGCAACAGTGCTAAATTGTTAAACAAGGAAATTTTGAATGCATTGATTTTCAAGTTACTAATTATTAAAATAAACGTAGATATTGATCACCCTATAATACATGTACATATAAAACATATATTGGCTACATATATATGATAATACAAATACTCATGTGCATAAAGAAACATTTCAAAAGGACGCAACTGTGTTTCAAAATCTTAAGGTTAACAATCAGATATAAAATGTATACTTAAAAATGGAAGGCACCTGTAAAAACATGGTGCGTGCGATGTACGTTCTAAACCGTGTTATAGTCGTTTATAGGCAATTTGAAATCTCATTAGGTATATTATGGTACTGCATTATTGTTCAATATCAATATCAATATACATAAATATATATTGAGCATATATATATTGGGCAGTCGTGCTTTAAGTGAAACTAATCCAGATATTCATATATGTATGAAAGTACAGCAATGGCTGTTTAGATTAACTGATGGGGCTGCTTTGCAGCTTACATATTAGATACGAGTTTGGGTAGAATTCTAAAATTATTGCTAAAAATGTTGGTTTTAGTTGATGATCTCGACATAGTTTGCCGGAAACAGTCCATAAGTTCCATCTGGGCCCAAGCCTTGCCACCAGCCCTCGTCGATCTGATCAATGTGAGTTATAACATCGCCAGGATCAAATGTTATTTCTGACTCATCAGCTGCTTGATAGTCATACAATGCACGAGCACGGAGTCCTAAGTCACCCAAGGTCTCCTGGCATATGAAGTCGTCCTCGTTCACCAGATCGGTTACTTTTAGTTAATCCACACCGAAAAAAAATTTACTAATAGCATCATACAAAACATGAGTAATCAAAAAACCTACGTGCATTGCGCTCCAGCATGCTTAAGCCAGACGTCTTAACCGACTGAGACTGCTGTACGGTAACAGAAACTTTAGTGCGCACTTCCTCTTCCTCCTTGTAAGCAGTCGTGTCAGTCTCATTCGACGATGTTGTTTCGTCTGGTGAGTGCGATTGCACAGAGTTTGTTTTACTGTGAGGCGACCGTTTGATGGTCGAAAACTGTTCACTCTCATGGGCCAGAGGAAGGTCCTCAGATTGTTGTGCATCTTCCTCTGTAATGGATGCAATAGAATTCACTTCGGCCATTACTGGTGTAACAACCGCAGCTGCAGGTTCGATGACCACTGGTGTTTTTATTGGTAATTTTGACTGTTGAACCGGAGGGTTCAATGTATCCTGGGTCTGGTTGTGATTGAACACATTTATACGTTGCGCAATAGAATTACGGGCGGGCTTCGCCGGCGGTTGTGTATTTAATCTAAAATTTTTAATATATAAAAATTTACATTAAAGCCATATAATACAGTTAACAATTGGGAACTTACTTGGACTGCAGCTGACCCTCGCTAGTGTGCTTGGTGAACATGGCTTTAGCAGCACCCACGCGAGATCCAATCAGCTCACGTGCCTCTTGGTTTCGCGCCTGTCGCATACGTTCTGCATCGGTTAAATTATTTGCAAAATTTGCAACTGTTTTCTCCGGACTCAATGGTTGTGGAGAGCTAAACATAAATTATATATTGGATTACTATGAATGGAAATGCATATAGATATTTACGTTTTAATGGGCACATGAGCTGGTTGCAGTTTCGTCGTGCTTATTACTAGCTTCTCGCGCTCATTATGCTCTTTTTCCTCTCGGGCGCGCTGCTCTTGCTCGAGCTTAAGAAGATCTAATCGCTTGGCTTCCCTTTCAGCCCCTATGCGGTTTTTCTCGTCTGCTTCCTCTTTTTTCCAGAAGTCTTGCATTACGGTAGCATTGAGCTCTTTAGTGGGAATTACACGTGTGTAATTTGTGCCTACTGGTGTTTTTTGCTCTTCTCTTACTCCACGCGGCTCCTTAAAGCTGTACGCCGAGCTAACAGTACTCAATTTCTTAAGCAAACGCTCCAGATCGATGTCATCCTCGTTACGTGCATTAATAGTCAAATGTGCACCTGATAGAAATTTTCCAACGTCATGAATGTGGTTGGCGCAGGTGCCTTTGCGCAGCACTGGAGCACCTTCACCCTTTATAAAGAGACGATGAATTCAGATAAGATAGCAAGTAAAAATTGATACCAAGCACAATGACTCACCTGCCAATTGATTAAAATAAATTTATTGAGGCCAGTCTTCGGATCTTCTATTTGTAAGAACGCGTACATTATTTTACCGCTATTTAGGTCTTCGATTAACTCCTCCACGCCGCCTTCTCCCTTTCCGACTAGCTTCAGTTCATTCGTCTGGCCTTCATAGCCAAACAGCGCCCAATTGGTGCTGCTTTTGGCGCTGAGCACATCTTTCCAAGCATCTTCAATTTGAGCTCGGTGTTTCTCAAAGCTAATGGCCATTTTTCTATGTGTACTCAAGAAAATGAAAGTGCGTAAGTCTTCGTTCCCTCGTCGGCGAAAAAGTGCCAACGACCTTGAACAAAGCCGCAAACAAAGATCAAATTTGTTGCTTTAAATATCCTGGTTTAGCTTCTCTCGTACTATCCAAGATAAATTGCTAAATGCTAACGCCCCAAATATATATAAGTATATATATATATATATATATTTTTTTTTTTTTGTTCACTTTAATAGAATTTCAATTGAATGTAGATAAAATGCAGAAATCACGAATACTTTCACACAGCTTTGTTGATATATTATCGATTATGGCAAGTTTTGTACATTGCGATAATTATGAACCGATTTATGATAAATTTATTTAAGTGATTGCTCTAGCCATATGCTTTTAGTTATGGCGGTAATGGCTTTACTTTTCATTACCATTTTTATCGTAAGCATAATATAAAGCATTTTAATATATAATAATAATTCAAAATGGTTATAGTATGTGAATATAAAAAATACTAAAAAATATCGGTGTTTGAAAATAAAATACGCTAAAAATTACCATAGCCGTTATCATTGAAAATGCAATATTTTGTTTTTCATTTCCTCATTTCATGATGTGCACTAAGGCGCAAAGAGAAATCTATATTATCACATTAAAAATAATATGTATCGCGTATGTTGTTTCACGAACTTCAAAAATATCATTAAAGGGGGTGATATCGATGTTAGTACCTCACGTGCATCCAGCATATTAAGGCATAGCGGCACCTTTTTTTTATTTTATACATTAAGCCCGTTCAAAATAGAAAATTGGGGTATAATAGTTTTGTTAAATGTCTGTAAATGGCAGGAGTGGTTAGCTCCATAAAAAAATACATACATATAATTTTAATCAGGCCGACGTCCGTCCGCCAGTAAGTATTAAAGCGTCGATCTCGGAAATCTAGTGAATTGATTTTTAGATCCGTTGTTCACGAACTTCGTGGAATAGCAACTTTTCGAAGGGTTCTCAGGATCTCGTAGTCCAGCTTTCTTCCTTGCTTAAATTTGTACAGCTTTTCGATCTTTGTTGCGCATGAATTTCAGAACGGCTTTCAACTTTTAATTATTACTCTATATTTGTAAATTTTGTTTATTTAAAAAAATGTTGAAGTGAGATTAAACATTTTGATATTTTGATACTTTAATATTTCCCAAAAGAGAAATTCACAGACTGTTAGATAGTGTCTGTTTCAGATGATTCCGGAATAATATCCCGGATATATTTGAATTCGTAGTTACTGTCGATGCCCACAAAATAGGTTGGCAGCATGCCGAGGCCCTTGACAAATGTCATGCCGCGGTAGTTGCATAATAGGCCATATTTGCGCAGTATAAGGGCGGTCTGCTCGGTCACTTGAATTTGTCCAGCAACGCCGGTGGAATCCATTCGCGAGGCAATGTTAACAGCATTACCCCAAATATCGTAGTGAACCTGTGAGGCACCCACCACCCCGGCCATCACCTCTCCACTTGATATCCCAATGCTCATATCGGTGGTAAATACATCACGATCGATTGCGAGGTTCTTATAATCATTTTTGCACACCCACAGCGTTCGCATCAGATCTAATGCAAAGGTAGTCAGCACGAATACCACTTCATCCTTATTCTCGAATTTGGTAAAACTATCGCGTTCGTTCGACTCCATTAACGTGGGACGTGCTTTGAGGACTGTAATTTATAATATACATATATATCAACGACTTTGATTAATAGGCCTATTAACCTAGTCACTTACCCTCCTTAAAAACAGAGTCAGTCGTCTGACGTTTATCACTTATGTGAGAGGAGAACCGTACATCCAACCCACAGGCTGCCATATATGTGCTACCCACAATCTTGATCTTTTCTACTACATTATCGCTTCTATAAAAAGATAACTATACCAGAAAAATAAATACCTGAACGATTCTATATATACTTTGAAGGTCTTACGATTCGATCGAATTCGGTAATAATCTCGTTTAGAACACGGAGGTTAGACAAAGTTAACTCGAAGTTTTTTAGGGAAGCGAACATTACAGCCACACTTTCATAGACCTCATAGTAAAGTTCGTCTTTGGCAAGATAGGTCAGATAGACGTTAACTACATGATACGATAAGTTTATAATTCTCATAATTAAAAAAAAAAAAAAACACTTACCAACATGCGCCGGCAAAATGTTATGTAATAGAATAGTTATAGACTGATCGGCTATGCGGGCATCATCTTGCTTTTTTATCAGTTCTACTCTCCATCTAAAAAAATCAATGGGCTTCAGGTTTTCGCATTTTGGATTTCGTACTCACTTGAAGTTCATTTTGCTATTAAACTCAGCCTGTCGTTCCTTGCAATATACAGCAAGCACAGTCGATATGATCATTAGACAGTGAGCGCTTTCAGATTTAAAATATGGATTGGTTGTCAAGCTAATGTGAACTATGTAATCAAACTGATAAAGCATAATGGATATGTAGGTAATGCACACTAGAAAACTGACTATGATTTTCATAATGAACGGTATCCGTGTAAATATTATGCTATTGGTAATTATATGGCACACCATGCAGGTGAGCGACCACGGAGCGAAACACATTGAGTTCTTCAACTCATATTGGTACAATAAGCTATCAATATGCTCGAGCTGGAATTCGTCTTTGTTACAATCATTCTAAATAAAATAAATAATTAACATTTATACAACTAACATCTGTTGGTACCCACCAACACTATAGCAATAATCGAGAAGTACGCTACTATGATGAAGATATAGATACTTATGCGTTGAGCGAGGCTTCGCTGCATATTATCCGATATTCGAAATAGGGTGCAGCTGAGAATGGAGTATTCATGAGGGCGGTTGGAATAAATCCAGAAGCAGATCATCTTGTACCAAGTTACAATCAATAAGAGGGAAAAGGCGAGTACCAAAACAACATCTAAAAAAAAAGATCCCTGAACTGATTGATGTTCATAAACCAGTTGCACGTATACGAGACTCATAGCGCAGCACCAGGCTTGGAGTACACTGTACTTCAATAAGTAGTCGGGCTGATGAATATACTTATACTCCAATCGTGGGTCGCGGAAATGTAAGAAACAATTTCCAATATCTGGACGGGTCGAACTTATTGCATTCTTTTGCTTGCTAAAAGCGTTAATGATGACGTCTTTTAATCTGTGCGGGTATACAAAAGAAAAATAAAATAAATATAAATAAATAAATAAAAAAAAAACGTTACTGTCACAACTACCTAAAGTATAATCTCACCCTTTGGGACCAAGTGGCATTTTCTTCAACTCTTCATGTAACTTTAGTTCAGAAGCGCCTTCATTTACCTGTTTCGTTACATATGAATCAATGGATCCTGAATTATCTAATTGAATGCTCTCCTTATTCTCATTAGCAGCTATGAGAAATGAGAAAACATTGAACTTTTGAAGATAGGCATCGTTACGCGCAGCCTCGGTTCCAGGAGTAGCTTGATACCAGTTTTTAATCAATTCAAAAGTTCTGTCGCTAACATGAACTTGACCTGGCATTCCAGTTGCCTCTAATCTGTTCGCAATCAACACATCTGTACCTAAAAGCGAAGAAGTAATATATTGAACTAAATGCGACAAGGGATCCCTCTATACATCTACTTACCCCAAATGTCATATTGCAGTTTCGCTGCCCCAAGAACTCCTGCAAACACAGATCCCGAATGCACACCAACGCGTATATCTATGTTAATATTTACCTCGGATCTATAGGTGTGAAAATGACAAAGTTAATAAAATGGAAAATGGGTGGATTCATTTAAGTACCTACCGCACTTCGCGAATGATTTCGATCATACAGAGGCCCAGATTGACGCAGCATTTGGCATGGGCGGGATCTGGCTGTATCAAGCCCGCCACACAGTAGTAGCAGTCGCCTAAGAATTTGATACGCTGCACTGCATGCCGAGCGGCAGCATTATCAAATCTGGCATATAGTTCGTGCAGCATAGTGACTAAATCCTTAACGGATAGAGTTGTAGTCAAGTATGTATAGTTAACCATATCTGCATACAGTATACTGACATCGGGATGCATTTGAATGGCTATAATAAGGTCCCTCTTATTGCTAATTAACAAGTTATGATGCTTCTGAGAGTACTTAATCCGAGATCGAATTTCATCTTGAATGGGCTGAGCGATTTGTGGCGGTAATATGCTATGCAGGAATACCCTTTCTCTCGCACGAGTGCTCCTTAGCGCGTTATCTTCCATTACATATTGATGTCGATCAAGGAACGAGGCGCGGACCACGATTTCGCGCATTACTCGAAATCCGGTACCGATCACATTTATGCCAACATAATTGCATAAAACAACGATGGTTTCGCTATAGCGTGTCACATTGCCTAAACTGAACTTATACTCAGCATCTAGATACAATACAAAGTAGCTAACATATATCAACGAAACAGAGGCTGCCAGCCCCATCGGAGGAATGATATAAGGGATAGGGAAAAAAATATAGATCATAAGTATAACATATAAGTCATATACGGATTCCAAAATCCATTGATTCCAATGAAAGTGGTAAAAATTAAGCAGCAGATCTGTACAAAAATTAAATTGTATTATGATAAGAGCACAAAAGCGAATACCTACCGACGGAAACTAGGAGCGCTGCGACAAAGATCGATGTAACGTATGTCAACCACTTAAGTTTTGATGCGTTTTTGACTTTGACATTGACCCACATTACTGCAATAATGATGACAGCAGATACCGAATAGCAGCAGACATCAATGTATATTAAGTCCAGCTCCTGAATAGACAGACAAATCGACTAGAGCTGTGTACTTATGAAAATCTCAACAATTCATATTCACCACGCATGTTGTCAACAAAAGAATGCAATGGAGTGCTGTGAGAAGAAAATGCAGCATCTGAAAGACGCTCAGATATTTGATCGAAAGACGCAACTGGTGTTCATTGTATAGCTCTTCTATGCCCACCTCTTTACACTTTTCCTGAAAAACTTGGAATTAGTATTATTTTTAGGTTCACTGATTTATATGATGGCAACAATGCCTATACGATGCTTATACGATACCCTTAGAAAACCACAGTTCCATTTGATCTCGTTTGTATAATTAAGTGTGTATTTCATGTTTCAAAGCTGCCTACATATGTTAATAATGTTATGGAAAAATCTACATCATCAAGGAGTTGAAAACAAAAACTGACACATATTGACATCCACCTTGGGTTGCTAACTGCTAACTGAATGAAATTTATGTTATCGTTTTCACAAAAATTCTTGGTTCTTTCTTAAAATTTGAAATCTGTGGTTTACGAGACCTCGGCTTTCATAAGAACGGACAGACGAACATAGCAATATCGACTCAGTTTGTCGCCTTCGTCCGCCTGGTATATACATTTACACTTAATGGTTTCCTCTTTTGGTTTCCCATTTTTAATGGGTTCTGGTTAGAAACAAGTAAGAACTGCTCGACTACGATAACCCCTGATACCATGGCTTGGGGATAGTCAATTTCTAAATGGACGATCTTCATGAAACTTTCGGAACGTAATAATAGCATCTAAATGTGTCTATTTGCCAAATTGCAAATGCGATTTTTATTTTCAAATTCATGGCGAAGGAAGCGTGGCATAAATTTTGACAACGATTTGGAAGTTTCTAGCTCAAATGGTTTAGAAGCTACGCTTAAAAGACAAACAAAAGCAAACGAATTTTCGATTTGTTATCGATAATAAAGAAATTGCAGACAAGGCTACATCGACTTACTTTTTCGCGCTTATCAAGATTTTATATACATTTCACAAAAACTTTATACCCTGAATTCCTATTTTCAATGGGTTCAGGGTAAAAAAAAAAGCTTTAGAGTGCATTAAAGACTCAAGTGTCAGCTTATGGTTGCAGCTCCTATATCATCTACTCCTTGATTATATTGTTTTCTTTCAATATTGATTATATTATTGTTGAATGTATATGTAGTTTTAAACATGAAAAGAAAATTATCGTATGCGAACGAGCTTAAATGGGACTACGAATTTCTAAGGGTATCGTTTAATCGTAAAGCACTGTTATACCAATAGTAATTTAAACTTTTTCAGAAAAAATGTATAGAGGTGGGTATAGAAGATGAATTCAGAGAATACCAGATGCGTCTTCGGGCCAACAACGTGCACGTGTTTCAGATATTGCATTTATTTTTTACTTTTTTGTATTGCGGTATGCTCCTAGCAACATGCACGGTGAGCTAATGTAAATAAAGTGACTCAATCCGATAACTATAGCTATAGGTATTCGTTTGTTTATACAGCACCTGCATTTAGTGTACATTGACATATGGTGTTATATGGTATCTGCAGCAATCGTCATTGGAATTATGTGGATCAATGTAAATTTTAAGTTTGGGCTGAAACATAAGTGGTTAAAATACGCTACATCCGCGACTGCCTCGATCTTTATTGTTTTTGTTGGTAGGTATTATTTGCTTTAATGCCTTATTTATATTCATATACATTCACATGGGCATTACAAGGTCTCACGAAAAATTTATAAACAAATTCGACGCAAAATCCAGTTATTTTTCGCTGCATACTCTAGAAACAACACAATACACACACACACGCACACACATACGCATACGCACGTACGCCTAAGCACAAGCTTTGCTAACTGCACAGTTGACGCAGCGGCTGCGCTTGGGCTGCGATTTGGGGTATGTTACGGGAACGTATTTACTGAATAGATTTTCTTTCGTTATCAAACATTCAGAGTGTAATAATGGCATACATATGTGTATATTTGTCTCTAATATTTAAAATACGTTTTTTTATACCCTGAACCCATTGAAAATGTGATTTCAGTAAAGTATATGTATTCTTGATCAGCATAAAAAATAAGTTATTATAGCCCTGTCCGTGTGTCCATCCGTCCATCTGAGCAGAAATTGCACATGAATACTCGTATGTTATTTAGCTTTTTTAGCTTTATTTAGCTTTTTTTTCGATAACTCATCCCATTTGCAAATTATCGATTTCTAAAAGTCGAAAATTCGTTACATTTGTTTATGTTTACGTTCGAGCATAACTTCTAAACCGTTTTAGCCAGAGACTTCAAATGTATATTTAGATAGATATTATGGATACGCAGATTTTGTCATTTTCAGATTTTTTATGCCACGCCCCCTTCGCCGCCAATTTGAAAAGAAAAGCATTTCAAATTCTAGAGACTTGTAATTTGGCAAATATGTACATTTGAATGCTAATAGTATATTCCGAAAGTTTCATGAAAATCGTATATCTAGAAATGGAGTTATAAGCGTCCAAAAATAGTGGTAGTGATTTTTTGCAGTGTTCAGGGTATCTCGTAGTCGAGCCGTCTTGATTAGAACCTTGTTTATAATTTGTGCACGCTTGCACTGCATAGTGGGCTATGTTATGGGAACTTATTTGATAAATAAATCTTGTAGATTGACTTTCGTAATCAAATGAATGTCATGATATTTGCGTACATATATCCCAAACCGAACCGTATATATTTAGTATTTTAAATACATTTTTCATAAATTTGGTAAGATGGGGAATTTTGATACTCTTCTCTCTTCGCTCGCTCTGCTGACTGCGCAATTGCTGATGTGACTTGGGGGTGGCTTGGACGTTTATAATTCCATTTCTAGATGTACGATCTTCATGAATTTCGGAATAAATTAATAGCATACCAATATGTCTATTTGCCAAATTGCAAGTCTCTAGTACACTGATCTGAACACGCTCCCTTTTGCCTGTTACACACATTTCAACAAATTCTGATTTTCAATTTTTAATGGGTACAGAGTACAAAAAGGTATTTAGCAACTCCATAATTAAATCTTTTTTGTGTATCTACATATTCATACATATATGTTAATATTTGTACAGATCTGGCGCTTAACTTTTACCACGTTCGAATGGATGATTGGGTATTAGGAACAATCGTTTACACCTATGTAATAGTAATGATATATATGTTTTTCCCAATTCCTGAAATCTCATCAGCTATGGGGCTGGCTGCTCTTATTTCCACAATCTATATCATTTATTTTATACTGTATATGCGCAGTTTAGAAATAGGTGAACATAAACGATTTAACGAAACTATCGAAATTTTATTCTATTATATTTCCCTAAATATGATGTGCACCTTTTTTCTGATAATGCGCGAAATTGTTGTTCGCGCGTCGTTCCTTGATCGACATCAGTATGTAATGGAGGATAATGCGGTAAGAAGCGCTCTCGCACGGGAAAGAGTATTCCTGCATAGCATAATACCGCCACAAATCGCTCATCCCATTCAAGATGAAATTCGATCTCGGATTAAGTACTCTCAAAAGCATCGGGATATGCCCATTATTGATAGAAGAGATCGGGTTATCGTCATTCAAATGTATCCCGATGTCAGTATACTGTATGCAGATATGGTTAACTATACATACTTGACTACAACTCTATCCGTTAAGGAATTAGTCACTATGCTGCACGAACTATACGCTAGATTTGATAATGCTGCCGCTCGGCATGCAGTGCAACGTATCAAATTCTTAGGCGACTGCTACTACTGTGTGGCGGGCTTGATAAAGGCAGATCCCGCCCATGCCAAATGCTGCATCAATCTGGGACTCTGTATGATCGAAATTATTCGCGAAGTGCGGTAGGTACTTAAATGAATCCACCCATTTTCCATTTTATTAACTTTATGTCATTTTCACACCTATAGATCCGAGGTAAATATTAACATAGATATACGCGTTGGTGTGCATTCGGGATCTGTGTTTGCAGGAGTTCTTGGGGCAGCGAAACTGCAATATGACATTTGGGGTAAGTAGATGTATAGAGGGATCCCTTGTCGCATTTAGTTCAATATATTACTTCTTCGCTCTTAGGTACAGATGTGTTGATTGCGAACAGATTAGAGGCAACGGGAATGCCTGGACAAGTTCATATCAGCCAGAGAGCTCTCCAAATGGTCAAAGATATGTATGAAGTAAATCCAGGCTCTGAGGCCGCGCGTAACGATGCCTATCTTCAAAAGCACAGTATTATCACATACCTCATAATAAGTAATAGGGATGACGCAAAAAGCATCGGCTTCGATGCTGAATCCATTCCCTCATTCGTTACAAACATTCAGAATCAAGACGAATCTGAACCTGGGGAACTAATGTTACACGAAGAATTGAAAAAAATGCCTCTTGGCCCTAAGGGGTAAGATTTAAAAATTGGATAACTGTCTTACAAAATAATGTTTCTGTGCATGCAAACAGATTTTCACATCTTATCCGAAAAATCTTTAATTTAGAGATAAATCAAGAAATGGCTAGCTTGTCCCGTGTAGAAATTGGAACTTTTCTCTTAAATTTCCACGATTCTCGGTTGGAATATAAGTATTTACGTCAACCCGACTACCTATTGAAGTACAGCGTACTCCTAGCTTGGTGCTGCGCTATGAGTCTCATATACCTGCAGCTCGATAATAACATGAAAAGGTCTGCAAGTATCACTTCCTTTGAGTTGATTTCGGTTATCAGCGTATCTTTGTTACTACTGTTAACTTGGTATAAGAAGATCTGCTTTTGGCGTTATTCTATGCATTCGCGCGATTACTCCGCTCTCAGCTGCTCCCTATTTCATATGGCAGAGAGTTTACAGTGCAGTCTTTTCAAGAGAATCACTGTCTATATGTACTTCATTTTAACGTATTTTGTAATTGTGATTTCCATACTGGTGAGTAACTCGCTATTTTTACTGCAGGTTGAATACAATAGATTTATTTTTATAGGACGACTGTGATATGAACAAGTTCCAGATGGCGTGTATTGACAGCAATCTGTACCGTTATGAGATCGATGATATATGCTTCCCCCCGTGGCCACTCTCCCGTGCAATGGTCCTTGTCATTATCATGAGCATCATATTTACACGCATTCCGTTCATTATGAAACTAGTAGTGAGCCTATTAGTGTCCTTATGCTATTTAAGCGCCATACTTTATCCATATGAATACATATTTCATGATGGCATGACAACCAATCCATATTTTCCTGCCGAATACGCCCATATAGTAATGATTATAATTATTTTATGTAGTATTTATTTCAAGGAGCGACAGGCTGAGTTTAATAACAAAATCAATTACAAGTTAGTAAGAAATTTAAAATTTAAAAAACCAGTCGCCTATTGAAAATGTTTTATTTAGATGGAGAGAAGAGCTGAAAAAAAAGCAGCATGAATCCCGTATAGCCGATCAGTCTATAACCATCCTATTACATAACATTTTGCCGAAGCACGTTGGTAGGAGTATTGTTTAATTGATATGCAATTATAATATTTATAAGCATTATCTGTATTGTTTTATGCAGTGAACGTATATCTGACCTCGGTAGCCAATCGTGAGCTTTATTATGAAGACTATGAAATGGTGGCCGTCATGTTCGCCTCGCTTCAAAATTTTGATTTAACTTTGCCCAACTTGCGTGTTCTTAATGAGATTATTTTCGAATTCGACCAAATCGTAAGAGCTGTCATTATCAAGCTGTTGCATTATCAAGCTATATATTCTCCTACTGTAGTTGTGTTATTATAGACGCGATAATTTAGTAGAAAAGATCAAAATTGTGGGCTGTACGTATATGGCAGCCAGTGGACTGGATATAAGGCTCTCATCGCTGGTAACTGAAGATAATCGTTCCAATGACTCTGTTTCGAACGAGCGTGAGTACTTACTTATTTAGGTTTATTAATAATGTAAATATATCTTTTATATTGCAGTCGTCCGTGCACGTGAATCCTCAGTGTCCTTCCAAATGGGAAATTATTCAATTCGCGATAAAAGGGAAGAAGTGGTATTAGTTCTAGCCACCTTTGCATTGGATTTAATGAGAACACTGTGGGTATGCAACAATAATTATAAAAACCTTCCAATTGATCGTGCAGTATTTAACGCCGATATGAGCATTGGAATCTCAAGTGGAGAGGTGATGGCCGGGGTGGTGGGCGCCTCACAGGTGCAATACGATATCTGGGGTAATCCTGTAAACATGGCCTCGCGAATGGATTCCACCGGCATCGCTGGAGAAATTCAAGTGACCGAGGAGACGGCCCTTATTCTTTCCAAATATGGGATAGAATGTATCTACCGAGGCATGACATTTGTTAAGGGCCTCGGCATGCTTCCAACGTATTTCGTAGGCATCAATAGCTTCTATGAATTCGTATATCTAAGGGAGCCAAATTTAACTTCGTTTGATTCAGACTCTAAATCAGACTCTACCGTAACCTCTATATTATCGCCGGATACGGATAAAACAGAATTCAAGTCTATTATCTTCTAATTCATTACGGGTTAGGTTCAAAATTGAACAATTTTAAGACTATGCCGTCTTAAATTAGAAGAAACCATCATTTATAGCTGTCGCCTGCTCTTATTATATTTATATATGTTTATATATAGTAATAATAATAATAATAATAATATATACATATATATTATTATATTATTATTATTATTATATATATATATATATTATATATTATTCTTATTATTATTTTGTCTTAACAAAATTGCTATGTGGGATAATGTATGATAAATAAGACTACTACTTGAAATTAAAAAAAAAGTTACATACATAAATAGAGGAAGTCAACAGTAATTAAGTAGTTAAATTTTGTTTTCCATCTCGAATACCTTAGGTATAAATCCACAATATCAAAAAATGTAAAAAAAAGTATGCCCATTTACAGTAGATCACTTTTAAAAATTATATTCCAAATCAGATGTGAAAAGTTTTCGCAAACAAGCGACAAAAAGATGATTAACCTATACATTAATTAACATAAGCGTTGATATTTCTTTACTTAATGCTTTAACTGTTTATTATTTATTTATGACATACAACTATGGTTGGTATTATGGAAATTTGTATATCATTTTACTTTGTAGTCAAATAGCGCGAGAAAGCGGCCAAGCGTCACGTAAACGCAAAGGCACGAACGCGAAAATGAGTACCTTTAACGAAGTCTCACATACGTAACGCAAAAAAGAGGTCTGACGCATCATTGAGCACATATCGCAGAAACATAATATTTTCCAACACTACAGTGTGTTGTTTTTCGTATATTTCACAGTGGATTTAAATAGCATTTAGCAAAGCGTTTACATGCTTTTTGGCTAACAAAGATCTCAAAATAATTAAAATATTTGCAATTCCATCTACCATCAGGAGAACATCCCACACCATATCGTATAAACCCAAAAACAACTCTTATTAAACGACGATACAATTTAAGACGTTCAAGCGAAGGTAAGTGTAAAAAAAAAAAAAAAAAAAAAAACAAAAAACAAAAAATCTTCAGCTGCTGGCATGCATGGCAACAATGTGGCATTTTGGTTAATCCGTTTCGGTTACGTGTGCTGTGACCAGACTCTGCTGCTGTACCTGGTCAGTGCCAAATTTTTGGCTACGATGGCTCATGCTGTTGCCGACTTCAAACCTGTCCCAACTGCATCGTGCTTGCGGCCTTCCCACCCCTAACCCGTGTCCATCGCCCTAGCAATGAGAACTGAAAACTACTTGCAGCCAGCAGTAGCAGCAGCAGGATTTCGCCTTGTTTGTTTCAGCAAGTCAGCGGCCACAACGTCACTCTTTGTTACGTTTTGCGCTCCGTTTACATATACTATATGTATGTACGTAAGTATGTATATATGTATGTATGTACATGCAGGCGAATGCATTTCGACTTCAATATGGATTTGTGCTTTGGTCAATTTGTTTTACATCTTGTATTTACAGTGCGAAATTCATGAGGTGCAAATCGAAGCCATCCAGTCCTTGTCCACGGCCATAGCTAGAGTCCAACCGCAAACCATTTCTACTGTCCGATAACATTTATATGTATAAGATGGAATCTGCTCTGGACGTTCTATCTCGCGCGGCCACCATGGTACAGAACAATTCAAGCGGTGAGTACCCGACCGACATTCGGTCGACTGTTGTTCATTTAGTTGTACCAAATTTCTAAACCTGGCTCTCATTAACCAATTCCACATAAACAGTAGCAGCCAGGCTAAGTTTTTGATGATGTTACTTTTATGGACATGACACTGACTGACACCGGTTTTTGATGTTTATATTTTTGGTCTCATCTGCGCGCCTCCTCATATCTTATGGGTTTCACCTTTGCACTTGCGTCCTATAAACTTGAAAGTATTTTAACAATGTTAACAATGTTTTGCCTGACACTTCTGTGTATATGTTGAGAGGCGTGTTTATCTACACATATGCTGTGCAAGTTGTTCTCATTAAGTTTCCAAGTGTAAAACTAGTTAATCGCCATCGCTCTTCTCCTTACAGCATGAACCATAGCCTAAAAAATATGCACCTGAAGAGAATATTTCGGAGCTTAAACACCCAAGATATTTCATTCCTTAGCCATATATTCCATATTTATTTGCATGAACATATACATACATATATATGCACATATACGCAAATGTACACGCACATTTATTGCGTATCACGACCAAACTGAAAATAAAACATTCCAATAATATGAGTTTGTGGCGCATTCCAATTCCGATTTTCATAAATGTGTCAAATGCCGCATTTTTGAAAACGACGTCGTCGAGGCAAACTCTCCGTGCCTCGCGTGCGGGCGTTATCAACAGTTGACAGACGACGACGAGCACGAATCGGACGTTTTTTGTATGTAGCTATATATGTACATGCACATGAAAGTATATGAATATATATATATATATATATATATATATATATATATATATATATATATATATACATATGTATGTATGTATTCGCAAGCATTCCAAATTTGTTTATTGGCGACATACACATAGTTATTATATGTTTGTACATATTTTCAATTTGAACTTGTATTATCCGCACCTCTGTACATCAAGAAATACGAATGACAACGAATTGGTTATGTGTATTAAGTGTATAAACATTTACACAATTGCAGTTGACTTGTTTCCTTTTATTAGTTTGTGTATGCCTACACAGCTTCCCTTCATAAAGATGCACAATATTATGATAAAGTGCCTCAACTGCTATTTTTCCAGTCGTGATATCTTTATCGCCTACCCTTACATATATTTGACAAATTCCTGCCCAAACATACACACACGTTCAGGCAGTAAACAACGAGCGGAATTTATTTATGAAACACGCTATTTATATGTACTCACACATATTTATATTTATGCACATGTGTGCATATGCTAGTCTGCAATAACAATTCCAAAATCAAAGTGTAAACTTTTCAAAATAATTGGGTAATATGCCTAGCTTCGTCACATGTCAGCAATTGTGTTGCCCCTGGTATGTGTTCATAAACATAAGCGGGCCCTTTGGCTTGTGGCGATTTCTGGCTGTGGCTATTGCTCCGGCTGTTGCTGTGACTGTGTCGTCACACAGTTTGATTGATCAGCCAAATTGGAAATACAAAATGTCGTTAACCTGGCTATGATTAATGAATTTGTCATAATCGAAATACGCATTTGAGTTCTTTAATAAATCACACGTGACTGGCTGCCCTATGGTAACCCAAAAAAGCGGGTCGATTATGTTTATGGCCAAGTCGTTAATTAAGCTGGCGGCACTTGTGGCAGAGATTTCTGAATAAAGCCCTAGACAGTTGCTGTCAGCTGACGTGTGCACTATGTGCGCCCATAATTAATAAACAAATAGGTCCAAAACAATTGTGCAGCTCAAACAATAAAAAAAAAATGTATAAAAAATTGAAGCAGCTCTCTAAGGCGAGCGCTCACCAGGCACAGCTGGATACGTCAGCTCATCAAGTAATTTACATGGCCTTTCAATTTTCCATTCCAGTTGCACTCTCTTCCTTTTACTAGCAAACGGCACGCAAACTAGCCGTGATTCTCAACTATAAGAAACTGGTATCTAATCCGTGCAGAGCTTCCAGCTCCCACCTCCCAGCTCTTCATCTCCCAGTCTGCCAGATGACCGCCTGCCTTTGCGCCTTTCTTTTTGCTCTCGATGCTGTTGCTATTTATCTTTTGGCATTGGACCACAAATTTAGTCTTAGTCTTGATAACTGCTATTACGAATATTATTTAGTCTGTTTTAAGTCAAGTTAATTTTCTCTCGAAACTCGACAATTTTTGCTTTTTATCTCCCCAATTTTTATGCATAATCGTATTGACTTTTTCTCACGCTAGATTTAATGCCGGATAACATTTTCGAATGACAACTATATTTATGATTTTTTTCTTTCTTGCTATTGGCAGTCTGTTCATTATGTTTCAGTTGTTGTTCTTGATTTGAGTTAATAGCCAAACAGGTTTTTATACTGTGCGCACTCTCGCGTTTTATTTAAATTTTGAACTCGTTTCTCCTGATTTATTTTGCCTTTCTGGTGATACAGTAAAAGCAAAGATTAGAAAAAAAGTAATATTTTCATTGAGCGTTTTTATTAACATTTTATTGAAACTAGAGACATGTGAAGATCTGCGCAACCTTGTGCACATTTCAAATGTTATACGCAGTCAGTGATCTAGAAATTCGCTCTCAGTTTGATATCCGCTAGTGATTCGATAAGAACTTTATTGGGTTACCATTTGAGTTTTCGTGGCCTACGTTTTAACTACTTGACCCATTTGTAGGTCGACTTGCGGATATTGTTCTTGTTTTTTTTTTATTTTTTTTTTTTCATTCTTTTTTCTATTGCTTCTCCAATGAAACTGCTCAGATTTCTACACTAATTTCTGAATGAAATACTGCATACATCATTAAGCAATAATCGGCGCCATATTTTCCGGGTTTGCTGCACCAAATGCTAATTTACTTATGGCGCAAGATCGTATTGCTTCTTCGGTTTTGACTAAGCAAAATAATGAACCAGTCAAAACACATGCATTCGTAGAGTTGTTATTCATTTCAGCCTCTTCTTCGAGAGATTTTGATTGATCAATAAATGAAAGCAAATTACTGTCTTTTTAATCATAATTTATATATATAATTTAAATTAATTGCACTTAATACTAACTATTTTCATTTAATACTAACTATAACTATCCATAACATTTGTATTTGCATCTATCTTCAACTCACCTCAAGAGACGTACAGAAGGATTCAGAAAATTTAAAGAATTTGGTTCTATTTAAATGGCCAACCCCATATCCTAATGAGCGCGGCAAGCTAAAGATACAAATATTTTCCACATTATATAGCTATAATTTTAATTATGCAGATGACGTCCATGCCCACAACATGTGAAATCTTCAGTTTTTTCAACTTCACTAATAGATCTAACAGAAATATAAAATAAATGATAAGAAAGAACCGGGTACAAATAGAATAAAGGCTATCAAATTAATAGCGACAAGAATAACACCGAAATATGTGAATTATATTTAATGTTCCTATCGAATTACTCAACTATTGCACAAATTTTATATGCTTATTTACAACAAACACAAAAATTTGGATCATCCATAATTTTACTAAAGTTCTATACAATAAATGCATTTTCAACTTTTGTAGAATATAGCTTGTAGGGATTGAACCGCGACTTTTAGATTTATGTTGCTAATTATGGTTTTTGTATTTCCGATTTATTTGGAACCCCTTTCCCTCAAATTTACGAAAACCATATTGAATATGTGGTTTCGTTCGACATACATCTATGAATGTATTTATCACATTCTACAGGTTTGATATAGTCCATCTACAAGCGCAGTCGTGCGTCAATTTCGTTGTCTATCAACAACGTCCAGTCGAGCAGTGTCTCGACTAGAGCTTTCCCGCTTGTTTTTAATCTTAATCAATAGTATTATCACAGGGAAATATCACAACAAAATTGTCAAACAAATGAAAAAGAAAAACTATTTAAAAATTAATGACAAAAGACCATCTAGAAAATACTCTGAGTCCAATGTAAATGTGATTTCCACATTATTTATTTCGACAATTTATTATATTCAGAATCTATGAACAAAATGCATTCTAAATTCATAAAGAAGGTGTTGTTTATTGAGCAGTGTAATGCTTCGCAGAGCCCTTAGGCTAAGATATATTTCTAAGCATATTCAAATAGACGTTCTAGAATTTAGTTATTTTGTAGTGGTCAGTACTTAAACCCCGTTTTGTGCTGTGTTACATTTTGTTGTAAAACCTCATATACAAATTTGCATGCCTAAGTCCTTTAAACGTCAGATTGCGTTAACAACAATCAAAACATAAACAGATTCAGTATTGTTGTGCGTCTGTTGCTGCTGTTTACTGGCTTGATTGCCATTCGATTGACCTCGTTGCGCATGCGTGCGCATGTTTCACGCTACACTAAAACATTTCCACAAAAAGAAAAAAAAAAAAAAAAAAAAGACGACTCAATAAACAAAAAGCAGCAGAGGAGGCAAAAAATCATGCCGTTGATGAGTAAGCCACAGGCAAGACGTCTCTAAGCCGATTGTCAGCCAAGTCAGTCGCACATACGGCAGCTAGACGTCGTTCACGTAGTCTTTCGTCTTTCTGTCTGTGTCGGTTCGTCCGACTCGTCCGTAAATAATTATTTGGCTTTGAGCTTTACTGAATTGTGCTGCAACGCGCTACGCAACAGAAAATTGCACTTTATTAATTTTTCTTGAAACATATTAACAAACAGCTCCTAACCCATTTAACTGGTCAAAAAAGATAAAGAAAAGGATTAATCCATACAGATTGCAAAAGTCGATCATCGGGCCAACAGCTGAGAGCGCACACTATTTGCTCGAATCGAATCTCTATACGCGTATTTGAGTGCTTCAATTTTTGTTGCAGCTACCGTTGTTGTTGTCGTTGTTTGAGCTGGGGCAACAGTAGTAGTTGTGCTACAAATCGGGCGTAAAATTTCATGGGCCTGCTATTGAATTAAAAACGAGTTTGCTTCATGTTGCTGTTGCTGTTGCCGTTGCTGTTGCTGTTGCTGTTGCTGTTGCTGTTGATGTTGCTGTTGCTGCTACTACTACTTTTGATTGCAGTAATGGCCGCCTTTAAACGTAGACAGCGCCAAGCCCCAGCACAACGTGCCGCAGCAATAACAACAACAATAACGACCGAATACATATCCAACAGACAACAGTCACTTTTTAGTTGTATAGCTACGATTGCTGTTTTCGTTGTTGTTGTCGTCGTTATTGTGGTCGTACGGCTGAGCTATTGTTTGTTTCATTTTGTTGTCATTTTCGCAAGCAAGTTTGCAGCCCATACAAATACATTAATATAAATGCACACATATGTATGTGTATTTATCTATATAAACACACTCATATCTAGGTGAGTACCATCTTAAAAAATTCGGCATGCGATGCCAAACGGAACACCCCAAAACAACGCTACATATGTATGTACATACACACATACATACATACATATGTATAGCCAGATGCAAAGGCGAATGTGCATATTGAAATAGTATTTCTCTACTGAAAGAAAAGTACAATATGAAAGAGTTCAGTAAACTACTGTATACTCTTTTATTACCTAATAAATATTTTATAAAATATAAACTTTATTTTATATAGAAGAGTCAATACATTCATATTTGTTTGTGGTTTCTATAGTTTCCTAAGAGTCCATTCCTTTTAAGAATTTGCAAATAAGTAAATCTGTTTGTTAGCTTTATAAAGTCGAGCCCAAAAGTCGCCCACGCATTGCGTTGAGGCAGCGCTGTCCAACAATGACGACTCTGTTTGCAGAGTCGGCCCAACCCAAACCCGAACCCGTTGCTGCGCGTGCTGTAAAAGGTAAAAGGGCAAATTATTGCAAGCTGCAAGCTGCAAGCTGCAAGCCGCGAGGTTCAACATTTGTCATTCAGCGGATAAGTGGCGTTTATTCTCTGCGTTTACACTAGAATGCAAAGAAAGCAGAAAGCTAGCAAAACAATAGCAACAAAAAACGTCAATAACATAAACGGAAATTGGCAAAAATCAAAGTAAAAGAAATACAACGTAAACGTAAACAACAACAAAAACAAACACAACACAACACAAAAACAATATGAGTGCCAACTGTCGCAAGTGCAAATGGTTTTTAAGGCCAGAAGACTACGCGGGATAAGAGAGCGAGATCGAGAGAGTTACGAGAGTGGGTTTGAGCGGGAAGACAAATTCGACAAAGTTCGTATTCACAGCTTAAACAAACAACAAGAAACAGAAGAAGCAGGAGAAAAAGTCGAAGAAGAAGAACGTCCAGCAAGTAACTTTAAGCGAGTCGAACGACAGCAAAGCTTTCTGAACCCGAAAGCTCGCCGTATTCAAGTCGCACTCACAAGCATAGTCGCCGTTCGCTGTTGGATGATCAGTTTGAGTTTGTCCGTCGAGCTGTGAAGTACGGACAGAGACGCAGATAAAGCTCGAGTATATTTGAAAAAAGTGAATACGAATGAAAAAAAAGAAGCAAGAGCAACAGCAGTGGGAGCAACAACAGAACTAAAGCTACTTTCGTCGCACTCGTCGTATGGTCGGTCGCCTGTGGTCTTCGTATCGGTAGCTAGAGCTGAAAGCGAAACTGGCGCTCAAGTTCAGCGAGTGAATCGACGTCGTCGTCGTCGCCGCCTTCACTGTCGTCGTCTTGTCGATTTCTATGCAAATTATTTCTCAGAACACATATAAAAAGCGTGCTATTTATATTTCGCAAATGTCGACTTGAAGCGCCTCCGTTGATGTTGCTGTTGCAGCAGTGGCGGAGAGTGTGACGAAAACGAAGATTGAAACGGGAACGGGTACGGGAACGTGAACATAGACCTGGACTGTAACCCGACACTGACTCGTCAAGTCGCGCAACACGACAAACGCAGATCGTATCTGTATCTATAGCAGCGACAGTCACTGTTTCTGTTGTGTGCGTGTGTATATATACATATATATGTGTATCTGAAGCGGCAAAAAGTAATCATAAACTACTAAGGCAACAATAAAGTGAACGAAAAGGGAAAAAGTAAGCTAAAAGTTATTTACAAAAGTCAAAAGAAAAAAAATAATAATAATAAAATCACGCTGCTTTCCGCCGATTGCCAATCGACAGCAAACATTTGCTTGTTAGCGATATTATATATAAATCCATCTACCGCCCGATCGGTGGTGGTTGAGATATCCATTAGGATTGTGATTGTTATTGTGGAAATAGAGGCCAGGACATTAAGTGGAACTGAAAAGATCTCGGTATACAGCTGCGAAGTGCAGAGACCGACACGCTTATGTATTTATATATATATATGTATCTTCTAACCGATAATTATGGAATATCTGTGCATATGGAACGCGTTTGAACAGAACTCATCATTCATCAATCATATCAAAGAAATCGGACGGCTGGCAGCCGCTGCCGCTGTGTCGCAGCAGCCTTCAAAAGGCGCTGCCTCGATATCGGCCAGCGCTTCGTCCACATCTGCGGCCAGCTCGACGGCCAGCTCGCCCACAGCTGTGATCAAGGAGCCTCCTGCTGCCACTACCTCGGCCTTCTCATCAACACGGCCCTTTCCGTCCTCGTTAGCGCACGTAGCAGCGCTTGCGGCCACGCAACAGCAGCTGCAACAACGAATAGCTGCGGCCGCCTACCAGCAGGGCCAGGCGGAGTTGCCTGCGCAGCCGCCGATGTTTATTAATCAACAGCAGATGCCAGGAGGTGCTCATCAGCAGCAGCCGGGAACTGGCGTCGACCTGCAGCAGCTCCACCAAAACAACTCCAACATGGCCAACAGCCTCCTGTGGCAACCGTGGCGCGATTTGCAGCAGGCAGCCGCCATGCATCACCAGCTCTACAAACAGCAGCAGCAACAACAGCAACAAAAACTACAGTTGTGTAAAGGTTCGTGCCTTGTGATATTTTATAAGAGAAATTATAGTAAACTAAAGTATAACCGAGATGACCTCCAGCAACGTTTGCTAAAAATCAAATTTGTCACATTCGAGTTTCTATTGAAATGCGAGACCTAAGCAAGGAAGACAGTGAGTGAGAAGGGAGTTAGGGAAACAGACGAAAGAATAGTGAGTAGCATAGAAAATCTACATATCCAAAAAGCACGAACGAAGGTAGAATTCGGATATCGCAGTTGCCATTGGTGGTTCGCCCTATGCACGAGTCCATCACGTGAGAGCAGCCAACCTTCACATGGAGATTTCGGCTACGTGCCTATTTTAATGAATGGACTATTGGAGTATAGAGTCCATAGTTTTTTAAGATCGGTTTCAGGCCAAGCATGGTCGTGGATAGGACGTGCTGCTAATGCGTCGAATCATTTGGCTGGTGACGAAGTCAGAAACGTGTCGCTGCCAATTTGTTGCGCAAGCACTGGTGACGTTGCTTCGAGTCATTTCATTAGCGCGAAATTGGTAATGAAATTGGAAACACTTTTACTACACTTGCTGATGCCTGGCATTGGTCGCCGGCCACGTTCGATTGGCTCCGATCTGCCGTCTGCTTCCGTCGTCGGCGTCATCGTCTCCAACACCGTCTTGCGCCGCACTGCCTTGTACTACACTGCACTTAATTGCTCGCATTGCACAAATCACACAAATGCTTTCAATTACAAACAATCATAATTGGCAGAAACACAGACGCCGACACTCGGCACCGCTTGTACAAACATCGAATGCGACCCAACTGCGGCAGCGTTGGAATTACCCATTTTAGTTTTTGTTTCAGCTTGAATACGCTTTAGAAGGTATTCGTGAATTATGTCACACATTGTGCCATACATATGAGTAGTATCGAGCTGATATAGTTGTATCTGTACTGTCCAATCAAAACTCAATTCTCTTCATTTCTTCTTCTGGCTACAGTGTATAAGTCTGATTATATGCGGCACTTGTGCCTAGTTTCTAGTAAACATAAGTGGATAAGTATACCTCTTAATTAATCTCAATTCCAATAGCTTTGGACCATAGTCCCATTTGCATTCTGTATTTGGCACGCCTCAAAGGGCCAAGTATATTTCATATTTGTAGTTTCTAGTTTTCGTAGCGTTGTTTTCATAAATACCTCCACTGAGTTAAGTATGTAACAAATAAATATTAGATGTATATATACTTATAGCAATATTTTTGAAAATATACTTTTAAGCTGCTTTAGTATGCAAGAGTATTTGATCTTCGACGAGTAAAAGATAGTTTTTCTTTCATGTTTTTTCTTTATTTATTTATTTTTTTGTAATTTGTTGACATATTAAAACCAGATTTGCAATCAAGTCGGGCATGAGCATGACTCACAAGCCGGCGAAAAAATAATAAAAAATAATAAGAAACGCCTGCGACGACGACTCCGTCAGCGACGGCGACGGCAACGGCGACAACAGCCGCAAAAACAACAACAATGAGAACAACAAATGCAGCAACAACAATTACAAAAACGTGTTTGCATAAGCCGCAAATGTTATTTTTCTATTTGCTGTTCGAAGTGCGAGAGTGCGAGAGTTGACCACAGCGACTTTTCGACTAGTTACGATTCTTGATAGGATGTGCTCTGCCTGAGGATTGTTTGGGTGATTAAGCAAAAGTTGAGTCGAGAGAGTTTCATTGTAGATCAGGCACTTTTCTTTAGCCCAATTAGCTTGGGTCGATGCATTTGTTTTGCTTCTGTGTATTGTGTTTGACTCAATATAAACAGCAATACGACCTGACTAGCAAGCATGGAAGCAGTCACAGCAAAGACATCGTGTTTGTAAATGCAACATTCAACATGCAACAACAAGCACTGCTGCACACAGAATACTAAAAGATATAACAGACTCGAATGATGAGGCCCCACAGTAAAAACCGGACAAAGTTGTCTTTGAGCGACGACCGGAAATGTGCAATAAAATTTGAATGTTTCTTTATTATTATCATCATCCCCATCATCTTCCGCTGCTGCAACCAGAAGCAAGTCTGGCTGCTTTTGTTGTTGGCGTTGTTATTCTTGTCCGCCTGATTTTTTAATGTTTTGCTTGCGGTCCACTCCACGAAACTCTGAAGAGCAACCAGTTTGTGGCACCTTTAGTGACGCAGGCACACCAAATAATAATAACTTGCAGCCAGCGGTGACGTTGCCAAAAAAAAAAAAAAAAAAAAAAAAAAGGACCACAACAACTGGTTCCGCCACAGCGATAGCAACAGCAACAGCCAGAACCAAATCCACGCTACATCCACATCCACGTCCACAGCTTGAGCCGCCTCCAACAACGACACAAACTCCTTCATTCATACATTCATTCATGCGCTCGATGTCTTGGCCGAGAGGAGAGAGTAAGGCAGGCACCTCTGCTCGAAATGTGCAGAAGTCGTTTGACGGGTTTCCTGCCCCTTTATTTTGGGGTTTAAGACGCGTTTTCGAGTCGCTTGCTGTACGTAAACTTTAGCTTTTTCTTTTGCCTTGGTTTCCTGAGAAGCAGCAAGCAAATCAGGAACAGAAATTGCATTGTATGTCAGTTGGAGTTAGGAGTGCATACAATAAGGTGGGGGTATCTGGTTTTCTAGTTTTCGGTAGTTGTGCCAATCTGGCCGATGCCCACGCACCGCCTTCCCACGCAAAAAAAAAAAAAAAAAAAAAAACTCGAACAATATCTATTTGGGATGCCAGCCATGTTTGTCCAGACGAGGAGGCCCAGCGTTGTATTCAGTGTAAACGGTTTACAGTCGAATACACTGACATATTCCCCGTGATCGTGGAAAAACTAGTTTTTTAACCAACTTTTGTGACTCGGAGCTTCGATTTTTTTTATTTTTGTTTTCTGTTATATTCGCTATTCGCTATTGTATTTTTTTTTTTTTTGCATAATTTTTGTTGTGCCCACCTCCTGAGCGAGTCTGAAATTGAGTATGAGTCTGTCACTGCTGCCGTCGCTTTGCTGGATTGGCACTCGAAAGCTCTATTCGAGTTTTGAGCGGAAATTCATTGAAAAAAAAAATGAAAGACTTAAGCCACAAACTTGAAAGTGATTGCAAAGCCGGCAGAACCATCCAACTCCATATGATTCATTACACCCACATCGTGATCAAAATTCAAGACAGCGAGACCGAGGTCCGAAAAACCTCAGGGAAACAAAACAAAGGATTCATGCGCGATCTCTAGCCATGGATTTATTATTTATGTAAAATTAGCATTATTTTAAGTAAATATTTTTAATAAAATGTTTAAAGCAATAATAGTAATAATACGAAAATACAATAGCCTATACAAGAAACGTATTCTAACTAAACCTTGTTTTTTATTCATTTCAGAGACACGACTGACATCAAAAGAGCTTCCAACCAACAAGTGGCGTCGCGAGCGTCGCCAGCGAGCAGCTGCTGCCGAATATCAAGTACACGATTCAAACAGTGATAGGGAGAGGGAACCTGACATGGATAGCCCCATTGATATGTCCGTGACGTCGAACACTGTGAGGCATCAACGCGCTTCACCGCCTCCACCGTACCGTGAGCCATTGGGTGGTGGAGCCAACAGCCATTGTTACACAGCCAGCCGCCCGAGCGTTATCACCCAAGCACCGCCCAAACGGGAGCAGCCGAAGCATGTTCACCACAGCCAGCACCACCACCATCAGTCACACTCCAGCCACGAGCAAGACAATCGCAGTGCGGGTAGGTTGCAGACGTTTGTGATTATGTTCTGATTTGATATATAATGTACGTTTCATTATAATTATTTGCAGAGTCCGACGCAATTTGTGACATCGACGAGCATTTCCGGCGTTCTTTGGGACCTGGCTATGCAGCGCTATTGAAATCGCCAACATCCAGCTCGCCCACGCCGTCGCCACAGCCACAAACACAGCCACAACAAGCACAGACGCAGACGCAGTTGCAATCGGCGGCTGGGAACGGAACACTAATGCAGCAGATCTCGCCCCAAGCCTATCGGCAACAACCAACAGCAACAACTTACGAACATCAGTCGCAATTACCGCTGTCACTGCCCCTGTCTAAGCTTGGCCTGCCCATCGTGCACTCACCCACGTTGCAGTCGGCACCGATATCGCCACAGCACGAGTTGCCGCCGCCCCAGAAAGAACCATTGTCCCTGTCGCCGCCTCTTGCTCGAAGTGCTTCCGCTTTGTCATGCTCACCGCCACCGCCACAACCACCGCTTGTTGGCGCCAGCCAAATATTAGATACCCCGGCAACCAAGAGAGAAAAAGCTTTAGACACACCTCATCATACTCCACCCAGATGTAATACACCCCCACCAGCGTATGCCAGCGTAATGGCATCGACGCCCACAATGCCAGCTATAATACGTGTGAAAGCCGAACCGGGACTAGCCGCTGCATCGTCGACGCATACGCCACCCGCTTCTCCTACCTCATCCACTAACATTTCGATATTCACCAAGACTGAGGCCTCTGTGGATGATCACTTTGCCAAGGCACTGGGCGAGACTTGGAAGAAGTTGCAGGCCCACAAGGAGTGAAGACCATCTCAAATGCTGTTCTAACTTTAAACTACATAATTGATTTTTAAAGATCTCATGACGAAGATGTGAAAATTTTTCAAATACGAGTGTATTATTGAAAGTTTCTTATTATGATTTTATTATATATATATATATATATTCATATATATGTATATATGGAAAAAGCGTATACGTACATGTGACAAAATTGGTATTCTTAATGCATACATAGTTGCATAGATAGACTAATCCTTAATATGTATTAAAATTTGTGCATAAATAATTTCATACTATTTTCGTATGTTTATTTCATAATTCTAAATTATGAAGTTATTGTAAGTTTATATATATCCAAATGAATCCTATAAAACTTAAATCCATTGAGTGACAAATACGCAGTACTCTCTATAAGCACTCTATTTATTGTTTAAGTTACTTACAATAAACATTAAAATAAAGGAATTTTCGACTTATATATTGTTTTTAGTTTTTGAAATCTTCAATTCCCGCGTGCGTGCGCGCTTTCTAAATTATTTGTTATTACTTTCTGGCAGCACTGGCGTGTACATAACGACCTACTCAACTATCGTAACCAATGATTGCTGGCCAGTGTTGCTCAACCCAAAAATAGAAATATAAAAATTATGTTGCAAGATTTATAAAAATGTATTATTACATTTTTTTGATTAATACATAAGTATAATCTTTAGCTTAGTAACGATTTAAATATTCTTGTCACGATAGACTTTTTACAATTTTAATTCAAAATTATTATTATTCTAAGCCCAAATTATGAATTTATCGATATCGATAACACAACTATTGGCTGCCAGTGTGTACGCGTATTCGGCGAGGACGTACCATTGCAAAACTAAACTTTCTGCATAAAACATAAAAAAAAAACATAAAACAAATGAAAAACATTAAAATTAAGTCACTTATCGACGAGCTTGAATTAAACCCGTATGCGTACATTGCGTTTAAAGCTTAAAGTTTGTGTGTTGTGTGTGTGTAAAAAGCCAAAAAGAGCTAACGCGAAAGAGGGGCGAAGACGAAGAGAAAATGTCACGCAAAGCAGCAGTCACAGAAAAAGAGTGAAGAAATTGCATTTGGGGGAAGGAAAAGCGTGTTAAAACTTAACAATAACAATATTCAAATACCACTGTATAAAAAGGGCGCAATTTCAAAAGGCAATGCTTACCCCGCAAATGAAATTGTACTGAAAAGGAACCGAAATAGAAAATAACGAGTTGTTGTTGTTGTTGAGTAGTTGTTACTTGACTAGCAGACACCTGCGAGCGTAAGGAGGAGCGATGAAAACAACTGAACTGGTCCTGGGGAGGCGCCTAACTACTGTTCTCGTACAGTTTTCGCTCCTTGATTTGAATGTCGTCGTCGCTGGTAATTAAATTGAAATTCGGCTGTGCTACTGGAACTGGAACTAAAACTGGGACTGCAACAACGGCTTGCACTCCTCACTGGCACAATGCAAAGCTTGGACTCCTCATGCCAAGAAGCAGATGTGAGTATTAGAGATCGCTTATAGTTTATAATAAAAAATATATTTATCTCAATATCTGTTTCAAATAGTTTATTATAAATGACACGCTTAAGAAGCTGAAAGGCGATAACCCACTAAATGCGACTTCTCAGAGCTTGCCTCATGCCGTTGGCTCTGCTGTTCAACAGCAATTCGTCTACCAAGCGTCGCAGGGTTCACAAGGCTCACCACAGCCACAGAATCAGCAACATCAGCCGCAGCCATACCATCAGGTGCACACGGTGCTGCAGTCAACATGCTCACCCACGCTTGCCATCAACAACAGCCAGCAGCAGCAGCAACAACAAGTGCCAGCTGCTCCGGTTACCGTCAGCGTTCGTTCTTTGTTACAGGCGATACCTCAAATACCTGCGCAACCGCCAATCTGCATATTCGATGACGACGAATCGCCTACTGAGCTTCCTGCCAGTGGCAACATTGTCATACTCACGGATCAGCCAACCTCTTCATCGACTACATCGGCCGGGCTGCCATGTACCGGAATTGCGATAGCCCCGTCCCCTTCATCATGCTCCTCATCAACAACGACGCTGTCCAACTTGAACTCGATAACATCGCCTTCACCAGTAGTTCCTGACCTGCTGTTGTCCACGCCACCGGGTGTCAATTCCAGCTTAAATAGCAATAACACCACCACCACAACGTCAAATATTTTTCAACACTTGCAGCAGTCGCAGCAGCAGCAGCAACAGCAACAGCAACCGCAACCGCAACAGCAATCTTACAGCAATACCAAGAAGGATAGACGGCTCCCCCAAAGCATCTCAAATGCTTCTTCCGGCATTGCCAGCAGTCACAATCAACATCACCATCATCACCTGCATATCCATCAGCCTCAGCCGCACAACCACCAAAATGCACTGTCCTCGCCCACGTCGTCGCCTAGTAAACGATCCAAGGGCAGCAGTAGCAACAACAACAATAGTAAAGAGTGCAGTTACTCTAGTCGCAGCACAGCTTTGACGTCCGCATCGCCGCGTGGCGCCGGAACTGGAGCTGGATCCAATACTAATATTAATAACAATGCCAGTAGCACGTTCTCATCCAACTCAGTGAACAACAAACGAGAAACGACTTCGAAGTTCTTTAATATCCACGACAAAATCAAGGAGCTCTACCTGCAATTGCTAAGTAACGATTTAAACCATTTCGCGGAAACTGGGGTAAGATTACACTCAACTTATAACAGCATTCCACTAATTTAATTTTGTTATTTATCATGTAGCTGAAACAACGTAGTCGGTCCTTCATTCTGGATCGGCTTGTTGAACGCGAGCGATTAAATACCATTGTTATCAACTTGTATCCAGGTAACAAAGGCTACTCCCTGGCCCTTCACTACGATGAACATATGATGCTTAATCCGATTACGAATGAATGGATCTTCACGGATCTTGCTAACACCCATGGAAACCACACCTTTGAGAATTCGGCTAGCGTCACTAGTCGTAGCAAAGCTCACGCCGATAGCGACGCTAGCAATAACCTCTTCAGGATGAAGTCGAGACTGACCGAAAACGATGCATCACCAGGCGACACAGCATCAGCGCCTGTATCATCTGGTTATGGCCTAGTTGAGGTGCTGCGTTGGCCCTATGAGAACGACTTGCTCCTGCAATGCATTGATCGCGAACTCCTCCCCGAATTTCTCATGGATCTTCTTAGCGCCGAAACAGTCAGCCTGAGCTCTCCGCAAGATGGAAGCGACGGGTCGCGGGTCTATGCCAAGCCTAGCGTCTTCTATGCTGGTTGTGTTATTGCGCAAATACGCGATTTCCGCCAGACGTTTGCCACCTCAACAAATATCTGTGATATGAAGCACATCATGCTGCGGCCCAGCAATGCGACCCTGTTCGCGGACGTGCAGCAACTGGGAAGTTCTTTGGGCTGGGCCGGCTCAACGCCAGAAGACCGACTCACGATCGAAAGCCAACTGGTACTGGCCACAGCGGAGCCACTGTGTCTGGAGCCAGACCCAAGTATAGGTCGCCAGTCCATCAATGCACAGCATGAACGTCAACGCTTCAACTCGCATGAAATGCGCCGCCAAATGAAAAAGTTCACCCAGGTGGCCATCAATCGCAAGCGCAAACTAGATCAGTTCACGCATCACCAAGGTCTCGAGCTCTGCGACTATTTGACACGATTGCGTCAGCGTCCTCGTACCTCCAGCAATAGCACAGCGAATGCAACACCCGCGACAGCGCCCAGCAACAATCCGTTGGTGGGCGCCATGCTCTCTTCATTCACCTCAAAAGTGCCACGGCGACCGCACGAAGTCATTAGGCCTATAAGACCACCCACACTTGACTACCCGGCTAAGCTTAAGGTGCCCGAGCACGTGATAAGTGTGGAGAAGTACGCGAAGACCTTCGAGCCACTAAACGAATTCAGCGATGCTTGCAAGGAGGGCTGTCAGGCAAATTGCCGACACAACTTCCAGCCGCAGCTCATCGAGGAATACGTGCTTGAGACGGAACGCGAAGCGAGCGAGGGACGGCGGGCCTTGTACCACATCAAACTCTCTATTTTCCAGCGTCCCTCCGATGCAGAATATCTTGGCGAACTGTACGTGGATCGCGACTATCGCGAGGGCGAGCGTAATGGGGAATCATGTCGATTTGCACTGGGCACTCGTGTCCATGCGAATCGGTATATTCAGCAGTTCCGGGAGATATTTACTGAGGAGGGACGCAAGGCTGTCAAGATCACGCACCTTATACCCGGACATGTGCCAATTGTTACCCATACTGGACTTACAAATGAACAACGATTATTATTGCAACAGCAACAGCAGCAGCAGCAACAACAACAGCAGCAGCAGCAACAACAACAACAACAACAACAACAACAACAACAGCAGCAGCAGCAGCAACAACAACAGCAGCAGCAGCAACAACAACAGCACCAGCAGCAACAACAACAACGACAGTTTACTCAGCAGCCACAACAACTTCCTGCTACAGTGCATCATGTGGCGCAAACACATCCAAACGTAACTTTGTCTCGGCAGCCTGCAATCATTACCAAGGTAACGGGTCTGCAGCAAACGTTTCGGCAGCAACAACAGCCGCTTGCCACTACTCAGTTCAATACAGATGGTACACTTCAAATCCATCAACAGCAGTCCCAACTTGGCAGTAGCAACAACAGCATTTTACAGCAGCCAACCCAACAGCAGCAGCAGCAGCAGCAGCAACAACAACAACAACACCCGCATATACAACTCCTTACAACCAGTGGCAGCTCATCCGCTAGTACTACACATCAAGTAAGCCTTGGCAATGGGTCACTGGTGCTGCTGCAACAACAACAGCAGCCGCAGCCGCAGCCACAGCAGCAGCAGCAGCAGCAGGCACAACAGCAACATTTAAACACCACAATGCAGCACTCAGGCATCACTATACATCCAGCAAACCTGCAACATCAAAAGGCAACGCCAGCCCAGCTGAACACGGCAGTAGGGGCCAATTCCGCATTACGTGCCCAGCTCAACTCCAACGTGCCAATTCTCGTAAGTACATGAGCCGTACAATTGAAAAGCAATTGTTAATATTCATTCCTGCATTCCTGTTAATATTCAATTATTGTCAGTTATTGTAAATTCGTATCTCTGAATCTCCAAAAGATATGCTTTGCAGTTATCATTTTATTAATTGCAGTCCATATTTTTATCTCCATATAGTTCATTTCTAAGTAATCAAAATTTCGAATTCCCACGTTTTCTAAGCTTCCTAACCTTCTAAAAAATATAATATTTGCAATCCAAACAAATGTAATAATATGTTTTATTTACTTTAGCAATCGCAGTTGAAAGCGTCGCCTATTGTTACTACACAGCAACTGCTACAGAAGCAGCAGCAACAGCAACAACAGCAACCACAGCAACCACAACAACAACAAATAACTGCCACAAACAACAATACAATCAATATTAACAATAATAACAGCAACACGGCCATGCATCCGAATCCTGCGATAAATGCCATAGTCACCAGCATCATGAATTCTGCTAACCAATACCAACAACAGCAACAGCAACACCATCAGCAACAGGAACAACAACAGCACTGTGAGTCATTTAGTTGCAATACAATACGTTGGTGCATATATTTATATTTATATTTATATTTATTTTATTTTTGTTGTCAACTTGTAACCATTAGCGAGCGGCACGAACACCTCTAGCACTAACTCGACCCCAATCATCAACATAAGCAGCAACAGCAGTGGCAGTCCTGCAACTACTTTAAAGAACTCGGGCAATGCATCTATATTGAATTTGCTTAACAGTGCTCCAGCAGCTATGACCAGCACACCAGTCGCTAGTGGCACGTTCACTACGTCGTCAACGGGTCAACAGCAGACGTTGACATTGGTGCAGCATCAGCAGCAGCAGCAGCAGCAACAACAACAACAACAACAACAGCAGCAATCGGTGCCCGCCAACGTGGATGCGACAACAGCAACCTATGTACAGACGACTCGCGGAACGCCTACACTTGTGAATGCTCAACGCAAACAGCCATCAAGTGAGGTTTTGCAGAGCCTTCTGAACTCGAATCGTAAAATTAATATAGTTGGCGCAAGTAGTGGAACAACGTTTCGAACTAACTCAGCGGGTAATCTTATAGCCGTCAATCTTAACCAGGCACAAAGTCAAGGTCCGCAGCAGACTGTCGATGGCAGTCAGTCGGTGCGTGTGTCCATGTCCGCGCTCGCCTCGCAGCTGGCATCGCCTCCGGCAGTGATGACGAATCCACCCACTGGCTATGGCGCCTACACTGTCAGTACAGGTGGCGTTTGTGGCAGCCTCAAAATACTCAATACTGGCCAACAGCAGCAGCAGCGTATCCTGAGCTCATTGCGAAGGGATAGCACCACCGCGCCACCAAATGCGATTGTGGTGGGCATGGCAGCACCTTCACCTGGCAGCGACTCAAATGCCTCCAATGCTAGTGGCTTTGCAGTACCTACGAACTTATCGTCCGCATCAAGTGGTGGCAGCGGTGCTCTTAATGCATTGCTCACAAATGCTGCTACGCCCTCGCCGTCTGGCTCGGATCATTCGCAGTCGTCGCAAACGCACCCGAATCAGGTGTTGCTTGAAAGACTCAGCAACGTGACCTCAAATGTGTCAGGCGTGTCAGCGGTGGCTATGCCGCACATGTCGCCACAGCAACCGTCTCCGGCACAATCGAGCCAACAACAGCAGCAGTTCATCACCAAGACGCTTGTGCATTCACCCGCCACATCATCCATTCACTCGCCAATGTCTAGTCCGCATCCACAGCCGTCGGCCTCGCCCCAGCAGCAGCAGCAGACGACTGCGACGTTAAATCTGCAGGGCATCAATCTGTCACAACTGCAGGGCGCCATGGCGAACTTTGCTGGTCTTCAAAATGTTCAGGTGCAGATTCCAGGCTTCACGCAGCCCATTTCATTACAGTTTTCCGGCAATGGTCTGCAGACCCCAGTACAGGTACAACAGCAACAATCACAGCAACAGAGCACGACATGTGGAGGCACAGCGAGTGGATCATTGGCGCCGGGACAGACGCAACAGCGGAGCGTATTAGTCTCGGTGCCCGTATCGACGCAGCAGCAATTGTCGCACTCGATCACATTGCAGACGACGCAATCGTCGCCTCAGCAGCAACAGCATGCGCCGCCTACAGGAACCATCGTCAGTCTGCCCTCGTCTGTGGGTGGCACCCAAACGGTGGTCATCACAAACAATGCAGCTAGCAGTGGAGGAGGAACAGGAGGCGGCAATGGAAGTGGCACAGGAGCTACGACAGCTATGCTCACGCTGCCCATTGGTAAGTGATGCAACTGGCAGCAGCACATGAGAATTGCTTTAGGATCTCTCCCTAATTAGATGATTCGCGAGGCAGCTTGCTTGTATACTTATTATGATTGTAATTGATCCTCGTACATTATATAAGTTTTCTTTTTATATATATTTGATATATTTATTTATTGAACACGCTTAATTTTGTTCTTTTCTGTTTCTACTTTCTACTTTCGTTTCGTTTCTTGTTCACACATAAACCTCTTAACAACTCGTTCCGATACTCATGAAACTAAACTGTTTATGTGTTTTGTGTTTAACCACTGTCATCAGTTTAACACATGCACCAGCTAACTCTGGCCCTTTCCCTGGCCTTTGGGGGCGGTTAGTTATCGTCTCTGACCAACAGATTCATTGTAACCTAAAACAACAACAACAAAATATCCCCGCACGCCCGTTCTGCTTTCTGCTTACAGCTCAACTAGTCGGTGCCGGAGTACAGAAACTAAATCCTCAAACAATACGTACCTCAAGTGGTGGTGGTGTAGGTGTTGTAGCGACAGCAGCAACCGGAGCTATACAACCCAGAGCGCGCAACGTCCAGGTTGTCGGCACTAAACAGCTGACCAGTAATCGACAGCTGCTCACCGCACAGCGTCAGATTGGCAGCTCGACGCTAAAGATTGCCACAACGGCTGTCAACAGTAAGTCGCCTGTGAATTAACTGTTGAGGCAGATGCATGTTCCAATTCCAATTATCGTTTTTTGTAGGCAATGCCGTTACGAACAGCACGAACATTGGTGCAGGGCCGATTGTAATGTCTGCGCAGAAAATGCAATTGAAGGCAGTGAAAACACCGACGCAACAAACACATCAACAGCAGCATCGCATACTAAACCAGAGCACCGTCACCGCAACTTCCCAGACTCTGCCAAGTCCCAGTCAAGTGCAACATCAACAGCTACAGCACATACAAATTACTGGTCGGACGGCGCCCACAAATGCCGGCATAATGAGTCAGCGCACCTTAACAGCTCTGGCAGCGGCCAAACAGCAGCAGCAACAAGCAGCCGTCAATCGACGGCGGTCCACCACCGATGCAACCAAATAAAGCCTGCACTTATTTCTAGCAATGAACACAGACTACTTGGTACTGGAGCCCGTAATTAATACAGAATTCAGGAGAGGAGATAAGTAATAAGGCTATGCGTTATGTATTTGCATGATATTATAGTTTATCTTTACATCTTGAATATCACTACATTGTATGCATTATATACCCATATATCGGTATATATTTAGGTGTGTATAATTGTAAGTGTAATTTGTGTTGGCTTCTTAAGCCATTTGAGATCAAATCAAACCAATAGTCCAAGATTGGATAATGACTTCAACTGTGTATAAAGATGATGCTCGTAATCAGAGGGATGGCGTTGGTGGCTGCGTTTAGTTTTTTGTGTGCCCTCTGCACTAAAATCAGTCTAACTAAAAAACGAATGAAGTGTAAAGCTTTGATGGATATATATATATATATAGAAATATATATATATTACTAATTGTACATATTAATTGTTTTATATTCAATACGTGCTCTAAAAGCCATTTCAACAGTGTCTATTAGTTTGGCTCTCCAACTCCAATTTGTTACACTCTAAGACTAACTACGTAAGCGTCGTGGTAACTTTAAGCATAAACAGTAAAAGAAGAACGGCTCCTCCCCACGAAAAACAAATGCAAATGGAAACAAAAAACAAAAAGCAATAGTAAGAAGAACACAATATAAAATGTAAAATTGATTGTAAACACACAGAATAATATATGGCTAACTATTACGATTTGAATAAGTTATGAGGAAGATGAAGCTATGAACAGTTGTAATGGTTCATATAAAATATGTTATAAATATACTTATGCATATTGTACTATTATTAATTATATTATTGTAATTATTATTATTGCTAAGTATTTAATTGCTTAACCTAATTTTATTAAAATAAAACGTATTTAGTTTGTATTGAAAACCGAAAACAAAATCTAAGAAAAAACAAAACAAATTAGTACTCGTACTTCCAATTGCAACTCACAATTTACAACAAGAACAACAAACGAAAAACAGAAGATACCTAAAGGTCAAGCAAATCGTAATTAAACAAAACATATTTATAATAGAGTAATATTATCCGATTGGCAAAGCGACATTTGAGTACGATCTTATATATAAAGACAGATAAGTAACTGAGCAGTAGTTCTGAATTGATAAATCGTCGCTATATATTAAGGAATTGGTTATTTATTTAATTATTTCTTTTTAATTTTGTTTTTTCTTTTGCTGTAATTGTAAATGTTTGGCATACTATGCTTTTCTGTACAACAAACACATAAACAAAAATGCCTATAAAATACAAATTACCCTAACAAATAATTGAAAACAAAAACAGAGTTACCCAATAATACATACACATACACTCAAAAATAATTTACTCAATGTTATAATATATGTGATTTAAGAACGCAAACATGGTACTACCTAAAATTTTTAAATGTTACAATGAAACAGGTAGTAAAAGTCGAAAACGCGCATGAGACCGTGTCTTCAGAGCAAAATTTAAGTAATAATTTAAAGAGTTAAAGTAGTACAAGAGCAATCTAAAAATTCAGCATAAGCTATTAAATATATATCTAATAACATAAATGTAATTTCAACTCAATAACTGCTTATCTAAATACCTGACGTCGAATCTTTTCATTTAACGTAAACATAAAACGGATAACGTTTAAAGACTTTCGGAAGAACTGAACCTAATCGCAAACAAAATCCACTCACACTTGTGGATAGTAAACAATACATTAAGAAAGACTTCTGATAAATCAAATATAAAACAGTCTTGTTGTGTGAATGTACAAACATTGTGTTTATCTGAATTTTAAAATTTTACATTTGAACCCACTTATTTTCGAATAGAACACATTCCAGTTATTTTATATTTAACTTAGTTGTATTTATATTATTTATGTCTACTCATTATCACAAGGAAGCAATCGATTGGGATAGAAACGCAGTCCCTCAACGGATTCATCCCGACAAACTTTGCCCAGTCTCTCAGCCACCAGCAGTCGCTCCTTAGCTAACAATAGCGATATGTGAAGCTGTTTAGCTAGCTCCTCCACCGCCAAGGATTCCATAGCACGCACTTTCTCTAATGTGTCAATAGAAATCACTTCATCATCATGCGATTCGAGCTGTAAAACCATAGCACCACTAGGGAACCGACGTAGTTTAATGGGTCCACTCAGGCGTTCGCATGCATGCAGCAAATCCTCAGGTGAAAGTAGTTCCAGACCGCGAGCGCGATTCACACGACAATATACGTCAGCCAGGGACATCATGCCTCCATGTTCCTAACAATAAAAAATTCGGCAAATAGATTGAAAACATGTTTAGAATAAAATTATAAATTGAAATTTACACTCACTTCAATTGGATCGAGTAGCATTTCGCATATTTGCTGAGCTAAACTATTAAAGTACGCCGAATTGCTGGTAAAATTATCGCGCGTCACCGGATCATCAATGCCCAGGCTGAGCAGATACGATTTGAATCGAACTGTTTCATCTTCGGATATATCTCCTCTTTGTTCACGTATTTTGCTGCTTATATTTTTTGATAAGCCTACCATATCCTTCGCCATAGCCATAAGAACACTTAGATCTTGAAACGCGAGTGCTATATTCTCGTCCGTTGCCTTGGCTTTCGCTTCCAGGTGACGTTCTATTCCACCTATTCCGGTGCGTTTCTGAATTCTAGCTAGCTTATCGCCAACATTTGACGTCGATTCGGGTGCTTTCAGAATGGTCTCACTCGTCAACGCGATGGCCCAGACACGCGCATTCAATGTTTCTCGCAACGCGATATGGAACTCCACGCTTAGTCCGTTTTTGCCAGAGAGTTTTATGTGGGTGGCCCGACTCGTATCCAATGGACCAGGTGGTTTATCTACGCTTGGTGGCCTCAAGTGCATTATTATCCGAGTTTTGCGTCCAAAAAAATTGGAGGCTGTTGTTTCCTCACTGAGAGAAATAACATAGCTAAGTGGCAGACAAAGGGTGACAGCTGCTCGTGCAATTTCACCAGGACGACCCCAAAATAGTCTATGAGTAGTAAGGACTACTTCTCCATCTTCAAATTCCGTCTAAAAAAGAGGCGTAGCCGAATAAAGCTAATGCAACATTTTTATGATGACATGATCTACCTTTTGGTCTCCATCATAGATTTTGACGTTGCGATCGCGGCTTACGAACGACTCATTTTCGGTTAAACGGGCCTCTTCATATGTAAACCGATTCATTGCTACTAAATCTGATATATAAATATCCTTATATTTGTTTTGGCTCTTAATAAAACTAGATATGTCACCCTGAAGGGTAGTCTTACGATATATTGGTATTTATCGAACTCAAAAATATACCATATCATATCATATATTGATAGTTATGCCACAAAATACCAAAAAAAAGGTGTAAATATTCCAAACTCTTATCGTTGATACACTTAATAACTAAAACAATTTTTGATTTACTTGCTACCTACCTTAATATAAAAACGCACTCATAAATAATATAAAAATAATTTTCATATAAATGGGAGAAGCGTTCATTTTTTATGTCATGCTTGGCCACGTCTATCGATAGTGAATTACTCAGCATATCGATAGGTCCAATTGTACTTTGAGCATGTGCCTCCAATAGCAAATTTAGTTTGTTGCTTTTTCTGTTTTAGTTTTTTTTTTTTTGTGGTATTACTATTATTAATACATATTTGGAGACTAAGAACATATGAAAACCATATTTCAATTTAATGGTCTTATGTAACAATGCACGAGCAAATGAAATAACAAAATTACGTGCACATCGATCACTGCATACGGATTACTGTCAAAGCTTTTTGCACAAATAATTGTATGTATCATGACGGCTACAGCAACAGAGGCGAGTAAAATGCTTGAGGCAGCACTTCAACAGATGGATGGCATAATATCCAACTCATCGACTGCGGCAGGTAGCAATCAATTGCAGGCTCAGCAAGGAATTGCAACTACAGCTTCGCTGACAAGCTTTTGTGAGCGTAACTTAATTTCGGCAACCAATGTTTTATCAACAGCTAAGACCCTGGCTTTGGCACTGCAACAAGTGAGTTGAAAGTCATGTGTAAGTCATATTAGTATCTGTAAGTGAACATTTATCGGTTTTGTAGGTTGGTTTAGCAGCACCAGCTCCTGATCCAGTTACTGCAGCAATCATAAGCGATTGGCTTGAAACGCATATACCGCGTCAAGACTCCGATGAACGAATGCGTCGATTGCAGCGCGACAAGGAAGGACTGGCTCTACAATACCAAATGCTGGCGGAACGCGTTTCCGAGCAAGCAGATAGAATCATTGAGTTGGAAGGCCTTTTAACGGAGAAATCTCAACAGCTTTGCAGCAAAGAAGAGCAACTGCAACGCCAAGTGATTTCGCAATCTGCTTTAGAAACACAACAACTTGAATTAATGACTGCCTTAAGTGAGTTGAAGCTGCATCGTGCAGCACTTGAGTGCGAAAACGAGTTAAATGCCACAAATTGCAATATGCCCTATGGCAGCATGGGTAATCTTAATCAGAAGACCACACCTGATGGACGTTTAGCACCCAAAACTCCGCCGTCAGCCTTGAGGCACCAGATTACGCCACAATTCCACAGCTTGCCACGATCGCATGGCGGTGCCAATAAACAGGTGCATCGTTTGCAATCGAACACCAATAATAACAATAATCAGACTCTAGATGTCAATGCCAACAGCAATGGGAAACAGCGCAATGTGGCGTTTGCCTCCAACGAACAAATTCTAATTGACGACAGTTTGATGAACGGTAGCGCTAGTCCAACTGAAGACGCAATGTCTATGTATTCCAGCTTTCGATCCCAGACGCAATCCACACCCTCGCCAAAGTTACGCGAACGGTCTGCTCGCGGATTGCGCAGCATTTTAGGTAAATTGCGGCGCAGTAATAGCAGCAACTGTGAACTGACTGCTTTAGAACAGGCCGAACCAGATGAATTTCGTCGCGGTGGCTCGCGTGCAACAGCTGGCGGTCGCATTGAATGGAGTGCTCAGACTCCATTGTTCACTGATGCAGAAAAACATTACAGTAGCTGGAATGCCCAGGAAGTTTGTAACTGGTTGGCGCACATGGGTCTCGGATGTTACCAGGATAACTGTAGGTGAGTGTGGATCGCATCTGCCATCACCAATATCCATCGAATCAATACAATATTCACAAGCAAGAACATTGCAGTCGACAGGTATAGTATTCGAAGCACGGATTTTAATAAAGAATTAATGTTGAATAGAAATTTCCTATTGAAATTGTCTATCTATAAGTAAGTAATCTTATACCATTAATTTCTCAGAAGAAAAGAGATTTTGATTACATACATTGCGTTAATTAATAGGAAGTTAAAATCATTTGAGTCTGATCTTTTATTTTCAATGATTTTTTTATTTTTCACAGAAAATGGCTGAAAGCTGATCCATCAGTTTGTTTCTTTACCGCATCGGCGGTAGATATCGAACGTGAACTTCATTTGAAATCAGTTCTGCATCGGAAGAAAATCATGTTGGCCATTGATGACATAACAAAAAGGGAATTTGACGAACTGACAATAAAGGCTGCCAAATTGGATGTGGGCTGGGTGCTGCGCTGGTTGGATGACATTGGTTTGCCCCAGTACAAGGATTACTTTTTGCAGGCGAAGGTCGATGGGCGCATGTTGCATCGTTTAACGCTCGAAGATCTTTCTCAGTTACATGTGAGCTCATGCCTGCACATTGCATCATTACGATGTGGTATTCTGTGCATGCGCCGTTTGCGCTGGGACGCTGAAGGTCTGATTCGTCGCTCAACCAAGATTGTTGATCAGAGCGACGAAGCCAATAGTCCAGAAAAAGAGAGTGTTGATTTGTGGACAGCCCACCGAGTAATGGAATGGTTAAAAACCATCGATTTGTCTGAGTATGCTCCAAATCTACGCGGAGCTGGTGTGCACGGAGCGTTGATGCTATATGAGGAAAGATTCAATGCCGACTTATTAGCTGATTTACTTTCAATACCGCCGAGTAAATCGTTGCTACGACGCCACTTAGCAATGCACTTTAAAGAATTGGTTGGACGATCCATAATACTTTGCAAACGCGATGCCGAAGCTGCACCTGGCTATTTACCGCTAACGATCACGGCAAAACTGAAGCCACCAAAGCGCTCACAGTTCACACTTAAACGTCGCAAGAGTGCAAAGGGACAATCTGAGGTCGATTGGACTGACTTAGTATGCCCGATGAATACGGTTGTTCCTGCAATGTCCTTCAACGCAGAGGCGAGCAAAGATCACGATGGCTCCTTGAGCTCTAATTAATCGAACCCTAAGTGGATAGATAGCAAAAAGTATACTTACGAGTAACATATTGTTAATTTATTTTTAAAACTGACCCTGAAAGTGATCAACTTTTCGAACTATTGAAAGTCAAATTCACACTTGCGTATGCAAGGAATTGTACTTGCAAGAATTTAACTTGGCAAACGATTTTAGCCAACCTTTAAGCAATTTATGGTAATAACCAAATGACCAAACAATAACGTATTAACAAAGCAGGCTGCTAAATGCACAATGATACTAATACATACCTATTTTTGAATTTCGCACTTTTTTTATACGAAGACTGCAAGCATTGACGTCTTCCAAAAAAAAAAATAAAGTATTCTAAATATCATATATATTATTGACCTGGAAAGCAATTCGAAAGTCTGGCATAAAGGAGAATATCCGAGTTTATTATTACTAACAATATTTTGTATGTTATTAGCTCCATAATTAAAGTATATAACGCATTTTTACTGAATTCAAGTTTTTGCGATTCTCTGGGGACTACTAAATAGTGATAACTTTAATGATGTTTTATAACATGAATCTGTTAGAATTTCATTTTATTGTTAACAATAACATTGCTTAAATTGCTGAACGACTTGAGGCGTGGCAATTAATTAGAAGTTAGCCAGCTTGGACGGAATCAACATTGTATTTAGATAATTGCTGTCTAAGGAGAACTTTCCCCGACAACTTTCTTAAATCTATCAATCTTTGGCAGTGTATTCATAATCGTAGTGACTTATGTAAGCTCATACGGGATATACTACGAGGCCTGCTTTGCTGCAGCCTGCACTGTGGCCAAATTGTCTACACCTAAACCAATTTGCCCGGCTAGTATATTCTCGAGAGCATTGTGTTGATCGCGAGCAATAACATCCTTGGCATGATGGTGTTTGCAAATATCGCTTTCTGGAATATGATCCTTCCAGTTGCGGAAGAGGTAGCGCGTAAATTTCTTCAGCTGTCTAAATTTACAGTACGTTGCGCCCTCGGCGGATTGTAGTTGTTGTGTTTGTATTAAAAATCCTTTTTCTTTGAATGTCTTTTCAAGTTTTTCGCGTTGCTTGGAGCGTCGCGATGAACGTCCCCTCTTTGCTACTGACGCTGTCACAAGCCTTGGGCTCGGAAGTGGTCTGTGTAGCTGCTCGAGAGGATCCTCGGGATGAAGCATTGCATGCTGCTTGGGACTGTTGGGGCTGGAGTAATTGGAGGGACTGTGCGATGCGACTGGCACCAGGCTGCTCGGTAAGAAAATAGATGATGTGGGAGATTCTGGTGGTATGTGCAACAGTTCCAGGCTGAGATCCGTTGAGGGAGGTGGTATATCGATATAAAGTTTATCATTGCTGGTGATGGATGAAACTGATGTCTGGTACTGCTGCTGTTGCTGTTGCTGCTCGCGTGATATGAACTCATAGCCCCGCAGGGTCCTGTCGCCGGTGCCATTGTAATAGCGATAGTTTCCTTCGGCATCCACAGACAACATCTTCTTCTCCTCTAGCATAGGCTTAGCTCCGCCCGTAAACTTAAATTTGCAAATGCTGACCTCGGTAGATGGGCTGGAGCTGTGCTCGGTCGGTACGGGCGGTATAAAAATCGCAGATCGCTTACGCTTGCGCATGGCTGGCGGAGTTACGGTATCGATCGATAGTTCGAGCGGCTCGCGTTTGTTAGGTGAGGTGGTGATGGTGGTTATGGTGTCAAAGAACCCACTTGGTATTGGAATCTTTAATGACAGTTGATTGTCTTTTTCAATGGTCTCCACTTGTAAGCCTAAATGGCAGTTTCCCATGAACTTTTGGTGGATTAATCCCATAGGCTGTAACGAAAACTTCTCAGATACACTGATCTCCTTTTCTCTTGTAAATTTAATTGAAATAGGCTTCAAGGGTCCTGCTTGATCTGTTAATGGCGTCGCACGTTGCGAGTAGCTCTCACACTCCGTTGTTGATGTGGCTGCATTTGTAACTGTAGATGGCTTATCACTGTCCCCGCTTGAGATTGAATAACGATCACTGGATTGGTCGCGCAAGCAAAGATTCAGGGGTTCCTCTAGCGGAACAGGAGTTGGGGATGGGCTGGCCACAACACGGTGTGCGAGTGGTGATGCAGTAGTATAGACTTGAAGCTGAGAATTAACCTCTGGATCGTGATCAGCAGACGTCGATGGAACGTTGGTTGGGATGATCGTACCATAATTCTTGTAGATCAAATGACAAATGTCCGCCTTCTTTGGCTTGCGTCCACGTCGGGGCTTGTAGTTGTCCAAGGTGATTTCGCCCATGTAAGGCAAATCAGCGTATTTAATGGCGCTGCGCTTTGGGCTGGACAGCTCAATCACGGGCTGCATCGGTTGGGTTGTGACAGTTCGTATTGATTGTGATGGTGGTTCTGACCGAGTGTCCTTTCCCAATTCCAGTTCCTGTTGTTGCCGCTCTGCACTTCTCTGAATCTCGGCTATCTTTTTCAGCCAACTGCGGACATTCTCATGTGATTGGCTCTGAGGCGGATGCGTGACTTTTACGGCGGGTGCTGCAGGTAGAGTGGTTCGTGTGCTTGACAAATGGCGTCTCTGCGTTGCCTCGTAATGGGCGGCATACTCTGCCGGTAAGGCCTGATGGTGGAAGCGCAATTTTACCCCTGTAGTAGATGTTGAGCGTTTCTTTGATTTGCTTTGTCGCGACACTCTTTGCGTAGGTACGGATAGCTCCTGCACTGGCTGCCTATGGGATTTCCTAGCATTCATCAGATTAGCTTTCAGCTGTTGCTTTGTGAGCGTGCTACATGCCCTGTGCTGCATTGTTTGTTGCTCCTCCGTTTTGCGAGCCAGCAACGTATTGAATGGATAGTCCTGATCTTCATCATGTGGATCGTTACTGGCTCCGTGCGAGATCAAGGGGTCATCTGACCCCTGTAGCAACAGCTTGTTAGTATCCAACGGATCTAAGCGCATATGATCTGTCACAGAGGTGTGCTGCCAGGGTTCCGTCCCAACAATCTGACCTCTATCCGGATCTAGTTTAATACATGGCAATATTGTGTCAAGCAAACCATTTGTCGGCAACGTTTGTTGAGGCAACTTGTGCGACTTAATCGAGCACATTTGTGATTTGTTGTTTTTGAGGTTGTTCTTGTTCTGTTCACCAGTATCATAGGCCAAGGCATTCTCTCGCATGAGATCGTCCATGTTATGCTCTAAAATGAAATAATTAAGACGTGTTACACTTTCTGTTATCCCAATATGGAACAAATATAATTATGTTTATTGAGACACACACTTTTCACAATTCACATTTTTCACACGCCGGTCATCGTCATCGCCCGATCGTATCCGTATCCGTCTCTTTCGGCGGTGGTGGTGGCAACACGGGAATTCTATTTAAATGCTCTGCGAACTGGCAAGTGGCGCTGTATTTCACGCACACACACACACACAGACGCGCGCGCACACACACACACACACACACACACACATTCATGCTTATTTGAGAGAACGTTGAAATTTGTTTTTGTACATGAAATTCGATTCCCTAGACGAAAGTATATGTCCATAAATGGCTTAAAGGCAGGCAAACACAGATCTGTGTGCCAGTGGTCATGTCTGACGGTCTGAGTATTGATAATATCACTTTAGTCATAGCAATGCCCGTGATCATGTCTTGCATATGTACATATGTACATATATGTATGTATAATTTTACCTTTCTCCTTATTGAGTTATTGAGAGACTAGATTTTCATTGAGTCAGGCAAATGGGTTGCTGGACTGTCTATCAAGTGGAATTCCTATATGAGGGATAGTTAAAGTTTCACGCGTTGTCTATCGCACTGGATTGGTTAGCTGCATCGCCATCGCGCGCGTGTACATCGTGTTGACATCCAAAACTCAACTAGTTGCGGGAAAGTCACGAAAGGCATCATTTTGAAAATATGCTCCTTAGATGGACCGCAGCCGGAGACGCAGGCGCAGACGGAAACAGAGGCAGAGGTGAGGCCGAAGTAGGAGAGAGCAAACACGCCCCACCACACAATAGACGAAGAAAATAACGCTGAGCAGGCCAAATGAAAATCAAATTAAATTCTTCTGCTTCGCTCTTTTTGTATTTATCATTCGTGGCTGCGGTGCGTTGTCGTGCCCGTCTGTATTTAACGCCAAACACGAAGATATTTCGTGTATTCATTTTTAGAAAAATCCAACTTGTTGCCGCGTTGCTCGTTTCGCGTTGCTTTGCGGTCATAAACCAGCCAAACGCGATAAAAGCACGCCGGACAAACCGAATTAGATTTCTTAAAAGTTTAGTTTTGATTTAATATTCATTCATCAGGTATTGGGTTTTTTGTTGCTTGTATCGTATCAGAATGGAAAGAACTATAATTTGTTTTTGTTTTTTGTTTTTTGTTTTTTTTATTTTTTTCAAAGTAGTTCAGCTAAATATAATTCCATATACATAACTTATACCTATATAGGGCATCGCATATTCGATCAATTTTCAAGTTTAATACTTAGCCGCTGCATCATTCAAGGTGTGTGCGAGCAGCATCCCAAAGTTCTTGATTCTTCGCATAGGTATTCGCTCAGTTGATATCGCGATTATTAATAGATCTATGCGAGACTTCAAGTTAAGGCATCTGTATTTTGCCTTGCTTCTAGCGTAGGCGTATTGGTGCATTAGTGTATCTTGCGGCTTATTATTTCCGAAATGGAAAAATGCCCTCAAAATATATGACTCTGTGCGTTTATTTCGGGATGTATCCATATATATTTATAAACATACACTCTCATGGCTCTAGGTATTTGTCTGTGAAAATATAGGTCATAGTTGTCTCATTTAGCACGAAATACAGAATCGTATACTTGATATTGGGCAGCTGAATATCATATCACATTCATATTCGTTAACCTGTTTTTCTGAATTCAAAACTGACGTGTACATTGTATTATCTGCTTTTTCAAAATGCAAAAAATTCTAAAAGCGTCATTTAAAAAAATTTATCGTTGCTTATCATAATAAGTAGCACGATATAAATAATTAGTAGTATGAAATATATTTCGAAAGTAATTATCATAACCATTTTGCAACTTCACAATCTTAAAATGATTTTATCTCATTTTATTATAACATTATGGAATAGTTATACAAATTAACAAAACATTTCAAATTAAAATGGTGAAATTTAGGAAACCTTATAGATAAGTTGATCCCATCAGTTATGATATGCGTAAATGAGTACAACTTCAAATATACTAAGCTAAGTCGTCAAATATGCAAATGAACCACATACATATATTTAAATGAAAATATTGATTTTGGGACAAAATGTAAAATGTGATAAATATGTATAATGTAAATGTATCTGCGTCGATATAATAATGTGTGCGTGCGTGTGTTTTTTATACCCTGAACCCATTGAAAATGAGCAGAATGAGACGTCGCAGACCACATATACTTTGATCAGAACAAAAAAAAAGTTGATATAGCCCTGTCCGTCCGTCCATACGAACATCGAAACTTCGGAAACTATAAAAGATGCAGAGCTGAAATTTCACATGAAGTCACGCAATGCGAGGTTATTTAGTTTTTTCGATAACTCATCCCATTTTTAAATTATCGATAAAAAATTCGTTTACTTTTTTTTTAACGTTTTTTGAGCAAAGTCATTACAGAAAGACTTAAAATTTGTATATTTAGATTGATATTATAGATACGCTGATTTTGGATGCCACGCCCCCTTCACCATTAATTAAAAAAGAGCATTTCAAAAACTAGAGACTTGTAATTTGGCAAATAGCCCAACCCTAGTCACAGCAGCACCTGCGCGGATATGCGTGCGAAAAGAAGAAGAGTATAAGTTACTTTGCAAAGTTCAGATACTAATTATACAACTAGTAGTCCTAGTTGTCCAGTCTATGTGTTGTATGGTTAGTGGTTAAGGGTATCTCGTAGTAGAGCCGTCTCGACTAGAGCCTTCTTACTTGTTTTCTTTTTTTGTTGTCACAATTTTGAAAAGTTCTTTCTATCTAAATATTTTGAAAATAATAAATAATAATAAATTAAAAAACCTTCCTTCATTAAAGTATAAATTAGAACGAAATTTAAACCACATCATGTTTATCCTATAACTGTCCAAAAATTATGGGTCTATGCCCAAAAACTGCACAATTCATAAGCGTGTGCATAAATAAAGCAAAATAGTAATTGCTAGCACGGCAGGAAGCATTATGTAATGAATATGAAATATAAATATAAATCAAATCCAGCTCAGATTACATTGCATTTACCATAAACGCCATTCCCTTACTCCAGCAGGCATTACCAAAGATAAAAAATAAAGTAACGGCTGAAAATTCAAAATTCTACCGTGATTCTTAGCATAGAATAAACGCTGTATGCGTGCATAAAAATGTATAAATAGGATAAACGCTTGCTGCTTGTCAAATTCGTCGGAAGTTAATGAAACTTTCAGGACGTGTAATGTTGGGAAAAACTGTATTTTCTACAGTACTAGAGTTTTAAACTTTTTTTAACAACTAAATGAGAGGTAGTGGCAAATCGGAAAATGGATATGACAGTTTGGAGCATGAATGAGTATTATGCAGTCGGTAACGCCCGACTGCAATGTTCTTACTTGATTCATAATATCTTTAAAGCAATAGCAATATATATATATATATATATATATATATTACACATTATTTCACTTAAAATTCAAATGCAAATCTTTCCTCAAATGTACTCGTACATCGTAATAAATCAGATAAACGTGTGAAGTAAATGGCGCCAATAGTAAATACTCCCCTAAACATTGGGAACATATACATATACATATTAGGATTTTTGAAATCTATATACAGTTGAAATTTCGGATCTCAAGTCGTGTATTTGGTTTACTATGAACTTAGCCCAAACAGTCGTTATTTATGTTACCACTAGATTGGTGGTGAGTGTGATGATTACCATAGTAGTAAATACATCTAGGTTTGAGTGTATTCAATGTCTAGACACCACCATCATAGTTGTATTCCATTTGGCAATGAGTGTAAGATGCAGTTTATGCGAACTTGCGATTTGTTTGCACTTGCAGGTGAATAAAGGTGAATAAAGCAGAAAAGTCAACTCTTGATAGTGGGTGGGCGAGTTTACAAAATATGCTGTCATTTGGTACGTATGTATGTATCGATAAGTCAACTACTCTACTCGAACCAGCTACTCAGGTCTATTTACATTTTCGAATTTGGATGGCAGTGGAGCTTACATCACCATCGGCAGTACTCAGCGAAGCGTTTTGCAGCCCGTGGGTTGCACAGAAGTTGGGAGAACCGTATGTATTGCACATCTATCTGGTTCTGCGACTGCCACAGTTTCTGATAATAATTATATAAATGGCATTAAATACCATTCATTTGTTTATTTTATTTTATTTTATTTTATTTTTTTTTATTCAATACCTGCTGGCGGGTACGTACATATTTGTATTTATGGCCATAACTGCCACTTTGGCCGCCTACGCGCTGCCTCGCTTGCTCGAAGAACAGCAACAATTCCACAGAACGGGAAGAGCCTCAGCGGAGAGGAGAGAGCGGCACATGCATGACAGCATGATACGCATGTCGCACAGAAGCAGCGATTGGCTTTCTCATCAATAGCTTTTACTGAGCAAATTGGCTTCTGGGGGTGCACTGTGCACTGCCTAATAACAAATTGATAATGTATTAAAATTCTCTTCACGCACAATGCAAACTCTCATCACTAGCAAATCCAAATTACGCGCACTATCGTTGATCAATTCGCGGTTGCGGCATTGCGACTGCGCTTGCAAGACATTTAACGGACGCAAATTCGCATGCGCACAACAGCTGATTGGGGCAGACAGAGCTGCCAGACTGGAATTTTTTTACTTCGTATTAAATATTTAAATAGATGATACATTGAAATTCATAAGCCATATACAAATATTTACATTATTTTCTACTTTTCAACCCTCTGTAGGCGTATATCCAAATTTATTTACAATATATGCTGTCTCGCATAACGTAGTTGGAAAATCACTGTTCATTCAAACGCAACTGTCAAATTGATCGAAATAATGGCGGCTGCTTTTGCACATCCTACAGTTTTACGTGCACTGTGTTCATAAAATTATTTCAACCAAGCTGTTCACTTTTCGACGATAAAGCAGTTTCTATATTCGCAGCCGTTGAAAATGAACAGCAAATTAAAAAATCTAGAAAAGATGATTCAATGGTAATGAAAACGTGGATTTTTATAATTTTGACTTATTTATTTGCATTTGATTTAATATTCGATATTCGACATTCATCACTTTTGTGAAATTCTTGGGATTATTCTGATACTTACGTAAACTTTAATATATGGGGAAAATATGACAAAAAGTTTTAATTGTGTGTGTGTGTGTATTTATTCACTGAATAATTATAAACAAATTGTACACATCAATTTTTCACATCAATATGCGAACAGCTAAATATTGTTTAATATGTAGAGATCAATTTATTTTTCGGTAGAGGACGATACTGAACTCCTGTATAAACTGTTTCCCGCGTTTTCAATGTCGTCATTGAAAATGAACATTTTTATTCACATATATTTATGATCTTGCTTATTTTCAGTGGAGTTATTTAAAAAATACAATTTTAGGTAAGTCAGAGGTATTTCAGTTTATGAGTTTTTCTTTGTCAATACTATATTTCTAAGCTATTATATATATTGACTAATTTGATCATACTGAATTAATGTAATATATATATATATATATATATATATATATATATATATGTATGTATATGTATATGTATATGTATATGTATATGTATATATGTAAATAATAATTTACTTAGACAATTGAGAAATTAAACATTTAATTTTACAAAGACATTTAAAAGTGACATTAGAAAAGTATTAGATTACAATACGTGTATATAAGTATGGAAGTACATTTATATAGTTTAGGATATAAGTCCAAGTCCAAGTCTTTTAAATATAAAATAGCTTTCGGATTTATCAATAGCAGTTGCAGGAGGATAATAAGTATTGCATATTCCACATAGTTATATAACATGTACTCATATAGATATATATTTATAGCTTATATATACATGTTTATATGACATGTACTCATATACATATATTTATAGCTTAATCATAGAATGTATTTTACAGTAAGCTTGCCCTGCATACATCATTATACATATACAACATCAAAAATAGAATATTCATATTGTTGAAGAGTAGAGAAAATAATTCAATTATCTTCTTATAAACCACATTCATATACTTGCACGTACATACATGTATGTGCACGTTTGTATGTAAGTATTTATGTATGTAGTTAACATCGACAAATTGTAAAGGATTTATATTGTTATCGTTGTATTTGGTATATTCGTAATAATTGCCAAATGGTATGCTGTTTGCAATGAAAGGAACATTCTGTTAAATAAACCATTTGAATTAAGTTGTTAATATTATTCTGCGTGAAAGGTCGCACCGACAATATTGGCAACAGGCGTTTCTCTACCTCTCTCCCTCTATATATATATATGTTGTTGAAAGTTTGATTGCAGTGTATGTACATATACATTAATTGGAGAGCATAGAGATTTATAACAACGGAAATGTCGTTTGATCGCACTTACATTTTTTATACGACTGTTAGACGAGCAAGGACTATGAACTGGCTGTGCAATTTTCTGGCCAAATGAAACGCAAATGTTTGAAAAACTTTCTTTTGTGTGCTTGTGTTGTATGGTTAGTTATAGCACGTAGATTGCCTACTTGCACTCTAAACTGTCAACCTCTGGCACTCACTCTCACTCAATGGCATACACACAATACGCTCGCATACCATAAGCGACAAACGCAATACCGACGCTTCGAAAAGGACAACAGGGGCAATTTGTCAACTGTCGCCAATACAAAGGAGTCCGTCAGTCTTGTTGCTGTGGTCTAAGAGAATTCCAAGGGGCGGTGATTGACGACCATTTGAGACCCAACGAAATGCCGTTGAAATGTTTTCATATTCATAATTATTAAAGAAATGCACACTTGAATACTCTTCGTCAAAGCGAACCAAAATGTCAACAACTCCGTTGACATGCCCCATTCTTATTTCACTCAGATCGGGTCCTTTTTCGTATCCTTTTCTTTAAATTGCGTCCGGAATGTAGATTGAATGAAGCTTGGTTGCTCGTTTCGCTTGTGCAATATAGGAACTTGAAGGTTGAGCTCGTGTAGTTCTTGTTAAGTAAACATTGAATAAACATATTTGTATATAAATAGTAATAGGAATATAGAATTAATTTGTTTACACTTTAGAAATAAGCCTATAAAATTATATTGACTAGCAAATAATGCCGTATTTCAAAAGTTGCTATGCTTGACATTTCAGATATACTGCATGCAGGCTGGCTTTCAGCTCATATATTCAGGTGAGCTCCTGCTTTGAAAACAGCTTGATGAATATTTGAATTTGTTTTTGTTTTCGATACTGAAGCATATTGTTTAAGATATTATGTTTATATAATCCTTAACGGATGTAGTGCCACATGGCTGTGGGCTTGCGTGCATTGTTAATCATGTCATGCCAATGCTGACAGCCAGTTCCACTCTCCTGCGGGCCAAGCCCAAAGCAGCCGATTTCCGTTGCCTCGCTTCCCGCACCGACCACGTAGATCTGCACAGATTGAAGCCAGAAACAATTACAAATATCGATAACTCACCAATGAGCAATCATAACTCACCTCAATGGCGGAATTTTGTAAGTAATTTGATTGTAGATTGAATGTGAATGCCTCGTTCCAAATGGGATTGCTTAGATCCTCAGATTTTGTAATGCTTGTCTTTTTCTTCTTGATACGCTTGCCGTTTTGTATCAGATATATCTTAGATTATAATCATTTAATTATATAAATTATAAATGAAATCATTTATACTCAAACTGCTGGCCTACCTTGACATATGGCTCTTGAATCGTATCCAAATTCCTGGCTTTCATTATTACAATAGTCAGACGTTCTGCCTGTGGAAGAAAGTTCAAAGAGCACAGCAGTTCCGGTCGATCCTCCTTGGGCTTCTTGGTGCGCAGCAAGTCGCCCCAGATCTAAATAAAATAAAAGTAAATAACCATTTATATTTTATTTATTATTCATAACAATACTTACCTCAACGGACTTTGATAGATCTAGGCCACCAACTAAAATACGAACTTCTCCAATAATGTCGTTATGCGAGTATCTATCATAATCGAGGACCTGTAGGACCAACTCTTTGCCCTGCAATTGATCACGGGAAACCGGAAACTTGAAATGCTGATCAAAGTATGGATTCGACTCGCCGCGGTGTATATGTGTTTGACGTTTGCGGTTATCTACATCTGGCTGAAGCATCAGACGCACATAAGGGTCCCGAAAGCCGCCCTCCTCAATCGGACTCAAATTGTGTGCTGGAAAGGAAAGGAAAAGCTCAAAGTTAGTCCTAAAATATCTAGTTAATATAAACTCACCTTCAATTAAGTGAACCGTTAAATCGAATAGGTGATAATCATATTTCACCCTCAGGTGCAAGCGACCCACGGCATGGCTAGTTTCAGGGGCCGTTAGGTAGATCGGTCCATCGGGCATTCGATATAGGTCTGGTTGCAGAGCACCCAGTGGAGAAGCAGGGCCCACAGCTGGGTCGATGCCGGGCTGAGGACGTGGAGGTATGAGCAATGGTGACAGACAGCGACCAGTAGTCACGTTCATGCTCATGCCCTTGCAAGCAACAGATCCAACCCCTCCAGTTATAGCCATATTCGGTGCAGATCCGACGCCGACCCCACTCGATAAAGAGGCCAGGCTGCTCTGGGAGGGGCTTGGCGTCCTCAAGACACTTACATCAGCTGAAGCCGGGCTATTGCATCGAGCATCAAGCGAAATAGTCCGCATGGGACTGGGCGAACGGGCAAGGTGGTGGGGAAACGCAGTTTCACTCGGAAGCGAACTACGTCCGTCGGGTCCAAATGTCCTTATTTGGGGTGAAGAGCCACGATGTCCCTAATATGTGACACCGCATCATTATTATGAAAGACAGAACGGAGATATAGATAGGGCTTGGGAATGAACTCACCGACTGTCTGGACGGAGCACTATCCATACTACTCTGACTGGAAATTGAGGGTGTGCGCTGTAGACGTGGTGGAAACGAACGGCTCTGATGATGCAAGTGCAACGGGCTGTGAAATATCTCAGCAGGTCCACGCAAAATGTCAGATGGAATCGGATTGTTTGGTACACACGGAATGCCATGAAGCTGTGTAGCCGGTTGTATTGTGTGTGACTCCTTCGAAATATTAACTTCCTGCAAATGGCACAATTTCGAATATTTAAGTTTGTGATTAGGACAGAAGCGATTTTTGGTAAGGCACCTCTGAATCCGTCGGCAAATCACAACTCTCGCTGCCACTACCGGCAGACACACTGCCGATGCCGCTCGTTGTCGAGGTCACCGATGATGCCGATGGCGGCGGCGTCATCGGCTGCAGCGGTGGCGGCGTCGTGGATGCAGCACCCTCACTTCCGGGCAGCACTTGGGTGCAACCATTGCTACCGCCACTGCCAGAGCTTTCGTCAGCCGAGTTGCGGTCAAGTGTCACGCGTCGAACGGCACCAACGCGCTCCTTGGCCATGCGGGACCACGATTCGATTCGCTTGTGTGCTAGCCAACAGGCAGCCGGACCCAGGCCACTCATATTTATGTGCGAGCTTTGATCTTACGCTAAATTTATTTTTCGTTTCACTTAGCTGTGCCTTCACGTATTCAATATTCGATAGTCTTAGGTTTTAGTGAGAAGCAGACGGAATAGCTCACGTAATAAAGTTGTTTGTTAGAAGGTTAGATCTTACTATGTGGCTACGTCGAAGCTATACAATCTCTATTGCTCCACCATATCTGTACTATTAACTAGACTGACTATAAATATTTGCTAATTACCAACCCTGTGAAACATAGAGTAGTAATAGTTGAGGTATGGCAAACCCGGGACTCTTTAAGCACATGTGCCCACTAATAAGCTAGAGCCAGTGGCCAGGTTACCGAATTGAGAGCCATGGCTATAAATATGTATAAACATTCTAGTTCTACCTTCCAAGGCCGTTCGATTGATACGCCTGGGCAAGGAGGCATCATCAGTAAGTAAATGAATCGAAATCAATTCCCAAGCGGTGATGCCAGGGCCTACTCGTTACGTACCGTATCGAACACGCAATAAGAATTCATTTGCAGTCACACCCAATACCATAGTTCAAGTAGTTTCCTCAATGACAAGCTGGAGGGTTGACGATTGTGTCGGATGAAGCCCAACATGAACAGAGGGTATATTTCTTGTGCAATACAATTGTAAACAATAAATGTATTTTCAAGTATTAAATAAATTAAATGAATTTAAGCACGTGTAGCAAATGACACCAAAATACACGGAGTGAGAGAGAGAGAGAGAGAGAAGGGAAAAAAGCTCGCAAAAAAGCAAAGACCAACCCCCACGTTAGTTCGGGATCATAAAAATAAGTTCTCTGTGTGAAAACGCTAACACATACAGCAGCTCGTGTGCAATATATATATATATATATATATATATATATATATATATATAAGTTAAGGATACGTAGTAGGCTGGATTCTACTATCAGACATGAGAGGAGAATACAACGTACGGAGCTATTTCTATTCAGTTTATATTCGGATGTGACATAGTTTAGACCTATTATTCCAAATCATACAAAGTTATATTAAATATATCGTTCCATGGAATCCAAGTGTATTTGTCTACGTGGGAATATAACTCAGTGCACATAATCGCTACTCACGTAGTGTGTGTGCGCTTAACTGGCGCCCGAGCAGGGACCCACATTCTTCACAGTATTGAAAGTAAAATATGGCGCAAAAATAACTAAATAAGTGATAATTCAATAAAAACCATAACAAATAAATTGTTCATTCTTGCGATGAACAATTGTTGGCTAAACGGTGGTACTTCTGTGATTTGCAGGGTATCGGGGTTCAAAGCCTTGCCACGATAACAAAACATAACTGATAAATAATAACATAATTGCAGGTAAAATGGTGGTACCTCTGCATCATGTCAAGCGTTCCTTGAGCATATGCACGTATCTCGGTTCAAATCCTTACCGTAAGTCAATTCTATAACCAAAAAGAAATTTGTTGGCAAGTGTTGTCACAAATATTATAAAATAACATAAAAGAAGTTAGCAGGTAAAATGGTGATACCTCTGTATTACGTCAAGCGATCCTTGAGCGTATGCACGTATCGAGGTTCAAATCCTTACCGTCAGACAAACATTATAACAATTTATAAAATAAAAAAGCGTCTTCTACTGTGTCGAATGATGGGTGCCGTAAGTTTAATTATAAAATAATAAAAACCACCGCAGCAATTTATTGCGGGTGGTCATATAACAAAATTGAGGCGGTTGTCTGGATAGGACGTGCAATAAATAAACCAAAAGAAACATAAAATATGTAATATAAACAATATAAAACGAATTGCGTTAGACTGCCCCATTCGATCGTGGAATCATCCTTACCCTAGTAGGTTCTTCTAGAACTAAAGAGGATAAATAAGGACTTCCCAACCTAGGCATTGGTTGTCGTTTTGGTTCAGTTGTGCAATATATAACTAAATAATATAAAGATAAACAAAAGAAAAAGAATTGCCCAAATGAGTCTGCCCAGATGACTGTGGAACAACCCTCACCTTAGTAGGTCTTGTACCAAAAAGGAGCCTGGGGGCTTCCCTAGCCATATAAACAAATAAAATCGTTTACCGAAGAATCGGAAACGAACATATAACTAAAAAAGTCGAACAAAAATTTTATAAAAAATAATAATTTAATAAGAGTAATAATAATGAAATAATAATAATAATGGTCAAAATCATAAGAATTATTAAAATCACAATTTATATTCAAAATTTTGTACACATTACAACTCTGTGAAAACGTTTACTAATCTTTATCTCCACAGGAAGAAATGTGACGAGTAGCTGCCTTAAGACGATAATCAAGCTAAAACTAATTGAATTTTCTTTTTTTTATGCTCTGAATGAAGAAGAATGAAGGCCTTGACATCGAATCACACGATATCTGGCTGTTCAAAATTTAGTTTGTTAGACAAGGACCACACCTGTCGACTACAAGGAAGGAGATGTGGTGTTTATTGGAAATAATCAAATAAAGAGTAAAGACAAGAACAGATTTAGTAAGGACGTGGTGGAAGAAAACCGTAATGTGACGCCCCACATTGATTAGAAGATCGTTGGCTATCGACAAGTAATTCGACAAAATTGGAAGAGAATACATGTTCTTGGACATACGTAGACGTAGCCATTATAAACATTGGACAAGACAGAAGTCCGGAATCTCGATGACGGTTTACTTTCAAGAGGCTCTCACTATCTGAACAAATGCTCTCCCTATCTGAGTTTGTGACTTCGCTAAAAATGTTCTGCGGCGGAGGAGGTACACATAGAGAGCAACGCTCATTTAGATCACACGATGGGTCTCCACCTTGAAGATCCTGGTTGGATGGTGGATTTGGAACCCTAGAAGAGGAGGTTTTTTTTAGTCGGTAGGCAGTCACGCAGTCCGACACACCAGTCAGAGTGACGACCTGACTGACGGTGCATAAAGCATTTTTTTCCTACCTCAGAAGACAGTCTCCGAATTCCGCAACAGGCTAATCATGACGCCGCCACAATAAATATTGCATCCAATTAGGGAATCTTGACGACTATTTTCAAGATGCTCGCTATCTGAGCAAATGCACCCTGATCTGCGGGACGCAGATTTTTCAACGGGAAGGAGTTAAGGATACGTAGTAGGCTGGATTCTACTATCAGACATGAGAGGAGAATACAACGTACGGAGCTATTTCTATTCAGTTTATATTCGGATGTGACATAGTTTAGACCTATTATTCCAAATCATACAAAGTTATATTAAATATATCGTTCCATGGAATCCAAGTGTATTTGTCTACGTGGGAATATAACTCAGTGCACATAATCGCTACTCACGTAGTGTGTGTGCGCTTAACTTATATATATATATATGTGTGTGTGTGTGAGTGTATGAGTGTGTGATGTACAGATCTCCAGATCTCTGAACATTACATTCTATTGTACGTCGCATGTTCGTATATGCATATGTATACTAATGTGTATGTGTGATGTCCCGATCAATGCATATCGCGTTCTGCTAGAAAATCGCATGCTCTTTTCATAAAAAAAGCTTAAGTTTACACACAAAGTTGTAATCACCTATTGTCAACATTCGCGTTAGTTTTCACGTGTTGTCTCATTAAATCCCGGATTATGAGCTCTTCCCATTAATATATATAATTCGTATCATTGAGAAGCACCCAACCGCACCGTTGCTAATTGACACCTAAACTATAATCAAAGGGACGACGGGCAAGCCCATTTTTCAACGAAAGCGCAGAACGATGACACCTAGCCACACACCCAGCCGCACTCACGGACATATGCTTATATGCCCTTATGGTGGTGGCTAAAAGTCCCACCAAAATTGATGCAGAAAATGTGGAAAAACAACCCAAAAAAAGAAGAAAAGTGGACTCACTCGACGTGCCCATATCATGGCGTAAAATTGCATAGAAAAGGCATTTTAATAGTTTGTCATTTCGCAGCTATCATTCGCATATAAATGTCAACCCCGAATAAAAGTGACCCTACATGGAAAAACAGGGGTTGTTGGTTCTTCTAGACAAGGATTCGCCTACGAATGCGAGTTCAAGCGTAATATCAAATTAAAATTTTCCACTTAGTTTAATTTGTTAAGCATTGATTAATGGTATATTCATTGTTTCCAACTCGAATATTTTGCCGTTTTGTGACATTCTCGGATCTTGAAATCCCTCTGATATTGAACGCATCCAACGATCGCCACAACCAACCTCATTCATGATTCAAAAACAAATTATGGCGGCTTAAAGAGCTGTTGATCGCAGGTATTCACGGATGTGTAAAATATATGTGTGGATAAGACACTCCCTTTCGTACAACAGTGTACAAATGGGAGATCCTAGCGTATTTGATTGAAGACAAATATTCATAATCAAACAAAGTTTCTAAACTAATCATGTTCAAACAAGTTTCAGCAGGCGATGACAAAACTAAGGTTCTACAGATTGTTAAGAATGTTTGTCAGTTTATTCCGATAATCTCCTGTGAGTACATCAAAATTGTTACTGAAAAATCAGCAAGTCCTCGGTTTCCCTAACTTTGGGTTTATTTGTATTGACCATGGCTTTACGTTTTCTCAATCAGTTCGGATGTGGCATAATTCGCATTCCCTGTGCTATTAAATTACCCATCTGCAATCCAATGTTTAATATTCAGGTGCGTAATATTAGTAAGGAGGTGAATGCTTTTGATGCCACATCGAAAATGGAAGGATTCCTAGGTGTAAGTCAATTCTATGAAATACCAGATGCTCCAACGGGAAAACTAAAATATTCGCTTGCAGAGATGGACAAGAAAAAACGCCCAAAAGAATAGGCACGGCTGTTGGATGTTACTGCACGGAAGGACCTTGTAGGCAGTCAAAATATAGATCCAAATACATATAAATTTGTGTGCCGTGTGAATTGAAAGGCCTGCTGACGTCAAGTCTTATACATAAATTTCGAATTTGCAGTTTACTTTACCTATGTCCATTTTACACTTTTTATCTCTCTAGTATGAACAAAATTCTAATTAATTTCAACCATAAAAACTATCATTCAAAAGCCGTAATCTATCCTGTAAATATTTTTCGAACCAATGGGTCTGAGTGTAATTCAGCTTACTTAAACTGTGATATACTTTGGATAGTGAATTAGCTGAATGCAATCAACTCGAATCAAAAATTTGCGAAATGATAAACAGAATTTCGAGTCGATGATTGTTGAAGGAAATTTGTAATTTTGATATAAAACAAAAATACGTTCATGCTAACATTAGGCTTTTATTATGTTACTCCAATAACTTCTTTTTCTTTATTTCGAACAAATATATATATATAAAATATATTAAAAATTAGCTTCCTCTGCTTGATAAGCTCCAATTCTGATTTAAAATTTGTTGGCCTTAAAAAGTAGTCGAAGTCCAAAGATATTTCAAATATATTTTAAACACCATTTCCACAAAAGCCCAATAATTGTTTGCCTTTATATTTGTATGTTTACCTAGTGGTACCGATGAAAGAGTTTGTCTGCAAACTAACTGGCACAAGAGGAGCAAGCAGGCAAGTAGCTGCAATAAACTGTACGTATGTATATTCATGAGTATAATCCCTCCGACTTATTAGCCATTGAAATGGACAAAACAATTAGCCAACAATTGGCTGAACACATTTGACACGGAGTAGGTTACATGGAAAAGAGCAAATGGCATCAGCCAAACGCAGTGGTCCAGTTCCACAGATAATACTAATCGGGTATTTCCGTTCTGTAAGTCTATGTTAAGTCATTTAAATAATTGTGGCACAAACGATTTGATTACAATAGCACAATGCCGTACAAAGTCTGGCAAATACCAATGCATTTCATAACATACACGATTGATGCGGCCGGAAATTAATATACAAAAAAAAAAAAAAAAGAAGAATCTCATTATACGCTTACCTACGCTCACACACTGAACACAGGTAACTGAACTACCGTTAACTAAGGAGATGCCAGTGAGAGTTAGCTAAATAGAGACAGAACGTGGCACATGCGGCAAATATTTATCATAAATCAAATTGTATGTGTCTTGGGCTTGGCTTATAGCTAAGAAGAGCGGAGTTATTAAAGATAGTTCACAAGTCGTTAATAAAAGTTTTGTTGCATTAAAGCCACAATATGCTATCCACACATACATTCACGCTACGTGAAGAAAAATTCATTCATGAATACCAAATACAATAGGTAAAGAATCTGACAGGTTTGCGTACTCCTTTAATTTGAACTTTGCAAGATAACCAAGTAATGGAATCTTAATGAATGGAGTTGAATAAATTTCCATAAAATTCGGAAAACGTTGTTAAAAGATGTAATCAAAATGATGTATACATGATGTATGATGTATACATATTTAGTACATAGCTAATCCCTTATAAGCAGTAGATCCGTATCAGTGATCATCTATCACTAATTTCAAGTTCGCAGCTTAAAATTAGAGACCTACTATATAATATATATGTGATTTAACCCTTTCTCAAAGAGAAATAATAGGTATTCTAAGTACTCTGGTTAGAGAAGACTCTAAGACTAAGTGTGAGAGAGTTGACGAAAACAACTCAGCTTTTCACGAATTCCAAATCTGAACTCTAAACTCTTCGAGTCCAAAAATTGAACTGTTTATTTCCTTACTAGTTCTTATATACCTAAAGCAACAATAATGTTCATGCATACAAGATTTTTTTTCAAGTGTTCCTTTCAGATTATCATTAAGCCGTTGTCTAGGCTCACGTTACATTTCTAATAGCCGCTACTTTTTAGTCAAGCAATAAATTAACAAAATTTAAAAGCATTCGACTGAATTCTTCAAGCTTTAAAATTAATCTGCTCCCAGTTTGTGCACGGTGCTTCACAGTTTTATGTCAAACATGACAATTTTGGTCCAAAAATGCATCTGTTTATATGAAAAAATTATTTATTTTGGTTGTAAATGACTTTTGTTGAATAAATAAACAAATTTTTATGCATATATTGAATATATTTATGCATATGCCATGTTCATGCTTGAACACTAAGTTTTTAAGTCCAATTTTCAAAATAATATGGTCATTCCTTTACTACATTTTGATATTATGAAGTCAACTGTAGAGGGTATTCCATTTTCTAATACATTAAGTTTTACTAAAATATTTTAAATTTATCAAATAAGATAAAAATGAGAATTATTCATTATAGTTGCGCATAGATATTAAATAGAGTTGGAAAATATACAACACTCGAAAGTATAAAAGATTAAAGATATTACAAATTTTAATCTGAGAGCTTATTAAATTCAGAGATAGTCATATACACTAGATAGCTATATATACTTTAATATTAAAGAGATGTTATTTATGGTTTTTAAGAATTGAAATTCTTATTGCGCAATTGCGAGCAGTAACAGCGCAAATTGTGAGAAAATACGAAAACACTTGTTGACCGGGATTTTATAAATGGGAAGCATTCGCTGATAATCCGCTCATGAAACGTCAATACAGCCCGTCTGATTGTCTGCCGGTTTGTCGGTCTGTCGGTCTTTCTGTCTGTCTGTCAACATGTTTACAAAGCATCAAGCTGCAGTTCAGCCAGACAGCCAGACCCTGCGGCTAGAAATTAATCAACAATACAATGGAAATTGTGCGGCTGCTAGAATGCAATGCGGTAGCTGTGATAGCTTTTCATTGTGCCCAGTTGCTCCTAGTTCTATATCAATTTGTTATATAACCCCGAGGCCACACACATTCGCTTACACGCATGCACACATGGAATAAGAGATTTGCTGGAATGTGTTTAATACCAGTTTGTGTGTTATCAACGTTCGTACCCTAAACCCATTGAACATTGGAGTTCAGCATGCGTCGATACAGAGCCTATGAACGCAAGTGGCTTAGCAGTATTTAAATGGGACTCTCCATAATGCGCAGATTTGAACTTATTTAAGATAATCGATTACTTTCGTCGTTTACATTAAATCGTTTTAAAAAGTTATTAAGCTTGAATTAAAACATCGTATCTCTTGGGTAGATCATATACTTATAACTGGAGGTCAGAGCTATAAAAAATGAAGTCTATCATGGCCTGTAATGTCAAATGTATCTTTATATGTATGATTCATAAGCGGACAAAACTCAACTCTCTTTCGAGAGAGGATGGACAGTGCTTGCGGTTTAGATCAAAACAAATCAGATTCTGCATTGGTGCGAATAAAGAAATAAGTAACAGGCAAATAAAATAACAAACACATCGAGAGGGTCTACATCAAAGACCGGCGCCCTTCGACAGTTTTGACTATCCTAACCCTTTCTCATTTCAAAAATAAATGCTATTGTATCTATCGGTAAAACGCGAATATTTTGCACTGGCGTATTGCCATTATCCGATTTCCTATTCTATTGTCCTCTTATTATTGTTGTTGTGCTTCACACACAGATTCCAGTTTACAAAACATTCTAAGTAAGGCATTATAGCCAGCAGCAAGGATTGATTTGATGCATTCCTCTGGCTATGCGTCAATCTTGTTAGCAATCAAATAGATCTTAACAAATAGTAACTCAGATTATTGCTCCTTATTTTATTAACATACTTTATTTCGTCAATTTTGCAGTTGGTGCCGCTCGAGTTGCTAGCACATTGTTAGAAAAGCAATCTGTAATTTACTGGAGGCCTGGCAGATCCGAAGATACTGTTTATGGCGTTACGTATAAGCTGTTATTTAATGGAATTTTGAATATAAACTGCTGAAGGCAACCCAGAAATATATAGAACAATCGCTAAAAATTGCATTTTATACATCATTTACACCTCATCTATTGATTTTATCTTCCCATAACCCATCCTATATTTATCAATCGTGCCTCGCAATTAAATTTTATTCAAAAATTCAAAATTTTATATGAATTCGAATAATTCAAGGACTAAGGAATTTTCATAAGTTTCAGAATAAGTAGCACATCATTTAAATCTTTTCAGTCTTTAAACTATTTCTATATATTTTTTTCGAAATTGATTTTAATAACGTGTGTGCTTTTAATTAACGGAAGACTGTGTATTTGATATGCGAGGCAAGAGCATTGCGTGGATAGAGTTAAACCAACTCTCATGTGATGTGCATTTATAATCCCAACTGTGTTTGCGAATTAAAATCCAATTAAACAGCAGCAACTGACTGAAGTCCACAACAAAATCAAAGGCCACTAATGAATATTTACAGCATTGCAAAAAGCGTTGAAATAGATGTTGAGATTTTGAGCCGTGAACGGAAATGCAACGGCTAACCACAAAGCATAACAGAATGCAGCTCACGTCCGAGAGACATGTATCTGTCAGATACAAATCACATGTGTAGATACAAACAAATCCGAGACTATAAGTACATATTGGTGCGTTTGTGTTCGTGTGCTGTGCGCTCTTACTTGGCAAATTGAAATTTACGAGAGCATTCCAAGGGCACGCGTTGAAAGGCTGAATTGTTTAGTCCGACTTCAAGATACCCTTCACGCTCGTTGCGAGTTAAGCATGGTTACTAAATGGTTAAACCACAGGTTATATAAACCATATTTGTCCGAACGACTCACGAACATCACCAGAAACGTGTCACTTTAATTGTGACAGATTGTGGTAGCAATCACCCTCACACACACTGATGGGGGGACTCGATGTAAGGTGTATGCTGGATTTTGATTGGATTCTCTGGCATGTGGAATGTCAATGAATTATTTTCATAATAGGGATATGTGCAGCACGCAAATCCTTTCTTGGCTGACTTTAATGTAAAGATGTGATGATTAATCCACCTTTAAGTGTGAACAAAATTTTGCCAAACATACAGACAGTCTAATCCGCCACATATTGTGGCATATCCTGAATATTATTCGTCCTGTGTTTCACGCACTTTTGCCACTTCAGTAACAGCAACACCACCAACAACAACATCAACACCAGAGCCAATATTGAGGGAGGCCTGCGCAAAATTGTGCACTCGCCTGGTTTGTTATCTAAAAATAATTATATTAACTTTGCTTTTTGATAGCTTGACTTGCTTCTTGTTGCCGGGCTGTCTGTATATAAACACACTTATGAGTTCTCAATAAAGAAGAAGAGCTGGAAATCAGTTTTCCTGCTTGTTTAAATTCTTTTAGAAGCATGTTTAATGTAGTACACATTTATGCTAATAATACATTTTCATCAAGGCTTCCACAGCCAAAGGCTGAGCTCCTTTAGAGGAAGGGGAAAGACGAACCAAAATGAAAGACTGAACGCAGAGAATTTTGTCGAATTCCTATGAAGTAAACCCATGCATGTTTATGTCCGTAATTCAATTGTATATGTACTTGCTGGAAGCCTCATTGCTGCAGCCATAAAGTGTCATCGAACGGATGACAACATCTCAATGCTCCTAATTTACTTGATATGTAAATTCACAATATTTCACAATATGCAGATATGAATTGTCTCCTTACAACTCTCGTTATGCAACGACATACATACATACGGGCACAAACTGTATATAAGCCCTAAGCAAGTATATGTATGTGTAACTTAATATTATAAACTTTCCGTTTCGCGTGAAGCTTTATCAATTTGTATATAAGAGATATTGAGGTCCTTTAGGAATGCTTTATGTACGTATGTACGTTTGTATGTACAGTATGTACGTACGTATGTACAGCTACGTTGTGTACACCTAAAATCCACCTGCTTCAATAATGGAAAACAACAAAGCAACAGTTTCGACGCAGCCACAAAAGCGACGCAGGAAAATCCATAAAAACACCTTTCTGGCTGGCTCACTGGATGACGAAAGTAAGCTTTAGGTACCTACTTGGGCGCTGTCTTTAAAAAACAATTTTGATATCTGATATATATATATATATATATATATATATATATATATATATATATATATATATATAAATATTTAGGTCAAACAGCTTGGCACGGCAGCTCAAGCAAACGTTTAATTGATCGAAATTAACAAAACACAAACATGTTCAGTGCACGACCATTAATTAGTTTTCTGCGTTTAATTTTCATTAATTTCACTCGGGATTCGGTTTCGGATTTAGATTGTGATTGAGATTGAGATTGAGATGCGACCCCGGGACACGAAATTTTAACGTTCCACACATAAGAGCTGCGCGCGTACAACTGACTTTGATTTTCTGCCTTCTTAGCCTCGACAAGGACGAGGACGTGGCCACACGCACAACAAGTTGCAAAATTCGAGTTGGTCGAGGTCGAAAGCGACAATACCGACAATACACGACGACCCTGCTCGGCCAAATTTTCGTGGCATTGAACTACGAGTTTGCAGCTCCGAAAGCTTTTTCGCAACTTGTTGCCCAATCAGCTGTTGCACTTGCTCCACTCAAGTTCATACACAAATGTGTGTACATCTACTATCCCACATTGCGCAAATGCACAAGAAATTTTAAAATGATGATTTAATTGTTTAAATTGTATGTCGCATATTTGATGTGTCTGCAACTCGTCAAATTATATTTCCATTTCAAGACACCTCCACGATACTTTACTTCTCAAACAAATTATTTAATTAGTCTACAATCACACTTCCATATTGAGGATTTCTTTCTCTTCTCCTTCCCTGCCTTTTTGTTTTCTTATTTGTCAGCATTTGATGACAACAAATTAAAATGGCTGATGTTCGAAAAAGCTGTGAAAGCTTTGCTACCATCTATGAAAGCTTTTTCGTGTGCTTGCCAACAACTTCACTTTTCAGCGCCAGATACATACATACATATATACGTAAGTGCATATATACATATGTACGTATTTAGGTATGTTGTGAGGCACCATACCAATACAATACATACACACAGTCAATGTAACATGTCTGTATTTGCATAGCTACCTCTTAATAACATATGTATATGTGTAAGTGTATGTACATACAAATAGACATGTGCACAAGCATAGATATAGCACACATTCACTGTATGCGATAATATAGATTAAGTGCGGGCGTATGAAACGCTGAGTATTAATACAAGCTGAATACACAAACAATTGCTTTAATTAAAGCAACTGTTCAGTTAGTTATGTATGTCTCTTGCTTTACATTTTATGCAATCCGTCTGCATAATATATTTCTGCATATATCGAAGAATTCTCCAGCTTTAAGACTTTTACGTTTAAAAGTATATACGTTGTATGTATCTTTATAAAATCAAACTCAAAATCAAGATGGTTTTATAGCTTGTACAGCCTCGCATTTTAGAGTGTGTACAGAAATGTAAAAATGTTCAAGATGGTAGAAATACATACATAGTTCAGAAAATAATAAATATATATAAATATGAATAAAATAATAAAAATTAAGAGCTACTGCAATGATCATTGTTTGCTGCGCTGTGTTAAGTAACATAGTAAAGCCTCAGGGCTTCTTTTCACATGATAAATGTTGGTGACCTCGAAACAGTGAATCTCCGAGCTTGTCTGAGTAATACTAGCCAAATTTACACTTCTAAAGTCAGCTCTACTTTTTAGACTCATTCACGAAGTGAAATGAGTATATTGGTTTTGTGCAATGTCCGTCTTGAACGCAATATTTGTCGGCGCTATTAGAGCAGAGACTTGAAACTTGGAATGTATACTCGCGGTGATAACCAAAGTTCCAAAAGATATGACGGATATAACGAAAACGCAGTTTCTAGTGCTTAAATTCACAATTCATATGCGTATGCTTATAAATAGCTTACTATCGATTGCCAAGTTGGCAGCAAGGATTTTATAATAAATATACAAAAAAGTTTTCTGCGGGAATCGAACTCATGCACTTGAGTCGAAATTAAATATGACAACGTTGGGGCCATGCATGAGTCTTTTACAGTCAATAACGTTGAACGACTGCAACGTTCTTACTTGTTATAAAAGTTTCCGTCGACAGCCACAGCTTGCATATTAATTTATTTATTTTATTATTATTATTTATTTATTTAATTTTTTTATTACTATTTATTTATTTTTTTTTAATTACAAAATCTGTATCTATAATATCTGTCTAAATATATAAATTTGCAGTCTCAAACTAAAACGGTGTAGGGGTTATGCTCAAAAAATGAAAATAAAAAAAAAAGTAATTGAATTTTCGCGTTTTTATCGATAATTAGGAAATGAGATGAGTTATCGAAAAAAAAATTAAATTAAATAAAATAAATAAACTAGTACTACGTAACTAACATACGAGTATTCCTGTGAAATTTCAGCTCTCTAGTTTTTGTAGTTTCTGAAATCTCGACGTTCATAAAAACCGTGACGATTCGAATGTACAAGTCTTAGACTTAATTCGACGAGATATTGCACAAGCCCAAAATACAGTGATATGAATCTTACGCTTAAATTTGTAAGATATTGTTCGGGGAACACGTAAACACATATGTGAAAACGCATATGTGAATATGCCTTATTCTTATATTAAGATATGCGTTGACCTCTTCAACACGCGTCTATCAACGCCAAGTTGGCAAAACACTATATGCTTATACCGAATAATCGTAATAGGATCGACTTAAGCACACCTCGGGGAATGCCAGCACAAGCTCACATAGAAAGTATCGTAAATTACATATTCTACGTATGTAGGAATGTACATATATACATATATGTTACACAACGAATCGGTGAAAAGGCGCCTATCTTTGACGGGCGCCATGAAAATTATCTCTGTTGGAGATGCCATGACGTAGTCATCCGCAGTAATCATCGCCCGTATGAAGTGGCCATTAGTTAAAAGAGAATACAAATGGTATGTGCCATCAGTCAGAAAATTGTTCATATACTTTGTTACTAATAAGTAGCCAAATTGGTAACATTACATGAGAATATATACATTTGATGAGACGAAGATTAGAAATACTGTAAATACATCTTGCAGAATATGTCTCTACTGTTCGGTTAACGCTCATGGCCTTTCTGTTCTAAGTCTTTCTTCCATATGATATGATATTTCGATTATAATGAGATTATACAAACACCGAAACTAGAGCTTATCTCGTTCACGAAATTTAAAGTGTATATATGTATGTTTTGTGAAATGTTCGCCTAACAAGTAAGAAAAGCTCAAGTTGAGCTTGCTCGACTAGAAGATCCCTGAAACCCTCCAATTGAGACAAGGTTCCCAACGAATATATGTATATTCCAAGTTTCAGTCAGTAGCGTCAATAGCGGTAAACGAACAGCGAAATAGCAGGGCTAAACCAATATTTCGTCTATAAGTATAAACGCGATACTGATACTTGAGAATGATAATTTTTATCATATATTGCAAAACGAAACGTACCAGTTGAAAATCTTTCTGCTTCGACTTTCTTTTGTGTTAAAAATAAAATCAGATACAAATTCAATACAATGCTATTACAATTTAGTTAGTCCCCAGATAATATCAAGGTCAATATATAGTTCAGCATAAATAGCTAGAGATCAATGTAAGCACTAAAAATTAAGCACTTGAGACCACAGCCGTTGCACTGCAGGACACTCGACTGTGAACTCCCTGGCGACAGACTGTCTAGAGTCTAGACAAGTGCACTCTGGCAGTGCACCTGGCAAATGCATGACGGTCTACGTTCAGGTAAACGCCGCAGCCTCACCTGATCAACAAAATTTCAATAGAATTTTTGCCTGCAATACGTCGGCTAATGATATTTTAACAAGATAGCGGAATTTCCCAGCTCTCAAGAACTACGAGTCAAGCGGCGGACAGCGTAACGAACCAGACTCTAAGTCTCGGGGTTGGTTTCATTCATGAAATGTGTTAAAAATTGAAAAACATCTTGAAGATGCCTAGAAACACTTGAGACTAAAGAGGCTTCACAGTTCAGATTCAATTCATTCATGAATTGCGCGTGCTTTTCATATGGCCCATAGGATCTAGTCAAGCCCAGTCAAATACCCCTGTAGACGTTAGAGCAGACTAGTAGAATTTATATAATCTATAATACGGAAAACTAAGCACCGTTAGTTAGTTTGGGCCATTTTATAAATTCAGTCTGAAATAATTGAAATTTTCATTTGTCTTAAAATTATCAATTGTTCGCTATTCATTTGGTTGAATATTAATATTTTTGTCCACAGTGATATTTGCGGAATATTTTCTGATTTAGACCAATTTTATTCGCATTCTATTTTTTACTATTTGTTACTATTTGTAACTTGTCTTGTCGAGTATCATTTAGAGAGCAGAATATTCAATGAATTTGCAAAAGAAAAAGTGCACACACAACAGGAGTTAGTACCACCTACCTGAGCACTTCAGTCTGAAGAGTTCGATCTTCAACTCAAGTGGGCGCACACTTGAAAAACAGTAAGGCAAGACTTGTATACATGCTGCTGATAACGATCGTGCAATGGGTGAATACTACCTGAGACGAATTTTCAAGAATGTGCACAATGAATGAAACTCAGAATTCCGTTTAAAGCCACCGACTGGGCCATTCTGCCCGACAACTGCTGACCCGCAGGGGCGTAGGTGCAATTGCGTTTATTAGCACCGCACCCCTCATTCTTTCTCTCTCATTGAGTTTTGGAAGAGCCCACAATGAAGAGTGGAGTTCGTCTGCCCTGCTCATTGAAGGTACGATGACAATTGTCGTTGACTTTGTCTGAATCAGCCAAAAGATCGAAGGCCCGAAGTAGTTTTGTTGCGCCTGATTCGTTTTGGCCGGTACTCCTTAGCAACATCATTTGATCGTTTTGTACCCAGCAACGATAAGCATCATAGTTGACGCATTCTTTGTGTCATAGACGTTCTGCAAATATTGCATGCGCAAAACATCTTTGATTGAATTCGCGCTCAATTAAACTATAAGTACCCTTCTGAAATAGAACCATGACATAGCAACATATTTTACATGATTAATTGTGGAGCAATGAGAATGCACATTTCATCATCATGATTATTGTCACTGCTGCGGTTAGCCTTGTAGTAGATGAAACAGTCAAGGCAATAAACCGCAAGTTCGATGCATGCATGTAGAAGCATTTCAGCAACTGTGTACTAAAGTGTTCTAAATATCAATCCTATCTATGACAGATACACTGAAATTCAAATTCGAATAACCTACCCTGACTGCAAATCTGTCCACGATTCACTACGCCTGTCGACTTACGGGAAGAACGTATCCAATTTGAGAAGAATGCAAAGAAAATAGTCGATGCTGAGTTGTGTGCAAATGTAATCTGACAAATTTCGGAAAAAGCAACTATATTTCAGGCAATCATTTTCTAGCTGATTGGATTAAAGTAAAACGCTTTGTTTGCTATAACTTCAAACAATCTTCTCTAGCTCCTGGGCGTATGTCAGTGTGTGGACTGCGATATCTTTGGCGGGCACTTTCTCCTTTTGCCTCATGTGCAAATCAGCATAGTTAAAATTTCCATCCTCGTCTAGAGTCCATTTTCGCTTAGCGACGAGGGCCTGCATCTCATGGCCTCCGGGCTTGAGGCCCAGGCGTAGTGCGGCCTGCTTCTGTGCGATCTTGCCATACGACTTTTCCATGCATGAGGCAATTTCCTCCCGCGCAGTGCCCACCAGTAGATCCATAAAATCAGCATATAATTCTGAGGGCATCGACTTCTTTGCCTGCAAAATTTTATTGTACCGTCCCTCCATGAAGTAGTTCTCTAGCGCCAGCACCGGCGATATGAACGGATTTTGCAGTAGCAGAGCCGACGGTAAACGTTCCAACTCAATATGAAAGTCGGCGATGCGATTGGTGGCTAGCAAATAAAGCAAGTGGAGACCCATGAATTTGTGCATATGCTGAGAGGAGTCTAGATGCTTATTATAATCGAAGTAGTACATCTTCAGCTGTGTCATATATCGCTCAAAGGCGGCATTGTCTTTGACTTTGATGCTGTGTTCAATGGCGATTTCCAGCATATCCCGTGACCTGTGCAGCTCCTGTTTCTGTTGGGGATTCACTTCTCCCTCATTCTGAATGTCCACGTATCCGAAGCGAACCATTTCCAACTTTAGCGAGTTCAAGAGCTGGCCGCAATGCGCCAAGTTGGGTGAGGCCTTTGACCATTCCGCTTTCAGCTCCTTGTAAATATTCGACATCACGTTAGAACAATGAATTTTTAAGATTTAAGCTACACTGTTGCATCTGCTATTGTGTTGATGAAGTGTTATTAGATTTTATTATTTCAGTTGCCGAAAGTGACGGTCCTAGGCCTACTTACTAAACATTCTAAATAGGTCGTAGCGCTCTAGTCTACAGTGCCTAAAACTGCTGTTCACATAAAATTAAAAAATTATAGTCGGATTCAATTTGTAGTGATTTACTAGGGCCATCAACCAATCAGTTACTATGGCTCTGTAAACGTGTATTATCTATTTAGAAATTGATCAATTTGTGACAATTGAAAATTATAATCTCTTGATATGAGCTTTGAGGGAGGACTTATGTATATGTCTCTGACTATCTTGGAGCAGACAAGGTTTTATCAACATCGGCGTTGATCGGAGGATCAATTCAACTTTAAATCCTTCTATTCATTACATTATACATTATATTACATTAGTTTAGGATTTTCTATTTTAGATGTTTTCAGTGAATAAAAATAGTTTGTAAATTTTAATAAAATTATTTATTTTAGACTATTCAACATTTACAAATTAATGACTATCTTAAGATGAAAACGCATTAATTACTTTTTGTACACATAAAACTCTATCAACAATAAGTGTTACCCACAACACTTGGTTGCGGGAGACGTCTGGGGGCTCGAGTTGGTTGATAAATTGAAGGTAGGGCTTTCGGAGCCGCCCTTCTTCTGCTTCACGCGCCGATTCTGGAACCAAATCTTCACTTGTTTCTCCGATAATCGAAGACGGTTGGCAATCTCGATACGGCGCAAACGAGACAAATAGGCATTATGGGAGAACTCTCTTTCCAACTCGAGCAACTGGGTGCTGGTAAAGGCAGTGCGGATGCGTTTGCTGGAGTCAGCATAGTCGTTGATCAATGGGGTGATCTCCATGCCGGCACTAGAAACGGCTGTTTGAGACTTAACGGGAGAGCTGGCAGGTGAGCAAGAAGAGTCGTGCTTGAAGCGTTTCATTGGCTGCTCGTCAGGATTACCATAATCCAACGAAGCACTCGAGGATGCCGAAGGCGAAGTGCAGAAGGCTCCAGCCTCATAGAGGCTTTGACCATAGACTCCCGTCGGTGGAATTGATGGTAGAACCAGTTGAGCACTGGAGCTGTGTGCAACGGCATTGGCCGACAGCGGAGGCGATGGATAACAGTCATCATAGTTTCCGATGAGCCCATTGGACTTGCGCTTCGACGCAAAGAGCTGCGCATACGGATGATACAGAGACGCGTGAACCGCAGCTGCAGCAGCTGCTTGTTGCTTGTGCTGTTGTTGTTGCTGCTGTTGTTGTTGTTGCTGGATGCCAAGTGAGAAGAGGTAGCTGCCCACATAACTGGCCGGATATGGTAGCATGGGTATCCCTGGCAGCATTGCGGCTGCAGCAGCTGAGGCAGCCACAGCAGCAGCCTTTGCATTGGCAGTGGGCGACCCAAGTGGTTCCTTATTCTTGTTGAGCGGCGGAATATCGCTGAGCAGCGAGTCCATCAGAAAAGAGCGAGACATATTTGTTGAAAGTTGTAAGTCGTGAATACTGCTTCTACAGTTACACAATTCGCTGTGAGATCCTAGCACGATCGCTGTTCGAGTATTACTGGTTAGCTCTCTGGTTGTTTTGTGCACTTTATATAGACACCGGTGACTGAGGGTTGTTTTTGCACACCCTTGGCTCAGGCCTGAGCTGCCTTTCATTGTTGTTGACTTCTTCGAGGGTTGTTTGCTTTTTTCCCTCTGACCATTAAGCCACCATTTACAGCTTGTCTTCGTCTAAATACAGAGACTGTAGCCATTGAAGCTCCGCCCCTGACACACACAGATCATTCACAATGGCAGGTAACATATATCGTCAATGGTGACCACGTGTGTGTATATGGTGTGTAAATGAGATGAAAACTGCGTGTGCATTATAATATCTCTTGGAGTACGATCAACTGCAAACTCAATGCGAGCAAATAAAGCTTTAGATTGGGATGCTATATCCATAAGCCTTACACATCTTTCCTCAGACATTCAACTATTCGATGTATATATGATAATTACTCAGGGCTTTCAATTTATTATTAAAAACGCATATATCTGATTACGTGCCAACATTTACACAATCAAAATGCCAAATATTATATTTTCACGTACAGTTAAACGTTAAATTTTGATAGGATTCTTATTTTCAGTAGAAACAAGGCTGTCAACCGATTTTTAGATTTCTCGTTCCGATTTGTCAAATTTTCATTAGTTGTTCTATACTTTTAATACTGTTCAGTACTCGAAAGTGATATTAGCCCCATTTCGTGAGGCTATAAATATTCGAATAGTGAATAAAATAAGCCACGCAGCAAAAAAAATCTATATTTTTGTGTAGTCCAAGTGGAGATGAGGATGTAATCGAGCGTGGATTTATAATATTGATTTCAAGCTCTTCTTCAAAATATATAGAAAATACAGTTTATTATCGCACTTGGAACTAACAGATTTTTCACTTCTGCCATATCTAAGCTAAGATAATAAAATATAATATTATAAATATAATAATATTTACAAAATTATGCAGATTACTGTGAGCTATCTAATTTCGGCATTAAATAGTATAATACTCAATCCGTCGGTCTGTTTGCACCTATTCGCCGCTATTCAAGAGAGACATTATACATATTTGAATATTTAACTGTGTATACAAAAAATAGTATTGCAACCAGTTTAAATTTCTCCTATATTTTAGAAGAGCGACTGGAAATGAATCGTGAATGAGAATTCTGAGCCGACTGCAACGTTCGTAATTGATTTCTTTTATAACTAATATAGTCAACATTTGTAAACATAAATTCGCTCTTTAAAAGCTAGTTTGGATTTGTTTTCGGCTTAACTTGGAGCTGCAATTCACAATATATATTTTATAAATATATATATATATATATATATATATATATATATATATATATATATATACATATATATGCATATGTATATATATGTTGTATACACTTTTAACATATATAATTTTGGTATTCGAGCTGATCAATCACATATAAAATGTAATGTAGAAATTTCATGTTATCCTTTTGCTTGCCAATTTGTCTATTTGTATTGTCGACTTCACTACGATAACCTTAAAATGTTTTTATGGATGCATTATTTTTGTGAGCGTCTGCCAAATCGGTTAACAATGCCCTTACTATACACACATAGTATCTATACATACACACACACACACACACCCACATCACATACAAACTTGGCTTATTCAGCCAAGTGAGCCGTGCCATTTCATTCACGTTCTGGACCCGAGACCCGATGCCCATTGCGTCTTTGTGCTCACTCGGCCAGACAGTGAGTCGCCCTAGAAAGAGAGAGAGAGAGAGAGAGAGAGAGAGAGAGAGGGCGAGAGCAAGGGCTAGAGCGAGTGCAGTAGAGTTGATTTTTGGGCTACATTACGAAGAAGATTTGGCGGCAGTTTTATCATTTGTTAACTGACTTTAAGGATTTTCTATAATTGTCCTTTTCACGCCATTGTCCTACGGTGTGTGTAATGCTTAGCTGTCTGTCCCAGTACTCCTTTGTGTTGTTTTTTCTTTTTTCTGTGATGCTTCCATGATATTTTATCATATGTTAAGTGGCTATAAAACTCCACACAATTACAGACCTTAATTGTTGTCCCACTCTGACGGTACATTTCGAATTGCATTGTTAACTGCAGTTGCATAGCTTTAGAGTCCGGGTCCGATATATCGTTTGTTTTTTCTGCTTTGGGGCATTGTTGTTAGTTTTGGCTTCTGCTTAATTGGCGTACTTTCTTTATTGTAAGCCATAGCGAATATTCTTTGCAGTCTAAGTCGCAGCTGCAGGAACGAATAATTTGTTCGTTTTTTTTTTTTTTTTGCGATGCGTTGAGTAGGCGTTGCGCCGGTCTCGTGCTCAGAATCTGGACCAACTTTTGTTATTCTTGAAGGGCCTCTTGAGTTCTCTGTGCTGCTCACCTTTGACCACATCCGTTTCTGTATATGCTCCGTTTATACGGCCGATTTATTTAGAGTATTGTTGATCGAATAAATCGTGCTATTATCGCAGTCTGTTTATTAAGAAGAGCAAATTCAAAGCAGGTATCAATTTGTTTTCTTGAACACATGCGCAAAATCTACACTCAAAGTATGTTGGAAATCTATTAGCAAACATCCTTAAGAATACAATTGAGTGCGAGGAGAGCTTTAAGAACATCCCATCCCCTTCGAAAACGCGAAGACCACAATATCATTTTAATTGTGAAAACAACTAAGCAAATGAAATGTATACAATTATAATCAGATAGAAAAGAGAAAGAGAGAGAGAGAGAGAAAGAGAGAGAGAGACAGAGAGAAAGAGATGTGATTATATGGTAAACTGGTTACACCGTGAACGCGTTTAGCTTAAGAACCACCACCAACAGTAGCAACAAGATGGGATCTGCTGCACCCCGCTTGGCTTGTGAGACTTCAGTTGCTTCCATTGTGGAGTATATCGTCTCTTGACATTAATTGGTTGTGACATTTGCATTTGAGTGATTGTTGTAGTTGCCATTGTTGCCACTTTGGCAAACAGAGTCAGCGAGCCGGGCTCTACTCTCATTTGCTGCTGAGGGTTTATTTAGCTTAGGGGCTCTTGATGGACAGAAAGTGGAGAGAAACACTTCTGTGTACGGCATGTTGGCTTAACAAATATGACTTCATTATCGTCAAGTAGCCTCATATTATAGTGCGCTTATGAATAAATTATGGAAGAGCTTTGCACCACTAAATAATTGGGGTTTCGTTGCGTGTTCCTGAGTCATCAGACCTCCGGCAATAGACGAGTGCGTGCGGTCTGTTTGTTTGGAATGTCGTTTAGTACCAAATTGGTGAAGGACTTTACGATTCTCCTATGAGTTAGCGTCAATACTGTTGGCTATAGAAATGCATTTCAAAGTCCTTTACCGACAGTTTAATATTTGATGGCATTCCTTTGGTCGAATGCCCGGCACAACAATGCCCCAGCTCCATGATTCATTTATGAATGAAAGTCAGTGCAGCACAAAGGTCCGAAACAATGAGACTATTGTACTGAATGAATGTACATGAACTGAGAGCTAAGAGCTGAGAGCTGATAGCTGAGAGCTGAGAGCTGAGAGCTGCGAGCACTTGCAGTGATCTGCAGATGTCTTTGTGCAGACATCACCATTCATGTTCCTAATGTCCTTTGTGCGCTGCCAGGCAGGTAAGAGTGGACAGTCAAGGATGCTAACTTTTACGCACACCAGATAGTCTAGCTGGACATTTTTTAGCGGCCATCGTGTTCTATTCGACGGCCACTACCATTAATCAGAAGTGTTTTGTTGTGGTCAATGTTGTGGCATTATGAAGAGGCCAATGGGGAGTACTGCCCAAACAATTGAAGCCTCGCCAGATAACATCCAAACACGCGTTCAGCCCTTACAGAAGACCCGAATTCGTATGTTTAACAACTAATCAAATTATATATACAAACAAATAAAACACATCAAGAAACGCGGATCTACTTAACATCCCTTTCCACCACTTCGCCAAGTCAACTGCCACAGCCAGTCAATAAAAACCATATTTAAAATTAAAAAAAAAATAATAATAATAATAACAACAATAAATAAATAAATGTGTCCACATCCTGGATAAGGGTAAAGGAAAGCGCGCGCGTTCAGTTTGGCAGTCGCCGGATTCTGCGCCATAGACAGCACGTTCTACAGAGAAGTGTATTCATGATGATATCAAAACAACCCTAAGATTGACTGAAATGAATAACTATAATACATAATGCACACGGCTGCATGATCAATTAATAGACAAAGCACCCCTTTGGGACTCGAAGCAGTTGTTACATTCGTATCTCTTTGTGGTCCTTATCGCCGTTTATGATTTCTAAATTGACAAAAATGGCTGCTGCCAAACAAACATTTTTACTTAACAGAGACACATTGTGTATACAGAATAAAAAGCTTGTAATTGCACGGAAGAGCATGAATCTGGTCTGATTTATGGTCTAACAATTTCCGTTTTGTAGTGCTTTGAAATCATCGAAATAGCTTGACATATGTAAATCTACATTAGTGAGTGAATCATTTTATCAAGCAATGTAAATAATTTTCAGTAAACATGTGGAATAATTGATGTTGGCCGAAGTCATTATATATAAATATATATGGAGAAAAAAAAATATTTAATTTAAGGAATATATAGTTAACGAAACATATTCCATGTCATAATCACAAGCCAGATATCACTATTGCTTGATTAATGTACTATTTAATGTTGGAATACATCCACATCAATATATCATGTACTCAGGCAGACTGTATCTCATTTGCGTTTCTTTATAAACTACTTTACATTTTCTGTAAAGTATTTAGCCAAGTCACAAACCATTTCAAAAGTGTCAAACTTAAATTATGGCACCACCATTCCAATCAGTGAATGCAAAACTGTACTGGAACAGGCAAATTTATTAATTTATATTTAGTGGCCGATGCCATGCCACTCACACAATATGCATGCCTTATTATAGTAGTCATTTCAATATGTATGAAGCCTTACCTTCATTTTCAATTTACGCATGATGCGTGTCTCTTCCCAGCGATCCAGCTCGTCCCACTCCTTATATAGGCATGTGAAATATAAAAAAGTGACTACAAATGGATATGTTAACTTTACAATACTCACCTTACCGCGCCTACGTAATAGATAATAACGGTACATAACAATAGTTACGGCCAGCAGAAGCGCCAGCCCAGTGCCAGCCGCGGCACCCAAGACAGCCGAGCTTACCATTACCATTTTAAATATCAGGGTATTCCAGTGCCTGTCTGCGTATTCTTGAGCTCAGGCAGGATTCAAACTGTCCTCAAAATAGAAATTAAGCTAAAATAAAAAAAAAAAAAACAAGGAAGTATATTAGTTTTCTGCAATGTCCGTCTGGCGTCAGTCCGTCCGTCCGCATGAACACGAACTTGAAATTTTGAGTATATGCGTTGACAGTATCGTCTTTTAAAATTATTATAGCGTGACAAAGCGAATAAAACTGTATTCTTCACAATTTGAAGCTAGAGCCCCAAAATTAGTCAAGTGAATGATTATCAAGATTGTCCTTAGATCGACGAATTAAATTACGAAAAAGATATATGCTTTAAAATGTATCACTTGTTTGACCATCTTTAATGATTCCCCAACAATTATATTTCTGTCTCTTAGCCACTCCATATATGTACATATTCCAGACCTTTTAAGCTGAACTGATTGATGTACCTATAAATTGTTTGATACATTTTATTGCGCGCAGATCAAGAAACATTTCAAATTGAATACATGTCAGAGAGCCCATCGAACCGCGGACACAAAAATAATAAATTACCAAAGAGTTCAGTGCCAAAATTTGATCTTTAATTCATCGTTCTAAACAATCTATTTATGGAACTATTACAATATTTGTAGGTAACTTTACTTTAAATATGTTCAAATCTATTGTGTGAGTTTTTCAAAATAAGCTCCATTAATATGGAGATATATGGATTGTACTTGTGGAAAAATATTTTTTTGAGTAGACAATCACCAAAGAGATTCGATTTCAAAATTAAATGTGCGTGCTATTTGCGATTTTTATTAAAGTTTTGCTGTTAAGTGAGTTCTGACTTTATTGCTCCCACAGATTGTGCAGTGTAATAAAGTATGATGGATAGATTGCTACATAATAGGCGAATTGTCCGATTTATTCCGAATCTGTTGATTATTTTTCTTCTGGAATTTCATAATTCTCCTCTTTGTTGTTCTCATCTGTGCCATCGTCATCAATATCGGCACCATTATCGTCGGAGTCATCATCACCGTCGTCATTTTCGTCTGTATCTTCATCGTCTCCGTCATCAGTGATTTCCTCATCTCCTTCCTCATCAGCTCCTACATCACTCGTCTGCTCAGTTTCCTCAGCAGTGGCTGTTGTGGAGAGGAGCACAAAGCCGAACAGGGCAAGCAGCAAAATGGTACGCATTTCGATTGGATTTTTAGTGAACTGATCTCTTTAGGTCTGCTTGGCAAGTTTTTATACGTATGCATCGACAGCTGTGCATGTCTTATTAAATTAAATTGCTATTGCTATTATTTGTTTAATACCAGCTGGCATATTGATTGAAGTCGGGTCGAACACGAATATTCGAGGTTTGTCAAATATTTGCAGACTTTATGTTCAAATTTCGGGTTTTGCTGTATTTCTAATATACATGTATAATAATTTTTCTCGGAACTCGGATAAGTTTGCACAATTGGTGGTAGGTGGAGGTTTCATAAAAATATTTGTTATATTTCCACACGTAAACAAGGTTTTCAATTTAAAGCAAATAAATTAAGCTAGGCTGTTCACCAGAATGCTTAGAATGCTTCGCCGTTAACTGAACGCATTTGAATAAGAAAACTGTGTGGGATTTCTTATTCTGAGCGAAACCAACTAAATTGATGTTTTCGGACTTGCACACCTTAATGGGCGGACCATATGCACAGATATGGTCTCCATATGGTCAATGCGGGCAGTTTGTTTGTCAGCTGGTTTCAGTGAACCAACTGGAAGTCATGCTAAAAGACCTCTTAAGTTGCATAAAATTAAAAAAAAATTATATCGTTCAACCTTAAAGTTAGAGTCTTATATAGAGTGCACCCTCCGTTAACAAACACCTCTGATAACGAACATTTCGCATAACGAAACAGCGTTTCACATAACGACGTACATAAAATTTGAAAACATTTATTGTAAGCAAAATGTGATAAACAACGAAATAGGGAATATAAACCCGGAATATAAATTATAGTCGTAGACCGTTAAGCATTTTTTGGAACTACTTTGCATGCACTTTAGGTGCAACATTTTTAAGATATGGTCACACTGGTGGTTTAGCTTTTATCAGACGAGAAGATAACAGAAGACGACAAAAACGAATTCCTTCATCTTGGAACGCATTAAATCATTTTACATTGATTTATATGGGAAAAATGGTTGCGGTTAAACAATGTTTCGCTTATCGAACAAGATGATGGAATGAATTGTGTTCGTTAACCGAGGGTCCACTGAGAATGATTTAATAAAATTTTGATTTTAGTAATGTGAATTTTAATTTATGTATTTTAAATACTAGAGACATTTGGAATGGTTTGGCATATACATACGAATCCATGATCATAATCGCAAAGTTTCATTACGAAAGTCTATCTAAAAGAAGATAACATATCATAACATATATGGGCTATGTTGTGCAAGCGAGACATCAAGGCGCGAAAAGCCGTTTTCAACGGATTCGCTCGCACTCATACAGCTACGATCTGTTTTTGGGTTTTTTCTACAATCGTTATTCAAGCACGTTTTTGTGGCGCTCAATGCAAATAAACATTTATTGTGTATGTGTTTGCATACCAGCGACTGGTATTTGCAAGCTATGATTTGTTACGAATCCAGAAACGAGACGGAGAACTCTTGGAATGTCAGCTATCGATCTCGTAGTATAGGCTCTCGAGCTGAGCGAGAGCTTTCGTACATGTTTCTATCCTGATTCATAGCATACATTTAAGCGGTGAAAGTAGAAGCGCACGCAACTAATTGCAAACCAAGACTTGTCGGTCATAAATTTGTATATTTAGTAAAAAATCAATGTATGTATATATATATTATACGCCTCTTGGGGATGCCATACAAATTAAGGATATACTATTTCTAGAGCAGCTTGCCAATCATTCACTTACAACCTCGGTTTCAAGTCTATGGGGTCTGTGGGGCTTACAATCTTTCACTATTTACATTCATTTTGAATTTCCCAGAAGTATAACACCATTAATTATATCCTGAGCCCATTTAAAATGCGACCTCGGGGTATAGTGGTTTTGTTAAAAGTATGTACCAGACAGAAGAAGGTCTGGCAGATCCCATAAGGTATATATATTGTTGATCAGGCCGACAAACTGAGTCGATATAGCCCCGTCCGTCTGTCCGTCCGTCCGCCAGTCCGTATGTATGAACGTATCGATCTCAGAAACTATAAGAGCTAGAGCTTCATTCTTTTTTGTTAGGTCCGTGTATTGCTCGCGGTATACGAGTTTCAGAAAATGTATAACTATTTCCCTTTCAGAGCTTTCGATTAACTTCAACTTTAGAGTTAGAGTCTTCAAGTGTTCTGCATATATATAGATATTTCGATTTTTTTTATATTTTGGATACCGGCCTCAAATAGAGTTAAAAGCGTCCAAAGTATTGCCCAACTGCATCCCAAGTCGATGCATCAACTATGCAGTATTTACCTTTTTTTTGCAAGGTCAGGGTATCTCGTAGTCGAGCAGTCTCGACTAGAGCATTCTTACTTGGTTTATCATGCAATATTAAACAATACTTAGAGCTGACTTTATTCATAGCTCCGACTTTGAGGGAACTAATCCACAATCAATTTATGGATCAAAACTAAATTCCGATATATTACTGTGAAATAAAACTCGATTGCAAGTTTTAGTCAAAGACTTCTCTCTAAACTCTCTAAACGAATAGGTTAGGAAATAATAGTATGATATATTACTATATATTTTTGTTCGGGTTATCAACTGGACTATATTAAAATTTGCAGACCTCAAGCACTTGCGAGAGTTTCTTTTTTGTTTTTTTTTTATATGAGATACAATATTCTCCGACATGCCACGCTCCTAGTTTGCATTCATACTAATGAACAAACGGACAGTCGAAAGGAGAGTAAAGTGGACTTTACCCTCAGCCAATATACCCTTTCTCTTCATGGGTGAGTATAAAAGCATGGAGCATGAAGCCTGGAACATGAAGCCTGGAACATGTTACCCAGCTGGAGCAGCTTGGGTATGTAGCCAGGGTTATGTATCCATCAAACTTTACATAACAATGGCAACAGGTTTTTGCGCGGGCTTAGCATAAAGCGTGCTTGGCCTGTCGTCAAATTAACATTTTGATTGGATTTTCCAATATTGCACCATATGGCGGAGTTGGGAGCTCTGCAATTGACTTTGACGACTGACTGGGGCGCCGTGTTTACGTTCCTATTTGATATTTCAACAAGCATAGAGCATTTACAAATTACTCGATAAGATAAACAATTTTAGTATTGTTTATGCAAAAAGTCTAGCGACCTCTGAATTTTTTATTGAAATCAAATCCATATGGAAAAATGTGCTGATAAATCATCGGAAAGCCCTTAGTTTTACTGCGAAGCTGCTTCCACGACCTCAGCATCAGTATTGTCTTTTTCGGCATCTGCCACAGGAGCAACTGTGCTGGCGGCGACAACTACGCGAGGACCCCAGTAAGGGCGACCCCAGCGACTGGGTCTAACTTGTCCGTAACCACCCCAGTATGGGTTGAAGCCGTAGGGGTTATATGGGTTATAGTTCTGGGCACCGAATTGTGCCCAGTACTGGGGATTAACCAACGGCAAAATAGGTCTACCAGCTACAGCGGGCGCAACTTCCGCTGCATCTTCCTCAATTGCTGCCGCGGCAATTGGTTCACTGACAATCGGAGGTTGAACGGCCAGCTTGATTAGGGGCTGGCGTAGGATTGGTGCACGTACAATGATATTTGGGTTCTGCGACGCCACCACTGACATCAAGGTGATGAATGCAAGCGATTTGAGCCAACGCATTTTGGATTTCGAGTCCTGTCTTCTACTGATTTAGATTCTCACTGCTTGCTGCTTTTATCGCAAATCGGGCATATTGATTCAACTAATTTCACTGAACCCTATCAATTGTTCTAATTGAAACGTGCACATTATGCGAATTTCGAGCGTCAGCCGGGTAATGTATTTGCTTAGCTTGAGGAAAGTTAATAATGATTTCGAGAGGTTGCCATTAGAACAAGTGTTTCATTGTATTTTCTAGAAAAAATCCAAAAACAAGTCTGAATTTTCGGGAAAAAGCTGTTCAAATAAAACTGACGTCTCTAAATGACTCCAATTAAAGCGTTCAAAACAGTTAAATATCCATAGAATAAATGTACTTTTCTATTAGTTAATGATTATATTGTTTGCGATTCGACTACGTTTTGGCGGGCAATGCTATACAATGTTTATAATTAACCCTATGATTCATGCGCTACAGATCCAACTGTTCCCCAAACTAAATAGCTTTGTTCAGATCTACACAAAATATATTCGTAATGTTTCATAGAATACTTTCTGAGATCTAATTATTCTTACAGTCAGGGAATTACATCATCTGAATACTATATTTCAGTTTAATACTCTTTTATATTCTTATATCTTTTAACCGCAAAAAAGACAAAAACAAATCAGGAAACTCAAATAATGTCTGTGCCAGTGCGGACAGGCGTGATACGTGATAAACTAATTAATAAACTTGAATTAGGTTGTTTACTTTGATTATCTGAGCCTGCGACAGCAAAAGATAAATAGGGCAAAAAAAAAAAAACAAAAAAAAAAAAAAAAATATATATATATATATATATATATATATATATATATATATATATATATATATATATCGGTATGGTATCAATGTAATTGCCAATTGACGTCATACAGGCATTATAGAACTATATATATACATATGTACATATATATACCATATGTATATGTATGTGCATACATATGGATGTATTCCGATTCACAGTAGGCGTAGCAGTCAAATGATCTGCATGGCGTAACGAATGTTGCCAACAACAAAAAAATACTCAGTAAACGCAATGCCTGATGATAGCGTGCCTATCTTATCAAGGATTCAAATGTGAGTGCACAGTCCCGTCTGGCCACAACATGGCGAGTGGATAGCGGAGTGTGCGGTTGCTCTGGGTGTAGCCTTATACATGCCGCATATGTTTATTTTGGCCGCGTTTCATTCACCCAAGAATCAGAGAAGCAGTGGGAAATCAGTTTTGTGTTTTCCTTTTCGAAGCAACAAATAAATACGCATTATATTAATGAAACAACAAACTTTTAATATATGCGATACGTAATACGTAATAATGTATGTTCCAATTGATGTTCAGTTCGAAAATCTCTATGCTAATTAGGTTTACTTCATCTTGATCTTAATCTCTACAACTTACCCAAGACTAAATATCAATGCAGAACAATGTTTTGGTGCGACGAAATGTTTGGTTACAAATAGTTTAGTAATTCACCAATTTTTTTATGGATTGCATCAATTGTCACCTATGTCAAATGAAAGTCTACGAACGCGTCACATAATTTGTATTTATTTAGTTTATTTAATAAATTTCCGATGCACTGCACATACAAAAATGCAAGTCTTAAATTGATAAATTGATTTAAATGTTATAGTATGTCTAACTGGATTTGGTTGATACACATACGAAATGGTAGCAGCAGCAACTAACGCCTTGCACGCCAGACTCCAACTGATTCTCACAACGCCAGGACATCTAATGGTAGACGCTGCGGAATAGATTACTACCATATGCTAGAAATGCTGTCGCCAATAGCGTTGTCGTGTTGCCCGCAAAAAGCTCCTTTAGCTTTAGCCTTCGCTTGGCGGAGAGCTTTCGGCTGTTATCAGTCATAGATTACTGACATGGCCGGCGGTTGCTTCGGCTGCGGACTGCTGATGTCTTGATAACGAGGCTGAAACGCAATTGTCTCGGCTGTCTATGCAGCAATCAGCGTTAGGGAGTTGATTTTGATTGACATCGAGCCATCCCTTTGGAACATGCTTTGTAGTCGCTTTCGATTCGTGGCTTGGAGTCAGCGCCAGCTCCGAAAATTCTGCTATAATAATTCATAACTCATTCACAAACTGTTGCAGGTGCTCCATGCAAGTTCCCATGAATTTACTTTTCAGCGATATTTTTATTAAAAGTTATCATCAATTATTTTTAAGTTTAACATTAAATGCTTCGTTAACTCTGCTCACACAACTAAGGCACATGCGAAATATGGTTCATTATCTTGCTGACGCTCGAAATGACGATCGAAATTCAAATGATCAAATAATTGACACCTTAATGTGTGGTTAAGTTGCTTTAATCAGCCTAAAAACAATAAAGACAGTCACTCAGGCCTACAAACTAAACGAAATTAAGGTAATTTATGTGAATATGTCTCAGGTAATTAATTAAATTAACAAATGAATCAACACTAGTCTAAATACTGGGAGTGTGATAAGAGAAGGTCCATAGAATAATATAATTTAAATTTAAATAATAATTAATTGGTATATTAACATTCGTGTCTGATGCTGGATTTGAGTTTTTGAGGATTCTCGGCACTAAACTAGGTACTTACAAGTAATACATAACTACACAACATTTTTAAAAGTACAGATAACTGCTTCTCATCGCCTATTATTAATGGCTTTAATTAAAAGGGGATGTCTAAATGGCATATTTTGAGCATGATTTCTAGGTTTCTATGTGTCCTGTGCGTGTCCTAATGATGTCGTGAATGCACCCTTTTGGACTTTTGTGTTGTCGTCCAGTCCAGAGTTGTCAGCGATGGCAGCGTCGATTCCAACTTTTTATGATTACTGTCATTATTGTTGTTGTTGAAGGGCGCCGACGTCTGCAACGCGTAGTCCCGGGCCAGCACGATGGGCTGCAAGGTGCTAAAGTTCATGGCAGGTGCGAGAGACGGTGAGACAGGTGCGTAGCTCATATGTGCTGTGTTGTGAGAGTTGGTGGGCGAATTGCTGTTGAGGAGGTTTGCACTCTGTTGGACCACGGGCAAAGACGGAGCCACATTCAGCTTGAGACACGGACCAGTCCTGCAAGAAAAGGAACATTAGTAGTCTTTCATGACAAGCTGTGCTAGTAGGTGAAAGAGCCAATCAAAGTGGAAACGAACTACGAAACTGATGATCAATATGAAAAAGATTCTAATCGGGTACTCATAATGCAACTTGCAACTTTTTGCTTATACGATAAAAATTGTTAGTGGAAAGTGAAGATGAGTGTTATCAAGTTAATGTAGCAGACCTTTTGGCACCAGGCCTCATGAGTATCTACTTATGGGCGGAATCGCCTTTGCTTAATTTGACTCTCATATTGACTGTCACTAGAGGCAGTTTGGTGCTACACGGGGTAAAAAACAATGAGAGTAGTTATGCATGGCACATGTTAGGGAACGCAATCCTCTTCGAAGTCCCACATTCAGCGGTTCTGCTCACCTTTGCTGAGTTATTGTAAATATCGATTTGCTCACAATCCGCTTGCCTGTGTGCCAAATGCGGCCAATGTATTTGATGCGCTGTATGGCAATAATGGCCAGAGCGACAGTCCTAAAAGAGATAAACGTCAATTAACTAACGAACTAACAAATCAATGCTCAATTTACATACTTGAATAATTTCTTTTTATTGGACTTTGACTGGCCTGCTTTTAGCCCAACTCCGACAGCAATGTTCTGCAGCGCCAGTTGCTCACTTGCTTGATAACCCTCCAGAGTAAGCTTCAGGTAGCGCTTCTGATAGACGAGCGCTTTGCGATGACTCTCGACGCGCAGATAGCGGCCAAGCAGCTGCCGACATCGCTCCTCTAGCTCAGTGGCATTCGCACCTCCATTGCCGCCGAGCTCCTCGCACTTCTTCTGCAGCGCGATTCGCTCGTTGACGAGATATTGCACTGTCTCGGCCATCTGTTTGTTCTCCTGTGTGTTTTCCGCCAGAAGCGTGTTGATTTCCTTCATTTTTTGCAGGAATTGAGCGGGCACTGTTTCCTCCATGGTATTGGCTAGGCGATCGTTGGCCTGTGCCAGAGCTTCCGATAACTTGGACTCACGCTGGGCAGAGCGGGCTACATCAAAGCGCAGTTGGTTGATCTTCAGCTCGAGACTGTTCTTTTCGGACTCTAGCGTCAGAATCTTAGCTTTTAGTTCGTGAATTTCGGCCTGCAATTTCGCCTGCTCTTGATGCTGGCGTGCTCGCGTATTGGCGCGGCGCGTCTCTGCTTCTTGTAGTGTAACCATACGCGCCTCTAAGCTCTCGATTTCATTAGCTTGTAAGGTCAAGCGTTCGTTGAAGTGCTCCAGCTCCATTTCTGCCGATTCCTTTTCGCGAGCCAACTTCTCCATCTCCTGCTTAAGACGCTCACAATATGCCACACGCTCCTGCAGCTCCTTTTCGTATCGCTGACGCTCACGCTCACTGCTGCGTTGAGCATCTGCCGATCGTTCTCTTTCCCGTTCATTTTGGGCCGTCAACAGTTTCAGCTCACTTCGCAATCTGTCACACAACTCAGACTCAAAGTCTGTCCGAGGGGATTTCCGGGGTGAGTCTGTGGGCGACTTCAAAAGTCCGCTGCTGCGCCGACTCTCTGCACGCTGCAGGGCAGTAAGTTGCGTTTGTAACCTATTGCAACGCTCGCGCTCCATATCTAATTGTTTGTGTAGCTCGTCTTCTGCCTCTAGTACAGCTTCTAGGCGCTTGCGCATCGCTTCGATGATAAGCACATCCTGTTCCTGGATTTCCTGTGAGTGCTGCTTCTCGTTAAGTAGCTCTTTGCTCAACGACTCTGATTGTTCCCGCTCAACTGCCAGTTGAGCTTTGGCTGCCTCTAATTGGTTCAACAGGTCCCGTTCACCAGTAAAGTTCTCGTCGTCAGTGCCGTGTCCATTTCCAGGTGAAGGATCAGCCTCCGTTTGCACATCCTTTTTGTGAAGCTTGTCCAAATTATTCTCCTCTTCACTTTCAATAGCTTTGAGTATATTCGAGTCCAGCTGGGCAGAGTAGTTAAGCTCTTTTTCCACTTGCTGGGCGATTTCGTCAACCGAATACTGTTTGGAACTGTGCTCACTATTCCTCAGCCGCTCCATATCGCGCTCCAAGGCGTGCACCTGTCGTTGTAGCTCCTCAGTACGCTGCTGTGCCGACTGCAGCTGATCAGCCAGCTGTCTATTATGCAAAGTCTTTTCTTTAATTTCTGCATTTAGACTCTCAACCTCTCGCTTTCGAGCTGCAGCCGCATCCTTATAATGCTGCTCACATTGCGCATGCGCTGCACTCACTAAATTCAGCTCTCTCCTCAGAGTTTCTCGCTCAGCGGCCTCCTGGGCGGCGTTCTCCAGAATCTTACCCTCAAGCGAGTCTACACGCAGCCTAAATTTCTTTTCATTTTCCTCGTGGTCCTGAAGTAGTTTCTGTTGTCTCTCCACCTGATTCTTCTCCCGCAAAAGTTGCTCTTGCAGCTGTAAGAGATTTTCTTCCATTTCGAGTCTTTGTTTATGTTTCTCCTCTTCCATGACAGATAATTTTTCCTTCAGCTGTTGCAGTTCCGGCGACGGCATTGCCTTAGGCAGCTCGGGTGTCTGCATTAACAAGCTGGGCGTCTTTAACTTAGAGTCCTCTGTTAGATTTGAGAAATTTATCTGTCGCGGCACCAAGCCTGGCGTGAGATCTCCACTGATGGCAGTGGTCAAGCCACGGGCATTTTGATCCTGGAAGTAGTGCGGGTGCTCAAAAGTGTTGACTGGATGGGCCACCACGAATTCACTTAAGTCGTCTGTGCGCTTGTACGTGAGATTCGCGACTGCTTCCTTTGAGGTTTCCTGCAAGAATTCGATCGATATTAAAATAACTTCACATCAACCCTTGCAACTGCACTCACCATTGTCTGATGGAAGAAGCCGCCCGCAGCCTCGGGCAGTTGAAGGGGAGCATTGAGGCTGCGACATGTTGCACGACGCTCGACATCCGGTTCAGGGAACTCAGTGATCGAGCCAATGTCGCTCAATGTTCGAGCGCTATGCTTAGCACTCGCATCCTGTTTGCCAGCAGCCGGGGAGGAGGCCTGGCTGACATCCCTAGCCGCCTGCAGCTCACGCTCTTTCGCCTGCAGTTGCTCCTGCAAATGGTCGATTTCGTCGTTCTTATCAGCCAGCATAGTTTCCATTAGATCAGGTAGCGCTTGGCGATTGATCATTTCCGTGCGCATAGTCTCCCTGAGCTTCTGCAACTCATTGCCCTTCTGCAGCACCTCGGCCTCCAAGCGTTCAACCAGACTGCGATCTGGCTGTGTGCGCGCTGCAAGTTCTGCTTCAAGGCGCACTATCTCGTCCTTGCTGCGCTGCAATTGTTGCTGCATTGTGGCCATTTGCTTATCGCGCGCGGAAAGCTGCTCGCCCAGATTGCGTACATCGTTCTGAAGCTCATGAATGCGTGTGTTGAGATCAGAGGTTCCAGCTCGGTGAAGTTGCTCGGCGCGCTGTCGCTGCTCTTCCAGACGCTTCTGCAGCGTGGAAATGCGGTGAGTCTGCTCATCAATGCGAACTTGCAACGAGTCGCGCTCGTGCTGCAATTCCTGCAAATGCAAAAGATGAGATTGAATTTAAATTCTCCATCCATTCAGCTGTAGCAGTCAACGACCGCTCGATTGATCCCAACCCTTTCCAACTTCAATTAAGGCAAATTGAACGAATTCAAATGAGGCAACACAAATAACACAACACAATCTCCATTCTGGCTCTATATATGTATTCATATTATTTAAAGCGCCTACCCACTGCCGACAACAAAGAACTCTATTGAAGCATCCTCTGTTCTCCACGAGCATCTCCGTCGTCAGTCAACGAAGCTCTTGTGATGCATAGTGTAAACACAGTGAAGGAATTGTGGTGAGTCGGTAATACTCGACAACCAGACCCCGGCATACCAAGAGACCCCTCAGAAGATTTATTTAGGTACCATTTAGGTGCTACTAAAATGGCACAAACTGGGAAAAATATATGGAGCTGCATGTTCCACTTTCAGTACATTTTCCTATAAATAGGTGAGAAATTGTACGAGATGTATATTATGCACTTGCCTGTGTGCTCGCTAACCTTGTCGAACGACATTGTATATCTGTATATACAGACATACATAACTATATATACATGCATATATATATGTCTATATATATGCATGCCAATTGAGTTTAAACTGCTTTTCAGTTGCCTACGCATCTATCCAGGCACAGAAGCCAACCTCTAATTCAAACTATGTAGGAACTTACTCGAATTGGCACTATAGTAAAGTTAGGCACATCTTTTGAGCACAACATCATGTCACTTTCGCATATTTATTAATATTTATTAAATTCAATTTTTTAAACTAATCAACAGACAAAAAAAAAAAGACTGTTTAAAATGCCCAAATTAATACAATTATTTCAATGTGCGACGCGGGAGATGCTCTGTAGGCAACTGAACGGCTGGCGAACTGAGAGCTGAAGAACGACAGCATTCAAATTTACGCTTGTGGGGCATCCACAATTGGATGATTCCACAAAGCCTCAACAACTGTACCATGGAATGTGCCACAGCGAATTATCTAGCATGGCACAGTGCATCACAAACTGTTTTTACGCTATGTTAAAAGTTCAAATTATAGCACAGTGCGTCGAAAACTGTTCGACTGTGACACAGTCCACAAAAGCTCAAATAATCGCACAATGCATTGGAAACTGTGACTGCTATGAAAAAAGTGCACATAATGCCAATATCCAAATATCAAGGGATTCTATTATTTTATAGTTGTGTAGCGGCTTAATTATTTGGCCGCTCTACAACTATCAACTAAATAGAATTAACCTCGGACGCAGTTAACAAATTATAAGTGCATTGAAAGCTGTGTAAACTCTACAAATAAATTTTCATATTAAGTTAATTTGGGATCCAAAACAAATTCAATAAAAAATACAAATTGGGTGAACATTCCTATTAAGTTGAGCGAAGACAATAATCCATATCCGGCTATTCACCACGAAAGCTCTATATATTTATCTGTACTCACCACACAGCCACTGCGCATTTGAGTAACTTGCATTTCCAGGTCACGTATACGCTTGATTGCAGCTTCCTCCACGCGCGAATGCTTCTCCAGCTTCTCGACCACGCGCTGTACTCCCTCCACCGTCAGCGAGTGTTTGGGTGAGCCTGCGGCTGACTGCCTGTTGCCACCGTGGGCGGACACATCCTCTGTGGCGCTAAGACTGCACGAGTTGGAGGTTGTATTGGAGTTGTGAAGTAACTCCAGGGTCTTTGTTTTTTGGTCCAGACTTGTTTCTATCAGAAGGAGTTGGTCGGCCACCTGATTAAGAATCAATGAAGTTTCGGTTGAGGGCAGCCCCTGCTGTAGCTTGTCCTCTAGCTGGCGGATGCGCGTCTGGTAACTCTCGCCTATGTCTGTTTTCAGGCTGTGCACCTCCTGTGTGAGGGCATCGTTGGAGCGCATTTGTATTTTTATATAGTCCTCCAGCTGCGTCACCTTCTCGTCCAGCACCTGCTCATTGAGCGCCTTGGTTTGTACCTGTGTCTCCAGCTCCGAAATAATCTCACGCAGCACAAAGATCTTATCTATGGATGCCTTCAGATCCGCTTCCAGCTTGTCCCTCTTGCCATTGGAGTCGGCTAACTGTTGGTTAACCTCACGCAGTTGCGCCTCCAGAAGGGCATACTATTAAAAGGGATCGCACATACATTCCATTAATTTAAATATGTAATTAAAAGACAATTCTGTATCTAACTAAATGTGGTGCGTGGAACTTTTCCGTGTGACAGTTAGTTAACAACTTACATGCGTCTCCTTCATTCCCCTTAACTTAAATTGATTTCGTGGTGCAGTTGGATTTCACGTGCATAGTTATTTTGTTTAGGTACATTGGAAATAATTAGATTGTTGTTATTAATGTGAGTGCATGCTAAGAGTTTCAATTAGAGTTAGGAAGTCAGGAACTAAATATTAGTGTATGTCAAGGATATATTCAATGTAAAGCATTTTAAAACAACACTATCGTTCTCTGTAGTATCTTTAAATATAGCAGCACATGCTTACGAAACATACGTATATACACTTGAGTGTGAATGAGTACATAAAGCAGACAAACATGCTGCCCTTGACTTCGATATTAAAAACAAACAAAATGACACTAGGGGGTGGCCGAATGTTTATGATTGTATTTTTAATAAGGCATTCGAAATAATTTGGCATGTGGAGCTTTGGAAGAACTCAAAGAAACAGCGTAGTTTGTGTGCACATCTTTGAATACTAATAATAATAAAAATAAGTAAAAAAGAAATAAATCAAAAATATTGTAGCTGAAATTCAGCTTATAGTATGCCTTAAGAGCGAGCCAGTAAAATAAAGTAAGAAGAAGATCTGAAGAAGATTGAAGCGTAGAATTACAAAAACACAAAAATATAATAGTCCGAAAGAAGTAAAATATGAAACCCAATAGCAAACCAAACAATACTAAAATGAAATAATTAACATTCAACCAGTTCCAAATCATAGGCATAATATATATGTATGCATATGAGGGAAATACCCTTGACAGGAGAGGGCACTCACCTCCTCGGAGGCATTGGCAAAAGAGCTGCGTTCCTTTTCCTTTTCACGTAGCTGCACTTTTAATCGTTCGATCTCACGATGGAATTCATCGCGCTCCTGCTCGCGTTCAGCAGCCTGTTCTTCCAGGAACTGGCGCGTCGCCTTCAGCTGCTTGTCAGCGGTATCGATCTATGGTTGTGGTATAGCATGGATGGAAGGTAATATAACCTAAACTTATACTTGGCTTACAACTAGGCGCGCTCAGCGGGTAATCTACTGATCATGCTTTAGACATTCGACATATCGACATTGATATATTCACGAAATATATGAGGCACTATCCAAGGTGTAGCTTACCTGCGACTGAAGATCCTCGCGATCTTTCTTGCCCGATTCTACCACCTTGTCACCCTCGCGGCAAAAGTCTTCTATCATCTGAAGTAATACAACCGTTGCATTTCCCGGTTCCTGTGCCTCCTGTTGAGTGGGCAAAGTCAGTAAATGGCGTGCCCTCTCCTGGAGTTGCACAAAGCTGGCCGACGACTTATCCAGAGTCTGTGGACTCTTCATGTCACCAAGGCCGTAACCCTCAGCATAGTCTGTATGATTTAACGAGTTCAACTGCGACAACTGATCACGCAATGCTTTTAGCTCCTGTCCCAACTCCGCATTGCGATCTATGGTATGCGTCAGTTGTTGCTGCAGATTCTGTCGGTCCGTTTCCGATTTTATCAATCTATTCTTTAACTCTACAAGTTGGAAACTGAGCTCCGAAGCGTTGCCCGATTGTTGCTGCAAATCAAGTGGTAGCGAACTATGCGGCTTGGGCATCAGGGTCCCATTGCTGGTCTTCCGCTGGTGAGCCACGCCAAGATGCTGATCGTTCAGCGAGTTGGTGCGGAGCAGTCCTTGGAGCAATTGTTGCTGGGCTGACGGCAATGGGGCCGTTGTCTTTAAACCATCCTCTGCTTCACAGCACAATTCGTGCTCCTGTTTCTCTGGCTCATCCTGCCGCTCCACAGATTGATTTGCACGCTGCCTCTCTAGATCCTCAGATAGTTGCAGCAGGTAAGCAGCTTCTGCTTTCAGGCGCTCGAGGCAGTCGCCCAGATCAAAGTAATCATTTTGATCATCGTGGTTCTTGCTGTCGATAAATTGCACAAGACTTGGATCTTCAACCACTTCTAAGAGACTGTGCACATCTGGGACCAGGCGCAAGTGTTTTGTATTGTTAAATGACCCCTGCACCAAGGAGCTACTCAACGTGTGCTCCAGGTCCTCAGCGCCATCCTGGCTGCGACTTTGCATCAGTAGACGTTGCATTTCCTCCGACAGAGTGGCATTGAGGTCACCCTCGCAATTGGCCACGCACTTGGCCAAGCGACAGAGTACGCTGCGGAAACTTTTCGACAATTGTCGCAAACCATCTCGCTCGGTTATTATGTGCTGCAAATCACGTCCCGAGTCAAACGTCAAATGCCGCTTATTCTTGCGGTTGAGCTGTTTCTCATATTCCAGTTTCATTCGTGACATCTATTTGGAAGGATTACAGCTGTAAGAGATAATACTTTCTTTGGAAATTTCAGTAGCTCACCTCTTCGGCATGTCTTATATTCAGCTGGGTTATTTCCAATTGACTCTTGGCCGTAAACTTCTCGCGCAACAGAATTAGTTCCTTGGGCCAATGCTGATCGTCGACGGCGCACTCCGACAACAAACTCTGTAAGAACAAATTTTGGAGGACTTTAGTATTGTAAACAAAGACCAGATGCAGACATATCGAATATAATTTGGGGCTAATACATCAGATCTTGCAGTTTAAACATCAAACGTCTGCCAATCGCTTCGTAAAGCTGCCTTCCATCGCAACAGGACATAAATATTTATTGTTTATAGTCATATGAGAGCAAAATATTTACATGTTCGTTGCAGAGAAATGTATCTCAGCGCTGCATTTAACACTTTTACTTTCCCTATTTACATCCCACACCAGAGCAGAAAACAAACTGTGATGTTGCTTGTTGTTTAACCCCGCCAACAAGACGTGGGCGTGGTGTTGTATCTACACTGGCTTGATTGTTGAAGTTGACGTGGCGCGAAATTCTTGATAAATACATAAGAATTATGGCAATGGTTGGAATTGTTGGAATACTCTTTCTGTTGCTTACATAAATATAAATATAATTCATATAATAAAATTACAAGTCGACCAGCATCTGAATTCCTTATCTCGTGCACTGAGGTCATGCCCCTTTCTGATTAATAATTTCTAGAGTATTAACATTCTTATTTAATTTATATTAAGCTTATTTATTTTTTTTTTATTTTGATTTTAATTGTTGCATTGCTTTCTGTCTCATGATTTATGTAAACAGCAACAAAAAAAATTGTTGAATTATTAAAATATTTTGTTCATACAGCATTTCAATAGTTTCAATGGGAATACAGTTTTAAATAAAGAGAGGAGGGAGAGAGTGGGAAATAGTTTTACAGGTGAACTCACACGCAGTATATTTAATAGAGTCGAATACTTAGGATACTTAAAATACTTATAATACATAATTTAACACGTCATTAAATGCTACTTAGTCAAATAAGCTCTCTAGAATAATATAATATAACAAGTATATATATGAGTCTATCTGAAGAGGCTGCCAACAGTGCTCCAATTGCAGAATTTGATTAGTATAATTTTTAAAATATTAATCTTAGTCCACAGAAATATTGAAAGTATCATTGTATCTATGATGCTATCTATCTATGATAATAAAAGTATCAGTGTATCTATGATGTCCTATGATGGTATAGAAGAAAACTCTCGAATACATATTCTTAATTCAAAGTCTCCTCCATGAATACTAAGGCAATGCAGTCTGATCACAAGGAAGCATTATATAGACTATATTCTATATATTCGCTTCGAAAATGACTATATAAATACAAAAACATGAGTAAACAGAAAAAGCGAACCATTAATTACAATTACTGAAGAGATCAAAAAGAAAATTGCGTATGGCATCGTGAGTATAGGAAATTCACATTAAATACTAGCAAAAATGGTATATAACGAGAATTATTTATTGTATGCTGATGGACTTCAAGGATGGACTTATATAACAAACAACAAAAACAAAGCAAACCACTTTTATTAATTTTGGTTGAAAGCACATAGTTGAGCTAATATTTGCATTTATGTTATTTATCTTCACTCGTTCACGTTGAGGAGTAAGGCCAAAAGACTATACGCTTGGTTCATGGTCTATAATAAGGAATAATAATAGAGTGATGTCGAATTTATGAACACAGCATGTACCTTGGTGAAGAGTGGAAGTCCTACTTCAAAGAAGCCTCCGGCTCGGAGTACCAGGGGACGGTTAAGGTAGATCATAAAACATAAAATCAGACGACGCATTGGCGCCGACATATCTGGCCAATCGCAACTATATAGAGCAGTAGGCAGCCGATCTGCATTGTGGGTGATATCGTTGCCATAAATGCTGGGCAAATAGATTTGCATGGTCATCGCGAATAAATACTCCGCCATAGCTAAGAAAATGCTCGGCGCCTGAAACACATTGAGCTGACGGAGAATAATGAGTGCAGTTTCGAACGATGTCTCATGACTACGTCGACTATTCACTTACCATCTGTAAGCGGTAGATGGAGAGACACAATATTATGGCGCTCAACAGGATCTGAATGAGCGTGCTCTTTGAGATGAAGATCTGAATCATCTTGACCTGAGACTTTACGCGCCGATGAAGCGCAATAAGCTCCAACAACTGCACACGCAGCCGACGCTCTGAATCGCGATCCTGTGCTGCAGTAAGTGCAGACAGACGCATGCCTAGCATCCTGAAGCAAAGCGAAATGTAGAGCATTAGGTAGCAGTTGAGCAGGTCCGATGATAAATTGGACAGACAGGTGAAGGGCACAGCGAACAGCTGATAGGCGTACAGACACCAGAATTTGACGGGCTTCTGCCAGTCAAAGGGCACCCACACCAAAAATGGCATTTCATTGGGAAAGTTGTACGCCGAGGATATGAAGATGCATGGAACCACGCCCAAGCTGCAGAAGGAGTACAGGAGGGTGATCCGTGAAAAGCGAAGCTGTTCCTGCTCCCACATATCACGCTCCGGGCCAGAACGAACTTCGAACTGCGGACTGGCGCTCCACTCCTCGAGTAAGTCGCGAGCAATTTTAGCATGATGCCAGTTGTTGAAAATCTTTGCCACCAGACTTGTCATCGTCAGCGTGATGAACAGCACATCTGTGCAGTGCTCGAAGTCGTCGCTGCTCAAAGCCTCAATCCACATCATGGCCGTGAACGTAAAGGTCGCAAAGAAGTGCAGCGTGAACGACTGCATCAATTCGAATACTCTGCCCCGTGGTGTGGACGAGGATGGATCTGACCTGTGATTGGGCCAAAGTCTACAGAACTTAAGATTTCGTACCAAAACTCTCGAACCCTTTATATTGTCTGAATCCATGACTGTTATTCGGCTTACTTTGAGTGGCAAAGCAGGCAGTTGGCCTTATATAGAGGATCCCAAGCCCTGCTACTAATTGATTCACAAATTGCTCAATTTGACGGGTGCCTAACCATTTCAATTAAAAATCAATTAGAAATTGTATCTAATATGAAAATCGATATCAGTATGAGAACGTTGCTTTGGAACGGATGAATTCCGTGCGTTTCTAGAGAGACAGATTCCCATGCACATTGGAAAATTAGGAATGAGTACCCGAGCCGAGTGTCTTATTAAAAATAGAACAAGTTTCCAAAATAGGAACCAACCAATGCAACCAAAATTTTTGCGCCTTACACAAAAATAACATTTCATGCTGCGACTGGGACCAGCCAGAGGAAGTGTTTATGGGTTTTAGGAGAGGGCAACGACTCTTTTGACGTTCAAGCCCCAAAGCATTTACATTTTAGTCTATCAACGTATTTTTTTATAAGGTATATGATTAGAGCTATTACTCCGAATTTTGTGGTTAGTCAGCATACCAACCCTAGATATATACTAAGTAATTGTATGCAAAATTGTGATAAATTATATATTATATTACTTAGTATATATGTACTATATGTAGTGTTGGTATTATATATCTATTTTATATTTATATACAAAACATTAATTAAAATAGAGGCGAATGAGTTAATTTGGGTGTGACTCACAGCTTTGGAGATCACCCATATTAGAGAATTGGGAGGGAGTGCTCTCTAAAGTTTGATATCCTGATCCTAGAAAAGTTAGGGTAAAATACAGACCCTATATACAAATTGCAAAAGCTATAATAATTTTCGATCAGCCCTCCTGTTAATTTACACATAAATAATATTATCAGTATATTCAAGGCATTGCTCTAAACGAACCCAATATACTATTTTTGTTCGATGAACGAGTATTTAATTGAATTCGCTCTTAGCTAAATATTGGATTATACGTTTGTAAATTGTTTTAGAATTGCCTTACTTTTTTAAAGCTCTCTCGAATCCCTAGCAATTCTTTCTTGCTTGCATATATGTATGCTACTATTTTTGTAGAGAGACTCCAGCCATAAAATCGTTAGATTTGAATTGTAACGGATTCGCACACATATGCGATTTAATTAATGAGTATTTGCACATCCATGCACATTTATTTGTAGACTTTACGCACAGAAATTCACTTGGTCACAATAACAACTCAATTTATTCATAAGCACACATGTATTTTTGTGCTTCTGTTGATTTAACGTTTCTTCTCTTTATTTATTCACAATACTTCAACATAGCTTGAACGCATATGTTTTTATGTTAATTCACTTATAGACTCTCAAGCATGGAATAGATATGCTCACTTCTGTTTGAATATATGTATATATAAATATATATATATATTAGGTATTTACATATACTTTTCACAGCAAACGACAATTCTCACACGTCCGCCTTGAAGTAACGAAAAAGACTGAGCGGACGCATCGAGCAACAGGCTACTTATTAAAGATCGCCGCCATGGTCGAGAGGGTGTAAAATGAGGGAGAGAGAGAGACAGACTGAGAGAGAGAGTGCCAAAGAGAGCGAGCCTAAAAGCATTTGCCTAATGCCAACAAAGCAGTGCACATTAAACTGCTTGCTTTCTCTCTCTCGTGTGCATGTGTGTGTGTGTGTGTGTCTATGTGTGCTGCCTTAATATAATTTTATGTTCGTTAATTTTGAACAGCGGTCCAAGTATTATTGCACTCCCATGCTCTCGAAGAATATAATTATATGTTTACGCCTACGTATAAACATGCATGTGCATGCAAGCTGTTTGACATGTTTGTCGACACTTTCAATGTACCCATTGCCTGCAACGGAGTCAATTCTAATTAATTCTAAATCGGACTACCAGTACCCAGTACTTCCGGCCGGCCTTTATTGGATGAGAGAAATGGTACTACATTACTATAAAATGGATGCTGCTAATGCGCCCAATCGCAAAACAAATGCTTGCGTTGGCTTAAACGATAAACTAGGCTGCATGCAAATATGTAAGCGTATTCTTTCAACAAGCATACACAATCACAAATTATAAATGTATGTACATACATATATGTATACATATGTACATACATACATACATACATATGTATAAATGCATCATACAACAAACAATTTTAAGAATAAACGTCTGCAAAATTCTGTTGGCAAATAAACAAAGAGCACATACGTATATGTATGTATACATGTATGTATGTACATATGTATATATGTATGTATGTACGTATGTACATATGTATGTATGTAGGCATGTGCTCAATCTAAGAGAATATTCATAGAATTTTGAGGGCATGCCTAAATGTGACACACATTTAAGTCGACAAACTATTATTACACAATTGGTTTTATTAAATATTTTACTTGATGCAACGAACCTGCAGTTGGTATGGGCTGAAAATTCTGCCTGGAAGCAAGTTCAGGAAGGAAACAGACGTTCGCATTCGGCTGCGATTGCTGACTTTGGTATTTGTATTATAAATAGGTACTTCAATGGCAAGTAAATTGAATGAAGAGTGCGGGAAATGGGAAACGTTCTTACTTCAAGGCCTATTTGAGGTAACTACAAACTAAAACTCATTGAGTTCTAAGACTCGACAAGTTTAGTTTTTCCGTCTTTTCTTAATTACGAAAAGAATGAAAAATAAACGATAAAATCTGTCTGCTTATCTAACCAATGTTTTTGCCTATCTGTCTACAAGAATTCTATCAAATCTAACTTGATTCAAGATGAGTGAGTTAAATATGAGTGACATTATTGTGGTTAAAGGGCAGCACAGTAATGGATATGTACTAGTCGGCTACTCGTCTTTAGTGCACTCTCGCACATTTACTCGCTAGCGGCGAGCATCGCAGAAGCAAAGTACAGAAAGGTGGAACAAAATGTTCATTGAACGAATGCACAAAAATAATTTTGGTTGCGGGACTTACAGATGAAGTTTGGTGAATCACACATCATGCTGAATATATTTATTTACGGAAGTGCAATGCGCAAAAGAGTTATCAAGGAGCGCTCCATGCATGCATGCATCTGCTCCATACCTCACCTGTATCTGTTGCTCGAGCTCGGTGGCAATGTCCTGGCGTGCCAGCGCCAGCTGCTCCTGCAGGCGTCGCTCATACTCCTCGATGATGCGCTGAATCACCTGTGATTCGTTATTCAAGTTCAACTCGTCCTCGTCAATGATAATTAGCGAATTGCTCGGATTCTGTGCTGCAGCTGGCTCGACCTCCACTGCATCTCGATTTACACTTTGGCAGGTAGTTGGCGATTTGTGTATTGTGGGCTGTGCAGATTAGTCATTGCGTGCGGCGTTCCCAGGTAGTTAGTTGTTTATTAGGTTATAAAAGTAAGCGAACAAGAAGAAACATGCAGTTAGCAATTGATCAACTCAGGTAATCACAAACATCATTTGTTAGTTATTTAACATATATACATATGTGTGCAATAGAATCATAGATGACTTACCAAATAATCATCATCTGATTGGTGTCGCTCGTAGAATTTGATACGTTCCGTTAGTTTGCGAACTTTTTCTACATGCGACCGCTTCAGTTCTTCAATATGTGCTTGATAGAATATTTTAAGATCCGCAATTTCCTGTGACAGCTAAAATGCATTTAATATAGAATGTGTTCTGTTTAGCTATTAGAGTCTATTGACTGACTGCTTACTCACATTGTCTTTAGGTTCCTGGGAATCAAGGCCGCTGGGAGTTATTTGGCGATGACTGGGACTCAGAAGTAGTTCAGAGCGCTTACGCTTGCGTGGAGAGGAATCTTTTGAGGCCGTCTCTTCTGGCAGTTGATCCACTTCCGAACACTCGGAGGAGCTGTCCCCGCCCAGATGCTGAGACTTATGCGAAAAAACATCGTCGGAAAACTGTTTCTCTAGATCAGCACAACGATGCTCAAAGTATTTGCGTAGCTCCTCCATCTGTTTAGTATGTGCCTCACGTTGTGCCTGCTCGTTAGCCAATTTCTCGCTCTCCCATTGGTCTCGACTGATCTTGAACTCTTGCGCGCACTGATCTCGACATTGGGCCAGCTGTTGCGTGAGATAGTCGTCGAACTTACGTTGCACCAAAAGAAATGGACGCACCTCTCCGGGCAATAAACATTTTTGGAACTGTTCGATTTGTTTGCTGAACGCGGGCGGCCATTCAGGAGGTAAAGGTTCCACGCCCAAATCATCGATCGGCACCGAAAGTTGTCGCTCACGCGAGCTTCGGGACCCCCGATCCCCTTCATGGTCAGTAAGAAAGTTACGATCCATATCGTCGTCACTTTCGCTAATCAGATCCATGGAGATCTCTGAGATGCGCTGTCCAAGATTACCCTGTTGTTGGTCGGGCAAGCCGCCGCTACGCTTGACTGCGTCGATAGCCTCGTGAAGCTGTTCGCGTAACGATTGAACTTCTTCAGCCAATCTATCAGAGTCCGATTGCAATTGGCCACGTACGTTCAACGACTGCTGCAGGGAGTCCGTAAGCTTTGCGATCATATCGTCGCGCCGAGATAACTCCACATAGATGTCGAGTGTCTATAGATTAGATAAAATAAGAAATTAGTTGAGCTGACGCTAAATACCTTATAACTCTGTCTTACCGGCGCACCAAACTCCTCTAGGAATGTGCGATACTCTGTGGAGCTAGTAACCAACGAGCTGCTGTCTCGTGCAGACGCCGGACCCGCGCTTGACTCCTGACGAGCAGCTTCCAGCTGGAGATTGAGTGAAGCCAAACAATTGTCTTTGCTCTCTAGCTGTGAGTGTAGATCCTGAACCTTGTTCTCCAGCTGTTTGAGCATGTTCAAGCTCACCAAACTTGAATTGCTGCCGCCGTTGGTTTCCTGTAACGTTTTTGACTCTTCCATTGATAGAGATTTGGGCTCCTCAGCCGTGGTACTTATTGATAGAAGACGTTCACTCTCTTCTGTAATATCCTCCAGCACGTCCTTGTTAAACTCTGTTAGCGGCACGCGTTCCATTTGCTTAACTTCCACGGTGCCAGACTCATACGTAACTGGTGGCTCCGTGGGTGAGCCTTTAGCAGCGGCATCCACTTGGGTCTGCTGATTCATGGCCATCAGACGCAGCTTCAATAGCTGCATGGAACATTCCTCATCCTCATCCTCATCGTCATCGTCATCGTCTTCCAAATCCGCCACAATCTGATCTACTGGCTCTGGTTGTAGACGAAGTGTTTCTAATATATTTGCAGTTTTGTGATCGACGATTTGAGGTCTTTGCAGACGTGGCAGCTTCAATTGCTCCACAGAATGTGTTTCTGCGGGTTCGGCCACCTCTGAATTTTGTTTCCCCGATGCTCCTATCGAAGAGCTAGCGACTCCCTCTTCTGCATTGTAGGTTATTTCTATGGACTCATTAGTAGCAACAATTTCTTCCATAGAGTGATCCTGCTCGCTGTGTGGATCAGCATCTACTTCTAATTCACTATCCATAAGTTTTGAGTCAGGTTCAGCAGCCTCAGATACAGCCGAAGCTATCGCACTTGCTGCAACACTGCCCGATTGGGCATTTTGGGCTTCGATTGCTGAATCCGTGGTCTGATGCGGCTCGTCTACAAAATCAGACACATCGTCTGTGGTGCTTTGATTGCTCAGACTCTCGCCCTCATCGTGCCTATAGGGAGACTCTGCATTATCTTCATGTCGGGAGTGCAATGGCTTACGCCCCTCCATCGGAAGGCTAATATCAAAGTCATCGTCATCGTCGGTCGGTGTTGCTTGATCTTTTGGACTAAGTAGATCATCATCCTCATCATCATTATCATCGCTCTCCTCATCAGCCCGAAAATGCTGGGTCAATTGCCCTCCAGAGAGTTGAGCATCATCGAGGCCGAACTGGGCTGCCTCTTCACTACTTTCTGATTTGGTAATCTTATGCAAAATTGGTTCTTTGAGCCCTGATGGGCTCTTTGCAGCTACATCAGTTAGCGAATCGATGTTCGAATGTAACTGTTCTTCCACCTCGCTAATCTCAATCGCTTCCTCTATATCCTCTTCGATGCTGCTGCTAGTTGTGGTTGTGGCTGTGGTTTGTGTCGCTCCCCTTAGCCCCATGCCGCTATTTGTTTCAGCGCTTGTTGTTGTTGTCACCGTTGTCGTTGTTGTTGTGCCTCTCTGTGGTTCGGCCATTTCAATAGACATGGAACTAGTCGGAGGTTCAATGCTAAATGAAGACACCGAATGCTCGTCCTCGGTGAGACTCAGATTGTTTTGCTGCCTCAGTAGATCGGCAGTGTCTGTAGATGTGACCGCGTACGGAGTGGTGCTCGAGCTCGTGGCAATCGTAAAACTACTTCTGGAGATTATATAAGTGTGCGTTGATTCATTATCATCATCAGATTTGTCAAATTCATCGCTTGTTTCAGAAGCAACATGTTGCTGAGGCGGAGTGTCGTGCTTCTCTTCTCTGTCTGCTGGCCTATTGCTGACTGCTGCTGAAGCTTGAAACAAAAAATTCAATGTTGGTATGAACTCAACATCCACATTCTGTGCGATATAGTTGCAACTGGCTGCCGGCTGCGTATGTGACTGCTGTGATAGACCGATGGCTGTGGGTGGTGCAGCTGCCTTCTCCGGTGGCTCGATTCCCCTGTAGAAGGCGCTGCCGCTGCCCGAGCGGAGCAGCGATGTGATCTGTAATGAAGATTTACATTTGTTTACTCGCTGTTAAACAAATGAACTCAATAATACCTTGTTCTTAAGATACAATCATTTGCATTTAAATTTGAGTAACGCTGTAGCTATAGCTATATATATGACATGTAAATTCTGTATAATTCACAAATTTCCTCTTCGCCGCGTTGGCAGTGACATTTTTGGTCTGACGCCATAAAAATTCATTTCGATTTTCGTTTTCATTTTATCCTCATTCTCATTTTCATTTACATTTACATTTTCGTAATGATGTCACCTCATTCTTAGAGACATTATCACAACAACGGCAGACGCCTTATTGGGATTATGGGGTTTCGACCAGACTCTTGCTTAATCTAATACATGCAACTCGAAAGAGCAATGATCAGTTTTTCAGCATTGATTAGGCAATAGTCATCCAGCCAATTGACCCGCATCTCTGACACGAAACGCTTTGCAGCTCAAGTGGATATTGTGCCCTGGCAAATGGCAAACGCCAATCGGTGAGGCTGACTCAGGCGCTAGTTGATGGATTGCAGCTGTGCCAATGGCCATCACATCGTATCGCATCAGGTTGCCTGCCTGCCTACCCACCGTTTGGCTGCTGATCGCCCTTTTATAATTAGAATCAACATACATAACATACATACATACATTTCTAAATTTTGTAATAAACCCAACTCGATCTATAGCATGCAACTTATTAAAGTTATTTTTATTTTCTTTTATTTCTGAACACATGAATGTGTGGGCACTAATTAAATCGCTGTCCACTTCATAGATGTAGGTGAGGTAATCAGAAACATGCATCGTATGGCTGGAGATCCAATTAGCGTGTTTGGCATTAATTCAGATCGTTGCGTTCATAGCATTTACGAATGTCTGACAGCTTTGAGGTGTGACCCAATTCTTCAAATGTTACAAAAGCTTATAACGACTTGAAAGACGTCAAATTGAACGTCCTTGAACTTGTCAACATTATGCAAATTAATTTGGCTCCCATAACCGTATCGGGATAACAGTATTTGCCATCACCATAGTTACATTAGTTCCCGATAAAAACTTTTCTTTTTCTTATATGTGCGTGTCGAACCCAATTTCGTCCTGCTCCCACGCGAATTGTTCGATAGGCTAAATTGGATTCCGCGTCGCGGTTGCGGTAGTCAATAAGACGGCTTTTAAGTTCAGTTATTGGGGTGTGACACACATTTGGTTCATATAGCATAAATCTAATCTCAACCAATGATCTGATTTCATTCTACTTTCAGCTACTAAATAGTTTCATTGGAAGAGTGCAATCCAGGTTCCAGGCTTACACCCCCAAGGATGCTGCTTTACTCACTTGTATTTTACTCATGGTCGCATTGCTCGAAGTGTTCAAGTTAATGTAGTAAAACGCGTAATAAAACTTTATTGTCACTTTGCATATATTATAGCGAATACAAAAACAATTTTTCCGTTTTTGTTTTTATTGCGACTTCACACACTCGCGCTCGCCTTTTATCTTCTGATACGTTCGACGACACAAGCTACCGACTACGACGACCGCCTGCAATGCAAGTTCTTTTATAAATAAGAAGTACTACGACGACGGCGTCGGCTCGATTCCCAATTCAATTCAATTCAGTCACTCTGTCAGAGGCAGTCCATCCAAAAAAATCACAACAGGCAGAGAGCCCAGCCACAGAAGGCTGACGCGAGTGAGCGCCAACGAAATTTGCAACGGTTCGAAGCGGTTCCGTGCACCAAACGCGCTCACATTTCTTTTATTTATAAACAAAAATGTGGAACGTAAGTCGTCCCCTCTCTGTGGGCAACATGTTGGCGGGCAACGAACAAGAACAAGAACCTAAGCGAGAGCGAAAGCGAGAGCCAGAGCTAGAGCGAGAGCTAGAATAAGAGTGAAAAAGAGAAGGAACCATCAACATGCTGCCCGCTATCTGCTATTCAGTTGCCAGCTGTCCGTTGATAACGCGCTAAATTCGAATGCTTATTTGAGAGCCTTGAGCTGCTTCGTTTTTAGAGTGAAAGGTCAAAGAGCGCATTTAACATATTTATTGAGAGGCAAGCATTCCATTAACCAACATCTGAGCATCCAAATTTTGTCTTTAATCGAAATTCTATAGGTCAATAAAATTAATTATCGAAAATTTGGAAACTCATTCATGAAAATGTATTATTATTTAATTATTATTTAATGTATCCAAAATCTAACAAAAATCGAAAATTTATTAAATTAGAATCTATATAAATGCAGAACACTTGGAGACTCTAACTCTAAAGATGAACGCGATATAATTTTATAACTGATGTGCATATATAGTTTATTACGCTTGCAGAGAAAACTCGAATAATTCTTGGAATATTTTTCGTTCAAAGAACGGTTCAGAGGATCTAGAGTCGAGCACTCCCGAAGGTAGCTTTCTTACTTGTTTAAATATATGTGTTAAGAAAATATTATGACTATTTGAAAGTCCGACCTTTAAGGTGGTTAAAACACATCTCCTCAAATTTATCCAATCTTACTAATGTACTGTATAGCTATCGATTATTATTATATTATTCTGAGGAAAAAAAAATACCCTGAAAACTAATATGAATAAATTTTTACACAGCTCGAAAAATTGACACTATTCGACTAGGATATACTCTGATGTTTTCAATTTACATTTTATATATCACCATAGCGTAGCATCATACGCTCTCTTTGTGGAGAATTTGTGATTGAATAGCTTTATGTATGGGCACAAGAGTCTCATTTGTGTGACTGTATATACGAAATCTTATATTAAAGAATTCATAAATGAAATAGCAATCAGTTCAGTATATCGATAGCTACTTTACGGATTAGTTCACAGTTAGTAAGTAATTTAAATTTAAGTTAGTGTGGACATACTCTGGCTATATGTGCTATATATGTTACATACCCAATCATATAGGGTATATAGATTCATATTGCCCACATTTCACTTCATTATCCGCGTCCACTATTGGCTCACACTTGGCCGCGAAACAAGTTCGAGAAAAACATTTGCGACTGTCAATTTTGTATATTTCAGATTCAACTTGCAGTTATGAATGCTTGATTTTGAAATGAAAACTGATTCGAAAGCGACCCGCGGGCTGTTTTTCTATTTCTGGTTCATTTCAGTTCACTTCGAACACGACGAGGTTATGTAGGGGACGGATTTACGTAAAATATTGAACACGATGCAACTTGACAATTGACTTTTAACGAAACTATGAAACTAAAACACAGACAACAAAGACGACGAGGACAACCGAAGACGCGATACGTTAGATCACATTCGCGTGGTCTTCCGGCTCCTCTGAAATAATATGTACTCCAGCACCAGAAAGTGCTTTAAAGGAAAGTGCAACCGATCAGAACAGCAGCACGTAACGCGGCGCATTCAATGCAACTGAACCGATCTGGCCCATGCTAAGAGAATGATTATTTTATTTTTGGTTTTTGATATTTCAAAAGAGAGACGAACCAAACATAATGCTCACTCGAGCAGAGCAAATATCTTCCGTATATACAAGCACTCGCTCATCTCTTCCCACATACGTTCATATATACACAAAAACACAAATATATACAAAGTGAATCCAAAAGAAATCAATTTTACAGTCTGTAGTAAATAAAACAATCGGTAGCACAACATGTAAAGTTATAAAAAGATGTGCAAGAAATTTAACAGCCAAGATTGATTGAATAACTAGTAAGTTCACTATTACTATCTAAATGCGTCTATTAAGATATAGCTAGTAGAGTCATTTATAGATATTTTAGAAAATTACACTACTAATTGGTAATACTTTGGATGATCGGATCTATTTTTGGACGTAAATTGATTTGAAGTCCTCGAGGAGTTTATCTGAATTTAATAAAAAATGTTATGCATTGAATATTAAATTCAGAGCATGTTATTCATATATACCTATATTATTAAAAATTTATCTCTAAAGAAAATTTAATTATTATTGATAATAGATTACTTCAGTAAAACCAAAATACTAAAACTGCATATATGTTGAATTTGTTCAACATCCCAATTAAAGCATAAGTACTTGTTTTCAAATCCCTATATTCAATAAACCAGACAAAATCGCTGTTCCTTAAAACATAGTAATTCCCGATTAGTCACGCTAACTAATCAAACGAGCAGTTACAGAATTTAAGTTAACGGGGAACAGAATCAGTGAAACGGGTATTAGACTATGCCTGTTTTTAATTCGAAAATATTACAACATAAGAGCCTAAGAAGGGTACTTGAGAAAATATGGCTTCACAAATGGGATTTCCATTTCCCATTTTTCAATTTTTCTGAAAAAATCACTGAAGATCAATTACTGTTAGATAATTTCAAATTCTGATTAATTACTTAATAGAAAAACTAGAACATATGTATATATAAAGATTAGTGTATATTCAAGTCAGTGTACAAATAATTTTGTACAACAAATTTGTAACAATTTTGTAAATACAATATCAGTAAATATGGTGTAAACTTTTGATAAAGGCAAATTACAAAGGCGTCGAGTCAATATACAAATGTGTTTGTTTCATATTGTCAAAAGGGTTTTAACACGCATACTCATGCATACCATTCTTTTAATTTTTTTTTTTTTTTTTTTGTAGCCATATTCAACATTTTGATTATGATGATTCGAATGTTTTTGTTGTTTTTTCAGTCAAAATTCAAATTCGTTTATTTGCGCTAACCGCAAACTAAGACCGCGACGAAGCACGAATTTCGTATTGGTACTGTCAGTCAAGGAGATATCAAATATGTTTAGATGATAACAAAAACTATAAATATATCCTAATTAGATAACTAAAAATGTGCTGCTTGAAGTTCTTGTTATTCCGGTCGCCCGCCATCTTTCTGCTTGAATTTCGTCGAGTACTTGTAAAAGTCAGACATTTCGAAGGGTTTGATCACCTCCTTGTATGGTTGAAATGTGGCCTGCTGCACCACAGTCATATTCTTGGGCGATTCAATACGAATCTCAGGGGACAGGCTAGGCGCAGCTATGCCAGTGGCAATTGTCAGGGGCGGCGATGCTAGAGCATTCTGCAATGCACTTCCACTGTTGCTACTATTGTTATTGATGTTGCTGTTGCTGTGGCTGTTGTTGTTGTTGTTGTTATTATTATTATTATTATTATTGTTATTATTATTATTATTATTATTATTATTGGTATTATTGGTATTATTGTTATTATTATTATTATTATTATTGCTGTTGCCAACTGGCGGTGGTCTGGGCGGAGGTGAAGGCTGTTGATTTTGATTTGGCTTGGGTGGCAGATGCCGAAATGGGGGTATTTCGAGTGGTTCGAGTGTATAAGAAGCAGATATGCCCACTGACTGGTCCATGGCATTCAGGTAGGAAGTGGACTGACTCAGCTTGGCAAATCTCTCATCAACATGCTGCAGAGCCTTGGAGCTGCCAACAACCGGATAGTTATTGGGGGCACAGTTGTGGACCCCTCGCTGAGCAGACATTGAATAGTGGCGACCGGAGACCGACATGGACTGTGAGGACAATTTTGTCCGATGCTTAGAGGCAGCAGCCGCTGACGCGCCACTGCCACTGCTGCTGACGGGGCTGTGCGATGTGGAATCTATTTGACGCAGAACTGCAGGCCCGTCGAGCGACGATTCCAGCCATTGCTTGGGCTTCAGCTTCTTTTCGATAGTCGTAGCACTGGCAGACGTTGAGCACAACGATATCTCATCCAGGGGCTTCGGCTTGGCATAGCGCGGCAACGGTGCTGCTAGCATATCGCTGGAATGCGATTTTGGCTCGGCTAGCGCAGCAGTCATGCTCTGATTGGGATGTGGATGGGGCGGAGTCAATGCAGCAATATGGGATTGTGAGCGCCAGCGATACTGCTGCTGCTGTTGTTGCTGCACCCTCTCCACGCTCTCCACTTCCACAGACATGTAACTGGGCGCCAACGAGATGGCATCGAGCTGGTGATGATGATGCAACGAGCTCTGCTCGTAGCTAATGGCACTCGGCGAGGCGAGCGGCGACACATACTTCTTTATATTCTGGCTGGACTTGATGAAGCTCCCCTCATTATAGCTCTGATGCGTAGGCGATAGATAGTACTTGTCGCACTGCACAATGATGGGCTGTTGCTGCGGCGCCACATGCTGCTGTCGCAATGTTGCCACATTGGACGAGTTGGCCGAGTACATGGATATAACATCTTTTTGGGCCTGGCCGCGTTGCTTAGGCTGTTGCTGATGCTGTTGCTGCTGTAGATAACTGTTTTGCTGCTGCTGGGCATAAACATCCATGTGATGATGCAGCTGCTGTGGTATGTTGTGTTGTTGCTGTTGTCGCTGAGCAATGTATTGCATTTGGATCTGAGCAGTAGGCGTAGGTGTCGGGCGTTTTTTTAGCGCGCTCTTTACGTGAGGGTGTTGCTGCGACTGATGCTGTGCAACGCCTATGACCAGCATATCACCACTGGAGCCAGCCGGCTGATAGTTATCGTACTCTGAGCTACGATTCGAATGTGTTTCCGAGTGCGATTGGCGATTGTTGTTGCTGCTGGTACTATAGGTTTGACTGCTACCCGGTTGACCCTCACTCCGGCTGCTCGTGCTTTGTTTACGGCGCAGCAGAGCACCGTTTTCCTTAGCCAAAGCCTGCAGTTGCTGCTCATGTTTGTACTGTTGCGCCAGCTGGGCGAAAAATTCGTTAACAGTCAACTGTTCGTAGTTACCATGCATTATAGCCGTCTCTTGCTTTTGGATTTGCTGCAACAGCCAACTCTTTTCGTTCAATCGCTGCTCCAAAGTTTGTTTGCGTGCCTCTAAGGACTCCCGTTTGCTTGTCGCATCCTCATTATTATTATTATTATTGGTGCTGGGACTGGGATTGCTGATCGTACTAGTACTATTATTATTATTATTATTATTATTATTATTATTATTATTATTATTATTATTATTATTATTATTGTTACTACGCCGGTTGTTGGCTGCTGGTTCATCATCCTTGATACTGGCCATATTCCTACTTTTTGGTGCTTTTAATTGCATCGCCAGCTGTTATTGTTATTGTTCTTGTTGTTGGTATTGTCGAGTTCTGCTTTCATTTACAGTTTGTTTTGGTTTGTTCGTTTGCTTGAACTGGCAGTGCTTGCGGTAGGCGGTGATCGGGTAAAGGTGCATGTGGTATATCCTAGAAAGACATAAACAGTCTTCAGGTGTAAGCCTCTTTTTTTATAATTGGTTTTAGTTTAGGGTTAGCAATGCATTTATCTAGGGACTTTTGTTTGGCTGTTTGTTAGAGACATGCACTAGCTTATTAGACATTGTACGAGAATAGAACGCACAGCAGCAGCTGCATGCTGATACCACACCACCATACCACCACACCACCGCAGCACCTAAACCACCACAGCAGACGGGTGTGTATGTGTATGTATGTACAATTGTAGATATGTATGTAGAAAAATCCCATGTTACTTTAAACACCTGTGTGCATTGCAATATTGATGTACATATGATAGGCTTATTAATTTCTAAATAGAGTGGTTTATGGAGACGAAAAATGGTAACTGTACAAGGCGACAATGCGAACATTAACCAAACAAGAAATGCATACATATAATTTGATTTCAATTAAAAAAAAAAAAAAATTAAATAAATAAATAAAAAAACAAAAACGAATAACATGCAAAGCGTTTGTATTTATATGTGTATGTGTATTTGTATGTGTTGCACTCACCTATAGGCTGATCTGGGCTTGCACTGCCCTAATTCGATGATGTTTACCAAATAAACAAAGCGCCTGGCTGCAATAAGAACACGCATGAAATCGAAGGCACATACCTCAATTGACGTAAAAAGTTAAATAGCACTTACCTCAGGTAAAGGCCGTGTTGCAAGTAACACTGCTTGACTTTTGTTTTTATGCTACGAAGAAATGCGGTGGCAGAGTCGTTATCGTCGTTGTTGAGACGGCGTCGTCACCTCTCACTGATCACAAAAGTTGCAAGCCAAATGAGTCGAAGGTCGCCTTAATATTTAATATTTTCCGGAATTGCAAAGAATTAAAATGTAAACATTACTTATTTCTTTAAAAAAAAAAAATTATATCCGAATTCAGAAAAATTATACTTTAAAATAAACATGCAAGAAAAATGCTTCTGAGCAGTAAAGAACAAAAATGAATTTTTAGATTAATAATCGATGTATCGATATGCCAACAGCTGCAAGACGTATCGACTAGAAATTATGGAAAGGTCATCGAAAACAGTGTTGTGAGCATTTATCAGATAAACAAAATATGCATCATTAATATAAAATATACAAAAAAATTGCATTCTATTCAACCTACTAATATATAGATGATATGAAGAAATTTGTGTCATACGTGTGGGTCCCACACTATACAAAATAACCGGTCCTGAGCAGATTTGCGGTGCAGTGTTGCACATAACATTCATTTCTATTGTGAATTACCCGAGAGGCAGCTGAAGGTATAAAATAATTTCAAAATCGTGAATAAAAATTACATAAATGCCTTCGTTGGTAGCACAAAAAATAACATATGTCATTGCAGTTTTTAAAAGCGCACACACACTTGCGCAGCGCTTGTGGGCTTCTATCTAATTTGCAACGAAACAGCGTGCACATAAAAACGTGGAGCTGGCGTGAGAGCGGGCGTGAGCGCGATACCTCTGCCAACAAAGCACAACTGAAAGCATTCTTTTGCACCACTTCCCACACCTGCACAGCACAGTCGTGGGGCAGCAAAAAACAGAAACGAAGTGTCCAATTACGAGCAGCAACAGATTTAATCATGTCAAATCCTGAGATAGAGACGCAGCTGGCGCCGCTGCGTGAGCGAGTGCAGGAACAAGGTAACTTAGTCCGCGAACTGAAGGCAAAAGCAGCACCCGAACTGGATATTAAGAAGGCCGTGGCCGAGCTTAAAATCCGTAAGAAAGTTCTGGAGGAGAAGGAATTGGCGCTGATGCCAAGCATCGTGAGCTTCGATCGCGCGAAGATGGAGGATCTGCTGAAGCGACGCTTCTTCTACGATCAATCCTTTGCCATATACGGCGGCATCACTGGCCAATACGATTTTGGGCCAATGGGGTGTGCTCTTAAGTCTAATATATTATCTCTGTGGCGGCAGTTCTTTAGCCTGGAAGAGCAAATGCTCGAAGTGGACTGCTCGATATTGACGCCCGAGCCAGTCCTCAAAGCTTCGGGGCATGTGGAACGATTCGCCGATCTGATGGTGAAGGACGTCAAGACAGGCGAATGCTTTCGCCTGGACCATCTCATCAAGCAGGCACTCGAAAAGTTGTCCGCAGCCAAGGATGCCACAGCTGCACTGCGAGCTGAATGCGAGGATATCATTATCAAACTAGATGGCCTGAACAAAGAGGAGCTCGCGTCCGTGTTGGCAAAGTACAATATAAAGTCGCCATTGACTGGCAACGATTTAACGCAGCCAATTGAATTTAATCTAATGTTTGCCACTCAAATCGGACCCAGTGGTCAGGTGAAAGGCTTCCTGCGACCGGAGACCGCCCAAGGAATATTTGTGAATTTCAAGCGGCTGCTGGAGTTCAACCAGGGCAAGCTTCCCTTCGCTGTGGCCCAGATTGGCAACTCGTTCCGTAACGAGATTTCGCCGCGGTCCGGTCTGATACGAGTTCGCGAGTTCACCATGGCGGAGATTGAACACTTTTGTGATCCAGCGCAAAAGGATCATCCGAAGTTTAGCCGAGTAGCTAACGAGACGCTGACACTGTATTCAGCCTGCAACCAGATGGATGGAAAGTCAGCCCAAGCATCAACCATTGGTGAGGCAGTGGCTAGCAAACTGGTGGCCAACGAGACATTAGGCTACTACATGGCCCGGATTCAGCAGTTCCTTCATACGATTGGCATCAAGCCAGAGTGCCTGCGCTTCCGTCAGCATATGAGCAATGAAATGGCGCACTATGCCTGCGACTGCTGGGATGCAGAGATTCTCACCTCATATGGCTGGGTGGAGTGTGTCGGCTGTGCCGATCGTTCTGCTTACGATCTGGGCCAGCACATGGCCGCCACCGGCGTGCGTCTGGTGGCCGAGAAACGATTGTCAAGCCCAAAGACGGTGGAAGTCAGCGAGATTGTGCCGAATAAACAGGCGCTGGGCAAAACATTCAAAAAAGAGGCCAAAGCCATAACGGATGCATTAGCCAAGCTGTCATTGGATGATATTAAGCAGGTGGAGACACAGCTAGCAGCCGGCAGGCAGTACAAGCTGACCCTTCCTGATGGTGCCACTCACGAGCTTGGCACAGAAAGCATCGCTGTGAAGCATGCAACTAAAACTGTGCACGTCGAGGAGTTCATACCGAGTGTGGTGGAGCCATCCTTTGGCATTGGTCGCGTAATGTATGCGCTGCTTGAGCACAGTTTCCAGTGCCGGGAAGGCGATGAGCAACGCTGCTACCTTACATTGCCTCCTCTTGTGGCTCCGCTCAAATGCTCCATTTTGCCTCTGTCGAACAACGCCGAGTTCCAGCCGTACACTCAACAGTTGTCCACCGCATTGACCAAGGCGGAGCTGTCCCACAAAGTGGACGACTCGAGTGGCTCCATAGGACGTCGCTATGCGCGTACCGACGAGATTGCTATCCCCTACGGAATCACTGTGGACTTCGATACCTTAAAGGAGCCTCACACAGTGACGCTGCGTGACCGAAACACCATGAAGCAGGTTCGCATTGGACTCGAAGTGGTTGTCGGTGTGGTAAAGGATTTGGCAACTACAAAACTCACCTGGACGCAAGTGTTGAACCAATATCCAGCCTTTGAGCAGCAGGAAGCTACAAAATGAACAATATTTGTGTACTATAAATGCTTTCTACGCTATGTCAAATGTGCATACATTAATATACATACATATACGTACATATGCATTTATGCATGTTTAATAATATTTATAAACGATGCATTTAAAATGCCCATTTTCGAAAAAAATAATGATTAATAAATAATAAAAATGCTTTCGCCGATTCATTTCAAATTAATGAGTATATTTCTTTTTTTTTTTTTGTTTTTTTTTTTTTATACCCTGAACCCATTGAAAATGGGAATTCAGGGTATAATGGTTTTGTGAAAATGTATGTAACAGGCAGAAGGAGAAGTCGCAGACCCCATAAAGTATATATATTCTTGATCAGCATAAAAAAATAAGTTGATTGAGCCCTGTTCGTCTGTCCATCCGTCCGTCCGTCCGTATGAACGTCGAGATTTCGGAAACTACAAGCTAGAGAGCTGAAATTTCACATGAACATGCGTATGTTAGCTACGCAGTACGAGTTTATTTTGTTTTTTCGATAACTCATCCCATTTCCAAATTATCGATAAGAAATCGAAAATTCGTTTCCATTTTTTAGGTTTTTTGGGCATAACTTCTACACTGTTTTAGCTAGAGACTTCAATTTGTTTATTTAGATAGATATTATGGATACGCAGATTATGTATTTTACAGATTTTGGATGCCACACCCCCTTCGCCCCCAATTCGAAAAAAAAACGCATTTCAAATACTAGAGACTTGCAATTTGGCATTTAGATGCATTTCGATACTCTTAATATATTCCGAAGTTACATGAAGATCGTCCATCTAGAAATGGAGTTATAAGCGTACAAAGGTCAGCCCAACCCACCCCCAAGCCACGGCAGCAACTGCGCAGTTAGCAGAGCGCGCGCTCATAAGTGCGTAAATAAGAAGAGTATCACTTTTTGGCTGGGTTCAGGGTATCTCGTAGTCGAGCCGTCTCGACTAGAGCCTTCTTACTATACTTGGGTAAATCTAGCTCATTGAGGTGAGCCAGCTCACTCGCTCTTTTTTGTGAAGTGAGCCAACTCACTCATTTGGCTCAGTGGCTCACTTGCTAATAGCTCAAGAGCCGATAATGATCGCAAGCAACTTGAAAAAACTGAAAAATACGTTACGATTTAAAAATAAAGACACAATTAAAATTTTTCTTAAGAGTAATAGAACAAATTAATAAAAAATATATTTTGTAGCTTCCTTCATCAAAATAAAAAAAAATCAAAAAATAAAAAAAGGCATTCTTTGAGATCCGTTCATTGGGATGTATTATAGTATATGTGTGTAGATGATATCTAGGCTATAAAAAAAAGGAAACGATTAGGTATACTGTTTGTGAATTTAAAACAGTACAGTACATGCAACAACATCAGGCTTTTCACGTTCTTTGGTTTTAGCAAAGATCTTCGTTTTCGCAGTGAAGACCTGCGCTGGAAAAAAATGCGCTCACAAGTGAGCAAGTGAGGCAAAGTGAGCAAGTGAGCCAAAGTGAGCCAAAGGGAGCAAGTGAGCAAGTGAGCAAGTGAGCCAAAGTGAGCCAAAGTGAGCCAAGTGAGCCAAAGTGAGCCAAGTGAGCAAGTGAGCCAAGTGAGCCAAGTGAGCCAAGTGAGCCAAAGCACTAACCATACAACACATAGACTGGACAACTGGTACAAGTTAATGTGCACACTTATTTTTTGACATTAGAACCCCATCAACTTCGTATTTGCTCGGGTTTTTACTTTTAGGGTCGGGAGAAAAAATTTTCTGATGGCAAAATCATTCCGCTTCGAGCGCTCGACGGTGATGGTCGATTTTCAAAAAAGGTTTGGCATGTGCCGCTCTTTCCCTTGCTCTCTTTCTCTTTCTGCCCTATGCTTTTTACTCTCTGCTCTCTTCTCACAAAAATATATGTATGCTGGCACAAACAGCAAGCAGCTCACAAAAATTGAAATTTCTTCTCGACGCGATCCCATTGGTTCCCTTCTGGGCGAAGGGTATACCAAATTCTTAAACGGCTTTGCCATGCTCATGCAAAATGTTAGCGTTTTCATGATTATTTGTGGAAAGGGTATGAAAGTGTTGACGTGCATAACGAATATTATTTTTCGATGACCATACACACACACATTTACACTTCCTTGCTATATGTGTAGGCATTTATGTGCCTGTGTGCAATATTCTTGCTGCCGCCTGCAGAGCACTATTAGAACCCCAGCAGTTGATTTTCGTTCGGTTGGGTAGCTGATGTGAGCATGCATACACACACACATTTACACTTCCTCGATATATGTATAGGCATTTATGTGCCTGTGTGCGATATTCTTGCTGCCTGTAGTACTACTATTAGAACCCCAGCAGTTGATTTTCGTTCGTTTCGGTAGCTGATGTGAACTTGCATACGCACATACACATTTACACTTCCTTGCTATATGTGTAGGCTTTTATGTGCGTGTGTGCGATACACTTGCTGCATGTAGCAATTCTATTTTCCCAGCGATTGCTGTGGGTAGCTGATGTGAGCCTTTGAATTTGAATGAATGCTCTGTCTGGGGCATTTGCATGTTTCGTGCATGGGTGTCGAGTATTGGGCGTGTGCCTACCTCAATTTTGAATTAAGTAAATGATTTTGGGTTCGAATTGCAGGAAAGGTCAATTAATTTGTATTACCTGTTGATTAGTTATCATTTGTTCTTTAATATGTAGTACCAGATTTGACCCTATAGGCAAAAATAGGACATGTTATTCACATGTCTAGATATACAGGTAAAATGGCCCTTTTATGCAAAAATTATGCATTCGTTATGTAGTCATATTTATGTTAAATGTTTTATTTAATTTAAAATTCTTATTCACGACGAATCATTTTCAGTTTTCTTTTACTAAAATTACCCAAAATCATTTACTTAATTCAAAATTGAGGTAGGCACACGCCCAATACTCGACACCCATGCACGAAACATGCAAATGCCCCAGACAGAGCATTCATTCAAATTCAAAGGCTCACATCAGCTACCCACAGCAATCGCTGGGAAAATAGAATTGCTACATGCAGCAAGTGTATCGCACACACGCACATAAAAGCCTACACATATAGCAAGGAAGTGTAAATGTGTATGTGCGTATGCAAGTTCACATCAGCTACCGAAACGAACGAAAATCAACTGCTGGGGTTCTAATAGTAGTACTACAGGCAGCAAGAATATCGCACACAGGCACATAAATGCCTATACATATATCGAGGAAGTGTAAATGTGTGTGTGTATGCATGCTCACATCAGCTACCCAACCGAACGAAAATCAACTGCTGGGGTTCTAATAGTGCTCTGCAGGCGGCAGCAAGAATATTGCACACAGGCACATAAATGCCTACACATATAGCAAGGAAGTGTAAATGTGTGTGTGTATGGTCATCGAAAAATAATATTCGTTATGCACGTCAACACTTTCATACCCTTTCCACAAATAATCATGAAAACGCTAACATTTTGCATGAGCATGGCAAAGCCGTTTAAGAATTTGGTATACCCTTCGCCCAGAAGGGAACCAATGGGATCGCGTCGAGAAGAAATTTCAATTTTTGTGAGCTGCTTGCTGTTTGTGCCAGCATACATATATTTTTGTGAGAAGAGAGCAGAGAGTAAAAAGCATAGGGCAGAAAGAGAAAGAGAGCAAGGGAAAGAGCGGCACATGCCAAACCTTTTTTGAAAATCGACCATCACCGTCGAGCGCTCGAAGCGGAATGATTTTGCCATCAGAAAATTTTTTCTCCCGACCCTAAAAGTAAAAACCCGAGCAAATACGAAGTTGATGGGGTTCTAATGTCAAAAAATAAGTGTGCACATTAACTTGTACCAGTTGTCCAGTCTATGTGTTGTATGGTTAGTGGCCAAAGTGAGCCATATTGAAGGAACTAGCTCAGTGGCTCAGTTCAGTGAGCCATTCATTTTGGCTCACTCACTCATGAGCTACCCAAGTCTACTTCTTACTTGTTTTTTGCTGCATTCATTGTAAGCATTGCAGGCGGCTTGCTGTCTCGCTGCCTCTTTTGCTGGGCCGCCTGGGTTTTGCTGCCATAACTTCTTTGATTAATAATTCTGTTTCTAGACGGACAATCGTAATCAAATGTTCAGATTATGATCATGACATTAATATATACATATATGCCAAACCAAACTGTGTGTCTCTAGCATTGGAAATACCTTTTTTACACATTTGATGGTGAGGAGGAACTCTCTTATAACTTTGGAAATCGACACGTTCAAACATACGAACAGACGAACATAGCTATGTATATCAATTTTTCTCGTCACCCTGATCAAGAATATATGTACATGTATACTTTATGGGGTCTTCCACGCCTCTTTCTGCCTATACATACTTTTAACAAAACCATTATACCCTGATTTCCCATCAATACTATCAATATCATGTGGCAAGAGTGCTCTCTACAACACTCCTGAACATTGCTAAGTGTATGCATACAAAATAAACACATGTACACACGCATATGAACATACGCATAAACAAACACTCGCTCTGCTAACTGCACAGTTGACGCAGCGACTGCGTAGGGCGCAAATTGCAGATGAAGTTACTAAAGAAAACTTTCAGGTCATGATAGCATTCAAATTTGTGTAAGTCCAAGTTTAAACTATTTTAAATACCTTTTTTTAATCAGGATAAATAAAAATAAAATAAATACCGTATAGATATACTTTATGGATTAAACAGGTCAATATCCAATTTTGTGATTTACGAGAAATCAGATTTATTTCTGTTTTTTTAACTAAACGGTGTGAGGTTTATATAATACTAGAATAGAAATTGCTGTGATTGATTGTGAGCAATAGCTCACTTGGTAATGCTATGCAAATATGAAATTTTAGTCACAGCTACGTGAACAGACCCAATCCGCATTTTTCATTTCCTATTAAGGAACGCGCGTAACTCATAAGCATTGTTTAAACTTTAAGGAAACTATCGGTTAGGTTGTCACAAATATCGCGAAATCGATAGTTTTATATCCATTGTTCTAAAAAAATCGGCGATATACGTATATAAGCATTCGTATAAAACCGATAGTTTTATATCGATGTTTATGATAAATTTATTTATATATATTTATATGCGCATAGCACGTGGGGTTTAGCCATCCGTGTTAAAATATTCATTGATCAATACTAATAAATGTGATCAGTTATTAATAAAAGACCTTAAAGTGAAGAATTCTCAATGTACTGTTGAACATTGTACAAGTGAATGAATTTCAAGTTAATACTAATACAATATTAGCAACGACAATATTTGAAATAAAATAGGTATAAAAAGATAGTGATTAAGATGAAATACATTTTAGTCACAGGCGGTGTTATAAGTGGAGTTGGCAAGGGTGTCATTGCGTCGTCCATTGGCACAATACTTATGTCCTGTAACCTACATGTCACTTCGATTAAAATTGATCCATACATTAATATCGACGCGGGCACATTTTCGCCTTACGAACATGGTAAGTTAATTAATAAATACATGTGTATGTTTGTATGTATGTATGTAAATATTTTGTATCATTCAATAAAAATGGCGCAAAAGCATCAATTTGTACATACACATACATACATATGTATGTATGTATGCATACAAATGCACTTCTGTATTCGACTGTGTGTGTACACGTGTGAGAATATACATATGTATTTGCCTATGGCAAGAAGAATTTGTTTCATATTGGCAAAACGCCATTCACTTATTATTGACACAACACGTTGCAAAGAAAGCTTTCGTATATGGGGGTTTGCTTGTGAACGCATACATACATATGTACATGTGTACATATGTACATACTTGTGTATATGTGAACGTGGGTATTCACAATTGCATATTCGCGAACCACATACCACGTGTCATGTCCAGTTTCTTTATGTATGTACATACATACATATGTATGTCATCGAGAATGGGATGCTGATTCGAAACATCATTTTAATGCTTAACTTGGTTCAAATGTCAATATTTACCGGTATATGCGCGTGTGTCATTGCACAATCCGCGTGTTAATTGTGGAATACGCTCAGTGTATACGCGGCAAGTGAAGATTTTTGTATTTTTATTCTTTTTATATAAATATAATTCTATGAAATCACTCCGCATAATTCAAATTGCAAAAGGATTTTGCACTTACGAAATGCGCAGTGGTGTGATGATGGAAATAATTTACTGAATGCTAATAACAATTATGTTAAATTTAACTTTGTGGAAATTAGTTGTTTACAGTTTTATAAAAAATGTGGCCACCCTATTTATACTGTAATATATAATATTATATCATATATGTAGATAGTAAGTGTATTAATCTTATGCTTTCTTCTTAGAAGCATGGTAAATCCAAATACGTATATTTATAATTCTGATTATTTTTTGATAAGCCCTAATCAATAAATTGTGTGTTGACCTAGGCGGAGATATTGCGATGGTAAGTAAATTTAGAGCAACGTAAATTCAATTTAAAGTTTTAAATTTTATGATATCTTCACTATTTTTCGCAAATCATCATCCTAAATGATGATGTATATTACCATGAATATTTTATTTATTAATTATTTATAAATTAATATCCTTTACTCATGTTCTATAGGAACATAAACTAACGGACAATGCCGTAATTGTAAAGATATGCTATCTGCATGTATGTATGTATATACATATGTATATGTATACACATGTATATAAATATACAAATACACAAATACATACATACATACATATATACATATGTATGAAAACGTATGTATATGTACATATGAATGTAAACTCATTACGGTTGCCGATGCATTGCCTTTATTTTCGTTCTTGTGCTTGACATTGAATACGAAATTTTTGTTTATCTTTTAAGTTTTGGTTTCTTAGCGCCTTATTCACCTCTTGCATTCGCTCGGTTTCTCTCTGTTCTGATGTGCTGTGGGCTGTTCTGTTGAATGGTTAAATGAGGTTATTTCTTGAGTGGGTTATGCCCACTGTTAAAAGACTATGTACCCCGTGTGACGTCACACGGTCCTAAGTGGGCTCTGTTATTAAATTGGATACTTGGCGTGCACTGAGGCAAAGATCCTCCAAGTGCTCATAAGCAACCAAAATAAGTTGTTTTGCAACGAATTCGAATAGTAAGAACCATAAAAATTATCAGTCCTTACTTTTATTTACTTAAAATACAAAAACTTATTAGATAATGGAAGAAACTGTGAGGCCTTCTAGCAGCAGCAAAAGCACTTCCTAAATGGGTACTACGTCCGAAAAAATGATTAGAAGGCATGATTTTTTTAATTTTCGCCATTAGTATTGTTTATAAATGTCAATATATTTCAATATTCAAATAAAGTACATGTTGAAGTCATATCAGGTAAGCTGCTGCTCACACCTGCTTCCATGTAAAAAAAAAAAAAAAAAGTCCAAGGACCGAAATAAAATGTATGTATTAATTAAAAAACCCAAAAAGGACTGAGAGTACAAGTAGTTAAATATAAAGAAGCAGATAATCTGGCTGAAACAGTCATCAGAAATCTTGGTAGAAGCTAACAATGCCGCACCCAATCTTTGGCCAACAGATTTATAATATTATGAATGAATATTATAGATATAATGATGTGGATTGATGGGAAACGATTAGTATATGTTAAAATTAGTTACTTTTGTAATAAAAAGTCGTTTAAAATAAAGTTTAAGTTATATAAGACGAAGATATTGGCGGGTCCGAGCGCGAGTTTTTTTTTTTTTTTTTTTTTTTTTTTTTTTTTTTTTGATAACTTATCCTATTTATAAATAACTTATCCTATTTATAAATTATCGGAAAAAAATCGAAAACTCGTTTTTTAAAAAACTTTTTTAAAGCATAACTTCTGCACCGTTTTAGCTAGAGACTTCAAATTTATATATTTAGATAGATATTATGGATACGCAGATTAGTTAATTTGTAGACTCGGTTCCCAAAGGGAAAAAGAGTCTATTGGGTTTGTGCAATGTCCGTCTGGCTGCCTGTCCGTATGAACACAATATTTTTCGACACTATTAGAGCTAGAGACTTGAAATTTTGAACATATACTCATATATGCTCCAGAATTATAAAGTGTAATTCGCCCACTAGGGGCGTGGCAAATTGGAAAACTCTTGCGCCCGTATGCCAGTAATCATACTAGTTGATGAGCTAGAGAGTTGCAATTTGGAATGTATACTCGCGGTGACAACCCAAGTTCAAAAAGCTATGGCGGACACCGTTAAAGCTAGAATGTTGAAATTTGGCATGTGAGTTAACGTTATGATTCTATGAAGATCGATCAAAAATGTATGTCTACGCCCATTGAGGACGTGGCAAATCGGACCTGAATATATAGTAATTTTTTAAATTGGCACGTATATTCGGGTTGGCAACCCAAGATCAATAAGCTATGGTAATATATTAACGCCCACAGGGGCTTATATCTCTTACAGTTTTAGAGCTAGGAGCTTCAAAATTGGATGGTTCAGTCACTAATAGCCTCCTCCATCGATGACATATCGAAAAATACCCTGTCATTTTCGCATTTTTGGAGTGTAAGCAAAAAAATGTTGCAGTTATGTTCGCCTTATATCTTTCGAAGAACTGGCCAAAAATTATTCGTCTACGCCCACTGGGGGCGTGGCAAATCGGCAAAGAAGTTTGTTGTGGCCAACTGCATAATTCATGCATACAAACAGCTTAGTAGTAATTGCTAAGATGGCAGAAAGCATTTTAACATAAATATTAAATATTAATGAATTAAAAAAATAAAATTTATAAGTTTTCGATTAATAAACAAAAAGTTTCCAGAGGAATTCGAACCCAAGTCTCTTGAAAATAACATGTAATCGTTAGCTAAACCTAAATAAGTCAACTGCTACAAACTCACAATTCAATCGCAATTCTTAGAATACTATAGCATGCAGCCTTTTGTATGTAAGCATAGAAAATCGTTTGTTGCTTGCCATGTACATTTGCTAATTGCCGAAATATTTCGTTTATTAAATGTTTATTAAATAAATAATCGGCATCTATGGGAACAGAGTCTCTCGCAGTTAGTTACTTGTTAGATTTTAGATGCTAGGCCGCCTTCGCTCCCAATTTGAAAAAAAAAGCATTTCAAATACTAGAGACTTGCAATTTAGCAAACACATTTGGCTGCTCTTAATGTATTCTGAAAATTTAATGAAGATCGTCCATCTAAAAATGAAGTTATACGTAAAGAAGAAGAGTATTACTTTTCTTGCAGGGTTCAGGGTATTTCGTAGTCGATAATTTGGAAATGCGATATGGGGTATCGAAAAAACAAAATAATCTCGTACTGCGTAACTAACATACGAGTGTTCATGTGAAATTTCAGCTCTCTAGCTTTTGTAGTTTCCGAAATCTCGACGCTCATACAGACGGACAGACGGACAGGGCTAGATCAACTTATTTGTTTATGCTGATCAAAAATATATACATATACTTTATGGGGTCTGCGACGTCTCCTTCTGCCTGTTACATACATTTTCACAAAACCATTATACCCTGAATTCCCATTTTCAATGGGTTCAGGGTATAATTAAAGTGTATCAAATAAGCTGTGACCTCCTGTAAATACATAGTATTCTTTTTAGGCGAATAGAATGTACTAACTGGAAGTGACATCAAAGTTGTTGTGGCAATGCGCTATAGAAGAACCATTTGTATGAGTATCTTATGAGCTGAATATCAGCTGAGTTATTACTCTGGACATGGACAACCTTGAGAACGTCAAGACTTAATATATGTACATACATATATGTATGTATGTATTTATTAAACATATATTTGATATATATCTATGTAAGTGTGTATAGGGTATCTCCAGTATAGTAAAGACAACTTGCATTTGCTTGTGGGTGGTTAAGTTGGTTACGTTGAGCGTCCGCCGTCTGCAGCCTGCTGCCCATCCCCGTCGTTCAATACACGACGTCCGAACTCGAACGTTGATTTCCACCACGAATTACTGTCTACTGCCTGTCATTTGCATTTTTCACATTGGGCAGCGGTTCGCTTTTGGTTTTGGGGGTCGTTTGAGTTGCATTTGGTGCAGCTTTTGCTCATTTGTTGTGCAAGCTTTGCTTCTGCATTGGTGCGGGATGAGGCGAAGGCTAAGGGTTACGGTGACGTCGCTGTTGACTGCGACGCATACGCTGATGCTAGCGCCGGCAGTATGCCGCATGCGGCTCATGCGTGTGCGCGCTTTGTGCTTCATTTGTTTGGCGTTAATTTTGGGAGTGGGTCGCATCTGGACAGTAGACTGGGGCAGTGGCTATGGCATGGAGGACGCCATATTGCCCGCGAAGCCTGCCAGTACAGCAGAACACAAAAAATGGTATTGCTTCATATGTTCATATTCATATTCATCATGATTATTATTAACTATCCTCAGCCGCCTTATGCCGACGTTTTGCTGAGTTTTGTTTTCTGTTTTATGTTTTACCTTTTGTGTTTTGCGTTTTGCGCCTTGCACTTACTCCTTGTCGTTGTTCCCCGCAGATTCGCTCACTGAGCGCCTTAAGAGTTTGGCTCGATGCTATTTTGTCGTACGTTTTGGCTGCCATCGACGCAAGCGACGCGTCTCCTCAACATTGTTAGCAGCTGTTGCTTTCTCTCCGTCCCCCATTGGCGATGGCATATGGTTTGTTGTTGTTTTCATTTTTATTTTCTGCTTGCGCATTTACACACGTTTTCCAATGGCAGCGACGACGGCGGCAACGACAATGTGCAAAAAGTTAAATGGAAAATACAATTTCGTTCATGTTATAATTGCGCTGGTTGCTGATGCTTGTTTTCTGTTTCAGCGGCAGCAGTAGCAGATTTGACCTTGCATGACATTATAGGAAAGCAATGTCCTTTATGCTCTAAATGGCAGATAGAAAGAATTAAGTTTCTCTAATGTTGCGGCTCATTTTATGTGCCCAGCTGCGTGCACATTTCCACTTCCTCTTGGGGAATAGCAATTAACGCCTGACGCTTGCAACATCCACTGCCAAACAGCCATCGAGCTAGCAGGCCATACAACTAGCCAACCAGCCTATCAGCCTACCAGCTACCAGCTAACAAAAATGTGCACCCCGCTATACTGCTCGCTCCCTAAAAGCCGCTGCGTGCAAACGACAGACCCAAAACCATTCGCCAACGTCAACGGCAGCCGGCGACTCATTTTAGCGCTGTGAGCTGGCTGACTGGCTGACTGGCTGACTGCTTGCCTCCTGTCGCGTGATTTTAACAATCCTCCCATCTAGATGGTTTATGCTTTTCGCTCGCTTCCGCGCGTTGATTGTCGTTGTTGCTGCTGCTGCCGCTGCTGCTGCATGCGGAAAGCGACGTCGCGACGTCGACAGCAGCAGCAGCAGCAGCAGACCAGGCCACCGGCACCGTACACCCGCCTCCCGCGAATTTATGCACACATACACGCACGCATATACATTGCGACACCACATGTATGCATATATGTATGTGTTTGTGTGTGTGTATGTATGTGTGCGCGTGCCTGACTAGCCGGCAAATGCCGGGCGCAATAAATGCCCAAAAGCAGCAACAGCAACAGCAGCAGCTACGGCGGCAGAGCCAACTGGCAGCAGCACGCTGCCAGCAACGGGGGGCTGATACAGGCGATGGTGATGGTGATGATGGTGATGGTGATGGTGACGGCGGCGGCGGCGGCTGTTTTTAGCGTTTGTACGCGCCCCCCAAAACACACCAACACACACACACATACATACATACTGACAAACACATTCAAATACACATAAACAAGCACATGCACACACATACTTGTGCACACATGCACAAGTGTCTGTATGTATGTCCTCCGCATGTCGTCGTCATCGCAAAAGCTTGTGGCATGGCTTTGGCACTGGCACTGGCTACAGCTACAGCTACAGCTATGGCTCTACTTTGCTCTGCTCTGCTCTGCCTGTCTGCCTGCCTGCCTGCTTGGCGTTTTTTGCGTTTCTGTTTTTTGCCTGCTGCCGCCGCCGCCGCCGCCGCTGCTGCTTCTGTTGCTGCTGGCGCTGCCGCTATGTTAGTTGGCACGTTTTGTTGGCTCGTTTGCTTTTAGGCTTGGGCTTGGGCTTGGGCTGTCTGCTTTGGCTGCTTTGGCTCTGACTGCAGCCTGTCGCGGTCGCCACGCTCGCGCTGCGCCGGCCACGGTAGCGGCGCTTCGCACTTTGCTCTGCTGAATTTTCAATTTCAGTTGTAAGCTGACTGCAATCAGCACTGGTTCGCCTTGTTTCGTTTCGTCTCGTTTCGTTCCATTTCGCTTTTGTTGGTTGGGCTCGGTCCGTTTCTATTTGATTCGATTTGATTCGGCTCGGATTGAGCTTGTGCTTACGGCCGATTTGCGAGTGCGGCGACCAGCAGACAGTCGGCCGGTCGGATTGTCCCACTGTTGGTCGAGGTCATCATAAAGCGAAATATTATAAACACAACGTTCACCGCCCACAACCACCAGCCATCTCTCACGCAAGTTCCGCGCGTTTCGTGGCCCGCGCGCATTTTTTGCATGTGTGTAGCATTAATACACATAGAAAAGAGGGGAGCGGATGGGAGGGGGAAGGTGCTCATACGTGAACATAACGCATGAGTATGCGGTGCGTGTTTTATTGATTTTGTAGACCAACAAAGTCGGCACCAACTGCTCAAACTGTAACTGCCCCAAGCCTCCCTCCGACTCCACCGTGACAATGACCAATACTCATTGTGCACACACACACACACACACACACACACACACATATGTATATGTATATATATGATAGGTCCTGAAATACCTTTGCCGGCCCAAATAGATCAGCAGTTTTTGATCTCACAATATAAAAACTGAAATACTGTATTCATTTCATATTGTTCAGATATAAAGACGTCGTGAGTCGAGCTTTTCGTGGTCATTTGGCCATTCGAAAGAGGCCTCACTGTGTCTGTCATTCGCTTGGTTCATAACTTTATTGGCGCTGGCAGCCAAACTTGCGCGTTTCTTGGCAAAAGCAAGCAAGCAACTAGCACCTCAGCACACCAACAAGCAAGAGCAGCAGCAGCTGGCATCAGCTCATTCCAAAGCTAATGTCCTCAGACCCCTCCCAGACCTCCGCTCGTGCACAACAAGCTGCTGTCGCACATAAAAACAGCAACGACGAAAACGAAAATTTAACGACTGCGCAACGTGACGCATTATTTGTCTGCGCTGCCGCTGCCGCTGCCGCTGCCTCGCTGCTTGACTGTGCCCTGGCCTGATGGGCGTCTGGCCTGCCTTTTAGCGGTTCAGCCTGCAGCAAGCTTGCCGCAGACTCGCGCCGCCAGAAATTGCTTTTGCTTGCTTGTTGGCTGGCTAGCTGGCTGGCTGACTGGTTGGAAGGAACTTCACCAACTACGTCTCTCTCCACTTCTCCCCCTTCCACCCGCTAACTGCCTTTGCGCGCTGCTGTTGCTGTTTTAGTATTTCGCACTCCGTACACGAGGTGGCGGCAGCGGCTGCAAGCATTTTTGCATGACTGACTAACTGACTGGCTACGGCTGAGTCTGAGTCACTCACACACATACATACACATACACAAACGCACACGTACATACAGTTGCGGCAGCTTGTGTTTTGTTTGAATGGGACTGAGAGGAGAGCATCGAATGGGTCGCCGTGGGGGAAGAGAGAGTGAGAAAGAGAGAGGGGGCGCTACTGCATGGCTGTCGCCGTCGCAGCCTGGCGTATGTTTATAATTTGATTTTGCTTCTTTCTTTCTCCGCTTCGTTGCGCGATAGCGACGGACCAGCATTTCCTGTAGCTGCTAGGCCTACGAGGATGGCTGGACGAGGGGGGGCTCGTGCATGCTCGGTCGGCAAAGGAGGTGGGGTTAGCCGTCAGCTGCAAATTCGTTGGCACGCTAAAGCAACAGCAGCAAGAGCAGCAGCAGCACCAACAACAACAACAACAACAGCAATAGCAACTGAAACAGGCTGCGGCAATGGCAACGTCGCAGGCCACGGAATCTTAATGAAGTTATTGTGTTGTGTTCGCCGTTGTTGCTGCCTATCCAGCTCGTCGCTGGTGTTGCTGTGCCATTTACATACGCAGTCACACACAAAAGTGCATGCACAAATATATGAATATATATGTATATGAAGGTTTTTGCCATTTTTGACATGTTTTGGTTCATTTTGAAAAAAGTTGCCAAAGCTGTTTGCCATTGATCCGAATGGCATCTTTAATAATTATCCCATTCGAATTGTTTACCTATTTATCTTATGAGGGTGCTTCTTGATTTATTTAGTGACATCTTCTAGAGTTGTTTCACGAATACCATGCAATTATTAAATATTCAGTATTACATTTTATTATATATAAGATTTGATTTATTTTGTTTATTATATGTAATATTTTGTATATTATGTGTACAAAATACAAACAAATTTTTCAATTGAGTTAACACGGAAATTCATAACAAATCAAAATGAAAGATTATGTTAAGTAGAAGAAGGCTGGGATCTGCCACGTTCGGTTTGGCAGTATTATACTTCGTAGGGCATAAATAGTTCTATATCTTGAATCAGTCGAGACAATTTTTTATTTTTTGAATTAATGCAGCTTTAATTGTTATCTGTACATCGGGGAATAAAAATACGGATTTTGGATTTCTGCCTCTCATTAACAGGATAACAATAGTGAATGCTTGTTTATTGGTTAACTTAATGCGAGACATTCGTTTTCATTCGTCCTCCTCTTCGTCTTCTCCTTTACCCTGTATGTGTGTATGTTTGCATTATAAAGTAAGAGTCATCTGTCGGTCCTACATATGTGTGTGTGCTGTATATTGAATTTGGAATTATATCCGTCGTTGACAGGCGATAATAGAGAGCCGACGCGTGTCAAAAGTAAAGCGAAAATACAGATACAGAGAGCACTCGAGCAAAGACTCTTCGTGAAAATGGCGCCAAAAAAATCAACAATTGTGTTAAATGTGGAGCAATTCATTCACGACATTGAAGAGAGGCCGGCAATATGGAACCGCAACTTCCATTGCAACAAGGCCTTCCTCGAACAAATGTGGGACGAGCTGAGTAGCACACACAAGTTACCCAGTAAGTAAGAGAATAAGAGCATGGGCTACATGAGCGAAGTAACTCCCGAGGCACAGCTTTGCGGCAAATTGAGTGCGAGAGTTTTCTTAAGGAAAGAGAAGAAACAAAGAAATATGCATAGCTAAGATAAATGTTGTGCCTTCGGAGTGGCTTGCTTTATTGGCAAACGTGAACTGATTATATTTTGCTGATCCTCTGAAATCCATTCTACAGAAATTGTGCTCAAAGCTAAATGGAAGGGGCTGCGGGACAACTTCAGAGTCGAGTACAAGCGCATTCCACGCGCCGACAATGGTGACTTTATGGTGGATCCCGCCACATTCGAGTCAAAATGGTTGCATTATTATGCCTTGCTCTTTCTAAGTGAGTAGTGTGGTGGAAAGTGCGCCCTTCTCAATTTTGTTGACTTCTGCATCCGTATCACCTGCAGCGGATCACATGCGCCATCGTCTACCGAAAAACGAGCAGGATCAATCGTATTACTTCAACCAACAGAGCGAGGACTGCGAGAAGACCGTGGTTGAACCCGACCTTACCAACGGACTAATACGTCGTCTGCCGGATAGCGATGAGGACTACGATGAAGACGACATAGATGGTGATGGAGGTGGTGAAGCGAGCGACGGTAGCATTGATGGTTTACCCACTCCTCCAGCGGCGCATCAACAAACTCAAATAAGCACAACGCCTCTGGCCACGGGTGTCCTTAGAGCGCAAGAGGAGGCATTTGCCGCTTCCCATCAGCATGCGCTCCTAAAGGCGGGATTTTTGCGCGCCCAGTTAATGGAATTGGAAAGAGAAGCTCAAGACTTGAGCAAGAAATCAACTCCAACTCGATCTCCGACTCCGACAGTCATTGCAGCGATGACAACACTAGCGAATCAGGAAACACTTTCTGGATCTGCTCATTGCTCCCCACCGCCGGTGGTGACTACCACAACTACAAACAGTGCTGTGGCGACGGCGACGCAGTTGGCTGGCACAGTTCTAGCACCAGCCACTACTACCTCCAATACAACGGGAAATGCGGGAGCAATGGGCGGAAAGCGCTCGGTATCGCCGCCTCCGCTATACAATAAGGCACATCATCCACTGCCCACACTATCCGTCGGACATCATACGGTTGGGTCAAAGGAAGACTTTAGCGGAGGCGCCGTTAGCGCGGGTAGCGATCACCTGAACTTCACTCAACACTCTTACGCCAATGGTCTGATTCCTGCACTGAAGCTGAAGCGGCCGCGCCTCTCAGAAGACAGTAATTTCAATGGTTCCTCGACAATGGACGCTCCGCTGGTACCCGATGATGACGATTATCACTACTTGCTCAGCCTGCATCCATACATGAAGCAGCTGACGGCTGCCCAAAAGCTGCGAATTCGCACAAAGATACAGAAACTCATATTTAAAGAGCTTTACAAGGAAGATCTTGAAGAGTCCAAGTAGTCGCCCCGTTCTCCATTTCCATGAATATAAAGACTGTAAATAAGAATTCGGATAGAATAGCTAGTTCGTAAGGATTAATAATAATCCATAGATATCTATGCCATGCTATTCTCTAGTTGAGCGTCGTCACCGACCCAACTACCAAAATGGGCTTTGGTGCGCGCCATTTAGCTTAAGCTCAAAGACTTGCAAATAAAAACCTTAAATGTTTATTTTAAATTTGGGGCATTTTATTTGACATTAGGTTCTATGCATGTTTTATTTTTCTTTTTAGATATATGTAAGTGTACTCGATATGTGCACCACAGTGAGCGCAGTTAAAATAGTATTATTATTATTGACACCACGCACCTTAATTGGAAATCATCAAATTAGATGAGGCGAATGCGAATGCAATATGTAGACTCACTTAATGTCAATTATCGATACGAACAGCAAAAATAGAATAATTTCCTATCATTATACTTATTTACTATTTCACAGGCGAGGTCTACGTACTTGATGATGGAGCTGAGGTTGACTTAGATTTGGGTAATTACGAGCGCTTCCTTGATATAACTTTGCACCGGGACAATAACATAACAACGGGCAAAATTTACAGGCTAGTCATCGAAAAGGAGCGTAAGGGAGATTACTTGGGCAAGACTGTGCAGGGTAACTATCATAAGACTCGATTTAATGAGTGGTGCTAAACTTGTTTTTTTTTTACAGTTGTGCCGCATATAACAGATGCCATACAAGAGTGGGTGGAGCGCGTCGCCCAAAAACCTGTCAAGGGCTTGTCCAAACCGCAGGTGTGCATCGTCGAGCTTGGAGGCACGATCGGTGACATTGAGGGCATGCCTTTCGTCGAGGCGTTCCGACAATTTCAGTTTCGTGTAAAACGCGAAAATTTTTGCTTAGCTCACGTTTCACTGGTGCCGCTGCCCAAAGCCACTGGTGAGCCCAAGACAAAGCCCACACAGAGTTCCGTGCGGGAGCTTCGCGGATGTGGCCTAAGCCCCGATTTGATTGTATGTCGCTCTGAGAAGCCGATCGGGCTAGAGGTAAAGGAGAAGATTAGTAATTTTTGCCATGTCGATCCTGATCAAGTTATATGTATACATGATCTGAGCTCCATATACCAAGTGCCACTCTTAATGGAACAGAATGGCGTCATCGAGTTCTTGAATGAGCGGCTTAAGCTGAACATCGACATGAGCCAACGGGCCAAGTAAGTGATGTCTTAAATAAAATTTGATGGATTTTAAAACCGCTTACTATTTCATTTCCAGATGCTTGCATCATTGGCGGGATCTAGCACGACGTACTGAAATTGTTAGGCGAGAGGTCAACATAGCTATTGTAGGAAAATACACAAAATTCACTGACTCGTATGCGTCCGTTGTAAAAGCGGTTCAGCATGCTGCATTGGCAGTGAACCGCAAGGCGAATTTGGTCTTTATTGAATCATGCCTGCTAGAGCAAGACACTCTGCAGCGTGAGCCTTCCAAATATCACAAGGAGTGGCAAAAGTTGTGTGAAAGCAACGGCATACTCGTGCCTGGAGGCTTTGGAGCGCGCGGAATGGAGGGCAAAATACGCGCTTGCCAATGGGCACGCGAAAATAAGAGACCCTTCTTGGGTATATGTCTGGGCCTGCAAGCGGCCGTCATAGAGTTTGCACGCAACGTAGCAGACCTTAAAGATGCTAATACCACGGAGATAAATCCTGATACACCCAATCCGTTGGTCATCGATATGCCGGAACATCACAAAGGACAAATGGGTGGCACTATGCGCTTAGGAAAGCGGAAAACAATATTTGCTGATAAGCAAAGTACGATTCGACAACTTTATGGGAATCCTATGGCAGTGGAGGAGAGGCACAGGCATCGATACGAGGTGAATCCTGCGTATGTATCGCAATTGGAAAGCCATGGCATGAACTTCGTGGGAACAGACGTGGATCAGAACCGAATGGAGATTATCGAGTTGCGGGACCATCCCTACTTTGTGGCTACACAGTATCATCCGGAATATTTGTCAAGACCACTTAAGCCTTCGCCTCCGTTTCTTGGCCTAATTTTAGCAGCCGAAGATAGGCTTCAGTCCTATATCGAACGTGGTTGTCGCTTGTCACCCAGGCAACTCTCTGATGCGTCATCAGATGAAGACGAAACGGTTAATGACGTAGCACACAGCTTTGAAAACCTTAAAACCACAGGACATAAGAAGTGCATTAGCACAAGCACTTGCACCACCACGGATGGACAATGCGAACCCCTAAACGGTCAAGTGAATGGAAATATCAATGGCTTAATCGGCAGTGATCATACCTTTCACAATGATGATAACGGTGCTTATGGTGAATCTAGATCAGATTGAGCTCAATTCCATTCAGTTCATGTTTTCCTATTAAAATTAAGCAAAAGTTCTTAAAAATAAATATATAACAGTCATTGACATTTAACTATGTACGAAAAGAGATACAAATTTATATTTTTTATAAGTGCATGCTTTTACCGAGTTAGAATTTACTATTCGGTATTTCTTTCAGAGAATAGATCAAAAAATTTTAAGTTTTTAATATTGGTTTGGCCTATCAATAAACTATTTTCTCGGCTTTAGTTATGTAGCAGATTTCGCTAGGTCGGTCGTGTAAATGAGAGTCGTTATTTTTCTTTTTATTCCAAAAATATTTGAATTATAATTTATAATTTGATTCCATTTCATATAAGGTGCGATAATAATACTCTTTTTGAAAATGAGATAAGAAGATAAGATAATTGATAAGTATGTTTACTTTGATGCGATTCTGATTCCTAATTTTATGTATTAATTGTTTCAACGTTGTCAATGATTAAAGTCAACATAGACTATAAATACAGGGAAATTATACTAACAAAATAATGCTTGAGGAATACAATTTTTTACTTTTTTGTGAAAGACTCCACATTTCCGGATTAGATAAATTCATGTATTCAAATCATTCTGAGCATTTTAATTGAATAACTTTTCATAGAAGTGGATTTTATTTTCAGAGCGTTATAATTAATTTATGTGTGTATGTTTTAAAAGAAAGGTATTTAAAATCAACTTTTTGGGAATTTGGATGAAAGGTAAAATCCGAAATATATAAAATCTGTGGATATCAGCAAGCTCTGCTATGTAAATCAACGTATGTGACTTTTTATACCCTGAGCCCATTGAAAATGGGAAATCAGGGTATAATGGTTTTGTTAAATGTATGTAACAGGCAGAAGGAGGCGTGGCAGACCCCATAAAGTATATATATTCTTGATCAGGGTGACGAGAAAAGTTGATCTAGCCCTGTCCGTCTGTCCGTCCGTCCGTCCGTCCGTCCGTCCGTCCGTCCGTCCGTCCGTCCGTCCGTATGTATGAACGCGTCGATTTCCGAAGCTACAAAAGCTAGAGAGTTCATTCTTTTTGTGTTAGGTTCGTATATTGCACGCGCAGTACGAGTTTGTTTCAGAAATTCGATAACTTGTATATTTGCAAAGTTATCGATAAACGAACTTATCGGGAACCTGTTATAAAATTCTAGCTAATTCATCTTTAGAGTTAGAGTTTCCATGTCTTCTGCATATATATAGATACTAATTTATTACAATTTCGGTTTTTGTCCGATTTAGGATTCCGGTCTCCATTTCCCCCCCACAGCCCCAAATGTGTAAAAAATGCATTTCAAATACTAGAGACATGAAGTTTGGTTTAGCATATAGATTTGAATATCATAATCATAATCTGAAGATATCAATACGATTGTCCATTTAAAAACAGAATTATTAATCATCAAAGTTTTCTCATCAAAACCCATGTGGCGCAGCAACAAAGGCAGCGAGACAGCAAGCCGCCTGCAATGCTTACACACATGCATACACACATACATGCCTAAAAGAGTAGATCAGCGTCTATGCGTGCAGAAACGAATCTAATAATTCTTGGAATATGATTCGTTCGAAGAAGGGCTCAGGGGATTTCGTAGTCGAGCAGTCTCGACTACAGCTGTCTTACTTGTTTTTTTATCGATTTTCATTTGAATTATAAAAATATCTCTCTTTTCCCTTTGAAAAGTGGAAAAATGTATATATGTTTTTAGAGCAATTTAAAATTTTTAGTAGATGCTTTCCATAGCTGTCGAACAGGTGTATGTTTCACATCACTTTAAACAATACGTTGACATCGAATATGATCTTGCCAAAAGTAGTTTATTTTGGGATAGCATTTTAAATAGAGAAGGGTAGAGGCTTATATACAACGCATCAAGTGGTATATCAGGCAGCATGTACTAGTGTAATATGTATGTATATATCAGTGTTGCCAGTGTTTTTGTTGAGCAAAAAAGCTGTTTTAGTGGGAACATACTAAAAAAAAGCTAAAGCTGTTTGTCTTGTTTTAAGGTTTTCTCTTACGAACAGTCCAGTGCTTCATCCTATTTGTGACAATTATTATCATCGCATTCTTTCATAGTGCTCATCATAGCTGTAGTCACGGCAGCATTTCTTCCACACTTATATAAGTATTCGTCAATTAGAAGACTATATTTTGTATCGCCAATATGGGAATCTAGGTTATACAAAAACGTTCTTAATAATTATTCAATTATTAAGAACGTTTATTGTATAAATTTGATTTATTTTTGTTTTGCTTTGTGAATCTTTCTAGAACTCCCAGATCTATTACTGGGATATTTCAATATATCAATATAATGTCAACTGGCAGCTATGTATACTGCATTTGCAATGACTGCAAATGATCTATTCTTGTCTTATCATTTAAGTCTCTCCGCAGCCAGCATTTGTTATACCGCAATTGGATTTTCAATAAAGTCTGATTTGTCGGGAAAATAGCTGATTTGACAACACTGTTACATAGACATCGACTTATGTAAAATCATTGAATTGTACATATTGTGGTCTTATATTGTGTACTCAACAAAAAAGACACCGACAAAAATGTTGCTCTTGTTTTGGTCCGTCGCAGAAATTTATCAAACGCTCATGATAATGCTTAACGAAGCCATGACGACTGCCGCTGCCGCTACCGCGGCCTGTCCCAGCCAGGGCCACAAATAGACGAGCGTATGCCTGTGGCGTCTGGCAATATGGCTATTTGGCTCTGGCCGTGTACAAACGTACTAGCTAATTATCTTAGGTCTTCTACTTGGCCGTTCATGTAGTTCATTGTTCAGTCCGATGAGTACGTTGTGTGCATTCTCTGTGAGAAGACGCGAATAAATCAACGGGAATTTAGTGTAAAGAGACTCGATCCGCCATGCATGCCAAGAAGAAAACACGAGCACGTAATCGACCCAGAAACAAATGCAATCAAACAAGTGAACTCAAATCGGAGCTCGGTGGGAGAGAGATCGTTTCTGAGGCCAATCCTGACTTGGAGCAGATCCAGTCTGAGGCTGCTAATGCCAAACCTGAACCTGACACCAGTGCCATTTACCTAATACAAAAAATCCTTCGCAAGAAACTGCTGGCCAAAGCGCACACCTCAGCGTCGGTAAATCCATCCATTGTCCCGACAAAAGCCTCTTCCCCACTGCGGAAAGCTACTCCCTTGTCCAACAAAGGCGATGAAGTAAATGATCTTCTAAGGTGCATTGGAAGCAAGTTGCAGAACGGTTAATATCCATATCCATACTGTCTAGATATTTAGTATTTATAATATGTGAAGTAGCAGAGTGGATTTTGTGAGTGAATATGTTATATAACTTTCTCTAGGTTCCACCGAACTGGCCAAGGGAGCTCTGCTTACCCAACTGGGCGAAATGTTTAGCACGGCGCCCTTGAGTGATGCCGAGTCGTCCGATGAGGAGGCCGAATATGTGGAGTACATATATAGGCCACGGCAATACTTCATGACATCGTTATGCAACCTAAGCGTAAGTTTCCATCATCCAGCAGTTTGGAGAATACAAATAAAATCATCCGGCATCACAGAATTGCAAACTGGATTTGTGCGGCCGACAGTCAATTCCGTGTAAAAGTTGTGGACTGGTCTACTATTGCACCGTCCTACACATGCGGGATGATCAGGAGCATCGCCAGCTCTGCTGTGGACTCCGTCAACTGGTGGAGCGACAAGGCCACGATATCTTCTACAAGTGTGGAGACTTCAGTGCCGAGCAGTTCCGATCGTATCGCATCGTGTGCATACGTCAAGTGGAGCAGGCTATCAATCGATCCCTAACGCCCACCGAGCAGGAAGTACTGCTCTTTCCGTTCATCTGTGGCCATGCGAAGTGCCGGGAGCACAAATTCAAAAAACTAATAGCCTGCACGTGGTGTGGCGAGGTTGCCTTCTGCAAGGATAAGCAGGAACACCAAAGCCCCAGTCATGCCGAATGGTGCAGCTCCTTCAAGCTGTTCAAAGCATTTGTGATGTTTCAATCGAGGTTTGGACGCGTGGAGCCTCCGTTGCCCGACAAGGTGTTACGGGAGGCGCCCATCTCATGCTCCAACACCAGGCAGATACTAAACAAGTTGAATTTCGGTAAGTAAATGCGTTTTCGCACAGTTGACGATACTTCTTTAAATTCGATCGTGCCTTATTCAGATGTGGTTAACGGCTGTGAATTCGCGGCGTTGACGCAAGTGTCCACTGGACCCCTGACTGCGTTTTTAGCTCTTAAGCTTTGCGGTCTCCTGAAAGCCAAGCAGCTTACAATTCACCTGATTGGGGCGGAAATGGAGTTCGAAGTGGATGTATTTCAAAAGTGGGAGATTTTCCTGCTGCACATTCTACCAGCACTTGAAAGCCTTAATATAGTATTCATTGGACCAGAACTCAACCCCAACAATATATCATTCGATCAACTATCTAAGATTAAGTTGAGTGCATTTGATTCCTATCTAAGCAAAAGTGCTTATCTCCTTTTTCGCTTTTCGCTTTTAGATGCTGTCGGTTGTGCCGAAAAGCCCAACGCACAATACAATACCATTTCGAGAATCGTCTTTATCACGAATATTACTCGGCGCCAGATTTCATAAAGCCGGATTTAGGTAAGCGATAGATTTTGTATTCAACATTTATTTTATACTCTTTGTTTTTTATTTATAACTTTAAATTTTATTATTTTAATTAAGAAGGTAAAGTAGGCAAAGGTATAATAATAATTTATATGACATTCTTTTACAGTCTGTTTCTTCAACTCGGGTCTGTATAGGGCTACGGGCTATGCCTTGGAAGACACCTGGCCGGAGACTATTCGGGCAACGTTGAATATAAAATGCCCTATTGTTGTCACTTCATACACTAAGTACGAAGCGCCTCTAGACTTGAGTCAGTTTCTAAATCAATCCATCCGCCATTTAACTGTGGTCCTGCCGCCAACTACAAATCCATTTCGTTCGGAAAAGCCAGAGCGTAATTTTATATCGGACGATGATTCACCATTCATGTTCAAAAACTATCAATGTTTTGTTGTTGAGTAGGTTACTCATCTGTTACTCATCTTGGTTATATATCTTAATAAAATAAATCCTTATCGAGTTTTAAAATTAACTCTTTGCAATTTGTGGGGAATTTCATTTAAGAGAAACATCGTGGATTTGCTACGACGTTTTCGTTTGACATTTGGTCGACAACCAGTGGGGACTGATGTTTACAAATTATTTTATTTTTATATGTCAAAGCTGTTAAAAGAAAACAAATTGTGTGTTAACATTTACGATTGATAAAAAACCTGCGACTTGTGCATAGAAATTCAAAGACGAGTGGTAAACTGTTTATGTTTCTTTTTATATTAGCATATCTCTAAAACTAAGACTGCTATAAATAGTAAACCAATTGCTTTGCTATAATTTTTACTGCGTTTGAATGTTCGAGGAACTCATTTTTAATTAAATGTTGTTGGGCAGCTACGTTGTTTTTAAATTTTAACCGTTTTACATAACTTACCACAATATAAATTGATAAATTGGTTTTGCGTCTATCGGCTGACCACCACACATATATCTACGAAAATTCATCGAAAATTTATCAGATAGTTGAAAACTATAAGAGGAAGAGAACGCGCAAATATAATAAGTAGAATTTTAAACGTAAATATGACCGAATGGGATTTTAAGGAGCTTCGTGCCAAGCTCGACGTAATGGGATTCACCCAAACATTACCAGTGCTGGCAATTCCGCTAGTTGGAGCCATTTTCGGCGATCTTATAAAAACAACAGAATGCCTCCGTGATACAAAAAAACAAGTTGTTGAACTATTAGAAGTAAGTAATTGTAATAGTTGAATTATTATGTATTATAATATATTCTGTTTTAGGAAAAAGCATGCTGGGAGTTGGGTGTTGAGCCATATAAATGTGACAATTCGCGCTTAATGGCCGAGTGCAATGAGCTGCACCTGAAGGCTCTTGAGGAACGCGAAGGCTATGAACTTCGGCTTTGTGGTATGTAATTGAATTTGTAATGAATATTTTGTGTATATATAAATATATCCCCGTAGAGGCAGAGCGACAAATACGCAATCTGCAGACTGACAATGAACACTTGCAGAGCCACAATATCCAACTCCAAGCTCAACTGGATACGTTCTTATCAAAGCAACTAATCAGTGCATCATCTGGCAAACGAACGCCGGCTGCGGGAGTGAAGAGTATGTAATATAGAACAAAGCAGATGCTTGTAACTAAATAAAAATAAATCTACTTATAGCGAGAAAACCCTTTATTACAACCGTGCGCTCAGGGGAAGTGCTGCCCCCGAAGAGTGTTACAGCAACAATTCCTTCACTGAAATGCACAAAATGTAATGCTGGAGTGATTCAAAAGACTGCAATTAGTACTAAAGAAGGCGCCCCACCAGAAGAGATTGTCAGACTCGAAAACGAGCTCACAACTGCCAGCGAGCAACTGGAGTTTTTTAAACGGAAAGTGGAGTCGCGGAACCGAGAGATTCGGCGATTAAATGATATGCTCGCAGGTGGTCGGTCGCCAGCAGTATTGGCGAAGGAGTGCTGCTACAAGGAAGTGGGCGCCCTCTCACAGGATATTGAGCTGCTGCAGCGCGAAAAAAGCGACTTGATGACGCAGGTTAGCGATTATCAAGATAAGATGCATGATGCGATGCAGCGCGCATTGCGTCTAGAGGAAGAAAAACAAAGATTGCAAACGCATCTGTATGAGTTAAAGGAAGCTGCTTTGCAAGTTGAGGAGCAAGCCAATTCTGAAATTGATGCAAAAGAAGCGGAGCTTCGACTGCTACAAATGGAGTTAGACAAAATGCACCAGCGCAACGATAAAAAATCCAAGGGGCAACGACAGACTTCCGGTAGCGAGAAAGCCACACTCCACGATGACAAGCATATGCTTAACGAAAAGATCAATATGCTGACGCGCCGTGAGGAAGAGTTGCAAATAACTAATGAAAAGCTAAAAAAGAAGCTGCACAAAATGGAGACCAAAATGTCAGCGATGCAAAAAGAGCTACAAGAACAAGTGCAGCAAAACAGCGTTACACTGGACGAGGAGAAAATTCGACTTAAATCAGAGCGGGACTTCTTCCAGAAGGAGTATCTACGCCTCATGAGCAAATCAGGTTCAGACTCGGAGATAGCATTTCTACACGCCCAAATTAAATCAAAGGATGAGGAGCTACACGTCTTGCGGGCGGAGTTGTGCATGCTGTCCACGGCAAAGTTGCAGCTATCACCCCGAAAGAGTGACAACCTATCGCCACCCATTCCTAGCAGCGCTTATAGCACCACAAATCGCAGCGACTGTGTTCAAGCTGCCATTGCTCGGGTTGAGCGCGAGAGGGATTGTGCACGGGTTGAGCTCGAACGCATGCGTTGCGAGCGGGACACGCTGCGGGAGAAACAGTTAAGTACTGTGCAATTACACGCTGAGGAATTGCAGACGTTGCGCGTTCGCAATGAGGACTTGCAGGAACGCATACGCCAGCTAGAGCGAGATTACCGTGAGTTGAACTCAGCCCGCGTTCCCACTGAAACACATAATGCTCTCTTGAAGGAAGATTTAGCTGAACTGAAGCAGCGCTTATCGGCGCTACAGGCCGAAACAGAGAATTTGAGGAGAGAGAACGGACAAATAACGTAAGTGCCAGTATTTTACTGTATTGTACTCTATATTGTTTTAATTGTCTTTTTTGTATCTTCAACAGTTTGTTAAACGAACAAAATGAACGCATTATAGCCGAATATCGAAGTAAGCTTATGTTAGCAGAGCGTCAGGTGCAAAAGGCTGATGTGCGTGCCAGCACATTGGATTCAAGTCGCGAATCGAATCGCAATGAGGTTAACCAATTACGTACCGAAATAGCGTCTTTGCGTCAGACTTATATTGCCTTAGAGCATGAGAAGGAAACACTAGTGGTAATTTGGCTAGTGTATTTTGCAATTTTCTTTATATAATTAATCAACTTTCCATAGAACCAATTGGATAGTAAAACTGAGAAGCTCTTTAAATTGGAATACGAGATCAAAGACTGCAAGGATAAACGAAGAGAACTGGAGCAAACAGTTAAGGAATTGGAGTCGCAAGTTACGTATGTAATCAAAGAAATATTAATCTAAGAAATGCAATCGGGTAGAGTAGATTTCCATGTCATTCATGGATTTACTTAAAACATTTATTGATATTATCTACAATTCACTTAAAGACTTAAACACTTATATAGTTGCTGGGGTAATACATTCATGGCACAATCTCCCGCCCTGGCACCTTTTAAAGCCAAACGTTGGCTGTGAACGTTAGCCAAATATATCTAAGAACCACCTAAAAGGAAATGAAACGATTAAATCGAGAGATCTATTGTTAAGTCATAGGTCGTCTAGCACTCCATATCATAGATTAGGGATAGATAATAAAGAAGAAAAGGCATGTTCTGAGCATTGGATTACAAATAATGTGATATCAACGCAGATTCATTTTCGATTTAGAAGCTCGATAGAGGATAGATTAGAGCAACACTATTGTTGGAATCAAAAGTGGGTGGTTCATTGAGGAAATTCGAGTTTCGACGCTCGATATTTAAATACCTCGCCAAGCTGACGCTGGGTGCGCTGCAGCTGTGCGTTCCGCCGTGCTCTCTCTCGGCCGGCGTATAACCTGGTCGGCACACACACTTGGCTCTGCTGGCGTAGCCGAAGAGCGCAGTGCCATTAGTTGCTTGCGTTTTCAGCGGCTCAAGCCATTGACCGGCGCCGCATGGCCCTCGCGTGTAAAGCTTGTGGCACTGACCACTGATTTCAACCATTCCGGGTGTTGACTCGCAAATGCTTTTCTCCTGGTCACTGCTGGTTGCGCAATGCTGGTCCAAGTTTGTAATGACGCCCGCACATCCGCAAATGCCGTTGTAAGAAATTCCATCTATAGATGGCCTTGCCGTAAAATCGAATACCACCACTTGGTGCAGAGAGCACGGTCCTTGTGAACCGATTCTGTAGCACGAGTCTTCGGCGGGGAAATAGAGTCGATTTTTGCCGCAGAAATTTCGTATACACGAGGTTTGATTAATCAAAAACTCGTTGGCCTCGCACGGGCCACGTGTGTACAGGCGATAACAAAGACCGTCGACCCACGGCACATATCCCTCCTTACACATGCACTTGGCATGTGGCACGATCTGTGTGTCCGGCCCTTGACCTGCCTCAATATCATCGGGTATGCGGAAGACATGTCCAGGAGGGCAAGGGCCTGGAGTGTCTACAATAAATATTGATATGAATTCCTTATATTAATCAGATCTCGTGCGATGAGGCCTACCTAGCTCGTAGCACATCTGGTGAGGTGCGTGATAGTGAGGCAGATGTCGATGGCAGTCGCAACGGCCGCCTGGCAAAAATATGTGACCCGGGGTAGAGCAGGGTCCTACAGTGTAGTGCTCGTAGCACGAATCCTCCACCTCATAGTGATATGGCCTCAAATCTCCTTGTTTCTCACAGCGGCACTCGGCCAAGCCGTCTTCGTTGCGAGCAAGCAGCTTGCCTCGAATACAGGGTCCCTTCGAGTATTTTGGGTAACACTTACCGTCTTTTGGCCAGAAAAGCATCCCATGGTCACAATGAAGAGGGCGCTTACAGCTGCCCCACCGATTATCAGCTCTGAAACATAATAATACATGACGGTGCGAACAAGTGTGAATCTCAAGTGCCTACCTCTTAGCCTGTTCTGGTACGGGCTGGAAGTACTCGCCGTGTGGACAGGGTCCACGTTCATAGAGTTTGTGGCAAGCATTGGTGAGCGCACTAAGCGCTGTACCCGGTGGGCAGCGACATTCGGCCGCTGGAAGGTCTTTCCTCTTAGCACTTGTTGGCGTCGGGCTGAGCTCCATAGTTTCAGGACATGGGTAGCCAAGTGTGAAGATCTTAAAGCATTTCTTTAGCGGCGTCCAATAGAGCAGTTGCCAGCCGCCAGCCATGGAAGCGCAAGGATTCTTTGCCGGGTCACTCCAGGGCGGGGGCACGATGCCACCCATTGCTTGGTGCTGTGTTAGCAGGAGCAACAGATAGGTGAAAATGCTGCTACTGGCCTGCAGGGCCGCCCAGTAGACCAACACCTTCCGGCGCTTCATTCGCATCGTTATCGGCTGTAATTACGGATAGTTATGCACTGGATTCAATTTGGCTGTATTACTTTTACTCTCAATGCGCTGGCATCTTTAAACCGGCTTTGAGTCGTTCATTAAACCGCATGATTGATATATTTCGCATTGTGTGACTTTTCAATGGTTTATGGCCATTAATTAATTGATTGATTTTTACCGATCTTTGATAAAGGGACGGCATGCTTGATAGATTTTGATGCGGCCCTCCTAACAATAATAGGCTAAACATTTGTTTGGGTTTGAGCTCAAAGTTGGTTCAAATTAAATTAGCCAACTTGCAGGCCGATGTGTTGTGTAGCAATTTTGCTGATTCCGCGATTTACAAAAAATAAAAAGAAAAACAAACCCAAGCATACCAAAAAAAAAAAAAAAAAAAAAAAAAAAAAAAAAAAAAAAAAAAAAAAAAAAAAAACAATGACGGCAATGTAAAAACCAGTATCTGGTCGTGCGCTGTTAACCGTGACCTAAATACTCATTTATCTTGACTTCTTTCTTTCATTTCATTTCCCCTTTTCCTGCCCTTGCTGTGGTCATTTCGCAGAAATATTCTGTTGGCCAACGAGTGCCTAATATCGAAGGCGCATTTACATAATCGTTGTACTTTGAAAACCTGCATGTGGTTTGTGACGAAACTAGTGGGGCAGAAGCAGTCAGCAGTCAGCAGTCAGCCAAGCGGTGCTGGGAAAACGTGAAACATTTTGCACTAATTCCCCAATTTTTTCAAACCGCTGCCTGCCCCGGGGTTGGGCTCTGCCGCAACTAACTAACAAGCAGCACATAAAAAGCGAACAGGCAACAACTACCAACACCAAACAACAGACAAGAGACAACAGCTGCAGTCTGGGCTATAAATAATGCATTAGGCTAACCGCAGCTTACGCTGCTTTGAGCTGTGTTGGATTTCTTGTTGAAGTCGGTGGCTTTGGCTGTCGTAACAGCTAACAGCAACAGGTTTCCTATTGCCGCAAATCAGAGTATTCTCTTTTATTTGGTCAAAAGAACACAGAAGCACAAAACACAGAACACAAAAGTAACTTCTGCACGAACAAAAGTTCATCAATTATATCTGTTAGATTTGTTTAGGTCTCGAGTTAAGATCTTTGTGCGTGTGCGTTGATATTCAAGACGGATTGCTTTAGCTGTAGATCGTAAATACTTTTTGCTAATTTTTAGCAAAGATTACGTGTTTTGTAATATGCATGCTCACCTCTGGACTCGAGATTCGGATTTTATATTGAAGTTGGGCCCCAACTCACGCGAATCCCACGAGATCACAATCGAGGTACGATCAGGAGCTTCAGTGTCCAGTTTGACTTCGATTGTGATTTCAAACTCAATGCCAATTCACATATGTAGCAGATCGGAGCGCAACACAAAACCCGACCAATGAACGCGGCTGCGACCATTCGTTTGCGCAGGTAACAAACGTCTGAGCGCCTCTACGATGCGGCCAGGGCTAAGACCGAGACAGGTAAACCGAGCATGCGTTACTCTCTTTGTAGCCAACTCTCTTAGCGTCGCTACTCTTGGCACATATCACATATCTACAGTTCTTCTCTTAAACAAACAAGATTCAGTAACATTTTTTTTTTTCAATGTTATTATATTTACTATGATGGGTTCTGTGAGCATTGTTTAATTTTAGTTGAAGTTCTTTATATGGATGATACCTGGCAGGCAATACTGATTGACATCGGTGGTCGTCAGGTGTGGCTTTGTATTGGGCTGGTCAGAAACAAACCGGGCCTTCATGTGTCTGACGCCGTACAGGGTCGCGCTTTGTTCTTGAGCTGAAACTCGAATTGCGGATATGTGCGAACGTGCCTAGCTTGTGAATGCAAAGTCCGCTCTTTGAATGACTGGTAAAGAGTGTAAATATAACCAACTAATTGAGTTTTGGTCTCTTATATGATTAGCTCGGGGCTGAAGTACTTCGAATTGACCCCGTGTAGGCAGCGGCTGTTAAAGTGCCGTTCACACAATGTGTTTTTATTTGGGGACACACAAAAAGTATCTTAGGGTCAGTGCCTCTTTGAAGTCACCATTGAATTTGAAATCTGCTTACAGAAATCTGACCACAAGAACACGTCAACGCGACTCGGAGTTGAATGAAACCTCGGCGGAAAGCAAATCATTACGGCAGCAGATTGTGGCACTAAAACTCAGTCGCGATGAGGCAATTGCGGAAAAAGGGTACGTATAAATAAATAATATTGGCCAATACTTTGCTCCATCAGACATTAGTCTTACCGGTCCCCATATCATTAGCAATTCTTTGTTTCAATTTTATCGTGCCCGATCATTAGCTAGCTTTTTATGACTATTTTCATATTAATGTGCTTTTTTTGTGACTCAACAGACGCCTTATGGACAAGTTGACTAATGCTCTAGCAGAATCGAGGGCGCTGCAAAATAAACTCAAGGATTCGGAACAACAGGTGGCTAACATGAAACAGAAGCTATCTAAATACGTCCAGGAGGTGAAAAGGGCCGAAGATTTACTTATGGAAAAGGTATATCGCTCGAAATATTGTTTAATTAGTTCATAAGACATTAGGTGAATTGAATTTTGGGTTAACGTGCTAGGTACATTTTGTCTTAAAGGAAAAGGAGCGTGAGGAACTGTTAGATTGCTACCACAACTTGACACAGGACCAAGTTCTCTTGGAAGGCAACAATCAAAGCCTGGAGATTGAGGCGAACGAGTTCAAGTGGGTAACTGATAAATATTGAGTGTTATCAAATAACCTAAGGTGAAATTATTGAATGCATAAAAGGCGACAAATTTGCGAATTGGAGTGTGAAGTTAATTCGCTCAAGGATCAGCTGCTTTGCCGGCAGTGCACCATTGACGAGCTCGAGATGCAACTGACAGCGGCGCGTACTCGAATGCGGTGTTTGGAGCGGGACTTGGAGAACGCACGCGAGCAGAAGATAGAGCTGGAGGTGCGAAAGGAACTGTGTGATAAATTGGATATAGAAAAAGAAAAGCTAAATGCTGAGCTAAACGAACTGAATGAAAACCGCAAAGAGGTAAGCTGCATGTATTGTGGAGGCTTGCAACAATGCATATATGTAATATATACATTATAATAAAGTTATATCAATTTACCATGTTAACACGTAAAAATGATAATATTCGTTAATCTAAGCCACTTTATTATATCATAAATAACTCATTTATAGCTGGAAAAAGAGTGTGCAAATCTGCGAGCCGAATTAAAGCAAAAGTCTGAATTAAATAATATCACCACTGAGACTAGGGAGCAACTATTGGAGCGCATCCGTGGCGAACGGCAGCGCCAAGACGAGGCGGAGCTATCTGCGAACTGCGAAATGGAGAGACTGCGGCAGTTGCAGGCGAAGACTTTGGTATTTATCAATTTCATCAAAAACGTTATAAACCACATTTTAAGCAAACCTTTCAATTGATTCATTGAGAACAGAGTGAACTTCAAGATGAGCGGGATCGTTGTGACAAACAGGAACGTCTTGCTAATGAGTACGAGCAGCAGGTACGGGAGTTACGTAAAAATCTAACTGAAGATCGCTTCTGCCAGGCACGCACAAGGGAAATCAGTCCCAGAGTTCAGCAAGAACCGATGTAAAACTGTCCCCGAGCTATGTACCGTATTCGGTTTCATTTTCCACTACCATCTTTGTAGTTGACATTCATACAATCCGTTTGGGTATGTCATTAAATTACTTTCAACCTGCGACCCATAAAATAAAGTCACAAACATTATAAAACTTAAACCTTTTTAGATTAAGGAATATGTAATAAACCAATATTCAATGTTTAATACCTCAGTTATTTTTTGTATTGAAAAATATTAGACTGATAATGTTAAACTTATCCAAATAATAATGTATAGAGCAATAATATAACAATATGCATTTAATATTTATTTCTGAAACTAAATGAAACTTAAGAGTAATTCTTTCCTCAATTATATATTTATTTTGTTATAAGATTAGACTAAGTAAAGTGCATTTGTAAAATTTAAAACAAATAAATAATTCTTATACAATTCTCATTATTTAATTCGATGCCTTGCACTTGGCTACCAGCCGCAGGTACTTATTGTACATACACGGACATCCAGTAAAGGGTGGTATGTATTCGCGAAAGCTTTCGTTAAAGTTTGAATACTCGTCCTCATAATTGGACTCGTTGCAAGTAAACTCTGTGTTTGCCGTGCTACTTGATCCTGAAAAATACCTGAAATTAAGTTTTAATTTAAATGCATGTATCATACTTACTGTAGGAATCTAATAAGTCGTCATCAGTATCATCGAGAGGAATTTGAGCACCGGCTGTGTCTCGTTCCATGGATAGCTTGGGTAATAGCTCCCAATCGATGACGCTACGGTGGCTAAGTCCGCTTTCATCTTGGAATGTCACTGAACGCCTATGCCTTTGCCGAACACACTGGTCTGTGCAAACGGTTTCTTCAATTATTGCTTGCTGTTGGCTCGTCGAAGGTCCGCTATTATATTCAAAGGTGCATGGCGTTTCGCAGGGGTTGAAGCAATGTGAAGGTTGCATTGTATGAACTATGGAGTGGACAGGCATAGATTTATTGCGATTTCGCATGGGGCCATTAGAACTCATCAAATTTATATTACTTTCTATCCTTCCATTGTCATTCTGTTCGTCTTTATTATTTAGTTCCGTATATTGGGAAATACTCTTGTAATCGGAATTAACTGAGACTGCCGGTAAGTTGGTCTGATCATCGATATCTATGCGATTGCCATCCTTATGATTGGCGGCTGTTAAGGTTTTATCTGTAATGGATTGGATACTTTCCGATTGTGGATGCAGAGATTCGATTCGTTTGTGCTGGATCATTAGATTATAATTTTCTATCATTCTTCGGTTTCCCTCTCTTCTTCTCAATGTATGCCAAGGAATAAAATTTCTGGCACAGATTGCTGACGCAGTTATCTGCGATTTATCAATCTTCGATACATTTCTTGCTGAGCAAATTTTAGGTTCCTTTTGTTGTTTATTTCCATTATATTCCTGTTTCTTAAAGGAAATTACCTATAAATATATTAGACTCTTTTTTTTTATAGTTTTAAAAACACTTACCTTATCATATTTACTGAAAGTGGTTTCTTCACGAAAAGTTGATGCTTTTTTACAATTCAATTTAAGGTTTTGGTTAGTTGGAGTATTTAAAATGTTTGTCCCCTGATCCGATCTTATTTGTTGCGACTCCTTATCGTTTCGAATATCGGTTTGGGTTTCTTGGACCTGGGATTGTGCTCTATAGCTCCAAACGTTTAGAGAAGGTGACGTTTGATTTCGGGGGGACGTTTGACTAGATTGGTTACTTATTAGAGTGGTTAATAACTGTGGGTGATTCAATTGAATATCCGCTTGAGTATCTTCCATATTGAAAAACTTCGTTTTTTCGCTCGGGACTACGCGATCAGATGACATTCGATTTTTAGAGGACATTTGACAATATTGGTTATTCAATTGCCGTGATCGGATATCTGATCGGTTTTCTTCAACCGGAGATTGCTGGGATCTTGCAGAAGGTAATTGAATTTCCGGCGTTAACTGTGGCCAAATCAAACCATCGTTAATATTATCTGTATCGGGCGAACTGAGTACTGTCAATTCATGTGTTATTGGTGCAAGTTTTTCCAGAATATCATTACGTTTTATAGACAGAGTCTTAAGCTTATAACTTTTACTTTCAGCATTAATGTTTTGCGTAATATGCTGCATGTCTCCTGTTATATTTATTTGCTCTACTGGTTGGAGTTGTTCAGCACATTCTTTAATTATCTCCGGCAAACTCTGATGAGTAGGTGTAATTTGGTTCTGTTTTGTAGAAGGACCAAGCTCTTTAATATAAGAAGCAGACAATTCAGCATCTTTGCCCTCCTGGACAGGCAACTTTGTATAAGTGGGACAAGTATCAAGTTCCGAATTGTTTTGGCTTGAATCCTTGTTTGCAGTTTTTTTATGTTCTGTCTTGTACATCTCCATATATTTGCGGTGCATGCGCAACTTCTCAGCATTGACATCGCCGACTTCCTCTGGCTTCTTTTTTGCCGTCACATATTTTTTGGTGCTCACTTTATTCTTTTCTTTGACTTGTCCACTGTCTTTTAATCCACCTTTCTGATGCTTATAAGAAATTTTAATAATTTTGTTTGAGCTCTTAGGGGGGCTGTCGCTTTTCCCCTTTTCTTTTCCACCAGCCTGCATTGGCTGTTGAGGCGTGAATTGGAATTTAGATTGCGGAATTTCTTTAGAATTCACAACACGATTAACAGTTGCTACCGGATCTGGATACCAGTTGCAACAAAAGTCCGCCGTATTCAAATCAGTTGTACGCTTGCAATAGGAATTTCGAGGACAGTTACAAGTGTATATTTGGCAACCATTCCTTTGTGGCATAAACATGTCCAACTTTTGGTAAAGTGCCCCAACAGGATATTGATAGCATGGATTGGATGAATACGATACTGGCATAGGAACGGCCCCAGCTCCCGACATATTACAAGTTAAACAATTAGCATTACCAGGATAACATTGCTGGCAGTCTGACAAGCGTCTAGAACAGGGAGAACCCCGGTGGCAGTAGTCCGTCTGATAGATTGAGTATGATCCCGATGCTGCATCGCAGTACCCCTTATTGCAACCACCGCACATACGTGTAATTGGCTGGTTGGATGGATCAACAAGTTGACCATCAATGCCATCTGGTTGCGGCTTGGTATAACAATCTATACTGCTGCCTGATTGTGGCGAGGATAACACGCGCATGGTGTTTCTAGTCTCTGGGGATTCGATTTCCAAGTTGAGAACCTCTCGCCAATTGGCTGCCACAGAATTATCGACAAAATTGAATTCCTCGTACTGTCCAGTTAAAATTTGCGTTTGCTTTTCAGGCTTTCCCGAAGTGTCTCTTAAGAACGACTTACGGAAATTCTTCAGTTTTCCGATTTCACTTTCAATCTTTTTGTGCAAGGCATCAACTTGCACGCTGGTCGATAACAACTTGGTATCCTTGCGGGATGAGGAGGAGGTCCGTCGGGATTTCTCTGCATGTTCGCGTCCAAAAAGTTCACGTACTTGGGTTTGCGTGTTCTTAATGTACATGTCCCCACGTCCCTCAATAGATATGCGCTGTTTTCTCTCTAGCAAAAAACCTTTACCTATTCATTTGTGGTTGAAATGCTGTACTTAAACTAAGTTTGTGAATCTCGGCATAATAACATACCCAACCCTTTTTGTTTGGTATTATTTTTGATGTCCATAACCACTTTTGAAAATAACAACTATAATATAAATAATTATAAATATAATTTTTGTTTTGTTTTGAAACTTGTGAAATATAATAGTGATTAAGTGACAACATTTTGAAATAACCATTTTACTTTTATATTCTAACCTTTTTTCAGTATGCCTTGTCAGTTAGATCTATGACTTGAATAGTTTACTTAGTTAGCTTTCGACGTAGCACGCTAACAGAACTAACCGAATTTCTTCTTTTAATTTTTAATTTAAAAATTTATTAGTTTTATATGTAGGTATCCGCTTCTCTATACGTATGCATTCAATTTTTGTCGACGTTATTGAATCTAGGCACTTGAAATTTTGAAAGGACCACTCAAGTTCTAAACGATATGGTGGATAGACGTCCATTGGGCGCGTGACATACTATAAATATCCTGTACATTTCATTCAAATATATTTATCTAAAAATTGACAAAAAATTACATATCTACCATTTACAGAGGACGAGGAAAATTTAGAATATATACTCTGATTGAAAGTCTAAAATCAATAAGAAATGACAGATTTACCTACGCTTACTGTATGCGTGACAAATCGGGAAAAATGTACTTTTTACAGTATTACAGCTAGAAACTCATCATTTAATGAGTACATTTTTCTTCCGTCCTCTATCATTTGCATGTGGGATTATTTTGGTGACTCATAGAATGTGGAACCAAGATATATATACAGTTCGTTTTTGTGTCAATTAAGACCAAAACAAAAGGGGCACTGCTTTCTGAATTTAATTGACAATGCCATAGGTGGCGCGTTTGTGCTTGATAAATTATTTGATGACATGCTTGCTTAATGTAGTTTTTCAAACATCCCAAGACATGAAGTGCTGAGTTTACCAAATATACTTTTACTCTTTGTGCCTGTAGTAAAATTTTAATTGTATCATCGATGAAATTAGTAACACATGGAAGCTGTTAGAATTACAACGATAGTTGACAGAACTTTTGGTCACAAGATATATGTAATTCTATGCGATTAACTTGATTTTACCATGTCTAGTTTTTCTTTCTTTTTTTTTGTACCGAGACGAAATCTTGTCAAGTGAAACTGCTTTCTTGTTTTATATGAAAATGCAATAGATGGCGCTTTAAATATTGTAAATACAATCATACGTTAATAACCGGCTTGACGTACTTTACCAAATGTACCTTTACTATTTGTACCTATCGTAATATTTTAATTGTATCATCGATGAAAAGTAACACGGAACGATAACTCACAGAAATTACTTACCAAAATATATGTAATTCTTTTCGATTTTCTTGAATTCACCATGCTAACTGAAACTGCTTTCTTGTTTTATAAAAAAGTACCATAGATGGCGCTTTGAATGTCATATTTAAAATATGTTGATGCCCAGGTTGACGTACTTTTTCTAACATCCCAAAAAATGAAGCATTGAATATTCCCAATGTACCTTATATTTTATACCAAGCAGTTATTCACATCATTATAACTTTAATTTTTAGGTTATAAAAAAACAATAAATATTACGAATGATTCAATCTTATGTGATCTGATAGTGCTTTCACATGCAAAGCAGATTAACAAAATGAAATATACATATGTAGTTACTAAAATACGAAATGTAATTCTTATCTAATATACATCTAATATACTAAGATTTTCTTTAAAAAAAATATCGCTTAAAACCGATTGTGCAATACGATGTGTACTACGTTTTAGCCTAGAAGAAACAGAATTAATAAAATCAAGTAAGGTTTTTCGATAATATTGTCATACGAGTTACTAAAATAAATATTTAGGGTATCTCTGTTGGTCACATAGACTCGAATAGACGAGTTTCTTTACGTTTCGTAAATGTGTATGTTAAATCAAATCAATAGCATATTAAATAAGTTGTTGGTAGTTTGATTTGTTTTTATTTTGAAATTCGCATTGATCAAAGTGGAGTAATCGATCCTGTGAATATTGTCAGGTAACATTCAAAACTACATTTTAAATGAAATTTGATCACTTGTTTGCCAAGGCTGTACCACTGTGCATGGGCTGTTCACTCTGCGCTTGCTGCTCGCTGCTGTTTGCTGTTTGCTGCTTGCCGCACGCATGAAGATTAAGAGCCAATTCATTCAGTTGTCGACTGTCGGCCAACGTGCTCGCGGGTGTTGTGTGCTCTCGGCTCTATGCCATTCGGAAACTACAGATAAAGATTGCCGGGAATGTGGGAATGTGTTGCTAAAGAGAATTCAAAAATATCAATCTTCAATATCGGTAAAGAGCTCTAAAAATATGTGTGTGGAAATGTGTGTCATTAGCAAGTGCAACTGTTTTCAAAGAAAGCAATGTTAAGGCGAGTGGCTTCAAGTGTTTTGACTACGCGGTTGCTTATTCAAAAGTCCGTCTGGTGAAGTGCCTTTGCTTCGGTTGTGCATCCTAGCGTGAGCTTTCGAAAATGAGCGCCATTTGTAGTGACAGTTGTTTGGTGTGCATTGTTCCCTTCCCCATCTCTGAGCCTGTGTGTAACCAAATCAAAGCTGGAGCCCGTCAGGGACAGGGCGAGGACAGGGACTGTTAGAGCCACCCTTCAGTCGGCCTCATGACATTTCACTGTGTTCTGACTGCATATGAGTTAATATTTGTCTAGTTTTGTGTGCGTTTCCCTTTTGTCTTTTGACTTTTGAGATCTTTGTGCTTTGTCAGCGACTCATCGCCAGCATCCTGTCGCCTTTGTGTGAGAGCTTACAACAAATAGCTCCACTTACACACCCACGCAGAGTGGAACCCTTTAGCAGCATATAATGCACTTGAGTGTGTGTGCGTGAGTGTGTTCATCTAGTAAGTGGGCGGTTCTATTGCGCCGTAAAATATGCAATTAGAAGGACATCAAAGCATTATACCGCCAGCATTGAAGTGCCAAGCCCCATCATTAGTGCGCAGCCGTGTATACGTTCTAAGTATGAAGTATGTCAGCTTTTCAGTTTGTCAGTCTCTTTAAAGGCATGCAAGAAGTCGTCTGTGCTCTCACATAATTTGTATGTATTCTTGTAAATTTTGTTTTACTTTTGTTTTCTTGTGTTAATTTTTTATTAAATGTGGTCGACTCTGTGGTAACGTCCCTTTGCTCCCCCTTCTGGCAAGCTATGACTTTATTCCTTAACACTTGCAAGCGGGCGAACGCGAGGTCAATTGGCTTAATTAGTGTGAGACAGGGCGTGAGATGATGATGGGGCGTATTTTTAGTGACGTTTGTAATCTTTTGAGATCCCAATTCAGACCAGCCCAGTGCAATAAGCTTATTTTTTTTTTGTTCCTAATGTATTTGCCAATATATAATAGGAGCATTTTCTACTATCTAGAACCAGACAACTACCTCTTGAGTGGGTGCATCATCTGAATATGTATAAATATGTGAATATCGGCGTTCCACTCCACGTTTACGTAAATATTTTCTGGCCGGACGTCCGTTTTGGTGGCCATCGTATGGACGCCGGCAAGTGAACTATTGTTGACATCCGTTTCCCTTCGCCGATAAACTAATGGTTGCAAAATGCACTTACGAAAAGGACGTTAAGGGCAACACCGAACTTATCAGCAGCAAAAATACAAAAAAAAAACAACAAACCCCAAATCAAGTTCATAAAAAATGCGGTTCTCTTGGTTGTTGCTAGGCATTGCACTTTTAACGCTTAGTGTCAGTGCCCTAAAACTGGAGCAGCACCAACATCAGCAGCCGCAGCAGAAGGAGCTGAGCCACAGTAGGTGGGACGGCCACTTGCAGACGGATCTTCATCACCATAGACGCAATAAAATCACAGACTCTAGAATCCGGACTCAGTTGCGAAGAGGAAAAAAAAACCGACCAACCACAAGCCAGAAAGAGGGGCATGAGGAGGACGAGGGTGACGACTGGATCGACGTGGATATCAGCGATGCAGATGACAACTCAAAGCTGGCCCTGGATCTTGCAACAGTGAGCACTGCTCCCCATGGTAAGTCAATAGCAAAAGCAACAGAAACTGCGCCTTATCAGTGCTGCTATAATATGAATGGTTGCTCGATGACCCTTTTCCAGCTCGGAACTTCAAACGAAACAGCTTATCAGCTGCTTGAGTTCGCACTGCCTGCTATTCATTGACTCAAAGCTGGCTGATGACTTATTGCTGTGGCATCCACAGTCACAAACAATAATATAGTAGAGCATCCATTAACCAATCCAGAAAGCCTAAAGTCCCAGACAAATGTAGTTTCATTCTAAAAATCTTTTTTAATGTCCATAGGGAGTTACTTCCACATAGTGAAATACTAAATATAGTTTTGCTTTTTTTCTGATTTCTATAATTTTTATTCCACTATTTGCATAAATATGGCTATGCATAGAGCCTCAGAGACTTGTGCTTCAATTGATCTACAAACGTTTAAATACTTTAAAATATACAAATATTTAAAACTTTTGCCCAATGTCACAGAAATTTTATGAATCAAAGATATACAAACGTCTTGGAATGAGACATGTACATACTCATATCCATATCCATACATACTCATATGTATATTCATATGTATATCTCTATTCAAATATGCCATGTGAATGTATCTCATCCGCTAGCCTAATCAAAGGCAATATACAAGAGCGAATGAAATGTTTTAATTGAAAGTGCCCGATGATGAGTAACTATAAGCGTGCATGCGACTGTATATGTATGATGTTATATACATATGTGTATTGCAAAGCAGTGGCGTATGCTACACTTTTTGGGAAAGGGGGCCTATTAAAATGAATTTTTGCTTTCTAGTTCTTAGTTTGTGATAAGTTTGGATTTTACTTATAAGAATATAGTGCTTAAGTTACAGTCAAGTTATGAAAACCAAACTATTTGAGATGATTATTGGAAGTGAAAAACAAAACATTCAATTGGAAATAGCTTTCCTTTAATATATTTATGGCTTCGTACTATCATTGGTTTACATTGGATCGAGCGTGCGCCACTGTTTACATTCGAAAGGCCACAGCGGACATGCCGCATGGGCATGTGTCTGAGTGTCGTGTGTGAATCTAAATTGAAACTGTGTTAAAGCCTTATTTAAACTATACTGGGAACGGCTGTCTACGGCTGCTGGCGCCAGCATATTTCGCATACATGTATATGCAGCCTCATCCCGAGCTTCTGCTTTATTTACAGCTCCAGCTCCAGCTTCAGCTCCAGTTCGACAAGGGTCGTCCTGACCAAACCACATGCCATCAACGCCAACACTCACTCCGAACACTTAATTTTCGCGCTGAAGTGAATAATGACGAATGTGTGATAAGTTTGTTAGATTTCCAATGAAATGTGATTTTATGGGCAGAACATATTTGGCTTTGGCGCTGCTTAGCTGACTACCGCCTGTAATTGCGAAAGGGCTCTGCCCATAGGTGGGCAGACCATAGGTTGTTGCCTCGCATGCCAATGCAATTGTATGTCGGTATCGGCATCGGCATCGGCATTATCTATTCATTGACAATCATTAGAAACGCTTTGCATACTAATCAATTCTGAGTGCCGACGAGTTGTTCACATTCATTGTTTATTTGTTTTGACTTGTCTATAAAAACTATAATAAAATGATTATTTATGAATGCATTTTGAATAAAAGATGATCCATCCTCTATGGTGGCCATGCCTCAATGTGGCAGGTAGATTGTCGCCCCCGTCTGTGGCAAACCGTGGCAAATCTGAGCTCTATAAATTAGCTGCGGCATTTGACAGTCGTGTTTGTGTACCAAGAAATACGAAAATTAGCTAAAGTATCTGCTATTGAGACGTTTCCTTTATTTATAGGCTACATCTGCTTCAGTGCTTGGGTGCTCGGCTGCTCTGGTGCTTCGGCCTGTGTTGACAGCTACTAAGATCATTGGCCACACTATGACAGACGCCGCACGAAGACTGCGCAACTTTGCAACTGTAATAAAAATAGCACTTGACGAAGGCAAAAATAAAAACAAGCCGAACTGAACCAAAAACAAACTATCGAATACCCTGTAATAAGTCGTATCAATTAGAAGATTTCTGAAACTAGCAGATCGTTTAATACATGCATACATAAATACATAGATACATAGATACATAGATACATAGATACATAGATACATAAATACATAGATACATAGATACATAGAAACATTGATACATAAATATATAGATACATAGATACATAGATACATTGATACATAGATACATAGATACATAGATACATATATACATAGATACATAGATACATAGATACATAGATACATAGATACATAGATACATAGATACATAGATACATAGATACATAGATACATAGATACATAGATACATAGATTCATATATACATAGATACATAGATACATAGATACATAGATACATAGATACATAGATACATAGATACATAGATACATTGATACATAGATACATAGATACATAGATACATTGATACATAGATACATAGATTCATAGATACATAGATACATAGATACATAGATACATAGATACATAGATACATAGATACATAGATACATAGATACATAGATACATAGATACATAGATACATAGATACATAGATACATAGATACATAGATACATAGATACATAGATACATAGATACATAGATACATAGATACATAGATACATAGATACATAGATACATAGATACATAGATACATAGATACATAGATACATAGATACATAGATACATATTTACATAGATACATAGATACATAGATACATAGATACATAGATACATAGATACATAGTTACATAGATACATAGATACATAGATAAATAGATACATAGATACATAGATACATAGATACATAGATACATAGATACATAGATACATAGATAAATAGATACATAGATACATAGGTACATAGATACATAGATACATAGATACATAGGTCTTTCCAGTAATATCCGGTGCAAATCTGAAGATTCGCACATTTTAATTGTTTAAAAAACAGTTTTTCAATTGAAATAAAAATGGAATGTTGAAACAGCGCGTGGAAATCAAAAATGATTTCTGAAGACTTCAAAGTAAATGCTCTAAAATTAGTCATAAACCAAAATCTGTCGCACTTGACTGGCAAAATAGATGGGCATGCCAAAAATACGGGAGGTAGACGAGCGGTCGAAATAGGGGAAAACACGACGAACTGGTGCCCGCGCTGCCTGGCCCACAGCAATTGCACACACTTAATTAATGAGTTGTGCTTTTGATGTTTTGGGAACTTAAGCAGCTGGCCCCATCTCTGGCGGGACTGAGTCGAGCTCCCTCCTCCTCACAGTTCTCCGCCTCGGAGCATGTGACAAAAGCGACATTTTTCACGCACCCAACGAAACTCTTTGAACCCGCTCCAGAGCGACTGCAAGTGCAACTGTCACTGGGCAGGGCTGTCGGAATGGATGGAATGGGGTGAAGCATATGGCGCACATGTTGCACGTTAGCTGCACTCAGCGCTAAAGTTCAACACCCAATGAGCAATCGCTAAATGATGCCAGCCAAGGCAATCTAAACGGCAAGTGCTTAATAAGTGATCACTCAAACTACTTAGAGGCAAAGCGCACATGCGCATGTACATACTACATGTACATGCAACATGTACACACTCTCAGTACACTCATTTGCATAGATAAGATGGGCAATCGGCGTGAATCGAACTAATTGTGCTTGCGCATCACTGAAGTCATCCACCAGAACGACAACGATGCTCTGCTGCATGTGTCTTGTGTGCCTCTTGCCTCACATGTCAAAAAGTGCCAAAAGAGGCGGCTGCAAATCAGGCTGCAAATTCGCAAGCTCTGCCACTTTTTGACAGCATTTTTAATGAGCTCGAAATTTTATTTTACCAACCGAGTCAGTATGCGTATTCTCACAAAAGGAGAAACTCCATATATTCCTAATAAGCTGAGACACAATGCTGCTGTAGGTTAGACGCACCTCTACTCTTATTCAATTTTGCTTCGTAACTAGAATAAAAGAATAAAAAAAATGGTTTAAATTTGATGCTTCTAACTAATGAATAATGTAGTAAATTGGATATAAATTACTTTTCGCTTCTTTTTTGAGTTACAGATTCTAATGAGACCAGAATTATCAATTACAAATATGTTATGTATGTATGTATGAAATGTGTATATATGTATATATATATATAGCATTCCTGTGGTGTAGCTTCAATAGCAGATATATATACATAAATATAAAGTTTTGACATTTTGTGTGTTGAGGTTTACAAAATAAGGCAAATTTAATAAAGATAGGATTTATTTCTAAATTTGATCTCACATTATAAAGGAAGTTTCTGTCCATGTGTCCAAACAAGTGCGTACAATTTTGTTGTTGTATATTTAATTTACAGATTTTCAGACTAAATTGATACAAACAAGTTAACTAATTCGTATTTAAATTGTATATTTGCAGATGTCTTCACATGTTGCAACCAGGTCTTTGGCTCATGTCGCACAGCATGCGAGAATGTAAGTAGCTGGGATCGATGGCCTCGCATTGCTATGCTTATGTTTATATGTATGATATGTAGTATGTCCGCATCGGAAAGGTTCAACGAATGTCTGGTTTGTACATGAAAGTCTTGTGACATAGGTTGAATACATTATGACACGCACTCATATATATATAGATATACACTTGGGTACAGCCACGAATGACTATTTTGATCAGATGATAAGGTGAAAGACTACTGCGTCCCAACATTTCCTGGTATTTATGCCAATGCGAACGAGCTGCATACTAAAGCAAGCGCCAGCGTGTTATAAATAAAAGTTATTAGAATGCATTGTGCATGGTAGGCTCTGAAAATTATTATGACAGCCCATTCATGTCTCGAAGAAAGAACTATGACAACTTCCGTTGTTGTTGTTCTTGTTGTACATGCTGCAGCCTTGTCCCGAAAAGAAACCCAGGCGCGAATAATTTTCTAATATTGCACAGCTAACTGAAATTCGAGCAATTACATTGTTAATTAGCATCAGCTTCAAACAGGTAATTGACAACAAGACCAGCCACCGGTCGACGACCAACCCAACCTGTTTGCCACTAAAAGTCATTCATAAGTTAAGCATTGAAGTAATAAACCAGGAGAGAGACCAGCTATGGGAAGCTGAATGTTTAATACTCTAGTATAATGTAGAGGCCTTGTAATGCAAGTCTCGTGTTCCATTGCATTGAGTAAAAATATTGAAAAACAAAGTTGAGTGTGAACGGCAAGCTTTATCTTAGATAAATAAAAAAAGAAAAAAAAATTATTGCTAATCGGAGTGAGAACAGAATCATAACATAAAACAATAATAGTTGCATCTTATATTTAAAAGAAATTCTTTGATGTTATTTATTAGGTTTTCAGGTCTGAATTGACATTGTTATTTAATTTGAATTTCAATTCTCATACATTTCTCAAACACGCTCAGTTATTATAAGTATGATGCTCATGTATATTTTATATAATGATACACTATGGAAAGAGTGTCTATTAGGGCATATATGAATTTTTGTTTATATTTTGCGGTTGCCGTTGTCGTTGCTATCTACTCAGGTCCCCTCGACTAGTGAAGTCGACCCGCAATCAAATCACCGACATCATTTAACTTTGTAATCATAACAATTTCTAAAACCAATTAGTTTCTGCAACATTTTCTCGTTTGCTGCAGCAAAAAATGGGTTGAGTTTGAGTTTTTCATTTATAAATGCAAATGAAGGCATTAAATCTTAGCTTAAATTGAATCTGACAAAATGACAGCTAAAGGATAATACCTGTTTCCAGACCGGTTTGGCACATTGGGTGCAGCGCAGCGTCAGCAGCATCACATACAATGGAAACCAGAAACTCCAATTGAAACCGAAGAGAGCAGTTAAAATTTACCCAAAAACGTGTGAAAAGTCGATTCAGATTCTTTCTAGCAGGTAATTTTCCGCACATATTATTGCTATTGACAAAGTTCCCCTCTTCAGGCCTGTTGAAGGCGTGGCCAGGCAATAATTATTTGAAGTGCGCCTATCTAGATGGCAAACAACCCTACAAGATGTAGCACAAGTGCCAAATGACGCTACGGACCTTGAGAGTTCCGCGCACTCTTTGTAAATATATGAACGTCTATAGATTGGAGCACGCCTATCTGTTACAAGCCAAGACACTTCCTCTGGAAGTGAATGGATACAATGTATGTAAATTGTGAATAGTGCGAAGAGAGAGTGTGAGAGTGAGAGAGAGGATGGGCGTTGTGTATCTTCAATAGACATCGAGGGACTCAGATTACTACGGCAGATAAGCGGGCAGAATAATTTGTTGCTTCGTTATTGAAGTATTCTCGCCTTATTTATGAGACATTGGTTTGCCCTCACAAACGAACAACATCTCGAATGTAACATAATACACGTGCTGTGTGAGAGACAATGGAAGTGCTCAAGCAGAGTGCAGGGTATACCGAAACATTTTGGAAGCGGTGAACACTCTAGGACGGAGATCGCATTCGATACAATTTGTATTGATATAATGTATAAACTATTTGCACTGAACATCATATTAATGTTGCAATATATGATGTACCAATTCGATCTAGAAAGGAAGTTAGTATCATAAGAGTATCATAAGAGTCATGACATAATATAAACAACATTCATGTTGGATCAGTTCGCTCTATAGACTCAGCAAACGAATGAACTAGTAAGATCCTTATTGAGAGATAAGAAAAGAAAACAAAGAACTAAAGCGACCAATAAGCATATTGTTCATATAGTGGAATATATACTAAGAGTATATATTTGCATAAATACTGCTGAAATGATCAACACTCTAGCAGACAAAAACTATAATGTAAAAGATTTGCAATGCAAGTCTTAGAGAATTAATCAATAAACAATAGCAATGGAAGAATATGATTCGCGATTCGCGGAAATTCAGAATCATATAGAATGACCCGAAGCAGAAATTATGAAAGAAGACCAACAAAATAGTGGAAGAACTTGTAAGCTTGTAGATCGGATCTGAACGCAGAAAGAATAAAACAAACAACTATGAAAACAAGAAATTACGGAATTCCTAAGCACATACATATCGATGGGGATGGTTTGCTTGCGGTGTATCGACTTGCCTTATGCAAATATGAAGTTAATGACCTAGAATTAAAAATATGACAACTGACTCAAAATTAAATTTTATAAGCTTATTGGATATTATAAATTTAGTTAAATACAGCTTAATGTGTGACGAAGAACGAGTCAGAGTATACTGAGGGACTTAGCAAACTGTCAAACCTCGAATAATTGAAATACATATTTTACAAATTTGGGGGATGTGGTTGGATTTAGGGCTGGTAACCGAAATAAAGTGGAAAAAGTGACATAATATAAACAACATTACATTAAATTTGAGACTAGCTATAAAAGATGTAGAAAATATAGTTTTAAAATTAACTAATACATTTTTATTCATTTCGATAGATATGTTGTATTGATAATGAAGTACCAATGAATGTACACATGAGAAGGAACTCAATATAATAAATCGTTATTGTTAGGGTGGATTTCCTGAAGCTGATTGAAAGATAGCTACAAACAAGGCACAGACAATGGTAAGCAGTCGAAGAATAGCACATGTGAATAATTGAAAAGCAAACCTTCAATTTCAAAGGGCAACCACTGCTTCGGCTTACCCACTGAGTCCTGATTTTGTGGATGTATTTTGGTCCTTTCTCGTTTTGTGGGATACTTTTGGGTTTACCCAATACCAGCTATGCACTATTGACATCTTGGCCATGTTTGCTCATCAACTATCATTTTATTGGCTTTTTCTATGGATTTAATTAGTTTGTAGTTTGTGGTACATGACATCACTGTATTTACAATAACAACAAGTAAGAAGGCTTTAGTCGAGACGGCTCGACTACGAGATACTCTGAACCCTGCAAAAAAGTGATACTCTACTGCCGTGGCTTGGGGCTGGGTTGGGCTGAACCGGACCTAGCGGCCATATCCATAATGTTTTGCCTTTTAGATCGCCTGCCACAATGAAGGACTGCCGTTGATCCACGAGCAGATCCTCGATTGCATCCAGTTTATTTTGGAAATTGCTTATGTCATCGCTAGGAGCTAGGTAGCAACTGACCACTGCGACCTCTCTGAAGCGTGCGTAGACGTAGCAGTTTCCCAACTTGCTTTCTAGTGGCCGCTGTCCACTACAACTGGGGATCTATATGGCAGCAGTCTTAGTGTCGTCCTCTAACCAAACTCCGGTTTCTTTTCGCTTGTATTGTTCACTGATGATCACTACATCTATAGCATGTTCTGCTACTATCTGTGTTAAAAGTGCATCTGCCGTTTTGCTCCGGTGTAGATTACCTTGGAGAATTTTCAACATTTTGCTGTCGTTTGTCGTGTGCTTGGGCATTTCTGTGATCCCGACATATGATCAACAGAAGTACGCCCTGCTTCCGTGCAAATGCAGCATTTTGGTGATTTTTTGCAGTCTTTCATTTTGTGGCTTGCTTCACCGCATTTGGTGCAGATGCCACCGCCACTTCGGTCCGGTCATGTGCAGTTGGTTTGTTTGACCGACCCCGAAGCATCTGTAGCATCTGCGGATGGGTTGACACATTCTGGGTCTAGCCCCGACAAAGCCAATTTTTATACCCTGAACCCATTGAAAATGGGAATTCAGGGTATAATGGTTTTGTGAAAATGTATGTAACAGGCAGAAGGAGAAGTCGCTGACCCCATAAAGTATATATATTCTTGATCAGCATAAAAAAATAAGTTGATTGAGCCCTGTCCGTCTGTCCGTCCGTCCGTCCGTCCGTATGAACGTCGAGATTTCGGAAACTACAAAAGCTAGAGAGCTGAAATTTCACATGAACACTCGTATGTTAGCTACGCAGTGCGAGTTTATTTTGTTTTTTGATAACTCATCCCATTTCCAAATTATCGATAAAAAATCGAAAATTCGTTTCCATTTTTTAGGTTTTTTGGGCATAACTTCTACACTGTTTCAGCTAGAGACTTCAAATTTATTTATTTAGATAGATATTATGAATACGCAGATTATGTAATTTACAGATTTTAGATGCCACGCCCCCTTCGCCCCCAATTTGAAAAAAACGCATTTCAAATACTAGAGACTTGCAATTTGGCATTTAGATGTATTTCGATGCTCCTCATATATTCCGAAAGTTTCATGAAGATCGTCCATCTAGAAATGGAGTTATAAGCGTCCAAAGTTCAGCCCAACCCACCCCCAAGCCACGGCAGCAACTGCGCAGTTAGCAGAGCACGCGGTCATAATTGCGTAAAGAAGAAGAATATCACTTTTTTGCAGGGTTCAGGGGATCTCGTAGTCGAGCCGTCTCGACTAGAGCCTTCTTACTTGTTATGTCTGTGCCTAGCAACGTCTCCGCTAATTGGCTTTCCAAAGTTACAAAAGCCCTTACTTGTTTTCGACTGTTTGAGGCAGTGACTTTTATGCGTAGGTCTACTGATGAGTTATCAAGGAATTGTCGCACTGCCTCAGCCTAATAATAATAATAATAATCAGCTAATAATATATATATATATATATATATATATATATATATATATATATATATATATATATATCTGACCGGTGTGTCGGACTGCATGCCTGCTTACCGACTAAAAAATGCTCCTCTTCTGGGACTTGAATCCACCTTGGAACCAGGAGTTATCCCGCATTAACCTTCAAGGTGGAGCCCCATAGTGTGCTCTAAATGAGCGTTGCCCTCTGTGTGTCTGCGTCCAGGTCGTACTTCTTCCGCCGTAGAAATTTTTTGGCGAAGTCATAGACTTTTGTCCATGCATCTATGCTGCTGCACATTCGCTGAACTAATGTCTCTACTTTGACTTCACCGACTGTTTCTGCCAGGTCGATTCTTTCTTCCGACCACCTTTTGCAGTTGAAGAAGGTGTGTTCTGCATCGTCCATTGCATTTTCGCAGTAAATACAGCTGGGTTCGGCAGTTTTCCCCATCTTATTTAGGTACTTTCGAAAGTATCCATGTCCGGAGAGCAGTGTGTCAAGTAGAACGACGTTTCACCGTGTTTTCTGTTTATCCACTTCTCTAGATCGGGGATTATTCTAGCGGTCCATCTTCCATACCTTTCGCATGACCATCTCGCCTTCCACGAGACTATGTTTTGCTGTCGTATGCTCTTTGCCGTCTGTTCTGAGAATTCCCCTCTTTGCCGAAGATTCCATATTCTTTGGCGCTCTTGGGCAAGCAGGTCAACCGGTATGACTGCTGCTATCACAGTCACGGCAGCCCCAGAGACTGTGCGGTACGCCGATGTTATCCTTAAGGCTGCTCTTCGTTGCACAGATAACATCGGTTTTCTCCTTACATTCGCCTTTAAGGTGTCAGCCCATACTTCACTACCATATAGAAGTATTGTGTTTGTCGCTTCCATGAGGAGCCTTCGTTTTCCTGCCGTCGGGCCGTCGACGTTTGCCATCAGTCTACTCAAAGACCCCGTTGCTATCGCTGTTTTTCGCGTGGCATGCTTCAGCTGATCTCAGAAGGTGAGTTTACTATCTAGTCTAACGCCTAGATAGTTCACTGTCCTCGGAGTCCTTATCAGGTTTCCGTTTACTCGCATCTTTATTTCGGTTGGGATCTGCTTCCCCGTGAACAGAAGTAACTCTGTTTTATGGGTGGCAAGTTCCAATCCTCGAGAGCTAAGCCATGTCTGCGTGCGGATCATGACTTGGGTAAGTCTGTTTTGGGCCTCTATGGTGTTTCTGGCGGTAATGACGGCTGCGATATCGTCGGCATATCCAATTAGGAAGGTGTCTTCAATAATAATAATAATAATAATAGTAATAATAATAATAATAATAATAATAATAATAATAATAATAATAATAATAATAATAATAATAATAATAATAATAATAATAATAATAATCAAATTACTAATTTAACAGGCGAACAAATAAATAGAAAATGTTTATCAGTACTGATTGATTCGTAAATTTATAAGAAATTTCGCAGATTTACTATGAAAATTTATATTTACTTTCAGCTATCACTGATTCAATTGGACTCGGGCAATGGACGTGAGGAGCCTCGAACAGAATTGAGAAAGTATTGTGAACCGCATCAACTGGAGTTTTGGAACTGTGTGAATCGCACGCTTGAAGGTAAGTGCTATTGACAGAGTACAAAAAGCGTTTGCTAAATGACATTTACAGCGGTTGACAGAGGCAAATCATGGTCCGGTCGTCGATGCTGCCAAGTGGCCGTTTTACCAAAGTGCAAGAATTCCTGCGCAACTGCGGCTGCTAGCCACGAGCTGAAGGCAGTCTGCCGGCGCAGCGATGAGCAAGTGCTCTACGATTGCTTGGAACACCAGGAAGCAGCGGACAGCTGCTGTGGCAAGGCGCGCACCTCTGAGTGCCTGCAGGTAAATAATATGCAATAAATAAGCAACAGTGCCTCTGTTATTATACCGCGCAGTGTCGCTTGGATAGAGCAACAGCAGTCAGCTTATAGAATATTTTAAGAAATCGAACAATTAATTTTGGAGAGCTGGGGAATATTTTAAACTGTGCAAAAGTGGTTAAGCGAGTGTATGGAAGAACAAGGACCACATCGCAAGGCGCGATTTCAATGATATTCAGATTGAAACAAGCACAACATTTTAAATGACCTAAACTGTGTAGTAGTAGCGGGAAATATTCATTTGAGGCAATTATTCTTTATCATTTAATCCAATACCTATTTTAGAATTTCAAATTTAATTTTAGTATTGGGAAATTCAGTTAATATACAGTGGCTCACAGCTTATTTGATACACTTCAATTTTAAAATTTTCTCTTGCTGTAATTCAAAAACTATAAATAATATCGCAATAATTTAAATGTCATTTTAAAGAGGACAATTCCTTGTTTTATAAAACAAAAAATTTTATTTAAAAATAATGCTGTTCAACAGCAAAAAAAAACAAAACAAAAAAACAAAAATAATATACCAAAATTCCCTCACAGCTTATTTGATACAGTGCCAGTAAAATACTAAAATTTAAGGTTACCCTTTAATTTAATGGTTGGTTTGCATTCCCTTGGCTTTTATCTTAGTTTCCAGCCTATTTGTCATTGAATCCATAAAATTTTGAGTATAGCTTGGCGTTATTTTGGGCCATTCCTCCAGTAAGGTTCTCTTTGGGTCTTCTTTGTTACAATTCTTATGTTTTCTGACGCTGTTGACTAAAAGTGCCCACAGATTCTCGATGACATTTAATACGGAAGACTGTGCCGGGGGATTCATGACTCCTCCGAGAAAATCCCAATGTTCCAGAACAAGGAGTGAGCCACTGTAGTTTAAAATCCTGTTGCTTTAACAATAAACGTACATATTTAGAGATATACATATTTTCGTTTTGAGTGGCTTAAGATATTATAAATATCATCGTGTATCATCATGGATAGATCAATTCCATTCTACAAATCTATGCCTAGCTTCAATCGCAATCAATCAAGGAATCTGATCTGATCTTCTGAAAATTGATATGCATATGTTGTGGCAGCCGAAAGCGGGATAGTTTCAGCCAGTCAATTTGCGAAACTGTAAATATACATAGGTAAATTAAATTATTGATGATTTATTTATAATAATAGGCTTGTCGTGAGGTCTTTGAGCCTCCGAATGAAACAGGATCGACCAATGCCGACAACAAATTGGTGGATGAGACCTGTGGAGAACGGAACGCCGATGTGCTGCAATGTATTCACGATCACACGGATATGACTCCGCCGCTGGACATTGAGAAATGTAATGTGCACACACACACACACACACACATATATATATTTATAAATGATCTATGGTTAATTTACATTCTCTCCAATAGATTTACCTTGCTGTGAGTACAGCCACGAGGAGAAGTGTCATCAAACATGTACTAAAGTTCTGCATGCATCCAAGTTGCAACAGAGAGTCGAACGCAGTGACATAATCTTTGCGCGTCTCGAGGCCGGTTGCGGACTGCCGTTGCCCCATCAACCCTTTTGGCAATGCTTCCTGACGGTTACTCGCAAATTATATGTTCCCTCACAAGGTGGACAAGCGAGGCAATGGCGTACCGAACTGGCCGCCCGCGGAGGTGACACAGACGACCCTAATAAACTGGGCATCGATGCGGCCAAGCGCCAGTGCTGCGAGCATGCCAGCAGCCATAAGTGTCGCCGCCTGTGCACTCAAATATTCACCAATGATTGGTGGGAGACTCGAGTGAGCTTTGACACTGAGTGCTTGGAGCAGCCCGCTGAGGTGGATCTGAGACGCTGCATTGAGAGTGTAGACGCGCCCTGTGAGCTAGGCTGTAACGGACTGAGCTTTTGCAGCAACTTTAACAATCGACCAACGCAACTTTTTCGCAGTTGTTCGCCTGCCCATGATGCGGCCGCACGCGAAGATTTCTTGCTATTGCAGCAGCGCGGCTTCATTCGTGTGTTGAGTCAGGAGCTGTACATAAAAAACACAACGCGCTGTGCACCTGACAAGTGGCAAGCGCTTGTCTGCGCCTTACAGCTGCAGCCGTGTACGCGAGTTGGTCTGTACAATGGGATATGCAGAGAGGATTGCACTGAGCTACTGGACGAGTGCCTGGACTGGACGAGACAGCCCCAACGACCACAGGCAATTTGCGACCGACTGCAACCGCCAGTAGGCACAGAAGACGAGGAGCCTAAACCATGCATATCGATACGCGCCTATCTAAAGGAAAACCGTCCCGCTGAAGTTAAGAGCTGGAACGGGGGCATGGCAGATTTGCCAGTTAACCCACCCTGTGCCTCCAAGCCTTGTAATGCCAGCGAGGTGTGCGTGCCCCAGCGTAACGGCAACCAAGGATACTCTTGTATTCCAGGATGTAGCTTGGGACAGGCTTCGGCGCTAAACGTGCCCTTTGGGGCCTACGTTCGGGTGGGCAAGATGAGTAGCCCCAGCAGTAATAGTGGTGCTGGCCTTGCGGGTGGTCAGTTGTTGAGTGCGGAGCATGTGGTCTGCCGTTGTGGTATTCGCGGCAATGTGGAACAGTGTCAACCGCTGCCCAGCTACACCCATGCACACTGTGTGCTGCCGGGTGGACGAAGTTTTCGCCACGGTTCATCCTTTTACCTCGAGTGTAATCTGTGCAGTTGCTTCGCCGGCGAAATAACCTGCACGAAGCAGCAGTGTCGCCTGCCAGGCTATGTGGATATAAACTACACCAGCTTGCCATGCAACTGTCCAGCCCACTACGTTCCCGTCTGTGGGGCCAATGGCAACACCTACCAATCCGCTTGTGTGGCGAAGTGCCTGGGCTTGCTCGAGAACAGTTTTGTTTATGGAGCCTGTAATGCTCGTAATGCCTGCCAGGCAGGATCTGCTATCTGTCAGTCTGGCACCCACTGTCTGGAGAAGCGACAAATTTGTCTCTCGAGCATGCAAAGACCCTGTCTCCAATACATATGCGGTAAGCGATACGGTGTTTATTGGAATAGATAAAGTGATCTATCTATCTTATCTCATTTATTATTGCAGTGAATACATCGTCATCTAGCTGTGGGATTCACCATGGGAAAGAACTGTGTGATACGGAGGGCAAGACCCACCCTAACCCCTGCTCCCTACTGCAGAGTAACGCTCAGCTGGCCTATTGGGGAGCCTGTCGGCCGGAGTACGAAGCGAACAACGAGTTGTCCGAGCTTGTCTGCGGCACTAATGGAATAAGTTATCGGAGCAGCTTTGCTGCGTTGGCCGACTTTGTAACTGTCGACTATGTGGGTCGATGTCGTGAGGTTGGACTGCTTGTCAGCGACATGGGACGTCGCTGCAGAACGGTTCAATGCCCAAGCCTCCCCTCGAAGCATTGCCTACAGATTGTGCCGCCTGGCGCTTGCTGCCCCATTTGTGGAGGTGCTGCATTTCGGATTATATACTCCCGCAAGCAACTGGACAGAGCTTATTATGCACTTCGCGGCCAGCAGAGCTCTTTGTTGACACTACATGGCATTCTGCAGGAGCTTGATCGCTTGGTTCAAGTCAGCGAGTGTCAGCTGACCGGCTTCCTCACTATGGAGGTGGGTATCTTTGTGGCGCTCATCCCTCGGGGTCGACCAACCTTACTACAGGTAAAGGTTTGCGCCACAGAAGCCGAGAAAATTTCGGCTCTGATTAGCTCCCAATCACCGCGGATTACTACGAATCTGGCGCTCTCCAGCCTGACCGTTTCCCATATGTTGGAGCCCACTGTAAATGGCGGCGCATCAATGGCATCGCACAGAATTGGTATTCTGCTAATTGGACTTCTGATCAGCCGAAATATATACATTTAAGAGCGTATTTTAAGAGTTATACGGTTATACAAATCAAGTGAATTCTTGGTGCCAAACATCTAGCAGTTAAGTTAGCAACCCAATCGTGCCTTTAGCAGGTAGGGATTGACCCTCTGTATAATGTGATATTAGCAAAATTACTTGTTGAAATTTATGACAACTCACATTAAAGACACCTATATGAATATTATGACTAAATATTAAATACTTTTAAGCTACAATTATACCAACCAAAGCAGCGTTATTTACCTATGATTACAGCTAATCTAGTGTAATATAATGTACTATAATAGCTAACACGTTTTATAAAGCACACCAAATATGTATTTCGGCATTTTTATTTTCCTCTTCCTTTTGTTAAGTATAAAAGTTATTTATTTTCCTTTGCGAACATACATATTGATTGTATTTATTATCAGTTAAATGTAATCAGCATGCCTTAAGAGACTTCCATTGGAACGACCTGTACACGCTCGGTGATTTGTAGATCCTTAATTGTTGTGTGAAGGGTGGTGCCCTTTTTGAATCTGTAGTCCAACTGGCGTTCGCCTTTCTTGTTGGCTATCTCATAGTTCCGCAAATACTCAGTGCTGTCTTTACGAATCACGCATAAATCCACATTGGATCCAGATCCAAGATCATTGAAGATTCCAGAGGCAATGGCATCACGCACCAATTTTTTGCCCTCCTCTTCAGATAAATCGGGTTTCCAACGGCTCTCGAAAACGGTCATGGCGGCTAAGCTGCCAGATCCCATGGTTGCATATGGCAACTTATCGGAACTACCGTGGGGATGTATAGAATATATGTGCGGTCCGTACTTATCGACACCACCTAAGACCAAAGCAGCGCTAATGTGGCCTTGGTAACGGAACAACATTTGCTTTAGTATGTTGTTAGCGCATACAATGGGCACCTGACGCTCCGTGTTGAGCCGATGGAGCTCCAGCTGAGATGATATTAAGTCCGTGGTCATCTCAGTATCTGCGGCAGTACCGGCACCACAGCAGCTAAATTAAGCGATTATTATCCTCATTATATGTGTATCGCGCAAGTTGTTAATACTTACTAAATGTTTTTAGCCAAATAATGGATCTTGGCGCAGTTTTTGTCGGATACAATGGGTCCTTCAGTGGCTCGAGTGTCAGCACCTAATATGACACCATCTTTGTAAATTATACCCACAATTGTAGTGCCAGTTTTCGTCATTGTCGGTGGCTTGAAGCCGCCTTGAATGAGGGCAGCATTGCTGAAATTATACAAATGTATGTGAATAAGTTAAACTAATAGCCGCTAAATAGTAATATTACCGCCGACAATTGTCAAAGTTGAAACCAGCGCGGGGCAGATCTGGAGCAGAATCCAAAGTCATGTCGAACCAATTTTTTATTTCTCTCAAAACCACAAACAGAATGACAGTGCAAATGACAGGCACAATTTGTTTTTTTTTATCGAGAAACTCTGCCAATTCTGAGTTTGAGTATCGATAAATAATATATCGAGTTGCTGTGATGAATGCATCACTGTCGTATAATTTTTTTTTTTCTTGTATTAATATACTAGATAAATGGTAATGATATTTCACAAATATGATGCTAATATGAATTTAAATTATGTAAAGTAACTTTTCAATAATATTTTTATAGTAAATCATATTAAATCAAAGCAGCCAATAAATACTATTGTGACTCATATAATTTCATTTGTATGTATGTATGTAAGTGCTATTCATACTTTGATCACGTCAGTGACTAGGGATTGTTAAAATAGTAATAACAGAATGTAAGAAAGAGTCGGTCGTGCTCACGATTGAGCATAACCTACAGAGTCTTTTATCAGTGGTCGTGCTCATTGTTAACAGACCGAACTGCTCGCTTTCGTTCCTTCATGCTATATTTCTAGACCTTGGTTCCTGACTTGTTCGTTGAAATAATAATTATACTACTAACAGAAATTCAATGGCAGCGGCAACAAAAATATTAAGAAAATCATTGGGTGCCATTTTGCAAATACAGCAATACCGAAACATTGGTAAGTTATTTCACACAGAAATATTTTCAATGGCGCATGCAAAACCTTTATGTAATTTCGGCCTGTTTTGTATGTTATTACTGCGTTAGTTTGAGTTACTTATTCATTTTGGTGAGTTAAAATTACATTAATGATGGTTTACTTAATGATTTTAGCAAATCGACCTATTAGTGCTTCAAGCAGGCAGCGAAATGAACTCTTCAATGAAGAGCGGCGTCGCCAACAGGATGCAGTTGGTCGTGTTGAGAAGATCGAAGTGCGTTATTTGGGTCTACCAGAGGACGTGACTTTGGTCATGAACAATAACATCTCGACTCCATTTAATTGCGCACAGCATTTAAGCGAGGGCCACTGCAAGCGGAGTGCATTAGCCTTGGTAGACGGAAGTGTTCCATGGGATATGCACAGGCCTCTGCAAGAGTCCTGCACGCTGCAACTCCTTAACTTTAATGTATCTGATCCCCACTTAGTTAACAAGTGAGTGAATTGAACAAGTTTATGGAAACAGACTAACAGTTTTATTAAATTATTTTAGGGCATTTTGGCGCACATGTAGCTTCATGCTAGGTGCTGCCCTGCAACGGGTTTTTAAGGAAGAAGCCAATCTACAGTTACATAGCTTTCCGGGGCCTAATAGTGAGTTTCAGTGCCTATACTATGGATACAAAATAAATAGCCAATAACAATTTCCAGTTAAATCGGGAAGTTTTGTCCATGACATCGTGCTTGGCGTCCAAAACTGGGAGCCGACGAAAGCTGAAATGCGAGCTATTTCAGCAGAAATGGTTAAACTGGCAGCACAGGACTTGCGCATCGAGCGCCTGGAGGTGGATCTAGAGTTAGCAAGAGAAATGTTCAAGGACCTGCGATATAAAAGCGAACAGTTGCCAAGCATAGCACAGCAACATCAGAGCCGCGTAACGCTTTATCGCCTCGGCGAACATATTGATATTTCTCGTGGCCCTATGGTAGCGTCCACCCGTTTCTTGGGTAAATGCACCGTGTTAGTGGCACACAAATTGGCCAATGAAGGTGCATCAAACGCATTTTACCGAGTACAAGGAGTGGCTCTGCCCGCCGGCTTTGCACTGAATCACTTTGCATACGGTTTGCTGGAGCAGCGTGCTCAGAAGCTGGTCAGTTAGAATATTAATTAAACTAATCTCTTCATATTGATAATTCCCCTTTTCATTATTTGCAGAACCCCGCTCGTTTGCCCAACGAACCATTTGAGGAACAGCGACAGATGCAATTATCCTAATTAAAATGAAAGCTTAGTATATTAAGAAGAGTTTCTTTAATATTTAAAACTATAGTCTATAAAAATCGTTAACAAATATAGTACAGTACAGTGTCAAAGAGCTTAATAGTAAATTTGTATGTATTTGATTACTTTTTTACATTTTATATTATAAATTCGGTAAATACCCCATAATTGACACATATACATATATACATAACTTTAGAATTGGTCGAACCACATGCTTGTTGTATAGTATTTCCCTTTTACACACATTATTGTTTACTAAAACATAGACAAAACATAGAAATTATTATTGTGTAAATACTCGCCCATATAGAAGCATGCAGAGGTATGTGTAATAGCAACTAGCATTTTTATTTTTAAAGGTCAGGTATGTTACAGCCGATTCACCTCGATCATCGATCAGACTACATGAGTTTTTAGGATAAATAGTTAATGTATACTAACTAAACAACCAATAGTATTTACTTTAAAATTGATTTCAAACTGATAGCAGAAGCAAATAATAAGTTAGCAATCTGTAGTTCGGTTCGGTTTTAATTTGATGAATGAGATTCTAATACTGTGAGACAGTGGTTGACCTAAAAACTTTTGAATAAGCCCTCCAAATCGTGCTCATTGACTGCAATAATTAACATTATGGCTCCCCCCAAGAATATGCCTAATATTTGAATAAGAATGCCTTTTGGGTCGTTGACCTGATCTGGATTGTGAGCCACGCTCATCGTAGGAACCAGGTCGGCAAATGCTATATACAGAAAGGAGCCCGCAGTTGCCGCGTAGATCCACTGCGTCATATCATTGCCAATGCCAACTAGTAGAAGGCCGATGGACATACCTACAAAGCTCAGCACCGAACTGACAATGTTCATGTAGACTGCCCGGCGTATGGATACGCCAGTTTGTAAGAGCAACGCAAAGTCGCCCAGCTCGTGGGGCAATTCGTGACATAGGACGGCGAAGGCAGTGGCTAGCCCTGTGACGGGATCGCTGGCAAAGGCTGCTCCTATTGCCAAGCCATCAGTAAGATTGTGAAGTCCGTCCCCAATGATGACCATGAATGCGACGGGCGTCAGTGGGCGGTTTGGAGTCTTCTGATCCTCCTTTGTCTCGTGAAGCATGACATTCAGTTCGCGAGGTGCAGGTGCCTCGAGTGTTGCCTGTGCTTTGTCCACATTTTTCGCGTTGTGCGCGGGAGAGTGCGCGTGGCTGTGTCCATGGCCATGACTGTGCCCGTGACCAGTCTTATCGCCTTTTAAAATCGGAATGAGGTTCTCAAGCACATACATAAACAGGGCTGCGAGAAATGCACTGCCACAAAGCAGGGCTGCTTCCGTGCTGTGCTTGTGGTCCCGTCGCTGTTCCTTGTGCGCCAAGCGAGTCGCCTCCATGGCATGCTCGTGCTTCTCCTCCTTAAAGAGAGCGTGTGGTAGCAAGTGCATAAAGGCGTCTCCTGCGAGGGTGCCCACGGCTATCGCGACAAGGAACTTCAGAATTTTCTGATAGGCCATCGTCTTCATGAGCGGCACGAGCAAAATGCCAAGTAGTCCACAGGCTTTAAAGATAGTTTTTGCTTAGATTTTAGATATTTGAGTTTTAATCTGATATTCACCTGAGAGCACAAACATGGAGATGCTCGCATATATCCAAGCTGTGGACGGTCAAATATTAACATTTTATTTTAATTACATCTATTAAATGACTTCCTCTACTCAAACTTGCCATTCCAAATCCTCTGTGCTCTGTCAGTTTCTGAATGCCTTGGATGCGGCGCCGGCTGCATGCAAACTCCATTGTCGACCTGTGCTAGCAGTGCTGGGCACAGCTTCATGAATGCCCCCGGTGTGATCCGAACGTTGTTGATGAATTCGTTGTACTCCTCCTCCCAATTGTGCTCCTCCGTCTTGACTATCTGCCTATACAGCGCGCCGCGGTGCAGATCGTTGTGATCCACAATCAGCGTCAGAAGCGACTTTGGCGATAGGCACGCGGCCTCAGGGAACGGTACTCCATCGATGGCAACTGTAAATGAAAAACAGTTAGTATCATTATTCAATTATTCCATTAGCTTGAATTGGAATCTAATTAACTTTAAAAGTTGCATCGAAAGATTACTAACCCTTTTAAAATATAAATCTACATATTATATACCCTGAATCTATAATTTTTTACATTCTCTTCTAGCTTTAGGTAAGTTAAATTCTTAGATTTTAATTCATTTAATTAACATAACTTTGTAATATCATAGGCCGGGACGATATTACAAATAAATAAGATTAAAAACCACGAAAACCCTGAAAAAAAACTAATACTCTTCTTCTTTACGAACATATAAGCGCTCGCTTTGATATATTCCGCAAGTTTCATGAAAATCCTCCATCTAGAAATGGAGTTATAAGCGTCCGAAGTCAGCTCAACCCGCCCCAAGCCACGATTAGCAGAACGCGTGCTCATACGTTTATAAAGAAGAAGTCCATTAGTTATTTTGCACGGTTCAGGGTATCTCGTAGTCTTCTTACTTGCTTGTTATTGTTTTCAGTTCGATTTCTAGCCAAAATGGGCAGGTTATGTATAAAATAAAATTAATGGTAACAGCTAAGCATTATGACTCGTTTATCATTTCCTCAGTTTATCCATGCATACATATGTACATATATATTCATAGATGTACGTTTATAGTCCCGGATGATGTGTTTACCGTGGGGATCGCTTGACTGACTTTTTGTTGACATTATTTTAACACGTTCATTGTTATGTGTCCGACCCATACATATATACAACAGCTATATAGTAGATATGTATAAGTTATCGCGAATGTGTAGATATAAATTATCTGTATTTATCTAGAATTAAGCCTCAACTGTAAGGAAAGAATGCACGCAGCCCCACTATACGTGGATCTAGCTCGACTAGCAATATGTATGTATATAGACAGAGATAGAGATTATGATCTGGTTGTTCCATTCTATAACCAAATGTCGCATATGACGAGAATAAATAATCATGTTTGTTTGTCTGTATACGCCTCTAATTACATATGATAATCGGAGATAATAATGGACCTTGTTTAGCATCCATATTCGTATTAAAAAAAATCCTCATTAAAAAGTGAGGATTTACAGATTGCTTCTGACTACTGCTCATTATTGAAATGATCAGGCATAATTAATAATAGGAGAAACCCAAAATATCTCATCCTAAAATGGGAAAGGGATAGGCATGCTTCGAAGCTTTTTGGGATTATGTGTAGATATTTGACCTTAGTCTAATCCGAATTGACAGCTGGACAGGCAGGCGGATGCTCTCAAGTTCAATATAGTTTTCTGCTTCCTCATGTGTCTATATGTCTATCTGTCATACTCGTCAACAACTAGTTCGTATATCTACTTTGGGATGAAGAACATGCCAGCTTATAATTGTCGTTTAAGTTCTCATTTATACTCATTGTGTGCTCATTGTCGTGGGTACCTTGCACTTTTCCATTGTCAACCGAGCCACTCGATTGTGGTGGGAATGCTTGCTTTACGTACACCATATACGTATGTATCTGAGTAAATAAACAAGCTTAGGCCACACGACTATAAAGGCTGACTCACAGAGCTATATTAAATCTCAGTCAACTTGCATGTGCGTATTTGCTATTTGTTAAATAGAAGTAGTCTTAACATTCAGAAATACGTCGGGCTAGCTGCTTACCACTGCTCTCCCTGGGATGCCGATGCTTGGGATCGTGCATCTCGCGGAACTCAATCGGGGGGGCATCATCAATGGAATTCTGCTGGTTATTGTCCTGCTTCTTATGTTGCAGCTGATTGATGGATAGCAACACATCGTTTGAGGCGTCATCAGCGCTAGAATAGGTGGAGTTCACCTTCAACTTGGTGGTATTGTACCCTTCCGGCCGGTGCTCATCTATCGTATGCGTAGGACCGAATTCAATATGTCCAAGACCCAGGCTGTACATCAAGTGCTCCAAGCCCTATGAACGGACACATGTAATTTTATTAGTATTTTAGAATTAGAATTAGTTCTATTAGTAATGATTAGATTGGGATGAGGAATCAGCCCCTCTAGGAGGGGAGGCGATCTACAGCTTTTTTCAAGCAGTTGTTTTGTATGTAAAGTCTGTCAGTCAAATTAAGCAAACACGCGCTCAACCCATAACAAAACCAAAGTGAACGAAGTGAGTGTGCTATACCCCTAAATACCCTGTAATCGCATTCAAATTTCTGTAATAACTACGAATCTTTGTTTTTTTCCGGAATTACATTTTCATTTCAAATATCGTAAAATAAATAAAATAGAATAAAATCAAGTCGATAGGATACATTTATATAATATATCAATTCGTTACACTTTATGCAGATACAGTTCGGATTATAATTACTTTTTATCCCTATCACCCATTTTCAACGTAAGAACTTGGCTATTATTAAACGCCTTAGAAGAATCTTCAGTGTTTGCCTATTCATATTTTACATACCGTGTATGGAATAATATAAAGCTATAAACTTATTTTGTATAACAATATATAGATACATTATATTTAATAGTTTGCTATGAAAGGTCCTCCTGTAAGATATGTATCTGCTATTTATGATCGATTTCGACCAAGTTTCGGTGTTTACAGGGTAGGGTACAGTACGTGCAGTAATTTATCGGATCGTTGCCGATATTAGTGGACCACTAAGGCCATCGCCGCTTTACTTTCATTCAGCAAATTCTATGCCAAGAGCTCGTTGACTATTGTCGCCGGGACACGCGTTTTCTAGCAACCATGATTCGAGCTTGTGGTCGCTTCGTTAACATGCCACATACGTAACGAGGCTTTCATTTAAGTGCATAGAGGTATTGCGTAGTGTCGCCGGCGACGTCTACGCATGAGTAATGTCAATTGCTGCGGCCTGGCAGAATACCTTATGGCCGGGTGTGAGCATTGCCATCAAGCGTGTGCCCAATGCACCAATACATATATCCATTCCACATAGACGTCGCGGCATACATACATATATGTAAGTGTTAACATACATATATGTATGCATATAATATGGTCAATGGCCATTGCCTCATTTTTACTGCATATTCATTTTGTGCTTTTGAAAAAACTGGTGAAAATAATTATTTTCAAATTATTTGGATGATACAGAAACTTTTATATAGTAGCATTAATATTTATAATTATATTTTTAAATTAGTCCAAAGCTGTTCCATATAAAAATGAGCTCTGTTGTTGATATGATTCTAACTGATATGTTATCTTTGCTGACATTCGCCGTATTTCAAATTATTGTAATATGCTCACCGTTTCCAAGTATAGTAATAGGAGATCACACAAAAAGTTTACATTATTTGCTTAACTTCAATGTATTTTTATAAACATTGTTAATGATATTCTACTCTTCTGCATTTCTGTGCATGTGGAGTGTGTATTAGACTGGTAAGCCTTATTAGGGATTAAAATTGATTTGATGTACATTGTCAAAAATAAATTATTTAAATTTGGCAAAAAAAAAAAAAAAAAAACCTATTACTTTAACTTTATTATTGAAGTTAACTGTATATCACAAATGAAACCATATTTCATATTATATGAGCATATAATATCAGAAACTAACTACTTTACTAGAAAATGAGGCTATCTGTCATTTGACTGTATTCCATCATTTGTTCTTATTATTTTGATAATATCCACTATTTTGTGTCGCAAGCTCTGCTCAGGTCGCACACAGCATAGGCAGAAGCGCCGTGATATTCAGAAGTAATCTTTCTATGGGAGGCTGACTATGATTCGTACTTACGAAACATACATATGCTTGTATGTACATATGTATGTGGATATCTAGTGAATGGGCTGACTCTTCTGAATTTTCATAAATAGTATAACATGTATATGGCGATGTCTCTGTATTTGTCTGTCTGTGGGCGCGCTTGCGGGAATGTTTGCCAGCCGAGTGAGTGATAAGAATACGTCAAGCTTTTGATTAAATTTATGATACTGGTAATGCTAAGAGCACATGAACAGCGTCTGGCAACGGTTCGACGTTCCTTGTCGTTGTCTGTAATAAAATACTCTGCGTATCTAAGAATGCTTATAAAGATTACTATTCTTATTACGATTGCTTAGGCCCGAGTCTAGCATTTAGTATCTAGTTCTGCGTTTTAACTGGCACACGTTTATGTAACGAACCATCACACAAACAATGCCTCTGGGATATTTGAGACAAGGTTTCAGATTTCACTCCTAATAAAACGCTGGTCATTGAAGACTATTAACCGTTTTGAAATAGCCAACCAACCAATGTGATAAACAGTGAAAATGCGAAAATTAACGAATATCTTTGACACGCCGAAGAGCACACACTCTTTGAGAGAAGCGATCTAGCACAGATTATGAGACCATCTAAGTTGCTATACTTTCAAATGAATTTTCCACAACACAATAATTCTTAGTAACACATAAAAGTAGAATTAAATTATATTTATTGTTTCCAGGCCTAACTGGTTGACTCATCTCTCGATAACAATCCACTTAACTTTCTTTAAATTCTTTGTCACTTTGTAATTGTTTGCCATTAAGTAATGGCAGTTGCTCACTTTGCGACAGCTGCATCTTTACAGCTCGCAAATGTTTACAGCTTATTAGCAGTTGTCCTGCCAAGACGAGCGCGAAGTCCGCCGACTATAATCCAAAGCGGCTCAACAAATACAAATGCATGACCTAGAGCCTGTACAACTTCCGAAAGTTCGTCATAGATAAGTGTAGGTTATGAATTGTTACTAATTCTAGTTTTTGGACAAACAGATGGCGGACTTTGTTTGATTTTACCTCGAAGCTAATGGTGTTGCCACTGCCGTACTTTTCAAATATCTGCGTCACATAACGATTATACTCGGACGAAGCGTAAATCGTGGTAACCCAAAATAGTCCGACGAACAGGTACAGACCGCATATCTTATAGGCCATGGCAAATAGTTAGAGAAGTTTAGCACTTTAAGCAACACTTATTACTTTCGCGATTTGACCCGAATAATTAGTACGCCGCTCTGAGCATTTCAAAGGCAATTCAATTTAAATGTCAGAATCGGGACGCAACTGTCACTGATCCCGTTTGGCGGTCTATTGAGCGACCATCGCGCCTGTGCACCGCTTTTGTACTGATCTCAACGAATCGCAATCTACTCGCTTCTCGGCGACTGTCGCACATCGCACGTCGCACGCCGCACTCGTACTCGTCGCATAATAACTGTTGTCGTTTGTTTGCCAAGCTTCGAGATTTCGAGAGCTTTTGCTGGTGGCTAACTACCGATATTTACCTTGGGCTTTTAAATGCAGATAAAAGCTGTATGATTTAATGTTTGGCTACGCTCAGCTCTTGGCTAGAAAAGAGTATATTTATATATTTCATTAAAATCTATACAATATGATTCGATTTACGCAAGTACAAAATTTTATCAACATTTTACTTATGCTTGTATAATAATCTTATTTGTAAATTATCGGAAAATTGTAATCTATTGTAGGTTTGGGTGTTTGGTTTTGTCTTTTTTCTGTTCCTTTAATTTGTGCATAATCGCTCTAAATATATGTAAATATATATATATATATATATATATATATATATATATATATATATATATATATATATATATATATATATATATATAAATCATAGTTATACATAATCACATACAACATAATTAGATTAACAAACTAACGATATTCGGTTTTATTCGATTTTTTTGAGAATTATAAAGATATTTACAGTAAAAACAAAAAGGTATTTGGAAAAGCCTATTGCGCCTATGTGGTATCTATCTTTACATCATTGCTTAGCTTGCAAATTATTGATTGATAATTGATTCTTATAGAGAAGGCACTTGATTCGCCCTATTAATGAGTAATTGAATCTTAGTCGAACTTATCCTGATTTGGCATACAGATAAAGAATTTGGAGCACCACATGTTTATGGTCTGAGAGGTATCGGCCAGCCATTGAACCGGATTATGTATGGTCAGATAATAGACTGGAATTCCGGAAAGTATGATTACAGTGCCAACGCCCACCTCGGTGGGTGACTGCGTGCAGGATGCCATGACCAGGAACAGGCAGACAATCAGATAAATTATGGGTAGTGATAGATTGACGCGTATGGGTCGTTCCGTCTTGGGCTGCTTGTAGCGCAACCAGAGCAAGCCAGACACAGAGACAAGCGTGAAAAGCGCTTCCACATAACTAACATAGTTAATGAGCACATATGTGTCCTTTATGAACAGCAACAGCAACGTAATTACGCACTAGAAGCATAAAAATTGTTATGAGCTATATTGTCTTGCAGGCATGCAGTAGAATATAATCTTACCAGAAATATTAATGATGGCACAGGCGTTAGGCAATTAATGTTTATAAGCGAAATCGCAGCCGGAAGGTGGCCATTGCGAGCTCCTACGAAAAACAAGCGCGATGATGCAAAGATGGCGCCGTTCAAAGAGCCAAACGTCGAGCATGCCACTGCAAAAGGCATTATCCATGATAGGAAGCCCAGCATCTTGTCACCGAAGGTTACGGCAACGGCATCCGATGTAAGTATTTCATCAGTCGAGAGCACCGAAAAGTATGCTACATTTGTCACCATGTAAATGATCGTCACCACCGGCATCGAAATACAAATGGCTCGCGGCAAATTACGGTACGGATCTTTCAACTCCTCGGTCACGAAATTTAAATAGTTCCAGCCTGAGTAGGAAAATAAGCCGCTATAGAAGGCCAGCGCTATGAATCCAGGCTCTTTGTGTCCGCCACTAAACGGCTGCTCCCAGTAGTCCGTATTGCCATCTACCAAGTACCAAACGCCGGCTCCCACAATTACCATTAGCGCGACCACCTTTGTACCTGTGAATATGTCCGTCACTCGAGTGACCCATTTAACGTTGTAGCAGTTGATGACAGTTAGTACACCTGCAAAGTTTAGAATATAATAACATTTCTAAATAATACTACTCTGCAGGGACTTACAGATCATGGCAGCAGCCAAGAGCTGAACAGCTTCTATAGGCGCTTCGCATGATGGCCAAAATGGCTTCAGCAAATACTGAGCGAATGTTAGTGCCGTGATGGCATTGCCCGTCGGCACCAGTATGAGCAGAGCTACCCAGAGATACAGAAACGCAGGCAATGGGCCGAATGCAGTGCCAATGTAAGCGTAGTCCCCTCCAGACTTTGGTATCATGGTACCTGCACACAAACAAAAAAAAAGGTTTAATTTTGTGAAAACTCAGTAAAAATACTATTCTTGGAATGCTTCATTCAAAATATAGCCAATGTTTTTTTTTTTGTCTTTCTTTTTAGGGACTTTTTTGATCAAATTCAAATCATACGTCAATTTAGTCTGCTATTAATCTAGGTTGATGGCAATAAAATATGTAAGTACAACCTCATCTAGGAACAAATTTCAATAGTAGTAGTAGCAGTCTCGATAGTAATAGTAACAGTCTTATAGTTATAAACCTATAATATTTGGAGAAGAGTGACGCTTGGTAATGTTAAACGTGCTTGACCCATTCAGGAATTTTTAGATTAGCTTAAAATACGGAAATAACCTGGAGCAATACTCTGGCTTCAAAGCACATACGCACTCTCACACTTTACACATCAGGGGCGCTACATCTTACTACTTACATATTAAACTTTTACACTTCTACACAAATAAACCTTAGCGACTATAAAGCTACTTCCAGTCGATGCGTAAAAATTTTGGTAATACTAATACATAATAATACATAACTGATATTTGATAACCTTTAACTGATTACTGATTCCTCAGAAGATACATCTATAAATCTGTTAAAGGCAGTTTTAGAGACAATCAGTCTGCTCGAAAGATAGAACTACAAAATAGAAGCTCCGACTACTACGTAGTTGCAATTAGGGGTAATTGAATAAGGTCAACGCTTAAGTTTATTAGCTATCTTCGAATCACCAAGTCTTCATTTATTTCATTTAACTTGTATTAGAATGTGGTAAAATAATAATAAGTACTTGACTACAGAAAGCAAGGAGTCATAGATCTATGATCGTATTTGTGATTGTATCAATTCAAATACTTTTCGACACATTTTAAACGGTTGTGGTCTGTCGGATTGTCTGAGCATATGTAAACACATTATGCAAATAACTGTTTAGCATATTAAGTTTGACAAAAAAAAAAAGTTTTATTATTTGAAAAAAAAAAAAAAAAAAAAAAAAAAAAAAAAAAAAAAAAACAATAATAATGTGAAAAGAAAACACAATTTGAAGAGCAGAAAAACAGACAGTCGTTTGTAGTCTTGTTAAAAGAATTTACATAAACGAAATTTTTTCCAAATTGGTTTATTCTTATCTTTTTACTTCATCGTATTCATTATTAACGAAATAATTACTGTTCAAAGTGATATACTAATGTTGATGGCTCTTGAGGTCGGTATTTCAGTGACCTCAGGGGATTCTTTTTAATATTCAGTTTCCATATTTAGTACAGTTAATCTATTCGTACGCTTTATCAGAATATTCACAAAAAATATGATAAAAATTTGATTAATAGAATTATATATTAAGGTCTTCATATGACCCTAATTGTAACATGGTTGATATGACTGACATGGCATATTCAGCAGTTATTAATAAGGTCGTGCGCCACTTTACGCAAAGGTGCTACAGGTGTTTCAACCGAGTACATAGTCAGCATATAAAATGACAAAGCTGACATCAGCAAGTTTACATGAGTGTTTACCTCAATTGTTTACTCACCCAATTCGGCGTAGCATAGGGCACCCACCATGCTGAGAACTCCACAGAGCACCCACACGATGAGCGACTGTCCAATCGAGCCGGAGAACATCAGCACGCCTTTGGGACTAACAAATATGCCGGCGCCCACGATAACTCCCACAATGATTGCCACGCCATCGAGCAATCCAATTTGCTTCTTGAGCTTTACTCCTGAGCTCTGGCTAGAGGTGTCCGTGGAGGAGTTGCTTCGGTCACGTGTTTTCTTTTCACTCTCCGTTTCTATTGGCACCTCGAATACCTGTCGCGGTATTAGCGTATCGCTAGCTTGAATGCGTGTCATATTTTTCGACTCGAATGCAAGAGCTGAGATATTTGGCGAATTACTTAGTTTTCAATTAATTGACTTTGTTACAAATTGATCCTTGTGTTGACAGCCTTAAGAGTAATATGCTTTTGTATATGTATTTTTGATACTCTTTTATACGCGAACAAATTTTATCGTTTTTTCTTTTAGTATATTGAATTCTTTATCAGTCTGCGCCCTCAGCATTCGCACTGCCAGCGTGGATCTCAAAAGTTTCAAGCACAATTTGTTTTACTTTGCGGCCGGCCGCATGTTTTATTTTTCTTTATATTTTACTTTGCTTTTCGCTCGTTCGTATGTGCTTGTGCTTCTGCGTATGTGTGTGTGTGTGTATGTGTGAGTACGTATGTCAGTGCACGCATGCACTCATTTGGCTGCACGCTTAATAAGCATAGAGCACACGTGGTCCGACCGACACTCGCTCTTAAACTGTTATATTGAAAAGAGTTCGCTGAGTTTTGAACAGCATCATTTCTGTTCCGGTTTCAATTGTAATGTTAATTTCAGTTTCTGTTTCTATTCCTGTTCACAATTCAAAAATAAACTTCACTCGCTGCGATGCCCGATCGACCACACTTTACGCGCTCCGAGTCCAAACTAAGTTTGAAATATAAATACACACTTCCCTTTTATGCGTTGAGGCGCGGCGCTGCCGGCTGCTTTTGCTTTTGCGCGTTGAGCGTGTAACGTTGGCTTTGGCTTTAGATTTGCTTTGCTTGTGTCATTAGGTAGCCCACCGCGGCAAAGACGACAGCTGTATTTGGTTTAATTTTTCTCTCTTTCTATAACTCGCTCGCTCTCACTTTTGTTTTCTCTCTTCTAGTGCATTACGCATTCGCTCTTAATGCTTATAGACTTGAGCCGTTACCCGCGATGAGCCGTTACCTGAGAACCTGTAATCATAGATGTTTGTTACAGCTAGACATTACTTTCGCATGCGTATCACTGCTCCTCTATAAAACACCTTATTTCTTTCTCTCTGTGTTTCTCTTTAACTCGATATCGCTCTCATGTTTCTCAGCCAAATATGTATGTACATATGTATGTAGGTCGTACGAATTGGTATTGGTATGTATGTAGGATTGTATGTATGTACATATTTATGTATGTATGCGTTTCGTTATGTGTCGTTAGCATGATGCAAGAATCAGCCACATTTCTGCAGCATTTATTACCAGCAGTACGTTAACTTCTCAATATCTTAATATGTATGTATGTATAAGTGTTCCTATTCATGCAAACTTTTGTGTATGAAATTTGTTTGCGTACACAAAAACCCACATATATACATACATGTGTATGTACCTTGACAGTGTATGTGAACCCCATACATTTGTTTTTATTTCACAGGTCAAGCACATAACAGACATGTAAATGTGGTCTGAACTGTACTTCAACATACGTTTGTAATAAATATAAAAATAAAACTATAAATAATCGAACCAGTGATTGCGATGTATATACATGTATATGTATATGTACATATATAAGTTATTATAATTTTTTGGACAGTACAACTGATTCTTGTCAAACTCTATTTACTGAACTAGCCTTCTGATTTCCAGTTGACTTAGAGATTATTTCCCATGAAATAAATGAGGCACGTGTATACACAGACACACATACACATACAATACATACATACAAATGTAAATGTACCTTCTATGTACATATATGTAAATGAAGAAATCATGTTCAATGTTTTTGATTAAAGACTATGATTGATCAAAATATTATTATGAAGACTTCGAACGACGATGATCTGCAACATCTATTAACTTGGAATTTGAAATATGTACATATGTATGTACATACATACATATGTATATATGTACATATTGTACGTATATATGTACATCGTACATAGTAAAAGTTCACATACATTTTCAAAGTATTCAGGGTATATCTTAATGGAATCGGAAATACCATATTATATTCTTTGACTACCATTCAAAAATGTTTTCACTTTACAGAAATCTTCAATACTTTAGCGCAAGTGATTTGTTGACGTATGTATGTATTAAAGCTTACTACTTTAAGTACTTATGAAAGTTAATATTTACTAGGTATCTCCTCGTCGACTCCTAATCATATTTTGCGTGAGCTTTCTCACATTAATTTAACCATCTTCAAAACTAATTAGGTGTCAACTAACTGAGTGAGAAGGCCGTGACAAAGCTGAAATAAGTCAAATATTATGGGATTCCTAAAAACACGTGATAAATCGGAATATTTTTGGGGCAAATTTGAAATTTGCAGGTTTTAGACGTGTTAAAGGTGTGTCGGGCCATTAACCGGAAATGTATTCACAATATAAAGTACTCTACAATATACGTATATATTCATAATTTTTTTCTCAGTATTTATAAATGATAAATCATGTGATTCGTCCAATAAGTTCGTCACTTTTAAGGATAATTTCAGTTTAACGACTAAACTTCGGGGATATATTAAATTGCATTAGATCAAAAGAGTATTACCCAGTTGGTTTTATAACTGCTATATCTATTCTCTGCGGTCGTAGCCGCCTAATGGAAAGTCGAATATAGCACAGTTATTTACAGCAAGATAATGGACTATACAAAATAAATTACATCCATGGAAACAAAATTATGGTCACAAATGGAATAGAGTTTCTTATAAAAGATTCTATATATTTGAAAATGGTTTTTAACATAAGTGATGTCAATGTTAAATAAGTATATAACGTTTATGAATTTTTTATATGTAAGACGTTTAATTTTGTATATAAAATAACATACATTTGCTCATAACACCTTGTTATACCACAAAGCTTCACGAGACCGTCGAAATACATATAGTTCTCAGGCAGATTCTACCGGCCGATCTCAGAAATAACTTGAAAAAACATATTCCTCATATATGTCGAGTGATTAAATATATTTAAACATGTACATGTATAGGAGTATATAACATGTGAGCGTTTTATTATCAACTAAAATACATCAATTTCATATATTATATGTTCACATTTCTATGTGCTCAAAACTGTATCGCTGATATGCTGCTTGTGGGGATCGGTAGGCGCGTGTATATGACATTTCAAACTGTGATAATTCAATTTTGCGCTGATCGTAATCCCACTGAACTTTTACTGATGGTTGTAGTATTTATATTCTAGATCTATGCATGTGTGTACCTATACAGTAGCTGACAAATATGGGTATACCTCAAAAATATTCATTCTTAAACCAGATTCAGATTCATTCTTTTGGGTTAAGTATTTTTTAAAAGTAACTTTTTATAATTATAATTTATACATTACTCAGAGTATTAACTTCGATAGCGATACTAATCAAAATGTATTAATATTTAATACTACACAATAGACATTATTGGACTAAAAAGCAATTATTAAGAATATATAATATATATATATATATATTGTTTATTTAAGTACATATATTACAATATTTAAATTTATATGTACATATGCCTGCATAATAATTATGTATATGCAAAGTTTTGGCTAGTTCATGGAAAACCACTGTTAAAAAGGAAAAAATCAAACAATTATTTAAGGCGGATACATATATTTGTCAGCTACTGTCTGCTGTGTTGCACGAATCGTAGCGCCTGCCTTTTCATAGTGCCTGTGATTTTGATTGCCAACTATAATGTCGTAGATGGCGACGATTGTTGTTGTTGTTTTTTTTTTTTTTTTTTTTTTTTTTTTGGGACTGGTAATCTAATTGTAAGAGTCGTCAATGAGATACACGCATGCCATACAGGAACAGCCTACCTTTGTATATATCTATATATGTGTGTGTGTGTGTGTTTGTGGGTGCACATACTGTGGGTTGTTTTTGTCGTTGATTAACTGTGGTTTCGACTTTTATTATTTGTTATTCATGTTTTTAGTTTTGCGCCCTACTCTCATAACCAAATAAAAAAAAAAAGTATATAAAATATGATGGATTACTTCCATATGCAATTTTCATTAATATCTCATTTCATTTGTTAGATAGTTGTGTTAATAGTACATTTTATATTCTGAATTATTTTAATAGAATTTTTCCCGTTTTTATTTGGAACTATGCGGTCCACTGTAGATATGTAGGTCCTTGCTAGTCAGTTACTCTTATCAAGAGTGTACGTTCGGAAAGGGTTAAACACCATGTGTATTATAGGTTAATATACATACTTATAATACACATGAATCGGGTTGCCACTCGTTTGGACAAGCGTAACGAACGGTTCGAAATTCCGAATGGAACTGAAAGTGATTGTTTCGCCGTCTGCTGCACAATGACACAAACAGTGCACTGCGAGAATAAAATACGAAAAGCTTTAATAAAATAAAAAAAAAAAAAATAATAATCCACAAAATGTTAGACAATTGTGTACAATTGTGCGGGTGGATTCATGTTCATTTATTGTGATGTGTGTGGAGCAGGAACTGGTCATACATGCACACATACACACTGCTGATAAGCTCTTTTCAACATATGTATGCATGTATACAGATTACCATTTCAAATAGCTCTCTATGGATGCACTCTACATCTCTTCTCCAGAGCAAACCGCTCTCAAAACTGATGCACGCATGTGCATGACTGGAGAGAGCAATTCAGCTGCTAAGTGCAGTTGCAATATGCATCTATATTAAGATACACAGAAATAAAACAGCATAAGGTTGCACAAATCTGATATCGATTCTAAAAAAAATTCAGCCGCCCTACATTTCAGATTAAATAATTAGTAATTCAGATTAGTAATTCGTCTGTTGCGGCGCTAAGAGCACACGTTTTTTACTTGCGTATGTATATACAAAATATCTTAATAAATAGGTACTTATTGTAGTTGACAGCTTAGAACTGACATCTATTCACCCAGGGGTGGTAGCTTGAAAACTTTTGCTGTGTTGTCCTCCGAAACGGTCAATAAACAATTTTCCTCGCATTTAAAAGCGCATTCATATATATGATAAAAGTGCCCAGTTAGTTTAAATTTAAGAACGCCAGTGCGTGCATCAAAAGCATTTAGATTTCCTTGTGTGGTTGCCGCTAACAAAGTGTAATCATTTAGCCATTTAAGTCTGAAATAATCAGTATTATGAGTTTCATTTATGTTCACTTGTGTGCTCAATTTAAGAAATTTACCGAAGAATTCCATCAGATGGGACAGGGCTTTCGCAAACCGTGCGAAGGGCGTACTTGGAATAGTCCCAAATGGAAATCTGGCCGTCTAGCGATCCACATGCTAGTAGCTTAAGATCTGCTGTTGAAGGTGCAAACGCAACGCACTCGATTCCATGCTCCGACTGCATAACATTCACCGGTCCATTGTTGGTGCAGAAGAGTAGTTTGCCTAGAAAATTGTAGTTTTTATTAATTTGTTTATTACATACATACATATGTATGGATAGGGACATATGTAGATCCCTCGATAGATATCGTCTATTACTAACCACCGCCTTCAGCGCATAAATAGAAGGGGGAATCCTGCTCACATGCGACCACAATATGATTGACCTCTCCAAAGCCAAGTGGATGTTGGTCGTTCACCTCCATCAGTACCTGACAAGTTTTTAAATCCCATAGCTTGATCACCCCACTCGTGTAGGCAGTGAGAAGCTTCTTGCCATCGCCACTCAGCTCGCCCGCTTCGCAGCGCGCAGAGTGTCCAGGCAGTATTTTGCATTCGCCGCTGGGAATACGCCAGACATACACCTCACCGCTATCACCGCCGGCTAGGAGGACGTTCGCAGCACGATGCCAGAACATCCAAGCCATATCGAGCATAGAATACTCCCAAACCTTGTGCAGAATGGGCCGATCGTCTTGTAATTCGTTCACTTTGAATACAAAGAGCTCCCCGGATATGTCGCCGGTCGCCAAATAGCAACCGTCGTGACTGAAATGCGTTTCAGTAACCGTGTCCTTATGGTCCGTTATCTCGAACAATACCTCGCCGTTGTTGGTGTCCCACACATAGGCTCGATCATCTTCGCTGCCGGTCACAGCCCAGTTCAGTCGCGGGTGCAGATGACAACCGAAGACGGGGGCTGTGTGCTTCCGAAACGTAATCAAAGCATCATCCTTGATAGCTGCAATGCGGTCTTCCTCCTCGTCGTTTTCGTTTTCATCCATTGCGTCGTCCGAATCGCTGCCTAGTCCTAGGCGAGCTTCCAACTGCGATAAAGTCACCTCCTCCATTTCCAATTCGTCATCATCTACCGGTGGATCGCCATCCAGTTCGATTTCCTCTAGAAATTCATCATTCTCGTAATCAAAGTCGGGACGATGTGGCGGCGTATTTTGACGCATTTTGCAAGATTTATTCGCCTTGGCCTTTACACGCTTCAACAAATAAGAAGCTATATTCAAGTTATGCACACTAATGCACGTGTTGGTACGCTCAGCTGTTTCTCTTTATCAGCCCTGCCAACTTGTGCGAAATGAGAAATGCCTAAATGTGTCTGCGATTGGGCGGTCTTTTTGAAAATGTATTTTGTACTCACAAACCAAAATATACAAATTTATTAGACTGATAAAGATTAAGGATACATTCTATAAAACTAAGTAGAATGTTTTAGGTAAATCGATTGAAGTAATTATTTTATATAAGATTACGTGACTTTTTTTTTAAATTATTTTGCTTTTGCACATTAACTAGTGGGATTGGCCATGAGCTCCAAATATATTACAGAAAAAGTTATACTCTAGAAAAAACTTAAATTATACATTTTATTTAAACAAATTTATTTGAATTGAGTTTTTTTGTTTGCTACATATTTTTAATTAATTAGTCATTGCTAAGGATCCCGATCATGTAAGTATTTAAATAATCATATTGCAGTAAATTAAATAAGAAGGTAAATCTGAAAATACATATACAAAGAAAATGTTTTCTTTTAATTTGCCAGTTCTATAATTTTCATTCAATCAATAATATTTAATTTTCTTTCCAATGCCTCTATACGGGCCTCTAATTCATCTAAAGATGGCATATCCCCCCAATCACATTCTGATATGCATTTATGGACTGATATCTTAGCATCATTTAACTTTGCGGTAAGATCTTTGAAAATGTTTTGTATATTTATAATTTTCTTTAACATGTCATTTTCAAAGAAAATAGTTTTGTTCCTGATCTCGCTGAAGTTGCTTTCTAAATAATCCAATCGATAAGATAGATCTTCGAATGCTCCGCTGGATGCATTCCACTTTTTTTCGAAATCGTATAACAATTGTTCAATAAATGTTTTTATTTTAGCATCGAGGACATCATTCAGTTCCAGTTTGGTCCACTCATTTGTTAGTATTTCGTTCATTCGAATAAAAAGATTGTTAATCTTCTTGGATTGTGTATCTTGTGCACCGCTAACATTTTTTATGTTATTGTATAATTCCCTTAATTCACTTTCTAACGCAATAATAGTGCTTGTTAGTTTGATGACGGCAATTGAATTCGATGGCGATCTCTGACTTATTTTTCCAGAAACTTTTTCATTCAATTTATGTCTTAGCTTTTTCAATTTTCCACTAATGATATTTTGGGACCTATTTAATTTTGACGTCCAATGTCTGTATGATAAGTAGCCCTGGTTTAGCGCAGTAGAGTTCTTGTGCATTAAATAAAATGTACTTATTTTTTCTTGAGTTTTAAATTGTTTTTCTTGTGTTTCATTCAATAAATGGGCTGCATTTGCCAAAAGCCTCTCCGCTTTTTGCTGTCCCTTGATAATCAATTCGTAAAGCTGCAAGAACTCTGGTTTCTCAGTTTCATCGACGGATTTTTGCAAATCCAATGCAAATCTTTGAATTGTTTGTTCCAATTTATTAAGTTTTGTTTTTGTGACATTCATTTGTATTTGTTTTCGTTCGTTTTCTAAACGTCTTTGTTCGCAAAACGCAATGAAATCTTCAATTTTAGATTTCCCATCGTGTATGGCCTTTTGGGTGTTTTCTATAGTAACATCAAAGTTCGTTAGACTTTCATTTAGCCCCTGACTTGAAATATTATTGAAATCGTTCAACTCTATTTGACCGATCTGTAAAACGATACTGTTTGTGATTTTGCAGCATTTGTCTTTGTTGGCGCCATATTCAAGTATTGATGCAAATGTGGAGAGTCGGGTTTCCTCCTTGTTAGTCTTTTGTATTGCATTATTTTGATTTACACCTAATGTCTGAAATCCGGCATTTATTAATGTATAGTCTGGAACTATGGAGTTTAATCTCCTTCCAAATCTATCGATTATACCTTTGACATCAAGTTGCCAATTGCGGCAGCAACTGCAATGAGAATGGTTTTTTTGAAATGTATGCAGATTGAGTTCTCCTAGTCTTGTCTTAAAATTCTCTATATCCAATAAAGCATAGCCTGTAGATTTCGCTCGCTCAGTGAACGGAACACAAAATAATTGTATTAAATGATCGATAATATCGTTGATTATCTCAACTCTATCCCGAATAATAGGGTATGGACAACAGTTTCGATTAAGAAATGCTTTAAATTTTCTTACGACATCCGGAAGTCTTGAGACTAGAGTTGGCAATCTCTTCCCTAATTCCGCCTGTTCATTTATCCACAGTCCCTTCTGATCACTTTCATTACATTGTGGTCCAATATGAATGATTTCTGTTGTTGTTGTTGTAAGCTCTGTGGTTGTTGTCATGGGCTTCGTTGTTGTAGTTGTTGTTGGCTTCGTGGTTGTTGTTGTTGACTCCGTGGTTGTTGTTGTTGGCTCCGTAGTTGTTGTTGTTGGCTTCGTGGTTGTAGTTGTTGGCTCCGTAGTTGTTGTTGTTGGCTTCGTGGTTGTAGTTGTTGGCTCTGTAGTTGTTGTTGTTGGCTCCGTAGTTGTTGTTGTTGACTTCGTGGTTGTAGTTGTTGGCTCCGTAGTTGTTGTTGTTGGCTCCGTGGTTGTTGTTGTTGGCTTCGTGGTTGTTGTTGTTGGCTTCTTGGTTGTAGTTGTTGGCTTCGTGGTTGTTGTTGTTGTTGGCTTCGTGGTTGTTGCTGTTGGCTCCGTGGTTGTTGTTGTTGGCTCCATGGTTGTTGTTGGCTTCGTGGTTGTTGTTGTTGGCTCCGTGGTTGTTGTTGTTGGCTCCGTAGTTGTTGTTGATGGCTTCGTGGTTGTTGTTGTTGGCTTCGTGGTTGTAGTTGTTGGCTCCGTAGTTGTTGTTGTTGGCTCTGTAGTTGTAGTTGTTGGCTTCGTGGTTGTAGTTGTTGGCTCCGTAGTTGTTGTTGTTGGCTCCGTGGTTGTTGTTGTTGGCTCCGTGGTTGTTGTTGTTGGCTTCGTGGTTGTAGTTGTTGGCTCCGTAGTTGTTGTTGTTGGCTCCGTGGTTGTTGTTGTTGGCTTCTTGGTTGTAGTTGTTGGCTTCGTGGTTGTTGTTGTTGGCTCCGTGGTTGTTGTTGTTGGCTCCGTAGTTGTTGTTGATGGCTTCGTGGTTGTTGTTGTTGGCTTCGTGGTTGTAGTTGTTGGCTCCGTAGTTGTTGTTGTTGGCTCTGTAGTTGTAGTTGTTGGCTTCGTGGTTGTAGTTGTTGGCTCTGTAGTTGTTGTTGTTGGCTCCGTAGTTGTTGTTGTTGGCTTCGTGGTTGTAGTTGTTGGCTCCGTAGTTGTTGTTGTTGGCTCCGTGGTTGTTGTTGTTGGCTTCTTGGTTGTAGTTGTTGGCTTCGTGGTTGTAGTTGTTGGCTCCGTAGTTGTTGTTGTTGGCTCCGTGGTTGTTGTGGTTATTGCTGTGGTAGCAGTAGTATTAATTGTCGTTGATGTGGTAGTAGTAGTACCAATTGTTGTGATAGAACTTGTTGTTGTTTCTTCATACATTTTCTTGCGATCGCATACAATTATTTTAGGTATATGGAAATATAAGCTTAAATCCATTTTCAAACAATTGCCATTCTCATATTCTTCGGCAATTGTTAAAGTATTCAGATCTAACAATATTTCCTCGACTTCCTCTTGCCATTGATAAACATAATCCCAATATGTATTGTTCTCTTCTTCAGTTGAGCTCTTTTTTATGCAACCATTTTTCTTCAGATAGTAATTATAATCTATCACATCACCATTATTAGATGGATTATCGTGTAAACGATAACAAATCACAACTATTTTAACGCAATATTCAAATCTCTTCCAGCTATTCAAATCCATGTCATCTAGAACTGACGTTATAGATTCATTGACACCAAATTTGTTATATTGAAAAATTGCTATGACTAAGAGCATTAGCAATGCATTTGTCTATAGTTGAGATTTCAGAATTGAGTTATAAGTATATTTAATATGAATTTGACAAATTAACATTCTAATTACCATATTTGGTTTCCAACTTATTATTCCCAATCCAACTGTACGTTTTGCCTCTGTAATGAATACTGAATGCAATTTCCTTATTCACTTATAGAACATATAGAATTTTTATAATTGATTACTAAAAACTAGCAGAAATAATCAAGGCGTACAAATTACATTTTTGCAATAAAATACGGAAAACGAAAAAGCTGGAAAAGTTGGTTGAGTAGAACTAAGGGAGACCCTAAGTCGCGGCCGAAACCACTTACGAGCTTTTTTCTTTTACCTGAAGAAGAAACAGTTATAGAAATATATGAAATATATTTTTAGTTTGGGTATACGCGATTATTTTCCATGAGTTCATCATTCCCATTTTGAATAGAAACCCTGGGTATATTCGTAAACAAATCAAGAATCTAATGAGCAATAAAAAAATATGCATGTGCATATGTACGTACGCATGAATAAGTGTATGCGTGTGTGTGTGAGAGTTTGTGTAGATATCAGTAGAAACAGTGACGCCGTTCGTACGGGCACATTCTTCTGCTCGTCTATGTACATACATATGTACATACATATTTCTTGATAATAAAACCCGTTCAGCACATGGAGCTGCACGAATACGTATGTACAATGTACATAATGTACATATGTACATATGTATAAAAGGTTTATTTTGAATACTTTGCTGACACCGACACTTGTATATAAGGCCGACGGTTTTCTGACCAACAAATCAGTACTCGGCGACGATCGACAACGGCAGCATCTCTTCAAGTGTATTCGTAACTATATAAAGTTATATGTTTTGGACTTGATATGCTGAGGCCTGAGTTCCTCGCACATCTGAGAATGACAACTAAAGGCAAGCAAAATGGGATACAGCTTTAAGGCTCTTGAAGCGCAGACTCGAGGACATTGCTTTGGTTGGTGCCAGTGATGTCATTTTTTGGAACGCCAAAACAGCTAAATCGACTCAAAATAACAGCTAAAAAAAGCTGGATCCCCGGGAAAAAAAGCGGAAAAAAAAGCTGATTTTTATAAATTGTTATTTTTTATTCAAGAATGAATGTATTATCAATATCTTTGTTATCGAGGTGCTACTGTCATCGAACTTTTGTTGGCAAAGTTCACTTAACATTAACATTAACAGGAGCGATTGCGCTATGCTGTGCAACGAATAGGCAAAGCGCTGCCTCCTGCTCAGTTGTTTTTGTTGCCTTTTGACTAAATTGTATATTTTTTTGTTTTTTTTTTTTTTGCACAAAGCAGCTCATCGAACTTATGGGCTTTTTTGTAGCACATGGTGCACGCAAATCACATAATTTTGCAAATTTGCTGCACTTACAGTAGCTACAATACGCCCGTGTTAAGTCTGTGGGATCCTTCCTCAGCCACTCCTTAAACTCTTTGCTCTGCAGCCATATATCTGACTTTTTGTTTGTAAATTACTTTTGGCATCGCTACGAATTTCACAATTTTAGTGATGGAAGACGCACAAATTTGCATAGGCAATTTTTAAGTGAAATAGACTTACATTTATAAGATTTTAATCAACAAATGCGATAGAAAAAACTCACAAAATTAAGAAAAAGTAGAATTAAAAAAAAAAAATTTCAATTTGCTAAAAAAGCTAGAATTCCCGCTGCCCGCTGTTTTCAAATTTTTCCCGCAATCGCATTTCCAAAACAGCCAGATCTAGCTGGAAAAAAGCTGAAATGACATCAGTGGTTGGTGCACAGCTTTAATATATGTATATATGTAGTTCGCTGTTAACTTATGCAGAAGACAGCTGATAACCGGAACGTGGATATGAAGGGTGCAATATAGTTTAAATGACACAATGGTCTGTGTATAAGCCCAGAGCTATGATGCAAACTAAATTAAGAAAATTATATTATACGATAAGTTCCGAAATTTTGTATAGTTAATAGAGAGTCAAAATGAAACAGCAATATCAATAAGTCTTCCATTATTCATGTGTGTCATTTGGCTTTTATTATTGAAATAATAAAAATATTGATAATTAAATGGATGTAAAGATCTCGAACAAAGTAAACAGTTATTCAATATTTTAAAGAAGAAAGAAAGAGAGAGAGAAAGAGAGAGAGAGAGAGAGAGGGAGAGGGAGTGAGAGAGAGAGAGAGAGGGAGAGGGAGAGGGAGAGAGAGAGAGAGAGAGAGGGAGAGACTATTAGAAAATCAAACGAAAACTTAATTTAATAAAATATGAAATAAAAAAGATGGCCGTAACATAAAATAACAATTAATTTGGCATTGCAGTGATAAGTGAGGATTCCATAAGAATTTATTTTCGAGGCAACATGTACTTTTAAATATCTCAGTCTCAGCAATAGATGATTGTACTTATTTCGGCTAATCATACTTCTGTTCTACTATAAGATTCCAATTTTGTAGCAGCTAACCAATAGCGGGGAATAGAAATGCGATGACTTTTTATTTATATGATCTTTACAGTGAACAGAATCTAGAATGGCTATTTAGAAAATAACGGTTGTTTTAATTGTTAAAATAAAACCTAAGAAGTAATAAAACTTTATTTCTGCTTTAAAATTTTGTATTTATTTATTTTTTTTTTTTAGTTTTGTTCACTTTACAATTCGTGTCCATTTTACACCCCTATTCAATTATATGCTTTTAATCAAGGTAAAAGCACAAATTGCTTTTCGAATGTGAATGCAATTTGCTGCCGCTTTAAACATTTTAGTTTAGAATGCTAAGCGATTCGATTATCCTTGCGGATCTGTCTGTATGCTCCGATAAGCTCCTGATGTATTTAAGATCGAAGAGCCAAAAATTTGATTTCGAAGACAGGTAGAAGTCTTGATTTCCCAACCTAATTAAGTCGAACCCAGACTTGAAAAAGCTAAAACCCAGATTTTGCTTAACTGTTTCCTTCATGCCTGTGCCCAACGATCGTGAAAGTTCCATTCAATGTCATAGGGCTTCACATGGGGGTGGGGTTGAAATGAAGTCCAAAAGAATGTTCCGCCATTGGTGCGTGCGAAGTGCACGGGCACATAGTACTCCTCTTGATCAAACGTGTGTAGTTCGCCGGATCCATTTTCGTCATAAACAATAATCGCATCCTCCTTGGCGCATTGTCTTATCTCCTCAATAAGTCGATTTTCCAGATGTTCGTTTGACATATTATCCATGTCATTGTTGAGCCAGTCGAACTCTGTCTCCTTTTCATCTGATGCGATATAGGAGCTCCGATCTGGCTGCTTTGCCTTTAGCTTGAAGAACTGTCTTATCAAGGGCTTCACAATATTTGTGAGCCTTCGTGTTGGCGAGACTTTCGATTTGTGGGAATAAACCATGATTTTTTTCTTATAGTTATTGAAGTTCAGTTGTTGTTTATTTTTAGCTGATAACTTTGACATTCCGTCGTCTTGAGTAAATGTTGTGAATGTTGTCTGTGCGGGAGTCAAACTGTTTATGATGCTCTCTCATACATGCCTACCCTATTTATACACTTGCTCTCTCTGAGCGTCTCAAGGCGGTCCGCCTGCATCTCGGCCAATCACAGATGCTGAAATCTACCAGGTGGTAGAACAGAAATTTCTCACGTATTGCGTGATGATGGTATACCATGGTGATGAAATACCTGACACTCACAGGTTAGAGTCCTGAAAAGGACTAGAAGCGTGGGAAACTCATTCTCCATGCATCTCTTTCAAGGTCATTATCCTGCCACTTTCAGCGTGAGAAGTAAATATTTCGAATTTTCAACTAAATTCCATTACCAAAAATTATTGAAAATTAAACTGTGCAATTACCAAGATATGTTGACAATTTTAAACTAATCTTCGAATCAATATATGTATCATGAGATCAGTTGTCTGATAACAGATAGAAGTTAGTACACGATTTTCTGTTTGTCGATCTGATCGTATGTATGAACTCATCAATCTTGGCACAACTAAGAGTTAGAGACGTGCAGATTCAGCTTGCTTTAAATAATTGCAGTACCTTTCCTAACTTAATGTAATACAAACATTCTCGAGCTACAGTTATTAAATTATCATTTCCCCATTTTAATTTTGTTTTTATCTTTTATGTAATTTATATATATTTTTTTTAAACAAATTTTTTGGTATCGGCTGGAAGTAGCATTTAAAGTTGCAGATATATATATATATTAGAGTGCTCTAGTCGACTAGGAGATACCCTGCACCCTTCAAAGAACTGATAATCTTCTTCTTTTGCGCATACATAACAAGTAAGACATTCACAAACATTTTGACAAAACCATTATACCCTGATTTCCCATTTTCAATGGTTTCAGGGTATAACAGGGGTAAGAAGGCTCTAGTCGAGACTGCTTTTCTTTACGTAGGTATAAGTGCGTGCCGTGGCTTGGGGGTGGGTTGGGCTACACTTTGGGCGCTTATAACTCAATTTGAAGACGGACGATCTTAATGAAACTTTTGAAATATATTAATACCAAATAAATGATTCTAATTGCCAAATTGCAAGTCTCTAGTGTTTTAATTACAGTTTTTTAAAAATTTTCGGGGATGGCGGCGAATTTGAGGCCGGTATCCAAAATCTAACAAAAATCGAAATTGTATTAAAATACTATCTATACATATGCAAATATGCATCGTATACCACGTGCAATACACGGACATATAACAAATAATGAAGTCTTTAGGTCTTATAGTTTCCGAGACCGACGCGTTCATACATACGGAGGACGGACGGATATCGACTCAGTTTGTCGCCTTGAACAAGAATATATACTCTATGAGGTCTGCCACGCCTCCTTCTGCCTGTTACATACGAAAACAATATACCCTTATTTCCCATTTTCAATGGGCTCAGGGTATAAAGACAGCAAAACGGATGAAAGTCATATTAGAAAACTCGATCTCGGTATGAATTGGAGGTAGGGCAAGGGTTTTTTCTTATGTATAATCCCTACCTGTTTCAATGAAATATGAGAATGTTCTGGCACTGCTTAAGAATGATCAAAGAAAGCAAAACAACCGTTGACAATGCACTGGCAGTAACATGTTTTCGTTCGAGAACAGGTTTTCAGCTCAAGGGCGAAGGAACAGGTAGTCTAGAATTGTTTCGGTTCTATACACATTTTTTGGGAATTTTTAATGTGTTATTATGGTTGCAGGTAAAAATCAATGTTATAAGATTTACAAATTTATTTGCATATTTATCTCGAAATATATACATATGTATATAATAGATGTAATTTAAAGCTTGCCTATGATAAAGACCATTGCAAAATATCGAACCCTATTTATAGTCAGATATATATTTTAAACATGTTCATGAAGTGAAAGAATATATTTTGAATTTGGAAAATTCTTTTGGAGATATATGTATGTATTGTGCAGTATAAATTTTGTTCCCGATATGCTTAGAAAGGTCGTTTAAAGAAGGGAAAAAATCTAAAAAGAAATATTTAATATATAAAGATTTGAATATGAATAAATATACATCTTTCCTATGGCCATAGGTATGTGCAGTTACCCGAAACTGAATAGTTGATGTAGGAATCAGGCTCTCTTTTGAAATATACACACATAAACATTCCCCTTAGAGTATGCTACCTACAGGTAGTCGATGCACGTGTGTGTGGCTTGCTCGTCTCCTTCCATCTTATAATTTCTATTGAATATTTGTATTGCTTTTCACTTTGCTCCTTTTTTGGTGGTTTGCTCAGACTTTGCCCTTACCAATTATTATTTTATCATGGCTAGAATGACAGCGACAGTGAAGTCGAGGGCCCTCGTCAAACATATGTTGTCGAAAGATATATGGCTTATTCGGTAATGACAAGGGATTTGAATCAATGTATCGTTCATAGATCTGTATTATTTTATTTTATTAGATTAAAAAATAATATTAATGATGCCTTTGAATTAGAATTTCTGTGTTTAGAGCACTTTATACACATAATAGAATTATTATATCTGAGTAAATGGAATTATATATCTGAGCTATTTTACATCGCAGCATGTACTTGTAACTCCAGAGTTAATATTTCTTTACATTATTACGGCCAATATCTAACATAAATCATGCGTTCTGAAATTGAATGTGAATTTATTCCAAATCAAGTGACAGCCCAATAAATCTGCCGGAATCTCTGCACACACGCTGATGAAGTTCGATTAAATTAATTTTTAGGATTACTTTAGGCAATTGGCTATTCTTTTTAGCATCTATATTAGTTTTGTGAGTTATTTAAGTATATCATGTTTGTTAGAAAAGTCAGAGTCAACATATATTTGATTCTAGGATTTTGGAAAATAATAAGGATGCCATAATATATTGAGCCCTTAATGTCAGATCACATCGAAACATCTCATCAGTACTCTATAGGAAATCTATTCCAGTTAACAGATCGCATCCATGCAAATATCACTTTTACCGAGGACTGTCGATCGAAAGTATTATATTGTCTTATACGAATCCAATATGTGACAGTTTGCCTTGAATGAATCGAATTAGTTCTCAATCTATAAGGTGTATATCACATGCTGCGAGTTACATAGTTCATACAGTTTTTATAGTTAGTATTCGAGTCTATATATGCAATTTCCTAAAGTACCTACCTCTCCGATTGGGATTGTGTGTGTTTTATACATATGTATATGTATGTGTATATATATTTTTATTTTTAGTTTACGTACAAGAACCTAAACTTTTAAAATGAAACCAAAAAAAAAAAAAAAATAAAATAAAATATAATACAAATATATGTTGTTTTTCAGTTAGTCTATTTATTTATTTGCTTAACATTAATCCCTAGTTTACATGGAAGACAATGATTTCTTAGCCTATTTTTAACCTAACAAACAAACATGGAAGACAATGATTTTCTTATAGCTATGAGAGAAAGCTTTATAAAATCACAAAAATTTACAAATATTCATATTGATTGAAGATTGTTTTCTCTTTCAAACCAATTGAGAGCATACCTATGCTAATATCACCTTAAAATTGCGATCGCACCAAGCCCACCTCGCCATGAGCCTTGGTTTTAAAGCTGACTTCAATGTTTTTGTTGAATCGAACGATAATTAAGCTTGAACCCAGCGATCATACTTAGTTCGCATTTGGTACTCCTGTTGTTGCTGTTGTTGCTGGCATGTTCCATCTAGTGAAGTCCAGAAGAAAGTTCCGCTGCTCGTACGAGCAAAGTGGACCGGGATGAAGGTCTGATCAGGATGTACCGGAACAATGCTCTGCTTTTCATCTTGTTGAACGATAATAGCCGCATTGTTGGGACATTCGCGTAGATCGCTGTAGAGTCTCTGTTCGAGCAGCTCATTTGCCGTGTTGTCACAGCTGGCCACCGAATCTCTGCGCATGTCCTCTAATGATGAGTTTATGTCGTTTTGCGACTGCACCTCGGCTAGAGTCTTGCGAATTAGCTGTTTCTTCTTCATTAGCCGCAGCAGTGGTTTGACAAGTTTCTTCAGGCTGAGCATTGCCATTGCATGTTGATCTGATTTTCTTTGCATCATGATGCTCGTTTCGAACTTGTATTCCCGTGTGATGAAAGACATTAAAAGCGACTTGAGTTGAGGTTGTTTTCACGTTGCTGGTCGATGTTGTTCTGCTGTTCGGGGTATTCGAAGGTCCTCTTTTATACGATCAGCCCTCAGTTGGGCATCTGTGCTCTCGCAATGCTCTCTGCTCATGCAGCCAATGAAAATGCTTGCTTGAGGCAGGTGGTTGTTTGCGCATCGACTGAGCGATCGAGAGAAAGAAAGGGAGAAACTCACATACCAGATTATTGAAAGTGGATATTTAGTTGGAATTTTCGAGTTGCACAAAATCGACTCTCTTGTCTCTTGGCTCGCTCACTCGCTACCTGCTCAGCATGATATTCCCAAATCACATTTCAAAGTTCCTGCCACGACATGTACAGACAAGTTGTAACAAGTTCGTAGCTACGCAACCCTAAGTGTAGAGGATTTTAAAATTGGACACACTATGTGAAAAGGGCAGGGTAGAAACGAGAATAACAATAGTGTACACTCATATCTCTAAAGCAATCTCGCTTGGAAAACCCTACTTGTTGGCCATTTCATTGACACAACATGAAAATTCCAATACCGTAGCTCTGGGAGCTCTGTGACCTGTCGGCAGCAAGTAACGTATTTTTATACCCTGAACCCATTGGAAATGGGAATTCCGGGTATAATGGACTTGTGAAAATGTATGTAACAGACAGAAGGAGACGACGCAGATACCATCTAAACCGTTTTAGCTAGAGACTTCAAACTAAAGACATTTTGCAATTTGGCAAATATACACATTTAGATGCTATAAATATATTCTGAAAGTTTCATGAAGATGGTACATCTAGAAATGGAGTTATAAGCGTCCAAAGTATAGCTCATACGTTCGTAAAGAAGAAGAGTATTTGTTTTTTGCAGGGTTCAGGGTATCTCGTAGTCGAGCAATCTCGACTAGAACCTTGTTACTTGTTCCTTTTTGTATACCGGATTCTGTGTGAGTTTTGAAGGCTAGTCAAAACGAATTAACGCGCTATTTGGGATTTACAACTCGGAGTGGCAGGTAGTGGGCAGACATAACCGTTTGCACACATTTGCATGTCATTGTTGTTTTTAGGATCTGTTTGTGGGTCCGTAAACAATTTACTACGCGGGTGATGCATCCTTGATCCTTACATTTTTCAGGAATTTTGTCGGCAAATTATTTATGTGCCTTTCGATTGTTATTCGAACGTCCCATTTGAAACGTAACGTTCGTTTTTTAACGGCTTTACATCAAGATTTCTTAAAATTCCAAAAAAGGGTATACAAACAATTTTATAGATGTATAGATGTGGTTTTAATTTACATTTTTTATTGCAATGAAACCTAAGCGTTCTTGAGATCGGAATAAAAAATAACAATTTAAAATAGAGAATCTATAGTACTAAGTCGTCATTTCTTAATAGTTAACTTTAGCAAAGATCTGGTTTCTAGGGTCTTCGCTTGAAGTCGCTATTTAAACAGTCTGTCTTGATTAATATTTTTAATGTGAGTTTAAAAATTTTAAAAAGGGTAGAAACAGGAATATAATTATTAATCTGTCCAAGTTGGTAACTTGTGTGTAGAACATTCCGTCAGTCGGACTCCTTGAACTTACTATCATTGTCATTGTATTATAGTATTGCCAGTTTTCATGATCATTTGCTAGCGCGTACAATTTCGCTTATCTAGCATCATATTCGTGCCATCTTAAAGAAGAGTGCACTGTAATTCGTTTTGGGGTCATTTTAGGGTTTGTTCCATTAACTCTCTTTTATCTTTTTGTCCGTTTGGTGTTTTTACCTGCCTCCAGTCTCAATCTGACCCTTGCACGTGTGGAACCCTGTGCCACCAAACCTAACAACACACAATCGAAATTCAATAGCCTGAATGCATTAGAAAAGGGCAATTCAACAGAAAAGCATGCCCAATGCAGCGTAATGGTAGTCCCGGAAACGGATTAAAATAAAATTCTCCTAGAGTTATTATATTCTGTCTGTATTGGTTTAGGTTGCTAATGTTTTGAAAATGTATGCATTAACGGCTTTTCCTCTGGTTCTGATCAGCATGGGTAGCACAGTCAAAATTTGTTGACTGATGGTACTTACAAAGTTATAAATATATTTTTTAATATTGCAATTATTCAATATTGAAACATAATTATTGGACAATTTTATGATTACTTTTCTCTTAATTAAATCTCTTGAAACTCGCGAATGATTCTTAGTGTTGGTATATAATTATGTATTTTGACCTCTTCTGTATTTGTATAGAAAAATGTAACTGAAACCAGTAACAAAGCTCTAGTTGGCACCGGTAACCAAAATCTAACAAAAATCGAAATTGTATTGAAATAGTATCTATATAAATGCAGAAGATTTGAAGACTAACTCTAAAAATGAATGAGATATAGTTTTATAGCTGATTCTCGATAAATGTTAAAATCGATCACTCTGAAACCGAACTAATTTTCGAAGTCTCTAGCTCGCATATTCCAAGATCGATGAGTTCATACATACGGACGGACGGACACACGGACATAGCTATATGAACTTTTCTCGTCACCCTCATCAAGAATATATATACCTTATATACTTTATGAGATCTGCCACGCCTCCTTTCACCTGTTACATACTTTTAACAAAACCATTATTTCCTGATTTCCCATTTTCAATGGGTTTAGGGTATAAACATTAAAAGTTACCCAGGTAGTCTGCAATCTTTAAAATGTTTTTGTTTGTTTCTAAATGTAAATTATCCTTTTTGAATGTGCTTTTTTTTATTAAAGTATAATATATGATATGTAGACTGGACTTGTTTTTAACGATAAGGCGTAAGTCAAGAACCGTCTTTATGGAAATTGATAGAGTAAAGCGAAATCATTTGCTAACTGACTGAAACGGGTTTTCCACTTGTCAAATGGCTCCGCCCAAACAGGTAGATATACGGAGCATTCGACCCATCATTGTTGAACAAGTGTGACAAATCTCACTACCAATCTTTAAATTCTAAAACATTTGTTGAGTTTCCTAGAATCTTAAACAATGAGAATACAGTTAAAATTACGTTTTAGTGGCGCCGGCGTCCTGCTGATTATTTTACCCAGACGTCTACAAGACTCCGGTACATACTCGCACATACGTGATCACCTAAATAAATTTAATGTATCTTAGGTAAAAAGAGTAATTGGCACAATTCAACCCAAAACCTTTTAAGGGTAGGTGTATACAATAATTTCTTCAGGTCTTCTAAGTACATGTCACAAACGCTCTTGCTTGACTCTAAAGGTTAAAGGTTGTCGGATGCACCCTAAAAGCAGTATTTTGTTGATCTTACGACTCGATATGTTATATATCATATATGTATGTTCTTAACATATGATGAGATTGTACTTTTTACTTCATTGATATATTCAACATGAAAATGTTCTTTGCTTCAATTGGTATACAAGTATTCTAAAACAATTCAAAAAGTTGCAGTCGGATGCTACCGACTGTACAATACTCATTCACTATAAAAAATAGCTTTATATTTTCGATTAAAGGAATCAACTCCAAAGTCAATTTATGATTTTGATATTTCGATTTGTCACGCTCACAACGGGAGTAAATATATCCACAATATATTTTTATTCTTAGATTGTTAACATGATTATTTATTCAAAATGTACAGCCCATAGCACATTTTCACATGATACGGTACGCGTAAATATTCAAATTTCGAATTCTCTAGCTGCAGTAGTGTTATTATGGTTTGTATTCATATGGAAAGGCGAGCACAAAAATAATATGCTCTTTTACTTCGTGAATGAGTATAACGAACCAGCAGACGAAGTGGCTTTCATGGCTGATTAGTATAGATTGTAGAAACATGGCAAGTAGCTCTGCGGGTCCTTGAAACTCTTGAGTTGAACAACTGATAGTTCATAAATACCAATGCTATACAAAATGTTGTTCCATCGTCCATTTTGTGGCATTTAATTTATGGAAAATGCAGCGACATTCACTGATTGGGATTGTTGAAATTTGTTTCATGAGATCTGAAGCGAGGCGTCTGTTGTCAAATCTAACAGTGGCCGGGACACCATGCATGATGCACAGATATTGTCGTCCTATTGTAAAATGATATTTATGAACGAACATTTCACTACAATCTGTCGGCGTCGACCAATCCTAATCGTAATTGTCAAGTGCTGCCTTAGGCCTTGTACTGAGATCAAATTACGTTGCTGGTGGTAATGAAAATCTGTGGAGTGTTAATGAAAATCTATGGAGTGTGTGTTATGTCTGCAATTTATAAAAATATTCATATCGCATATTTAGCAGCTATTTGTTATTATAATGAAGACTTTTTGACCCAAGAAGTTTTGATCAGGAGATACCCTATATTAGGTTCGAAAGCTACCAGCTAATAAATAATAATTTAAATTACAATAATAACGTAATATTGTATTAGTATTTATGGCAATCTACCATGTTCAGAAAATATGTTGAAAAATATTTTCCTTAATACGCGTAAATTATATTCGACATGTTTATTAATATCTATGATAATATTGAAAATATTTATTATACGTTTTTGTTCTTTTTGATCTAAGAGTGTTCCTTTATGAGATATTCTATAATAAGTTCCTAAACTGTCAGTTCTTGCATATTAAATTAGTTCACATTAATTACGTAGTTAATTACTTATTGCAACTTGTGAGTGTTTAAGCGATCGAAGATATTCAGAAAATATTTTCTTATTATTTAGCTTAATATTAATAGATATAATATTTATATTCGACACAATTAGTAATATCTACACTATACTACTCAAAATATTTACGATATGTATACGCGGACATTTCATACGCTACTCATTTCATCATCATCGATAATTTTAAATTAGTTTTCAACGCAACTTTAAACCACTAATGCTGAAAAGTGTCTTCAGACACTTATTATACCCTGAACCCATTGAAACCTGGAATACCGGGTATAATGGTTTTGTAAAAATATATGTAACAGCACAAAAAAAAAGTTGATATAGCCCTGTCCGTCTGTCCGCCCGTCTGTATGAGAAATTCGAGATTCCGGAAACTACAACAGGTAGGAGCTCAAATTTTACATGAATATTTGTATTTTAGTTACGCAGTACGAGTTTATTTTTTTTTAGATATCCCCATTCCCTTATTATCGATAAAAAATAGAAAATCATTAAAATTTTTTTAAACGTTTTTTGTGCGCTGTTTCTACGCCGTTTGTATATGTAGATAGATATTATGGATACGCAGATTTTGGATGCCACGCCCCTTCGCCCCAATTAAGTCTTCTGAGACAGTAATTTATACAAAAAACAGTATTAATTCCTTAGATCAAAATGAGTCTCATATAAATATACCCCTATTTACCATATTTGTAGACATTAGTGTATTTTAGCTATAGATACAAACATTTGATCGACACGATCAACAACCACTGAATTGTAAACCACCAAAGCAGTTTTCGAAAAAAAAAAAAAAAAAAAAAACACAAACAAATTTTAAATAAATTGTTTCATGGCATTTTTGGAATAAAACCTCCCAATAGATACGTCGGCCACTTTCCTTTGTGAACACGTGTGCACGGTCTCCTATTTTTTTTTTTCTTTTGTCTAATCCTTAGCTATGTCCCCTGCGGTGCTGAGTTTTACTGATTTGGGTCTCTTATTGTTAACCGAATATTTTCGGACAGTTTTCTGTTAGCAATGTATGTATGTGTGTGTGTTCCAAGTGCTCTATGATCTTCAAATATATATACATAGGTTCATAAATAATGTTTGTCTGTATGTGTATTGTTAGGAATTGTTAATTTTTGTTGAATACGGATTGACGCTTAATTTGATTCTATGTTAACCGAGGAGTTCGAGATTAAGGAGGGGATCAAGTAATATATTACAGTTAATTTATTTTAGTACATATTATTTTTTTTTAGTACTGAACTACTATATGATTAGTGTGGACAAAAATGCTATTTGAATGTTTCTTTTTTTTTATACCCTGAAATGAATACTTTTTAGGATCTCGTATGTACATATATGATCGGAATATATAAACTTTGTGGGGTCTGCGACTTCTGCCTGTTACATACATTTTCACGAAATAATTATACTCTGAATTCCTATTTTCAATGGGTTCAGGGTATACAAAATAAGTAAGTAAATAAGGCAAATACACACATATGAATGTATTTCTCACGCTCTGAAAGATTCATATCGATTGTTCATATACAAGAGGATTTTAAAATGTCCACTATATAGCACAGGATGTGTAACTTAACAGCCAAGAATGCAAATGATCGCTGCGAAAAGACTTCAATGATAAGACAAGAATAGATAAATTGCAGTCATTGCAAATGTGGTATAGCGTGTGTGGTATAGTCAGTTGACCACATAACAAATTTGTGATATATATATATAAGATTGGCACTATAGAAGAATGCGATAGAAGAAACAAATAGGACGAAACACTGGACTATTCTTAAAAAAAAAACAAACATTAAAATGAGTCAAAAAGCCTTAGCTTTCTTGTCCGACTCTTTTCCCAAAATTTCAGCTTTTTTTTAAAGTATGTTCCCACCGTTTTTTTTAAACAAAAATTCGCATCACTTGATATATTGAAATAATATTGATATATTGACATATATATATGTTAATTCTTTGTAGGGTTCAGGCGATCTCCTAGTCGAGCAATCTGGACTAGTCACTTCTACTTGTTATCATTTTACTTATTATTATGATTTGGTATCAATAATTCTTAAGTTATATATGAATTTCTTTTTAATAAATGTACAGTTGTAAGACCATACGTAAAGAAGAGGAAAGAAGGAAAAAAGCAATGAAAAAATTGAAAATGATAGACCACGAGATACTCAGAATCTTCCTAGTTTATTTTCTGTATGAATAACAAGTTGCATATGACCACTAACCATATGTTGTACGGTGATATGACTCACACATATGCAGACGCTTCAGTTCTAAAGGACTTGGTAGGTTACACAAGGAGCAGTTCCGTTACTTTTCAGTTAGCAAACAGATCTGTTGTGACGTCACATTTTCAGTCAATTTAAAACACGTGCGCACCACATTCTAAAATAATGTCGTAAGACTTTTAACTTAATAGACCGATTTGCACAACCTTTGTTACTCCACATCTGAAAGCAGTTTCAAATTTGAATATTTACACAATGTGTCTTAGCAAATTTGTTGTGGCTTCTTCAGTAACAGATTCCACTTAATTTACATAAAAGTGTAACTGGTAATAATATCTTATTTCGACTTCTTAAGGAGTGATCAGCATTGGGGACAATTTACGAGATTATCATCAGTGAGAAAAAATGGAATTTGGAATCCCTGAGTAAACATACTTTGTATCGCAGATATACTTTATCCGAATATTCGAGTTCGGTTGAGTAGGCCCTAATTTCAACAGAGTACAGATTCTAGAGAATTTCATTCTACCATACAAAATGCTGTAGCAGCAGCAAATTAGACCTCGTTAAAAGGCACACTTTCTTCTATTCGCCCCCGTTGGCAGCAGTAATCCCTATTGTCTGGCTTGTTCGGATCACGTTTCAACAATGTCTACTGGTTCTCGCTGGCATTTTTCTGTGTATTAATAAGCCTGGTGGTTGGTGGCTGGTGACAACACGTGAAACTCCATGACGTCTCACTATGTCGGCTATACCTACCTCCTTCGAACCCTCGCATAGACAAAACCAAACAAAACATTGGAAACTGCAAAATTCCAAAAATGTGTTTACAAATATTTTTGAAGCGAGATAAACAAAGGCCTATCAACTATTGTTGAAATGTATGACTTTCCGAACCATCAATCGTTTGTTTTTTAGTGTTGGCACTTTTCAATTTTCAAAATTAAAAACTAAATTGTGTTAGAAATAGATTGAAAAGATAGAGACTGTTTTATATATTTACAAAAATGTCAAGTTGTTTCTCAATTTAAATTGACAATTTTGGAATATTCACGCACATGATTGATTAAAAATTGATTTGATGTAGCTTTGTAGGATAAATTTCAACGATTATCCTTTTAACATATGTATGTTTGTTTCATGGATTTGTGAATAAATTGGATATGTGTATATACTATAAATGTTTTTATTACTTTTAAGTTCATATTTTTTTTGGTAGAGTAATTTCCATTCTATTGTATTTTTAAGAACGAGCATTTCTGTTATTTCACGTTGAACTAATACATTTTTGTTCATTTCGATAGATATGTTGTATTGATAATGAAGTACCAATGAATGTACACATTAGAAGGAACTCAATATAATAAATCGTTATTGTTAGGGTAGATTTCCTGAAGCCGATTGAAAGATAGCTACAAACAAGGCACTGACAATGGTAAGCAGTCGAAGAATAGCACATGTGAACAATTGAAAAGCAAACCTTCAATTTCAAAGGGCAACCACTGCTTCGGCTTACCACTGAGTCCTGATTTTGTGGATGTATTTTGGTCCTTTCTCGTTTTGTGGGATACTTTTGGGTTTACCCAATACCAGCTATGCACTATTGACATCTTGGCCATGTTTGCTCATCAACTATCATTTTATTGGCTTTTTCTATGGATTTAATTAATTTGTAGTTTGTGGTACATGACATCACTGTATTCACAATAACAACAAGTAAGAGTCGAGACGGTTCGACTACGAGATACCCTGAACCCTGCAAAAAAGTGTTTCTCTTCTTATTTGCGAACATGAGCGCGCGCTCTGCTAACTGCGCAGTTGCTGCCGTGGCTTGGGGGTGGGTTGGGCTGAACTTTGGGCGCCTATAACTCCATTTCTAGATGGACGATCTTCATGAAATTTTCAGAGTAGATTAAGAGTATTTAAATGTATCTATGTATGTGCCAAATTGCATAGAGTATATGATTCGTGCTTCCCATATTTGTATACCCTGAACCCATTGAAAATGAGAATTCAGGGTATAATGGTTTTGTGAAAATGTATGTAACAGGCAGAAGGAGACGTCGCATACCCCACAAAGTATATATATTCTTGATCAGCACAAAAAAATAATTTGATATAGCGCTGTCCGTGTGTCCGTCCGTCCGTCCTTCCGTCTGTCCATTCGTCCATATGAACGTCGAGCCGTCTTGACTAGAGCCTTCTAACTTCTTTATATTTAAATATTAGTTGAGAATGAAAAATAATTATATGATTGCATTACAATTTTAACTTCTCAAATGAATTAATTGAATAATATTATGTAAAATAAATTTGTTGGTAAGTCTAATTGTTCATAGATCTGAGTAATTTGGGTTTTAGGTCCTGTCATCTTAAATGTTTAATAAATATTATAATTGACCTTATATCTGTTGACTAAGTGGCTTAAATACAGAGCATTTTTCGATTTGTAAAACTGTACTTTAATTGATTGATTGATTTTACTATCAGTGATATACACAAGTATATATGCAAAACTGTCAAGCTTTAAGTGTCAATGCGAAATGGCTTGGCTTTATACGGACGGAACACAATAATTTTGTGATGAACTGTTTTAGATTTAAAAACAATTTTCAAAATATTGAGATATAATCGAATTTTAATATTGTAACCAAAACCACTGGTTTATGTTTCTTTGTGTTCTTTATTTGGTTTTGCATAATAATTATATTCTAGATATCTCTTTCCATATTGAGAACTAAATTCTGTCAATTACACATAGGTTGGTAGGCTATAGATTTTAGATTATTTTAATTTGTAATCTGGACACATATATAGAAACTCTAGATAAGATCGAACTGAATAAAGATGTTAAGATGAATTTTAAAATAAAGTTATCTGTTTTACCAATTTGGTTACAAGAACATCTCTGATCATCATTTAGCAATGATGAGATAGTATAAGCGAAGTATGGTGAAAGGCAGACCCAAATGACTGCTCCTATCGTAAGGGATATCAGCTTTACTCGAGTATGTAGGAGACATACATATGTATAACAGCTATATGTAAATCACATTCTTAATCCTGAACTATGATACTTCCAAAGTTCTTATCTCTGATGTGCAATCTCTTAATTCGCTGCTAACACCGATACTCATATTCTTTGTACCTAAGTGGCCGGATTATCACCAACCAGATGGGACGGAACGTAACGAGACGAGCCAAATAGTTTGTATGTACTTGAATTTATTTTGTTTTCAGCTAAGAGCATAAATATTTTCAGAGTTTTCCTTATTTTCTTTAAGATATGTTTGCTCTGATAAGATAAACAATGGAGGCAGGATCAAATAACATGCTAGCGATTTTGTACGTCTTGTTTCAATAAACATTTCGACCATTAGTATTTTTTATACCCTGAACCTATTGAAAATGGAAATTCAGGGTATAATGGTTTTGTGAAAATGTATGTAACAGGCAGAAGGAGACGTCGCAGACCCCATAAAATATATATGTTCTTGATCAGCAGAAACAAATAAGTTGATTGAGCCCTGTCCGTCTGCCCGTCCGTGCGTATGAACGTCGACATTTCGGAAACTACAAAAGCTATAAAGCTGAAATTTCACATGAACACTCGTTTGTTAGTTACGCAGTATGAGTTTATTTTGTTTTTTCGATAATTCATCCCATTTCCAAATTATCTTAACTTCTAGAGACTTAAAATTTTTTGATTTAGATAGATATTATGGATACGCAGATTATGTAATTTTCAGATTTTGGATGCCACGCCCCCTTCGCCCCTAATTTGAAAAAAAAAAACGCTTTTCAAATACTAGAGACTTGAAATTTAGCACATACATACATTTAGATACCCTTAATCTACCTTGAATTTCATGAAGATCGTCCATCTAGAAATGGAGTTATAAGCCTCCAAAGTTCAGCCCAACCAACCCCCAAGCCACGGCAGCAACTGTGCCGTTAGCAGAGCGCGCGCTTATACGTGCGTAAAGAAGAAGAGAAACACTTTTTTGCAGGGTTCAGGGTATCTCGTAGTGGAGTCGTCTCGACTAGAGCCTTCTTACTTGTCTATACCCTGAACCCATTGAAAATGGGAATTCAGGGTATAATGGTTTTGTGGAAATGTATGTAACAGGCAGAACGATATGTCGCAGACCCCACAAAGTATATATATTCTTGATCAGCATAAAAAAAATAAATTGATTGAGCCCTGTCCGTCTATTCGTCGGTGCGTATGAACGTCGACATTTCGGAAACTACAAAAGCTGGAGAGCTGAAACTTCACATGAACACTCGAATGTTAGTTACGCAGTATGAGTTTATTTTTATTTATTTTTTTTTTTTTTCGATAACTCATCCTGTTTCCAAATAAATCGAAAATTCGCTTACATTTTTTAAGTTTTCTACGTTTTAGCGACTTCAAATTTATATATTTAGATTAGAGGTGGGCATGGGCCGAAATTTTGCACCCAACCCGACCCAGCCCATGGGCCGAAGAGCAAAATTTTACCCTAGTGATCACAATTGTAATAGATGGTGATGATTATTGTAATTGAGATAATCGATGACAAACGTAATCGATATTGTACACGAAGTTATGGAAAGAAAATATTTGCAATTAAAATTGAAAATATTTAAACATTTCACGATTGCCTTCTCATATTTCCGAATTATTTCGGATAAGGCGGGTTGAGCGGCGTAACTCGCACTCGCCCGTACCCAACCCGAAACTCGATTTTCCAGCCCACACCCACGGGTACCCGACAAAAACCCAGCCCATGCCCACCTCTAATTTAGATAGATATTATGGATAAGCAGATTTTGTGATTTTCATATTTTGGATGCCACGCCCCCTCGCCCCAATATGAAAAAACGCATTTAAAATACTAACAACTTGAAAATACATACATTTAGATGCTATTAATATATTCTAAAAGTTTCATAAAGATAGTCCATCTAGAAATGGAGTTATAAGCGTCCAAAGTTCAGCCCAACCAACCCCCAAGCCACGGACGCAACTGTGCCGTTAGCAGAGCGCGCTTATACGTGCGTAAAGAAGAAGAGAAACACTTTAGCGTAGCTAACATACGCATGTTCATGTGAAATTTCAGCTCTCTAGCTTTTGTAGTTTCCGAAATCTCGACGTTCATACGGACGGACGGACGGACAGACGGACAGGGCTCAATCAACTTATTTTTTTATGCTGATCAAGAATATATTTACTTTATGGGGTCTGCGACTTCTCCTTCTGCCTGTTACATACATTTTCACAAAACCATTATACCCTGAATTCCCATTTTCAATGGGTTCAGGGTATAAAAAAAAAGAGAATCAACAGTTAAATGTTCATACACCTATTCATCACACAGCTTAGACTTCAATTATTATTCAATTTGTTGTGCTAATTATTACTTAGTTTACGATTAAATTTACAACATTATTTTATATTATCAATACTTATTTAATTTCTAATTTAACTTCCCTTTTATAATGTTCTCTTTAATTATGTATCTTTTTATTCGACAGCTGATCTATTTTGATAAATTGTTAGTTATTTGCCTTAATCGATATGTGGCTCCATTTAGCCAACACCTGAGTCAGTGGAGTTACATATGCGTGTATGCAAAGCTCACAAACATTTGTTCAGTGATATTGATGCTAGAGACCGACAATTAAATTGATTAATTATTATTGACTAAAAGCACTAACCATACAATGGTATGGTTAGTGTTAAAAGGATGGGGCCAATATATCTACGCGTAGTCTTACAGTCACAATGTGTATAGATACAATCTATTAAACTATATAACATAGGTTATCTTCCACACATTTACAACATTTCCAAAAGTAGCCTATATATTTGAAAAAAAGTGAAAAAAGCATAGGAAAAAAAAAAAGTAAAATTAAGAGACAGTTCAACATTCATATAAATTCAAAACTAACTGTAAGCGATCTAAAAAGTTTATCGTTAAGTAGTAAAATAGTTCCGAATGAAATAAAAAAGTTGTATTTCATTCGAATTCTTTTTTTATTATTTCCGCTCTTTACAATAAATTTTAGTGTTAGGTGTAGAGAATGCCTGTTTAGTTGCGCCTGCAGAGTTGAGAAACTCAATTGGTCAAGGCAATTGGCAAAAGAGCATAGCATGAAACGTTATAAGAGCATTCCTATATAAGCGATTGTTCAATCACTTCCGTTTGAAATTTTCGATTGGCATTTAAAATGCAACGTATTCTGAAAAAGTCCTGCGGAGCTATGCACGACTGCCTATCAATAAACGATATACCAAGATTTACTTTTGCTGGACCTCTGCTGGTATTCACACTCCACTGAAGAGCGTAGCCATTGTTTTTAGAATGGGCCCGTCCATTCAGCTATTTAGACAAAAGAAACTTATCTGCACATGCGTAACGAATGTCCAGTTTTTCAAGCAGCCTCAATGACACCAATTTTCAAAGCAAACCTTCAATGGTCTACGGGCTTATGCATGCTGTGGATTGCTCTTTAACTAAAATCTCACAATGGACATATATTTTTAAAAAGGCTATGGAGATAGAACAATAATTTGTCAATTGTATATGCAACTTGTATATAAACATACATGTGTATATATGCATGCATGTGTATATATACATACATATATATCGTATTTTTTGTATATATCAGACTCTATTAATTAATACTCTATTTACTTAGCACATAATGTTTGTGGTTGGGAAACAACGAGAATATATTTGGGATCAAATCAAAGTTCACTTTTCAATCGTGCTCGAAATGTAATAGTTATTTTTGTATAATAATATATACATATATGTAAAGCAAATCAATTTTTTATTTACCAACAGTATTTTAGATATTTAATTAAGACGTTAAGTTTTGAACTGTTAAACTTTATATTATATGTTTAGTGCTTCTTTTCTTGAGGACCCTTATATTCAATAATATCTCTTTTTGATGTTAAGTTCCCACATACATTCCGAATTTGAAGTCTATAGCATTAACATATGACATAATACAGAAGAATATGTGGTGGACCAGTGGGCGAAGATGTATAGTTATTGGATAGTCTTTAGAAGATAAAAAGAGGTTTACAAATTAATTTTGGATCATTGATAGAGGTGAACAATGATTCAATTATTTATTTTAAAATTTTTCAGCACTTAAACTGTATGTGTATATGTATAGTATCTCTCCATATAGTATCTCTAAAATTATTTATTAGACTGTCAAAAAATTGATTGGTGACTTCTATCGAATGTCACTTGACTAATTTGACATAAATGTACGATTCGTCAAAGTCAGTGTTTCAGTAACTTCGAATTACTCTAACTTTGAACCAAATCTATAATAAAAAGTATAAAAACAAATATTATTAATGTATAGTTGAAAGTTATCAGCCAACTTAACTAACCAACTTATTCATGTAAAACAAGTAAAAAGGCTCTATTCGATACGACTACGAGATACCCTGAACCCTGCAAAGAAGTAAATACTGTTCTCCTTTACGAACGAGGCTTAGGGGTGGGTTGGGCTAAATTTTGAACGCTTTTAACTCCATTTCTAGATAGACGATCTTCGTGAAACTTTCGGGCAATATTAATAGCATCCAAATGTGCCTATTTGCCAAATTAAACGCCTCTATGGGGGCGTGGCATCAAAAATCTGCGTATCCATAATATCTATATAAATATACAAACGGCGTAGAAGCAACGCTCAAAAAACGTAAGAAAGAGAAAACGAATTTTCGATTTTTTATCGATAATAAGGAAATGGGGATATCTAAAAAAAATAAACTCGTACAGCGTAACTAACATTCGAGACTCCATGTGAAATTTCTCTCTAGCTTTTGAAGAATGTATATACTTTGTGGGGTCTGCGACGTTTTCTTCTGCCTGTTACATACATTTTCACAAAACCATTATACCCTGAATTCCCATTTTCAATGGGTTCCGGTTATAAAACGCCAACTCAATCAACAATGGCGGTTATTTTGTTAAATTTTGTTAAATTTTGAGCAAGTGTCCTAAATATTTAAAAAAAAATACAAACAAAATTGTATAATGGAGATATAATATTTATAACTGAATCGTTTTTACTAAAACAGGAATAGTTATCTAATTTTTTAATTAACTTCCTATTTTTAATGAGCTCATGGTATATAAGTAAGTATGGGGACTACATTAAGAGACCGGCTATCTCGACCTGACTTTGTCGATTTAAATTTTTAAATATTCTAAATTAATATATACAAATACACACAAGGCAGATCGACATGTACTTTCAATGTGTCTCAAGATAATTAAATATTGCTTTTTTTTTTATAATTATAAGTATTTAAATATATATTCAATTATATTATTCAATTTGTACTACAAAGACTAATTGTGGGCGGTTAAGAGGTCGATATATGTAATTGCTTGCAATGTACTGTATTCATATGTGGGCGTCAGTCCTGGTCAGTCGGAACAAACTCGTTAGACTATGTAGACGGATATATATTTATAACGAAACATGCCTTTCAATTCCCTATTTAGACTGTTAACTTTCTTTTCTTCTTTATAAAAGGTAATTTGTGCGAACATCAAAGAAACCATGGCGAAGACCACCAAGCCAAATGAATTTTCCACTTTGATCCCGCCGTATCGGGGATTCTCATTGTAGTTGCTAATCGCACCAGGTGACGGATGCGTCGGCTTGACACAAAATAATGCTTCGGCGGCGTACCCGAAGTGACAAGAAAATAGTTTGAGGTGTCTTGTTTCGTACGCCGGGCATTGTGAGAAAAGTAGCAGTTCCCTTCCCTCACTTACCTTTGTGATTTTTGCTACTCGTGCTCGTGCAGAGCACCAAACACATTGCACCTCTGTTTTTGATGGGCTGAGCACGGCAGTGCCTGGTTTACTTTTAAAATGCCGTCGAATTTAATATAGCTAGGACCACCAATAACGTTGTAGCATGATAGATGATGCACAAACTGATTGCGCATTACAAATTCTGGCATAGAATCCCATAAAAATAAGTGCGAAATTTTACAATATACAAATATTCATTTTGATTATTTCTTTATTTGAATTCAAATATGAATATATTGCAATGTGGGGCCTTACTACTTGGTTAATAAATAAACGATTTGTTCTATGAATTATTATTATTATTTCCGACTTTATCGCGTGGTGGATGTATACATATATAATCTATAAATCGAAACTCTTTAAACGACGAGTCTGCATGCCCAAATATCTTTGTTTATTCTAAATGCGAATTATGAAGTAATTAATATTTATAATTATCAGTCAAAAGAAGCACCCAAGCACCAGCAGAGCATAAACGTCAAAATTTACACTTTGACATGCTTTTGTTACTTCACGGAATAGATGCACGCTTTGTAATTTTCAGATTTAAATTGAAGTATTGTATTTCGGTAGTATTATTTTTAGATTTATGCATATGTATACATATATATTTTTTAGATCCCCTCCTCTTTTAACATTCACACGCACACGCACACACACCCGCACCACAATCAGACGCACACGCAGGGCATGTGTATACAATTGGATAAGGTTGACTGGTTTTCTATAAGAATTCATCCTGACTGCATTTCACTGTGAAACTGATTCGTTGCACTTGGTTAAGATTCAATATCGAGCTCATTTGAACATACAGATAAGCCAAATCTTTCTTGTTTGGGTTGTTTGATTTGCCAATGTTCCAGGTGTTTGAGCAAGAAATTTAAATCTTTCTGCTTATAGATTTGTCCTGTCATTCCTTCTCAATCAATAATGGTAAACTTTATTGGTATATAGATTTGAAAAATCTGCGAATATCAAAAGAGTTTCAGAGCCCTTTAAGATGTAAGAGTGCCTCTAGGCACTTATCATATTTTTAATTTTATTAAAATAACCAAGATCTTTTATTATCATTTAAAATTGTTTGACTGTTAGGAATAATCGGCAAAACTATTGTAAAAATGTTAAAGCTCTCAGAAGTTGTAAACGGTACTTCTTAATAACGTATAATAGAGACGTGTTACCTAGCGCGTAAAATTTCATCTGCAGAATATTGTCTTTTGCTGTGCTTATAAAAGTATATATATTAAACCAATTGATAATAATTTTTTTTCGAGAAAGGTTAGTTAATTTACAATTAAAATAAGGTCTCATAAAGGCAAATATGCTAAAATGTGTGAAGCACTTTTGGGGCTCCTTAGCAGCATTTGGTGCTGTTGAAGCTATTTCAGAACTACTTGCAATTTCTTTGTAGATTTTGCTTCATTTTTTAAAAAAGAGTTCGCTATAAATGGTCTGATTTGATGGATGAACAATTCCTGGAGTTGTTTAAATCAGTTCCGTCGGATAAGGACATGTCAATTATGTCGAGTGACGACGAGGACGACGGCGTGGTAGAAGCACTTAATATTGCTTTAGAGGAAGATGATACGGTATCCTTTATATGCAGTAATCCAGAAAATATTGAAAATAGTTTGCACATCTATGAGCCTACCCATAAAACGCTAAAAAGGCGTCGATAGCCGTTGCCTGTTTTCGAGGATACAACCTGCGTAGCTTTAATGGGTTTGGTAAGCAAATAATAACTCTGGTTTTTTTTTTTAAATAAGTTATTATCTTTTATTTTAAAATAGCTATCGAATCAATAAGAAAGGAACCCACTAAAGTAATGTGGAGACAGCAATTACACATAAACGATATAGTTTTGTCAGGGCAACTCTTCGTTGCCCTCTCAAATAACTTAACTCAAAACTCCATTACAACAATTTTGCTATGTGGGAAAATATTGCCAATAAGTTTAAAATCACTATGGACTGAATGGTTGGGTCTCGACAGTGGAAAAAGATGATGCAAGCAAGACAAACCCAGTGCTGTTTAGCTAACAAAAACTGTTTCGCTGAGTACCATAATAAAAATTAAAGTGATTTAAAGAAATAAAATGGAACAAAAATTTAAAAATCAATTTATTTGGAAACTACTTTTTACACTCACATTTTCTCACCTTACAGGAATCGAAAGCATCTACAATTTTGTTGAGTACATATTTCAGTTCAGGATAAATTCGTCTATTATTATCGAAAGTTGTCTTATAGGCTTAACATGATTATATGCATGTAATATATCCATTCTATAGCTCCACTAACACATCAGGACGAGTCTATCTCGCGATACATCACGTAGCGGTCTTACGTCGCCAATAGATGCACGTATCAATTGCTTCTGGCAGAACAACGGATCAAACGATATGAATCCTACAAATAGCGACGGCCACTTCGGATTTATTGACTACCATGAATATGCCATGTGGTGCTCAGAGTATTAGATAGTAAAGCTAAATTACTAAGTATTAAGGATCTGTAGACATTTACATTGGAATTGGATGACAAATTTCGATTGGCGTTTAAATTACAATTTTCACAGTGCGTACTTTTAACATTCCGTGTGCCATTTATTATGGTTGGACTTTGAAACAGTTATCTTTGGTCACCATTTGACCTTAAATCTGAAATACAATATTACTAGATAGGCAATACATCGTCACCCATTTGGAACAAATTGATTTTCGTTAACGGGCGACAAAGTCGTTCCAGCAGAGCAGAGCTGTTATTGTGTAGTTCTTTGAGGAACGTGATCTTTGTACCATAATTAAGAATACGAAGGCTCATGCGTTGCAAATTGGAAACTGAAAGAACACATACCAGTTGCCATTGGTGGATGCGTGCAATGGTGTCTCCTTTCATACTAAATACAATGGCAACTCGAGCATAAAGGAGCTGCACACTTTGGCCATTTGTGATTCCTGTTCGTAGATGCAGTCGCTTAGAGTGTGGGTTGGAACTTGTCAATGCTTGGTTTGCTGACTAGACTTTTGGACTGTTTTTCATTTTATTTCCTAGAAATAAACCAGTGTTAAATCAATTGGTTCCAAATCGTTGAAATTCAATTGTGAGGCTCGTTTCGTTTCAGCTGTTCGACACGAGCAATTTTCTATTTTACGCTCGTGTTACTTGCCTTCGAGTCACCTCAAATGCAGTTCGAGATGTATATAGTTGCAAGCTTGTTAAAAATGATACCGAGAAATCGCAATTTACACGATAATCTTAATTTTCTCTTATTACTCAATTACTCAACTTACATGACATAAACAAATATAATTACTCTATATTTATTATCTTTTTATTGCTTTTATGGTATCCTGATCGGAAATAATGATGAACAAGTGAAAACGTTGCGCTCGGGCGTCGACTGCACGATACTTATTCAGAGTATTATTATTATTCGTGCACATGTCAATCCCACGTGCAACTTCAAGTTGTCCAATAGATCGATCGATGACATTACAACACAGCCAACGTCGCTTGTTGGGGATAGATTTGGGAGCTAATCAATTGTTAATTGGTATCGAATAAAGAAACATTAATAACTTTTAACTAACAATAAATTAACTTATATAATTGATGTCTACCGAGGAAATCAACCGTAATATAGTCCTAACATATAATTCATTTTTTGAGTCTAGACATAGAGTAAATACCTTACAAATTTTGAGACATATCCAAAAAGAGGCATATATATATGTATACTATTAAACTTGTTTCACAATGATACGCCGACATGAATATAAAATAAAATCGGAGCTCCTAGCTTTCATTATTTTACATATATTCAATACCAAGAACGAGAAGAGCTAATGTCGCTCGACAAAGTCTTATGTCAATTGGGATTCGGATTGCAAATGAAATCACTGGAGAATAACAAGAAATTACACGAGAAAGGATTAGGATGACTAGACTTCGTGCTTCTCACAAGAGCAAAGAGAGGTAGTCCGTAAAACGGCTCGATTGGCTCGATACGATTTCAATATTAATTACGGCTGTTGGTAAAGTGAAACTGTCAAGTTTGACTCCACCAACTGAGTCATATCATTCATCGCTTCGTGGCGAAACAATGGAATCAAGACATATCTAGCGAATACTCCGAAATGCAGTAATTGTTTTGAAATTATTTCCTATGGGAAATGTATTAATCCTACATGCAAGATTCAAGGACAGATTCACAATCGAATTGAATCATTGCAACTATAATTGTTTATAAATATATTTAATGGGCAGCATGGACGACTTCATGAGATCAAATGGATGTAGAATCGAATGTACATGGTTGGACACATTAGAAACAACGCCACACACGCATGGCGTGACTTTGACTTGTATATATAAAATTAGTTGCAGAATAACATCCTAATAAAGTCAGTCTTCGTTGAAACAAATTTAATTTTAGCCTGAGCATCGGGTATAATTATCCATGCCGAACAATCGGCTTAAAGAGCGCGATTAAGCAATACGAATTTGAAATGTTCAATTTCAAAAGATTGACACTCAAAGACAACAGAGAGGCAACTAAAGTTTCGGATCTCAATGCCGTAGTTTTTCTATTTCCCATTTTCAATGCGCTCAGGGTATAATAATAAATAATTATTTTTCCTCCGATTACTAATAGTAATGCTAAGGACGAGCTCATATTTGTGGTGTGTACTAATGCCCAAACTATTACCATCTGTAAAGGAGTGGAAAATTTCAGTTATCCACCACAGCTATTGGTCATATCATTGGTTTAAACCAAATGGAAAACGCACTAGATACTTTAGCACGATATACATGATATCATAAAATACCCTCGACATTTGCATAGACACGTAGATCTATAAAATTTGTGAGGGGCAGCTTGGATATATGTGACAGGAAACGATGTCCACGACTATGATTAATTATGTTGACACATAATATTGACGGACTACTATCCCTTAATAATCAACAGATAATCATAAACAGACCATTTTAACAAATAATTAATAATTAAAAAGACCAAAGTCAATTTTCGGTTGAGGAAATGTCAGGTAAAAATTCCTTGTAAATGTTAGTTTGGAACTATAAAATTAATAATTCGAAATATCTATTATTTAACGAAGTGACACATTTTTTTGACGTCTTCGAAAATCAATAAAAAGTAATTATTTAGATATAATTTGTTATGAAAAAACATTTATTTCATCAAATTGGAGCTTTAGTTAAAGAGTATGCTTTAAAAGTATTTAATAAACTTTTATAGTTTTCAAAAAAATAAAAAAATCAAATCTATTCACGTGAGTGGCACTGCACATACATATGTATGTATATCTTTCCCATTCTAACATACTGTTAAGTGACATACATATACATATATCAGACTGTTAAATATATGTAAGTTCGTTTATGCCTCTGACCTAAAATCAGGTAGATTGCACTACAGCTAGCTATTTTCACAGTGGTTGTTTGTCGTACAGAAAAATTGTATAAAAGGCAGACACTGTACAGGAGAATCTCATTCTTCCTTCAGCTCTTATATCGACAGGATCAGTTTTGATATTGCACTTTAAAATGCTTGCCGAAAACATTCAATATGGAAACACGGTCGAGGGCCTCGAGAAGCCATCGTTTACTGGTGCTGCTGTGAACCTGAAAAAACTATTGAAAACCGTTTTACGCATTTTCAAAACTTCGAAGCCCGCCTCACCGTCAGAGGAGCACTTCCCTGAATCGCTTTCGAGTAGTGTTCCTACAGCAGAGGAGCTTCAAAACTGGATGAACGAACAAATAGAATCCAAAAAGGGTCTGCTTCGGTAACGGAATTCTGTTGAAACTCCTGATAACCTGTGATGGGACTTGTGCTTAGGCACGAATCCAATGTCGAAAAATGGCTTTAAATTATTTTTGTGATTACAAACTGCGTATATTTAGATTAAGTACTTGATCATTGTCTTCCATCAGTTTTAAGTATGTTATGTTTACTTGTGTAATCAAAATAAACTCAAGAAAAAAAATTTTGTATTATATTCAATGTGTTTTTTTCGAATAAAGTTTCAGCGAAAATTTGTCTATGACTATTTGTATTTGTATAAAAATGTGATTTGGGATACGTCGATATGATTGATAGATTGATTGAAGTGTTGCAGAACAACTTGTAATACTCAATAACTACTTCCGTTTCTACGAAATCGATAGAAAACCTTGTAAAAGTCTTATATATATATATATATATATATATATGTATATATATGGTTCCGAATTAAAAAAAATTTTTTTTAATTGCCTTAAATTAATGTTCAGTTGCTCGTGTAACCGATATGCGAGAAAGTTTGGATTTCACAATGAGTCACATAATCAATATAGTTCATATAGCAAACAAGCAAGCTTCAAATGCGTTTATTCTCTGTCGAACTTTGTTATTAGAATCACAGTTACGATTCGAAAATGGAAACAACTTCAAGCTATAGATTTTTTAAATGTGTAAATTTTGTTACTTTTGGCTTCTTTTTTGTAGCGTTCGACACTTTGGATTTTATAATTGTCTTGAAAACGCATAAATTTGATTGCTAATCAAGAACTTTAAGATAAACTATGTCAAAATAAAGAAGTATTTTGTCATTTTCCGCACTATACTTACAAACTCTACAAAAAGTTGATTTTCCTGAAGAAATTCCCATATTTATAATTTATGAATAATATTAATTTAAGAAATACAATGACAGTTATTATTTTGTTTATAATTAAAGTTACTAGTTTGGAAGGTTGAAAAGAATCTAAAAGTGTAGTTGACTTATAATATTGCAACGAAATTGTGATTTCAAATTGATCACTTTTAAAAAGAGCGCCAACTTACAATATTATTACAAATATTATGTGGACACACTGAATGTACTATCGGCAGACCAATTTAAATTATTGAACAATCGATATCAAAATTGTGTGCTGCCAACCTGCGTTCGTGCATTTTTCCGCCAAGCTAAAGATTTAAAAAAATGTTTGTTCATTTAAATTTTGTATAGTCTTCCAATTACCCATTTATTTAAATACATTTTGCCTCAAATTTAATTTAATTTATTAGTTCATGAATTGTCATATATTTGGGAGGCCACGGTGTCTTCGATTCGGGCACCCTGGACAAGGGCTTTCTTCATTACTTCTTCTGCCTTATTAAAAACTTTTGAACATTATCATTATACGCTGAAATGATTTTTAAAAGAAACTATTTAGTCGTAATAATTTTATTGACTTTGAATTGACGACCCAAGGTATAAAATATGCAAATGCTACTATTAATCTCCTATACTGATATATACAAAATAATATATTATACATATGTATTTAATAACAAATATTTAATTACCCCGACTGTTTATTTTTATACGAAGATGGGAAACTAATTTGATTGGTTCTGTTAAAACGATTTATTTATTTCAACGCTTATATTAAAAATTTGCATTAACAAGGTATATAATTTGCCATGAGTAATTCTTTTCATTCAATATATGTATGCTTAAGTGCACTTAGTTTTGTATATTTGTGTGTGTGGGTATCCAAGATCCTGTCTATTACAGTGTTTCTTTAAAAATAAGATGTGATATCAATGAGAGGAAAATCGGATGATGATATGTCGTAAGTCTGCAGAAGAGCTGAAGATATCGATATAGATATGTATATGTAGATGCGTTCATATTGTATAGTTACATTATCCACCAGTGGCGTTAAAGTCTGTTTTTAGTTTTAAACTTAAGATGCAATTAACGATTTTTGTAACGGAGGACAAATACGGAAGCTAGTATGTCAACGGAAGATTCTGAACTGGAAGCCAAAGTTTGGGTGCAATGGAAGTGTCCATAGTAGAACCGCACATAATTATCAATGGATCATATCTTTCGATTTAAAATTTGGATTTAGTTGCCTTGGAAACGTAAATATGTGTATTGTTTTCTTATATTCTCGTTATTAAATATTCTTTTTATCTAATATAGAAAGCCAATGTGATACAGACCAATTGTTATCTTTCATTTTAAAAAGCAAGGGAACCTACACAATCTCAATTCACGCTACTGATAGTCGACGGAGTCACTGTCCAACAACGTCGAGGACACTTCCGAGATGCGTCTACGCCAGTAGTCCTGATACCGCGATTCGGGTTGTGCAGCAGAGCGCCACGGTGGCCATTTCAGCTATTCCTCAACAATGTCCCATACCATGAGCGAAGCGTCTGTTCCTCCCACAGTGATAAGCGTATGATCCCCGCACAAGAACCGCACACAGGCCAACATGCCGGAGTAAACCTTGGACTCGTGGAACTCGGCACGAGGAGAGATGCACGGATATCTGTAATGAATTACTTACAGATTATTGAATATCGAGAAAAACTACTAGACTAAAACCTAACCTGAACAACCGCAGATATCCCTCTGCATCGCCTGATGCAAGCATATCCTGTGCCGCAGAACGACTGCAGGTGGCTATGATAGTGTTGGCGTTGCTGTAGTAGCGATTACTCCATTGACCAGCCACCAAAAAGCCCACTGTGCAATTGTTAGTCAGCCATTTAACATCTTTCATGGCTATGGGACTTCGCTCCGGGGACAGAGACTTTGCATCCCAAAACAACAGGTCGAAGTCAATGGTCACTGTCTGCACAAAGTTTCCGTCCATGCTCCAATCCAGATGCGTAAGCGGCTGAGAGCCGCGTATCTTGTTAACTTTCTTGTAGGAGAATCCATCGCGCGAGACTCGGAAAAGGTAAATGCTTCCATTTTGCGAGCCCATTGCAATCATATCGCCGACTGTTGCACAAAATTCGGATATAGCAATTTTATAGTAGGAACGGATATACGAATATGCTTACCTTGATTAAATGAAACACAGTTCAAAGGTGAGCCACATACACGAAGAGTTAACATAACTGCTCCGTTGTCACAGTTGATGACTAGCAGGTGGCCTTCGGTGCTGCCAGCAGCTAATGCCGTGCCAAACGGATGGAAGGCCAGTGCCACGCACTCGTAGCCCGTTTGTATGGTCCAAATAAGTTTGTTCTTGCGCCACAGTGCCACGTGCTTGTCATGGCCGGCCGTTGCATAAAGTTCGTCCTCGGGATGGGCGGCGAGGCCCCACAGCTGTCTGCCGTGGCCGAAGACAACCTGAGTAAAGCGCCGTTGCAACGAACCCTCCAAGATGTTGTTTCTCGTCGTCCCCACGTAGATGTTGCCATCATTTCGGCCTGGTCGCTGTGGATAAATTGTCCTCACGCCGCCTCCCGCTTCGGGTAGCTTCGGGTAGAAGGCGTCACATCGATTAAAGTATATATATGCTTATTAAGATTATAAAGGACACTTCCTACCTTTGTGTCCGCAATTTTTTTATAATTTTGCAGCGAGTCCCAAGCGGCAATTTTGCGATCCTTTTCGCCGCCCGACAGCAAAGTACCTTCGCCCAGCATAATCAGGCAGCCAATGCCCTTATTGTGGGCCTCGAACTCGGTTCGCACGAAGTATGCGCCGTCAGAGTCCACGGAGTATATGGTAATGAAACCATCAGAATCGGCGGTAATCACATCCCCATCCGGCTCAAATTGCACACTGGTAACGTGGGAGCGCGACGGCTGTTTCACAATATCAGTGCGTTCAAAGAAGCCATCCTTACGGCGATGCCAGAAGGCCAAATGACCGCGACCATGAGTGATGATGAGATTATCATCCAGTGGATGGAACGCAGCGCCAGACAGGCCTTCCTGCAGAGTCTGCAAGTAATGTAATGCAATCGACAATCGATAAACGGGTTTAGACGGCTACGCGTTTTTCTTACTTACAGCGACCTTGCCTAGTAGATGGCCCCATTGCCACTGCCAAACGGACAAGATGCTCTCGCGGCCGCTGTCCACGGCCAGTATATAACTTCCGCCGTTCTGAAAGGCAAACGTATGCATGTAATTGCGAATATATATTAGATGGCTTCATGGGGACTACCAATTGGGAGAAAGCTACAGCGGTGACTCCCGTGTCCAATTCACCCATGCCAAAGACGTAGAGTGTCTGCAGTGACTCGGTGCTCCAAATACGGACATGTGCCTGTGACTTGCGATCGCGTCCAGCCTTCTGACCAGATGCGACCAATTCTCGAGAAGGATGCACGTCCATGCTGTGTAGAAACATGGGACATAAGAAATCCGTAATATATGATTCGAATGAATTAGACTATTTACCACATGATGTCCTCCGTGTGACCTATGTAGTGGCGTTGGGCATCTTCGTCGCGATCGAATAGGACGGCCACGGCAGCTACATAGTAGAGCAGCTCTCCGCTGGGCAGTACCCAGAGGTTGCGTCGCGCATCGATTCCTCTATAGCCATGTCTATAGAAACCAAACAATGAATGAATGAGAAAGTGCTGAGTTGCCAATCAAGTAGTTAGCAGTTATACTTACACCCACTGGAGTTGAAGTTTTTTGTCTGGCGGCGAGTTCTCAGCCGGTGCATGGTGCACTGGGGGATAGAAGGTGCGCCTCAAGCCCCGTATGGTCACTTTTGTGGGCTCCTCTTTCATGATGTCTAGCATGGTGTACTCACCATTCGGCCTAAGAATCTCACTCTCTGGAGCATAGAGAATTCGCGGCCGGCTCTTGCTCCGTGGGCGCGTGCCACGCAACGGCACCTTGGGCAGCTCCTCCGTGGAGAGAATAGGTGCGGCAGCGACCATTGAAGGACGTGAGCGGGAACGTCGAATGGGCGAGCCAGCAATCAAGGCCGTCCCAGTGGCCAAATAGAATGTGTCTACGTCGGCGAACTCATTGCGTAGCTGCGAGAAACTGCGAACCTGTCGACCCAAAGAGAAGGCAACAGCATGTTGCAAATGTGCGGAATTTAGCAAGGTTTTTGAATTTGACTTCTTTTATTATTTTATGTTAATTAAGTTATTTTGCCGAAAATCGTTCGAAATGAAAGGAAACCTCCTTGAACCCACGTGGTCTTACCTCCTGCCCAGTACCTGTGTACATTTTTTTAGCGCCGTTGATTTTCAGCACTTGACCCAAATCCTCGAGCACTTCCTCAAACGGCTGCGAGGTGCGTAGGTTAAGTAAAACGCGACACTGCAAAATAATGAAATTATATGCTTTATATGTATGTAAAATATAACGTTCTTAGTGTAATGGGCTGGGGCCAGAGGCCGTTCTATGAGTGGGTAATTAGTCAGGGAGCCATAAAATATGAATTATTATATATGTATATATATATATATATATATATATATATACATATGTATGTGCATGTGGAGTTTAGCATTGACTGCGCGCATTGACTTTTCAACACTTCTCCTGCGAAAGGAACTTAGCCGTGACACGCCACTTCCGTTTCCGCTGCCCCGGCCATGACACTTCAAGTTTGTAGGCAAAGTTGGTAGCAGCAAATATTTATAATTACGCGCCTACGCACACACGCACGCATACACACTCTCACAGAGAAATGTTAATGTATAAATATAAATATATGTATTTGTATATATTCATATTCATATTCATATTCATATTCATATTCATATTCATGTGGCGACACCAACATCCTCGTATACTTCTAGGCTGCTCCACAAGCCGAGGCTGTGACCCACTTTGCGTTTTATTTCACTGCTTAATGGTATTATTTGTAGTTGCTAGGGGTCGTCGGGCTATTCCAGCATTGTTTGCCTTCTACTTGTGCTGCTTCTTGCTGTTTCGGTTGCCATTGCTCGTTGCTTGTAGTTATTGTTGTTTTTGTTGCACTTAAACTTTTGCGCTCATAATTGGATGTACACGCAAAACCCACCCCAGGCCCAGCCCCAGCCCAGATGAGCGATACGCATTGT